>OX638217.1:5664098-6914098 GCA_951805285.1 Thymelicus acteon
ACACAGCAACGAACCCCATCCAACTGCAGAGAGGTGTCAGGTAAGGGGATGTCATATCCCCAAAACTGTTCACCGCTGCGTTAGAAGACGTGTTCAAGCTGATGGAGTGGAAACGACGTGGCATTAACATCAATGGCGAATACATCACACACCTGCGATATGCCGACGATATAGTCATCCTGGCGGGTTCCCTGGAGGAACTTGGTACAATGCTCGGGGACTTGAACAGCGCCTCAAAACAGGTGGGTCTTAAGATGAACATGGACAAGACGAAAATCATGTCAAATGTCCATGTCACACCCGTACCGGTTGTTGTTGACGGCGCTGCTCTTGAAGTTGTAGACGAATACAATTACCTGGGACAAGTGATCCAGATGGGTAAGTCTAACTTCGAGAAAGAAGTCACTCGTAGAATCCAACTCGGATGGGCTGCGTTCGGGAAACTGCGTCATATTTTGTCGTCCAAAACACTACCTCAGTGCCTGAAGTCGAAGGTGTTCGAGCAGTGTGTGTTACCAGTGATGACATACGGATCCAAGACGTGGTGCTTTACTATTGGCCTGATCCAAAAGCTCAGAGTTGAGCAGCGGGCTATGGAGAGGGCTATGCTCGGTATTTCAGAAATGAGGAGATTCGTAGACGAACAAGGGTAACCGAAATAGCTCAAAGAATTAGCCGGCTGAAGTGGCAATAGGCTGGCCACATAGTGCGAAGGACCGATAACCGTTGGGGAAGAAAGGTCCTCGAATGGCGCCCACGTCTCGGAAAAAGTAGCATAGGAGGACGCCCTCCGACCAGGTGGACTGACGACCTGAAGAAGACAGCGGGCATCCGCTGGATTCAGAAGGCTCAGGACCGGTCAGAGTGGCGCAAGTTAGGGGAGGCCTATGTCCAGCAGTGGACCTCTAAGGGCTGATGGATGGATGGATGGATGGATGGATGGAAAAATAAGACTACGACGGCGAATTTTTACTTACGCGATGCTTTTATTCAAAACATTGAGAAATCTAGAGAAGTATTTGTAAGTAGGCACTGATGTTCCTCAACTTGCATACAAATCGAGACGACTCTGTAGCCTAGTTGGTAGCGACCATATACATTATCAGTTCTCATTTTTACAGAACTGTGGTGAAAAAATGGTACTAAAAATAAATGAGTCAGATAAAATAATATCGTATTTTTATACCCTCAACATCATGTCCAAAAAATTGCGACGTCGCCGCGTCGCTACAAAAGCTAATGTTTCAAGACAATTTCTTATAGAATTGGCTGATCCAAAAATATTCCTCTCACGTATTTTACGCCCACCATTTTCTTACTTTTATCTTTTCAGTGTACCCTTATCTAATGAGCTACACAGACAATACTCGTACTTGTCAATTCTGTAATATTATTATACACTATTCCTTGTTGATTATTTTAATTTCTTCGAATACAATTTTCGCAAAAGTTTCTTTGTTTATTCCAATAAGAGCTTAGGTATAAGTAAAAAATGTTCAAAGCATTTCTTTATTCAGTAATTATCTAAAGTCGTATTTCTAATAGAGTCTATCGTTTTATAATCCCAAAAAAAAATTGTAAATGTTTCTTGTGTACATTATTGAAGTTATACTTCTTTTGGCGCGTTTGGAAAAAAAATATGAGATTCTGTGGAAATATTTGTCCATAATGCAATGAGCAATTGCTACGATATTGATATTTAAATTCCGTTAAATTAACGTCCAGTTCAGGGCCTTATCCTAATCCGTTATCGCAATGATATGAGACGTGAACCGAGACGCCACACAGATACGTTAATACGACGGTTCGCACAATGACACGAGGACCTAAACGGAGATGGCCCATCAAATGATAATGGATCACCTACAGGGGCCTGGGCAGTCGCACGACGATCTGCGCAGGAGCGGTTTCACACATTCACATATCATTCATTCATTCTATAACCTTTCATTTGACCTAAAACTAGTTCGTAATTGGAATATCGGATGGGTTAGACTTTTAGACTAACCACTTGGAATAATTGCGCTAAGTGAATTGTAAAGTGTTTTTGTGAAGTGATTTGAGAATATCATTATTATTGGTTGTTTGATTATCTAAGTATTTCAAGTGTTCTTAAAGTTAACGAAGAAGGTTGTTAAAGTTGTTTTTCGAACAAAGTGCGTTGTGTGAAAAATTATCACAAAAAGTTGGCGTCGAAGTACTTTGTAAGTTTTATAGTACTTGCGCTTGTTTGAGAAAGTTCTTATGATTTATACTAATCTATCCGTATCTATAGAACCAACTTCCATTAAAGTGTTGGCTGGACAGTACTGGATGGCAATTTTCATTATCACTTGATGGCATCACATTGATTGACATGATATGCGTCACCTATTATTGTGCTAATATTTGGAGTAGGAAGATAGGTACTTGTAGGATACAGTCTAGGCATGTTGGTGCTTCAAAAAGTTATTTTAAAAGGAATTAGTAAACGTATTCAACTATACCCGTGTGGCGCAAAGGTTACCATGCCGGATCGCCGCACCGAGGGTCCTGGGTTCGATTCCCAGCGAGGCGGAAATTTAAATGATGTGTTTGAATTTCTGTTCTCGGTCTGGGTGTGAATGTCCTTGTCTAGTGTGTTGTCTATGGCGCCCACGACACAGGGAATCCTAGTGTGGGGCTATGAGTGTGAAGCGTTATTTATTTATTTATTTATTTATACGGTATACTTCCACTCAAATATTCGATTGTTAATTTTACTAGGGTTGAGTGATCATGAGACACCTTTGAGAATATTATCAAGGACACTCAGGTCTGCTATGTCTGACACTGTTACAATGTTCTCCCAATCTTTGATACTAACAGAAACACGTGATGTTAAATTATTAATATGAAAATTTGAAAAGTGTACGATATACGGATTCGAGTCTTCCCCATGTAGCACACATGCAGACAATGCAGTTTTTAGCATGATGATTTAGCATAATCTATACATCTATACAAATAAATAAAATTGGAGTGTCTGTTTGTAATATTAAAAGAACCGTTTTTTACTAAGTGCATTTGGATGTATACACGGTACATATACCAAAACAACATTTTTTACAATTTTTGTCTGTCTGTCTGTCTGTCTGTTTGTTTCGGCTAATCTCTGAAATGGCTGGACCGATTTTGACGGGACTTTCACTGGCAGATAGCTGATGTAACAAGGAGTAACTTAGGCTACTTTTATTTTAGAAAAAAAATGTTTGTTAGGCGATACGAAGTTCGCCAAGTCAGTTAGTGCATGTTTAAAATTTTTCTATTCAATATTCTGTTTTAAATATATTTTATTATAAACTATATGGATAAATAATGTTCCAGTAACTATTAACACATGAAAAGGAGTTCAATTACCATAATAACAAATTCGCATTAATACCATATTTGTACGTAATTAACAAGTAACTGGAAACACGAAATGTAAAACAACGGTGAATAATAAAATTACTGCTTTCTCTATTAGCGACCAGCAACTTTGTCCGCCGAAATATTCTTACTATACCTACCTTCTCATACAAAATTGTATTTTTTATATTTTACCCCTTTAGATGATGAATTATCGCGGAAATAATATTATTATACCTATTCATACAATCTGCAGTCCCCATTTTACCGAAAGTCCTCAGTCTCCCACGCTTTATAGGTAAGGAACCTGAGTAACTACTAAGTTTCATGCTTCTGTAGAAGTATACCCATTGACTCAATGATATTATAATGTAAAAAAGAGGTAGATATGTTACTAGCGCGCCGACGCGATGAAGAGCGTAAGAACAGGCAATTGACCGTTATTCTGTCAATACAAGACGATACGCAAGCTTTTGTTGTTGTCAGAAGTGCTTGACATTTGATACAGTGTTTTTATTGATCTGAGGCTGAGGAATAAAAATGTTTAAAAGACAGTGTTAAAACAACAAATCAATTTAAAACGTTATTAAGTAACTCGCGGCCATTTTGTTCCAACGTTTTATTAGTCCACAATGACATAGAATCGTAGATATGTCCGAATGTTATTATTCCAAGTGTTTCATGTTTTTAATGCCGATTTGAATTGTGTTCGTAATGGGCAGCTACGGGAAGATAAGAGCGATAATTTTTGGGACTTAAAGCTACAACTGTACTTATCTAATCCCTTTGGGGCCATCCATAAATTACGTCACACGTTAGGGGGGGGGGGGTTAATGTAGTGTGAGTCACACGCATGCAATTATCCGTTCATTTTAGTATCCGGATAATTCGAATAGTTCCTGAATATTATCCGGATATCCGGATAATATTTGGAAGGCTAAATTCAATTAATTTATGAATTAAATCAATATTTTTAATACAAATACTTATTCAGAATTAAGTTCTAAACTTCGGTAGACGTATCAGCGCGCTGCTAAGCTTCATAAGTTTCACCCTAATATCGCATTTGGTCATGAACTCATGAGCAGTGTTCTTAGGGTACTTCATACTTTTCCACCACATCGAGCTGGTACTGGCTTGAGCTGGTACTGGCTTTGTCTAAAACCTAACTCATACCAATATTTCTGATGTTGTTGTTAGCATCATTGTGATATCATCACCTGATGGTAAATGGTCATCGTCGCCTATGGACATGAGCAATACCAGAGGAATCGCCAATGTTTCCGGGCCCTGAAGGAGAACTCTTTTTACACCTTTTTTGAAGAACCCCATGTTATAGCACTCCGGAAAGAAGGAAGCTCATTCGACAGTTTGCATGTCCGTGGCAAAAAAGATCGTGAAAATCGGACCATAGAGGTTCTCCACGAGTCCAATCGGTGTGGATGAAACTCACCGAGCACTCACCGTTGTAAAGTCGCCATTTCTTCTGAAACTCGGGTGTTCTAACCTGTGAGTGACTCGTGGATCGTAGACAATTCGGATCACGCGTTTCTGTACAGCGTCAAATGTATTAAGCTAGTATTGTGGCTACCTTGCCCAGAGGTGGGAACACATTTGAGGCCTGATCTGAGCTTTGTAAAGCATGAGTAGGTGCCTTGCAGTAAAGTACTGCTTAGCTCAGTTTAGGACACAAAGTTTCTTGGAGATCAGCTTGGCCTTGCCTTCTGAATGACCTAAAACTTTTACTCACGGTGAGCGCGGTATCTTGGAATTGAGGCGTTATAACAAGGTTTTCTTAGCGTTAAGCGCGCAAACTTGTGTCTTCACAGTCCCTTGGGGAACGCCGACTTTTTTATAGGTTTCATATCCGAGCAACAACCGTTTACTATGATCTTGATGTGTCGCTCAGAAAACTAGCTACCTAACTGCATATTAACTTCTCAAAGAGACCATAAGATGGTAACTTCGTGAGAAGGCCCCAGTGCCAGACCCGGTTAGCGATATCTAGGTTGACTGTCAGAGCTTCCCCGTTGCGATCAAGAGCCAGCTGAACGACCGTGGCGAAAAATCGTATTGTCAATCATTGATCAGCTGATATCTTCCAGATATCTTAAGAGCTGCGTGTTCTATACTAGTATTCTGAAGCAGGGAAGTTATCGCTATAAGCCTATAGTTAGCCGGATCACTAAGATCGCTTTTTTTGGCCCTCTGGTCTACTCGACTTCTTGGTAAACTGTATACTGTCACCGAAGGCAAATCAAGAAGGAATCCTTGTTCCGGGAACACAACTATGCGCGGATGTGTCCTTTAAAAGTCCAGTTGTCAATAATGTTGACAAATAGAACAATTTTTGACTTCGTACTCTGTCACTCATTTTTTCAATATCTATGGGGAGTATACCATTCCAAAAACCTTTTTCGTAGCCTAAAGATCAATAACCTGAGTCACAGATGACACCAATGTTTTTGCATCAAAGGAGACGGAGCTTGCTCACCTTTTCCGCAGAGCAGAGTAAGAGAGTGAACTTATCGGACTCATTCTCAACAAAAGGAAAACCAAAATAATGCTTATCGACAGAACTGATCAAATCTCTAGGACTAGAGAACTCTCGTAGGTTGAATTGGTCAACGAGTTTGTGGTACACAGAAGCGGTACTTATCAAGAAGGATGTGGGAAGTAAATCGAGTTAAACGCAAGAAACATAGAAACGCAGAAACATGGCTGAAAATGCTATAAGTAAATTAATGAAATATGGCAAGATCTAAAGATCTCTAATGTTACCAAGACCAGTTCAAGACATTAGTTTTGAGATGTTATGTTAGATTAGGAAGCTTTGCATACCACGGTCTGTCATGATTGCCAATATTGGCTCAAAGCGGCAACGTAGCTTCAATACTAGACTTATGAAGATGTTATCAGGAAATCCTTGTGTGTTTTGGTGACATTTACTGCCAACATTCACTAGTGTCTCCGTTGCAACGGATGAGAAGGTTGGTCACCAGGAAAAGTGAAGGGAGCTGTTAAAAGCAGTGAAGGAACTTCATCAAGGGTACGACCCTCAGTAATAAAGAATGCGACACAGAAGTATCAATTTCAATTGTAAAGCGATAGTAGCTTTGCCTTTTATTTCTCCCTCCAGCAATTCCCAACACTGCTCGATTTCTGTAGTCAATTGCTATACAACTGCTTGACTTCTGGGCTCAGTTTTTGAGCTGTGCTTTATAGTAAGCTAGGAGTAAGGCATGTATATTGCCTAGAACCAGGTTTCTTCTCGAAGGAACACCGTGAGCGTGCTCAACCACCCAGACGTTGCCTTTATTATACATATTATGTATTGATTACGTTGTCTTTTCTGTGTTACTATTATTGAAATTGCAAACATGATTAGGACATGACTTGGACACTTGCATTTATTGTGAAGAAATATCCGGTTGCCATTTCTTCTTTGGAATTAAGTTGTATTTTATGCGAATATAGTATCCATATTACTTTAATACAGTTTAAAATATTATATCTCGGTGCTTTTAATATATTTCAATTGAAAAAACGTATAAAATAATAAAATTAATTACTATTCGAATTATCCGGATAATCCGGATAGTAAAAAGCGCAATATCCGGATATTAAATTCGGCGGATATCCGGATAATTCGAATATCCGAATATCCGGATAGTAAGCCCTAAGTGTGACACTGTGATGGTGACATAGGGTGGGAGGGTCCTAAATTTTGTGACGTCACATTTCAAAATCGAATAGTTGGTTTGTATAGGTATGTAAATATTAAAAAAAAACAATTATGGAAAAAAAAACAAATTGGAAATAAAACTTATTTCGGAATTGCTGTTTTAATTTAATAATTTCTAAGTGTAAAATTTCATGAATATGTGACGGATACACACTAGGGATGAGGTCTCACAAATGTGACCAGCTGTGACAATGACGGGGGGAGGGATCAAAAAGTCATGAAATTAGTGTAACGTAATTTATGGATGGCCCCTTTTCAGTGCTGCGGATATGACGTAGTTTTCCGCCTGGAATTTTCTTCTTAATCAATATTTCATTTATAAATTAAAACGTGAACAGGGAACTTTGTAACTTTTTAGACTGTGAGATCTGGCAAACTTTACATAACTATATATAACATGTGAAAACTAAATTTTGTAAGTAATTTTATTAAGTAAGTTACAAGTAAATTAGGTTAGTAGTATAAAAACATTAATTAGTGTCAATACGTATCTACTTATTTATGTACATAGGTAAGTCGTACCATCACGCCTTTTTAACTAATTGAAAAATATTGATTTCCTTGCGGCACTCACAAGTGGATACGAGAAAATTTTCATTGAAAAGCTCCTTTAATGAGCGAGCATTGAGCATTCAGTATCAGAGCAATAAAATATTACGGTTTGTCACTATAGTTTATTGAAACTACACGTAAAAACACAAAGTGCTAATAAAATATTTTCTAGTTTATTACACAGGTGCGTCCGACGATGGGTTGACCAACCCAATATTAAATAGTGCTCCTAAAATGGAGGCATGAAAGTATCGTCTATTTCACGACCTTCTCTTGAATTAGAGGGATTTTCAACGGTCTCGAAGCTTAAATTATACACTTTCCTATTTTATTTATATTAGTAGCTATAAGCGTACCTACATACATATAAAAGCAATCAAATAGATGTCATTTGATGTTAGGCTAGATATGGCTAAAATACTTAGGGCTTGTTTCACAATCTTCAAGTAAGTTCGAAGTAAGCTATTCGTAGGTTAAGTTGACATTTCGTGTATGTAAAATGACACTTTAACGTCACTTTAACCGGCGAATAGCTTATTCAGGACTCTACTTGAAGATTGTGAAACAAGCCCTTAGTCATTACATTAGGGCATTGGACATCGTCATTGGGAGCCTGTTAAGAAACCATCCATAAATTACGTCACACGTTAGGGGGGGGGGGGGGGAGTCGATGTAGTGGGACAAGAGGTGGGAGGGGGTTCTAAATTTCGTGACGTCACATTTAAAAATTGAATAATTGGTGAGTATAGTGTAAATATTAAAAAACAATTAATGGGAATAAAACTTATTTCGGAACTGCTGTTTTAATTTATTAATTTCTAGGTGTAAAAAATCATAATATGTGACGTCACACTACGGGGGGAGGTCTCACAAATGTGACGAGCTGTGACAAGGAGGGGGAGGGGTCAAAAAGTCGTGAAATTAGTGTGACGTAATTTATGGATGGCCCCTTTAGAGGAAATGCTGAAGCCGAGGACTTGTATTTAATTACTTGAGAACATGAAACGCTAAAGCCGATTCAAACAAAACTTGGACTAGTTCAAGATGGGTGAATTCAATGTACGAGTTACGACTAGTTCATATACAACGTTTGCTCCTTAAGTAGTTATAGAAATACTAACACAGGCGATAGACCAAGTGTAACTTTGTCATTAAGGCTACGACTGTGGGCTACGCTCACCAATTTAACTCGTACAAAATGTAAATATAATTATGTTTATTTATATTGATATTAAATACAACGAGCTAATTAAAATTATATTTCAAGAACATTAAAAATATTTGTAACTAGCTGACCCGGCGAACTTCGTATCGCCTAACAAACTATTTTTTTCTAACAACAAACTTTTTTCGAAAATAAAAGTAGCCTAAGTTACTCCTTGTTACATCAGCTATCTGCCAGTGAAAGTTCCGTAAAAATCGGTCCAGCCATTTCAGAGATTAGCCGGAACAAACAGACAGACAGACAGACAGACAAAAATTGTAAAAAATGTTGTTTTGGTATATGTACCGTGTATTATCGTGTATACATACATCCAAATGCACTTAGTAAAAAGCGGTTATTTTAATATTACAAACAGACACTCCAATTTTATTTATTTGTATAGATTGACAAAAACAAAATTTATAACTCTAAAAAGATATCAATAAAGTTTTCGACACCGTCATTTCCATAACATTGCACAAAAAATACCCCAGAGTACATTTGGAAATAATCACTAGCTATCATCTCCGCGAGTCAAGTCCCAAATGGAAAATTAACCTATTTCGTTCATGTACGCAGTTTTTCCATTATAATAAACGTAAAAATATTTGTGGACTATGTGGTTCTATCATTTATTTTACGATTTTTTTTTAATATTGGCCTGTTTGTTAACTGTGCAAATTATTAAATGCTACTTTTATTTATAGTATCTATATGTAATCCTGGTATCATTTTCAGTATATTGAAAAAGAAAATTAAGCTTTACAAAAAAGTTTCTTATAACATAGTAGAATCACTTGGTGTAGGTAGTGTAAAATTAAGCTTTTTAAGACAAACTGTTGTAAGGTTATTAGTAAAAACTCAATTCCATTAAAATCTATTCGTCGTTTCTTCTGCCTTTAGAAACTGATTTTGATAATTGGATGTCTTCCCTAATTTTGTTACTCTGTGTCTTTTGGGATCACCAGGGTTTACTTTTAGCCTGAGTAGGGAGATTGGTTTGTAGAGATGGTTGCAACTTTACAACCCATTACAGGGAAATCTGTTGTATTATCATTTATAGCCACCAGGTGTATTTACGTCTCGTTAGGTGTACGTACGTCGTTCAGCCTAGAAGACTTAAGCTATCGCAAAGACTCGTTCGTCCTTTAGTCCAAATATATTCATATTATCACACAGAAAATCTAACCAGCGAAGGCCGGGCTATGCGGGTCTGACAGCCGACTATAACTTATACCGTGTACCTAAGGGAATGAAAATCTTTTTTACTATTTTCACTCTAAGTAATAGATTCGATTGAGTAGCAATCCAATTAGGCAATTTAAAAAGACTGATATTTCTTTCACAAGTTAAGTTCAAGCCATAGAATCAAACCAATGTAATAATAAAAACGAATAAAAGTTTTTTAAAGCAAAAACAGGTTTCGCTAATTAGAAGGTAACTTTTCTGAGTTTTATAAATAGTGCCTTTTGAGGAAAATAGTATTTTGAATATAGTATTAAGAGTCGTAATAAATTAGTGGTTTTAATGTGACTTCAGCACAGTG
Source organism: Thymelicus acteon (assembly GCA_951805285.1). NCBI lineage: Eukaryota > Metazoa > Arthropoda > Insecta > Lepidoptera > Hesperiidae > Thymelicus > Thymelicus acteon. The sequence goes on from OX638217.1 coordinate 5,674,515, forward strand.
GTTGCTAAGTTCGTAATTGGGTATTTATTGTATTGTCATTTTAGAAAATCTGCTAGCTTAAAAACACAAAAAACTTTCTTTGTTTTTTAAATAGTATTTTTTCCTAAACTGTTTGAATAGTCCAATAAAATTGATATTGACATTTGCGTAGATTCGAAAGAAGTTAGTATAACGAGCCAGTGCCCAAACTTTGTCTGTGGAAAACTATTACTTTTACTAAGTTTTTAGATTCCCCTACCCTATTAAGCAACCCCTGTGCAAAGTTTCATACTTTTACATTATTTGGGCTGCGCGTTGTCAAGTCCGTAACAGTTAGCGTTTAATCAAAGATATTATTTTTATCTGATTTCTTTTATTAAAATTTGTGCACGTTACCCTTAACTTAAGCTCTCCAACAAAATTTGTATCAAGATTGGATTACGAAAACAGAAAAAATGTTTCGAATGTAAAAGTTCAATTTTGAATAATTTACTATGAATAAAATGAACTCGTATATTTTCTCACTACATGACGTAGTTGGTACAAAGTACATTGACATTTTGTCGAACTGTGCGCAGAATCCAATCACTACAAAACTCTGATTTCGTCGATTCTCTTTTTTAAATTCTTCAGCACAGAAACGTATTTCCTCGAAACACTTTTTGTTGTAAAGCCATTCAGATTTTCACGAGGCAGCGCTCGCCTTCAGCGATTGGAAATTGTTGGGTAACAAGAAATATCGCGAAGTGATTTTGTTACCTTGTTCCTTTGTATATTTTACAATTATTTCCATTCTTCGACAAATATGTTTGTTCATAAATATTATATTTGTACACAAATTATTCAATCCTTACGTAAATATTTTATTAATACAATGATTTTACTTTGTCATAGTTACCTTCATTCGTCACGACATGTCGAAGGCGTAAGGGCATTAACTATACTTCTTCTCCTTCTTTTATTTCCAATATTTAACTTGGCCACTAATACCTTTGCCAATTATTAAGGTACAGGTACTATTAAGTATTCTGTGGCCAAACTGGAGTAGAATGACGATTAGTCTAAGCCTCTATATAACGAAGAGAAACCGGTATACCACGCTGAATCGATAAATGACTGTAACCAATAACATTACTGGCCAATTATAATCGAATTATGCTTCCGCTTACTGTACAATCAAATTAAGTAAATTAAATTGACTTCCCATTTGCGTGAGAGTATCTGAACAAAATTTAGGTCTGGTATCGTGGTATTGATTGAAGTGAAAAAAGCAATCTAAGCAAATAAAGCTTTGAATCTGTATTCGATTATGAATTCTCGTTCTATTTTTTCGCAGCAGCAGCTTTAGGGTTGCGCAGATATGCGTAGCTAAATGGCAAACATGGAAACCTTAATATTTTTCTTTTTGTTTGTATGTCTGTCATCTGATCAAATTATTATTATAACCACAGACATCTAGGTGTATACCTAGATATGTATATATCTGAGATTACAACCTGAGATCTGATTACAAGGCTTTCTACGTTAAGTTTATTATGTGTACACAATTATATGTTACCGGCAATCTCTATATTTGTGTTATTCTATATTTTACCTAGGTAATGTATAGTTTTTAATTGTATAGAACAACTGCAGGTCCACTGGCAATGTATAAAGTTAATAGTTTTGGTCAACGTTATTTTATTATCCATCTACCTAATGTATAATGACTAAATGAATGAATTTTCGGCGGTTCAATGTGTCAGTAAAACACGAACAGTAATAAATAGAAAATTGGCCAGTTATTTCAATCAGTTCAAAAATCATCCAGGCTGTTCAATAATTGAATCGGCGGTAAAAATGATGAAAACAGTACGCGTCAACATATTGTTACTCGTAACATTAACGTTAGTGATAGAAATGAATCGCTGCAAAACTGACTTTAGCTAGAGTGTAATGTAAGCCCGCGTAGGCGTGGAGGCGCGAGGTGGCCCGCGAGCTGAGAAGCAGGTGGTTTTAATGCTCGTCGCAGTAGTTGAGGCTGGCCGGCTTAGCCGATCACCTTAAAAGGTCTTAAGTTCAATTCCTAGCTTGGGCAGATAATGTAAAAAATAATGTTTGTGATAGGGTAGAAAAAAATATTGTAAGAAAAACATTAATGATATCGATCATCATTAATCATCTTTTCATCTTTATTATTTACGATACATTATTTTTATTGCAATGCTTTAAGCAATGATCAAAATGATCTCCAAAGACACGTTATCACACAATGACGATATAACTATAATAAAAACATATAATCCAAAAGCCCTGCAGGTGCTTAAATCACTCGGTATAAATACGTACCCCCATCATTAGTTTTAACTTATTCATTTGTAAAACTATTTATACGTTTCTCCGTCGACAGGGTGGTGAAACAGTTGGTGATCATGACCTAGTGCCCCATGAGTGCGGCGCTCCCTTCGCTCCAGCACCACACTCGCTCGCCGACCTGACACGCAAACTGATTCACGTAGGTATCCATGACGTACACCGATATTACGAGGACATTCATAATCTATAATATCTACTTAATATAATCTAATATACATATATCGGGATAGGGCTGGGTTGGAGTGTATGCTTTCGTATGTTCAGATCATCTCTGTAGACCATGTATCAAAGAGCACTTCAGTACTATGAACATAGATCTATCTCTGTGGGCGTAGTTACATGTCAGGACTGCCAGGATACTAAATAAAACACACAATTCGACAGGCACAAGGATAATATTCGTTTGTTGCCTGATAACACCCGGTTTCATCAATTCAACGTTATTTAGTTTTATTTTGGTTTCGCGATCCTACCAAGCTGTCTACCGTTATGACAGTTCCTCTATTTCTTAATTTCATAGATTATACGAACTTACTTGAGACTGCGCCGATACATATATAAAACACAAAAAATATTTGCATGGATTTCTTTTATAGACTTTGAAACCATCCAAACGATTTCATTTGAAGATGATTTCAGACACAATGAATTAGGCACATTATTATTTTTTAACGTAGCAGTAAAACACGCCCGCGCCGGGTGTAGTAAATAATAAACGTTTACATAGTGGGTTTCCCTGTGTTGCGGGTCGCATGGTCAACACAAACAGAAATAGTGGGATGAGACCATCTTAAATTGATTAGCTTACCATGTGATTGAAATTGATGATTGCAACTCATGAGTGATTTCTTAGTCCTAGTGCCTACTCTCTTTTGCCTGAAACTCAATGAAATTATTGTAATCTATCGTACTCGTATAATTTCTTAACTAAAACTGATCACAAATCTTGACACATTTTAAATAATATTACAGTATAATAACTTAATATAGCACTTACGTTGATATAACACAGCGTAAGAACGAATGCCTCTACCTTTAGCTCCTTTACCATTAAGTCCACCCTTTCTACTAATAATTTAGTTCACAGTTGATCTGGCTTACAGTTTATACAAATAAGAATAAATAAATAAATAAAACATCATAACTTGCTGAATAAACCCCCGTTCCTCCATCGAACGACACGACGCACGGCGGGTATCCATCCTTTCGTGGTGAACATCCCACCGATACGGACGACGTGGTTCGCGTCGTCATTCATTATGCGCATCGCGAAGGATTGGAATAGCTTGCCTGCGTCTGCGTTCCCGCCCACCTATGACGTGGATGTCTTAAAGAAAAGTGTGAATAGGCTTTTATTAAGTTAGTGCGCTCCCCATCCTGGACCACATCTCTACTTACCATCAGGTGGGATCGTGTTCAAGCATTAACTTATTGTAAATAAATAAATAAAAAATAAACAAAATTATACTTTCATAATTTTTGATTTACCTACAGAATGCCCTTCTTTTGTCCCGGGTTTTTACTTAATTACAATAGAAAGCGTCTTTAATTAAGGTACCTACAATGAAATAACATTAAATATGAGACTTTGTTACAGTGTTTGTTACGTACAAAATATTGTTATTAGAATAATTGAATGTTGAATAATAATATAATGTAAATATATATGGAAATTTAATGATAAACCTGTTAAAAACTGTCACGTCTATCAAGAATTGCTGTAAAATTTCTTTAACTATAGGGATACGTAAATTCCAGGTTAAAAAATAAAGAAATAATAATTATATTATCTACTATAAACCATTATTAATATTCCTTTAGAATTTTAAAATTTTAATATTACTACTTTCTATGTAAATTTTTCGCATCGCGTTACATGCTCAGATTTTTGGCGTACGCCCACATATCGTAGGTTCTCGTAGCTCGTAGATACTCTACTCTATATCCAATTCTCTCTACATTTGGTTCTTTAGACATGTTTGTTCCATAATGCAAAGCATTGCCCGTCCTGTTTTCACGTAACTTTTGACAGTTTGTTCCAAAATGCAAAGCATTGCCCGTCCTGTTTTCACGTAACTTTTTGACAGTTTGTTCCAAAATGCAAAGCATTGCCCGTCCTGTTTTCACGTAACTTTTTGACAGTTTGTTCCAAAATGCAAAGCATTGCCCGTCTTGTTTTCACGTAACTTTTTGACAGCAGATTTAATTACTGCATTGTTGTCGTTTTTAGGGTTCCGAAATAAAATCGGAACCCTTATAGTTTCGTCATGTCCGTTCTTCCGTCTGTCCGTCTGTCTGAAGCAACTCGCCGACACCCTTAATGCTAGAAAGCTGTAATTTGGCATACATATACTATTATATTTGGTATACATATATTATTGGATACACATATTTACTACAACTGAAGAATCGTAGAATAAAATATTGAAACACTGTTTTTTCAGGGTACCTCCCCTACAAGTAGTGAGTATGAATTTTTTATTCGTCGCGTACCCTTTAGTGTGGGGTATCACTGAAAAGGACTTCTAAAAATATTATCTGTTTTATAAGACCATATTAATATTTATTAATAAATAATTAGGGGTCCGTTTGCGAAATATTTGTCTTTAAATTGTTAATTTTGGTTAGATTCGAGTGTCCCTAAACGGTTGAAGTTGGACAAGTGAAAAAATTCTCGAAAATAGGTTATGTGATGAATTTACAAGGAAAACTATCACGGCTATGTTAGCATTATTAGGTGCAGCGCAGACGACGCTCTTATTGTGCGATCGAGTGTGCGGACGCACAAATGTCTATATGGCGCGCAGCCGCACTTTTTTGCGCGTCGTATGCGTTACTGCATATAATTGCAAAGGTTCTATTTTCACAGACTTAAAAGTGCGTCACGGACAGTGTGCCGTCTGCGCTGCACCTTAGTAAATGAGTTATAGTCGATAAACTTACTACTTTGGAATCCTACATTGCGCGTGGCCTGACACGTACTTGCCTGGTTTTGCTACAACGTTCCGCTAACTATTGTCCTGAAAACTCGACAATGCAAAGCGCTTCAATGCGGAAATATCAAAAATACTTTCGTGTACTAAATGTCGTCCTGAAAATTTTTGTAGTGTATCGGATAACGTCGTTAATAATACGTTGTAAATAGCTAACAATAAGACGAAAATAAAAAGTCGTAATACGTGAATAAGCGAATGGCTAATAATAACAAGTCGGAACTAGTCGGTTTCAAAAACTTTAAAACTTAAAACTTTTATAGTTGATGGTGCATTCCTGAAGTTAGTGGCCTTTCGTATCAAATTTATCTTTATACTGTTTCAACGTTGCGTTCAAAGCAATTAATTTCCCCGAATAGAAATAATAACTTCCTAATAGCAATTTCATTCAAAGTATAAAAATAAAACAACATACCTTTGAATAACTTTAGCTGACAGTACATTTTATATTTACTTTATTGAGTTTTAATAAACTGATTAATTTTAATATTATTCTTTTTCCTTTTTTATAACAAAAGCACTCGCCCGATGACTTGTGTTTATTGTGAGTAGTTTAGTGACCAAGTTATTAAAGCAAATGTAATAAGCGTAGTTAGATGATGGCTAAAGGTAAAAACCGGTAACTTCCGTCCCGATTGTTATCGTTAGATATACGTAGCATTCTTTTGCCAAGTCGGAAGTCTTCCAGTACGATAAGGTTTATCGGGTAAGCCGTTTACGAAAGGTAATCTTTTCAGTATATCTGCCTATTTGTATTTATTGTTAATCTTTGTCTAAAATGCCACAGAATCCTAAACTTTACTAGTTATGTCTGAACATAGTTTATACTAGAGTACATAGGTAAATGAAGCGCTCATAGCCCGGCGACTTACGTCAATCGCTTAGCGATCGACAAAGTTAAGCAACTGCGGGCGCGGTCGGTAGTTGGATGCGTGACCGCTAGTGGCAAAAATGTCTTGAGCGCTTCCGTGTCGGAAGCCATGTCGGAGGCCTTCGGGCGGCATGAAAACTTCCGACAATTGGGTTGGCCACTAACCCCTCCACCAATCCGCACTGGAGCAGCGTGGTGGAGTATGCTCTAGGCCTCCTCCAGAGGAGAGACCTGTGCTCAGTAGTGGGCCGTTAATGGGTTGAAGCCAGCCAACATAGGTAATTACTAGTCGCCAGTTTCTATTAAATCTAAAGACTACAATTAAACTAGAAACTATACTTAGTAACATATTTCCTTTGTTAGGTATGTATCTAGGTTATACTGATAGTTAAGAATCTCTGGCAGTTTAACCACTAGCTGCGTACTTTTACTCGTATTAAAGTCGTTTATAAAAAAGAACGAAGTATTTTTCTCGGTAACTTTAATTATGTAGTCTCGACCAGGCAGAAATAAAGCGATCAGTCCTGCGGTTAATCCTAAGAGTCTCTCTCTGATCGATTCTTAATCTACTTGTACATTTGTCCATTGGAAATAGGACGTTACACATTCTGATTTCTGAAGGAATGTTTCCATACGTAGTTAAGGAAGATACTGCAAAAATCAAGACATGGTAAATTAAAAATAGTGCTTCAGCGGGCACGTAAAGGTGTCGGTGCCGGTTGTTATTCTAAAATAAAAATCGTTAAACCATGTCGGAGGCCCTCTGGTGGCATGAAAAACTTCCGACACTTCCGACACACGACTTCCGTTCTTTCTTTCTTTCTATTTCTTCTTTCTTTCTTGGCAAGCAACGCATCAGTGATGCCTTTGGTGTTGCTGATGTCCATGGGTGACGATAGCCACTTTAACATCAGGTGAATCGTCAGCTCGTTTGACGGCTATTTCCATAAAAAAAGACACTTGGGTTGGTCCCTAATCCCTCCACCAATTCGTACTGGAGCAGTGTGGTGGAGTATACTCTCCACCATTAATGAGTTGAAACCAAATTAAAACTATTGGGATTATTGTGATTGGGGCTGCATGCTTCGCACAGCATGTTAAGAGTATAGACAAAGATGTAAGGTAGGTATTTTATAATCTTTTTATCTATTTTCATGGGCAAAAAGCTAATATTGAATTATAATATCATAGAACAGACATCTCGACATACATTGGGACATACATTGTGTTTGCGGTGTCGGTTCTATATGCTAGTAATAATACTCCAATGAAAGCTAATAAGATATTCTTGTTTCGCAGTTTTCTACAATGGTGCCTCGCTGGCTGGTGGTGTGTTGCGTGGTGCTATGCGCCCGGCCGGCTCATCCTCAAGGCGCCCAGCAGTGTCCCGCGCCCAACACCATCACACCCTGCAGCTGTACCGTCAAGAAGAATGGCCTGGATATCCTCTGCGAGTTCACGGAACAGCAACACATACAGAAGGTAAGACTAGAGGAAAAGAAGAAGTTTGATTGATACCTCGAAGCGAAATTGTGAGACAGCTATACAGAGCGTGCGCAAATTTTTAAAAATATTGACGACCCGTGTGGCGCAATGGTTACCATGCCGGTTCGCCGTACCAAGGGTCCTGGGTTCGATTCCCAGCGAGGTGGAAATTTGAATGATGAGTTTGAATTTCTGTTCTCGGTCTGGGTGTGAATGTTCTTGTCTATGTTGTGTGTTGTCCATGGCACCCACGACACAGGGAATCCTACTGTGGGGCTATGAGTGTGAAGCGTTATTTATTTATTTATTATTATTTTTAAAAATATCGTGGTGGAAAGTAATAATGTAAATATTTAGAGCCTAGTTTATAATTTTTTTTTCTATCGAGAAAATTAAACGGTATCGCGGCGACCGCAAGACAATAATAATAATTGTAATTGTAATTTAATATGTCCATTCCGCCCGATTCTTGTCATGACTTGTCCCGATCAGTGTATGTAGTACCTACATTACAATCTTTATCTTTGACAAATAGTTATTAAAACACTACAATGTTTGTACTAATTAAGTTCGTATAATATTTTAAATAACATAACAAGGCTTTAAATAACACGGTTATAAAATCGAGTTTCCAACTTTATGTTAAAAATATAACAGAAAAATAAACTATAATTTTTACCTGCTGTTGAATGGTCTAACTTTAACATGATAAAAATACAATTTCGTATTTTAAAATACTGTCCATTTTTGTCTAACTTACAGAAATTAAAATGTAGCGTATTATTTTACAAAATATTTTATAAAATCGTTTGATTTATGCAAGCAGAGTTAATATCAGCTATTGGATCGTGAAATAAAATAAAATTGTACAGTTTTTTCTGGGTAACACACCTCCTAAAAGCAACTGTAGGTAAAATGTTTTTAATGGACTTCAAAAAAAAAAGGAGCAGGTTCTCAACTTGACACATTTTTTATATGTGTTATCTCATAACTTTTTACTGGGTTGACCGTTTTTGGTGATTCTTTTTATACTCGAAAGCTGGTGCTTGTCATGTGGTCCCATTTAAATTAGATGAGTAATTTTTGAGTTATTTTATTTCTAATTTTGAAGTCGGTAATTTTGTTTACTTACGGACTTCCTATATTAATTTCATCGATTGTTTTAGAGAAATGGCATATCCTTGCTTTACTTTGCTCGACTGGCAAAACTACTGCAATAAAAAAACTATGTCTACTGTAACAAATGAATATGTAAAGCTCATAGCAGAAGTAATGCTATCAAGTAAATAAAATGGAATGAATTTTATTTCAATTTCATTCAGTGAACTAAATTGAATTTCTATTTCATTAACTGAAATCAATTTCATTGATTTAACTTTATTTTTCGTTTGTTGCGTTCTCCGCTGAACATTACGTTATTACTGAAGATACTATTACAAATAAACTTGGGAAACTTCATTCTTTTTTCGGTTACCAAATGTAATAACTTAATAGTTTGAAAACGCTAAGGAGTATCCTCGGCTGGAGCCAAACCTGTGTTTAGTATCAGGTCATGCTTATCACAAAAATGCATTTTCATCAGACCTAAAGCGGAAAAATTCCAACTCCTTTGGATAAGAGGAAGTAGGTCTAATTAAGCTTATAAATTTTAAGCCACACAAATACACAGGGAGAGCTAAATAATGTGTTTAAAAATACCTAAATTGGAATTTTATCTGCTACAAACTTTTCATGGACATCAGCAACACCAAAGGCATCACTGATGCGGTGCTGGCCTAGAAAGAGAGAAGAAAAAAGAAAGAAAGATTTGGCTCTCAAGCCCCTAGCCGGAACACGACGAGTCGTTTGGCGGCTGACTCATGCTCAAGGGTGGTAGCTATCCAGGCGAACCCTATCGAGAAATAATAATAATAGTAATAATGGTATTAATTAACAATTAAAAACAATATTACCAGTATAATCCCTCAAGGGGCCCCACCACCAGATTGCTTATTTAGTCGCCTCTTACGACACACATCCGGCGTGGGATTGGGGTTAGTATTCTAAGCCACCCCAATACGGCTTTTACCGAGTCACCTCATATACTACGTAGTTACGTACATACTGAAAATAACAGATGGAATTTGTTAAATAAAAATTTTGTTGCAGGCAATGAACACTCTTCGCTCGAAACCGATGATAATATTCTACCTGAAGCTGCGTCACAACAACCTCGCCAAGTTGCCTTCGTACATCTTCCTGGGGCTGGACATCCGTCATCTCACTGTCCATAATAGCAGCCTAGCCGTTATAGAAGATTCGTCTTTAAGCTCTATTGGTAATCATATAAAATAATATCTTTAAACACACGAACACACAGACGCACACACAAAACCATTTATGTATATCCGCAGGGTAGGGTAAAACCTAAAAACGTTTTGTCTATCTTTGTTATATATGTGTTTTTTCTTCTAAAGTAGGATCTTTTTAATATAAGCAGTATATCGCTTTAAAGTGTAAGTTATTGAAATAACATTAATAATTTGAAAACCTAGTATTGTTAAGATGCTCATCATTTTTCATATTCACTATTTTGTTAGAAATAATATGAATTACACACTATTGGATAAGGTGCCTTTAAAGTATGCTTATTTTGCAAAATTCTTTACATTTTTACAATTTTCACTTATAACTCACACATAAACGTGTGTGAAGTACATACGAAGTCGTATTTAATAAATAAAATACGCGATAATTATTTTTACTAAGCATCTAAAATAGTATCAAAAACATCAAATCTTACTACTCACTCAGCCAGTATATCTATAACAGTGAGCAAATATAATTAAAGCCAAACGTTTAGCCTCGATCTCCGAACTGAGAATACTTACGTTCACGCTTCTAACTCTATTAGTATTGATCCACTCTTGTTATTCTAAGGACGAGCGCGGGTTCTATGGCTCGAATGTTTTTGCTATCCCTCCGTATGTATCCATGGCCTAATGCATGGAAAGTAATGTAATGGAAAGCAATCTATTACAATACAATTTATTCTGCACTTACCCGAAACAAAATATTCAGGAGGAAAATTCAATATGGCGTGTAAATATACTTTTGTTATGTGCCAGTCCTTAATGTTAGCTTAAAGGAAATGTATTATATAAACAGTGTTACAGGTTCTTTTGCTACACAGATATTTTATTATTATAACGCATTAAAAATGTATAAATGTGTAATGTATAATCATTTTGACTTACATACGTCAATAATTTTACTACAGCGCCATGTATCAATATTTCATTATTATTTACATTTATTACTCAGAGTTATGTTAACATTAAATAGTATTCTTGTAAAAGTAATTTGCACACCTGTAAAGAATAAGTGGCACACCTTGCGAGAGGCCTATGTCCAGCACTGGATAGATAAGGGCTGATATGATGATGATGATGAAAAGTAATTTGACTATAACCATTGTCTGCAGGCAACAAGTTAACTCAGTTGGACGTGTCACAGAACAGCCTGGCGACAATACCCACTTCGTCCTTTGCGCATCTTAACCATCTGCTCATCTTGAACATGAATCATAATAAGGTAAGGGATTATGATCACAATTTAATTAGAATAATTTGCAGTGCAATCTACTTTAAAATCGTGTAATTTGAAAATGAACGCCCCTTCATTAAGAAAAATATAAATAAATTCAACTATCATAAACAGGAGTTAATAATTATGATGGATTTAATTAATTTTTTTAATGTTTTTTCAAGTAAACAGTTTTAAGGAGATTGATTAAATACTCCAATACCAACAGCCGAATACGAGCTATAATGCTTATGCTTATAACTTAAATCAATTTACCAAAATTACTATTTGGAATACAAATAGAAACACAAAAAGTTTAAATTCTAAACAATAATAAAGAATTTTTAGATTGTAATATTTTACTTTAAATGTGCTCAGTTAATAGTGAATATGGTTCTTACTCTTCTGCCAATCGCGTTGGCTTAGTTGGTTAATTTAAAGTATAAAGTACTCTCGCAACCACCAAGTGCATTAAAGGTGGTTCAACAGCCATAAAATACTCGTTCGAGTTATAATAATTGTATTGTTCTTTCACCTTGTATAATAATAGGCATGATGACAGATTTTGAAATACTGTTCTATATTGTTGGGAAATATATTATAATTACAACATATATCATATTTCCGCAAAAAATAAGGTTTAGTATAAAATAAATACATTTCAATTTATAAGTTTAAAATTGGTACCAAAACTGTCATGGCGTCGATGTGACGTCATTCTTCAGGAAAATAATAGACAAGACGTCATTATCAGTATGGTGATGTTCATTTGTTTTAAGAAGTGTGACGTAATTCGCGCTAATTGAGACTGATTGGCGTTCAAGCTAACATGGCGGCTTGCCGTATTTTGTAGTTTTATTTTATCAAAAATATTGTTAATCTCGCTCATAATAATACGATAAATGCGTGTTTTGTAATCCATTAATAGGGTTTCAATAAATAAATACATAATTTTAGTGAATTTTACTTACTGTCATCATGCCTATTAGAACAGTCTAGAAATCGTAGCTTAATAGCTGCGCTACGTTGCGTACCGTAGCTATAACAATAATATACGAGTATGCATCATGTATCGTCAATTTCCGTCGCTCTCAATACTTTTAATTAACCTATACAAATAAATAAAATTGGAGTATCTGTTTGTAATATTAAAATAACCGCTTTTTACTAATTGTAAGTGCATTTGGATGTATACACGGTACATATACCAAAACAATTTTTCTTACAATTTTTGTCTATCTGTCTGTTTGTTTCGATTATCTTTGAAATGGCTGGACCGATTTTGACAGGACTGTCACTGGCAGATAGCTCATGTAACAAGGAGTAACTTATGCTACTAGAAAAAAAATTGTTTGTTAGGTGATATGAAGTTCGCCGGGTCAGCTAGTCTGACAATACAATCTCATTTCCACACATGTTTTATATTTCAGCTGTAATGTCATGTTTTAATCAAGCCGTTTACAAACCTGTGTTAAATGAACCCTGCCAGCGTTCATCCCCCTCTAAGATTATGTTGACACAATGTTTCGGTTTGGTTTATCACCTTACTGTTTTAATCACACCGTATGTTTTGTAACGAAAACGTAATTAAATATTGAACGAATGTTTCTTGTTCAATTAATTTATTATTTAGGGCAACCCCATCTTTGAGTCCATGCCAAGTTCCTTTGCTCATTGTGCAAAAAAGAAGTTCGCTACTTTATTTTTTTAGTGTCGTCATTGGTGTTAAGAATTTACATTGATTATGAAGAATATTAAAGTTTGAATCAGTTCAACTCCTTGCATAGTTTATATTTTGGAGCTTTTGCTGTAAATGGCCAGCCATTTAACCCATTATGGCTCACCACTGAGTACAGGTCTTTCCTCTTGAGGAGGCCTTGAGCATATTCCACCACGCTGCTACGGTGCGGATTGGTGGAGGGACTAGTGGCCAACCCAAGTGTTGGAAGTTTTCATGTCGCCCGAGGGCCTCCGACATGACTTAATGAGTCTTATTTTACGATAAAAACCGGGTCCAACGGCTTTACGTGCCTTCCGAAGCACGGAAATGCTCAAGAACTTTTTGCCACTAGCGGTCACCCATCCAACTATCGACCGCGCCCGCTGTTGCTTAACTTTGTCGATCACTTAGGATCGACGCAAGCCACCGGGCTATGAGCGTTTCAATAATTTTTTGCACATTCGGTCAATACAATACAATATTAAAGTCCAATGCATACGTAACGGGCTTTTTCCCGTACGGGAGTCCGCTGTGTATGCACTATCGTATACATTTTTTATGAAACTACGAGTATGTTTCCAAAACTTCACGTCCCGTCCCGTACGGGAAAAAATCTGTTACGTATGCATTGCACTTAACCCTTAACCACTTACGTCTATTTTTTGTCACGTAACCACTCACGTGCGGTCATAGTGACCGCTCCAGAGTTATCGTCATATTTACTATAATCAGACTAAAATTGGTAAGGATGTATAAAAAATACACAGATAGACAATTATACTATATAATAAAACTAAAAATAAAACTAAAAAAAAATCACTGCCATTTAAAACGAATAGTTTTTGCTAGCCTCTTATTTTTGCCTTAAAATTTTACATCTTTGGAAAATATGATCTATTAAAAAAAGAAACTTAGAAATTGCACTCATTGAGACTAATTTTAGTTAAATCAATAAAGTAACTACTAAATAAAATCAAAAAAACAAAAAAAAGTTACTTGTATGAAAAAAATTGCAAGTACCAAAAGTTGAATTTTTTTCACAGCAATTACGGCACATCTTTTGCGAATATTCTACGCATATTGGATTTTTATATACAAAACATAGTGGAAATGTTTTGCGTTTTTTTTTGGGTCGCAGGTTGAACAGGTCTTGCGAATTTCTAGTTTGTCAGCACCGGAATTGTACGGCATTTCGTCTTCTACTTGAAGTAATCAGTCAATAGAACCTCTGAGGTCCCGCGGAATGTGTTCATTCGTTTCGTGAAATAAAGCTTCCAAATATCGAGAGGTTTAGTGTCATTGGTAAGAATATCTCGATATGCTGGTTTTATTCCTGGCGCCTAGCCTGTGAAACAATGTTATGCCATAGAGTTCTCGAACGACTAGTGCAAGGCTTAGAAAACCATCAGAATTGTTATTGCCAATATTCCTCTTCGTAGCTTGGTGTTGTACGAGGGGAGCCTCATCTTCCGATGGAAAACTTGCACAAATAACTGGCGTTCTACCTCATCTTCATAACACCATCTTCATTTCCAAGTGGAATTTGCTCTTGTTCTGTAGAAGATCCGCTCTTGCTATCTCACGAGTCAGATTCACAGTCCTCTTGGAGCAATTATCTTCCGCAATATCAAGCTCTACGTCACCCGTATCTTTATTCAGTATCTCCTTCTCATCTGACACTTTTTATTCTAACCACTGCGCAATATGTTCTTCGTTTATATTCATTTTACGCTAAAACAACAAAAAATAATATCAAACAAAAAAATCACACAACCACTTACGTGCGGTCACGGTGACCGCAAAGGAAAATATTTTACTTACTGTAGTTGAATGCGCGCACGTTGACATCTGTCGAACGCAAGCGCGTCGCAAACTGAGATTTTGGGAAGGTAGATGAATGTATAGAAGCGTAAGACAAACACGTGTCAAGATATTCGCGATTAAAAAACCGTTGCGGTCATGGTGACCGCAGGTAAGTGGTTAAGGGTTAATATTCTTGAAAGATTTTATAATATCTTAGTAGGTGAAATCAAGAAAACGATCCACAAAAAGCAGTTAACATTGGTATTTGAGAGGAATTCAGAGCAACCTCGAAATGTTTCTATTGTAATGTTCAAGCATAAATGAGATCGAACACGCCTTAGCAATAAACTGAGCTTACAGTAGGTAGGGTAAGGTTGCCTGAGACGAACTGACTATAGCGTAAGTCTGTGAACATTACGAAGTTAGTTTTTTTTTTTTATAATATGATTCTCCTTAGGATACTTTGCAGATACGACTTAGGCGGCTAAATTTTCAAAGTTATCAAAATTACTCACATAACTTAAAACTATTTCGCGATTTTACTACACTTAAATGAATTGGTAAAAACTAGTAAATAGATAGGAATAAAATAAAATATTCCATTTTAAAATGGCCTAATAAAGTGGAGGGGAACAAATACTAATGAAAACTAATTTGCCTGCAAAAATTATTAAATTTTGTACCAGTAGATTTTATTTATTGTTAGCGAGGAGCCAGTATCAGTGAGTTAGGACTTAGGCTCTGATACTTAATATTCTTTAAGGCTTCAGTTTTATGAAAGGAGTGCCTGAGTATATTGAAACATCTACCTGAATGAAATCTGTTTTTCATTCAATGTAAGGTAAAAAGCACTTTTACTTTGAGTAAAAAATAAGCAAACATACGCAAGAAAAACGCGTAAGCTACCAATTTACTGAGTCATAATCGAATGTAAGTCAATGATATTTAAAAAATATAGATACGTTATGTAAAACCCTTACAAAACAATCAAAAAATCTATCCCGAAAAGAGCTACAACACCACACGTTTATCTTTTGTTTCACTACACCAATCACATTGGTGTAATACACGAAGGCATTTTAACGCTGTATGTCAAATGTCAAGCACTTCTGACAACAACAAAAGCGTGAGTATCGTCTTGTATTGATAAACCGACTACGAGCAGAACGGTCAATTGCCTGTTTTTACGCTCTTCATCGTCGGCGCGCTAGTGACATATCTATCTCTTTTTTTACATTATAATATCATTGATTTAAGTATGAAAACAGATTTGTGTAGAGATATTCAAAAAAATTACAGACAGTTAAATAATGTAACAAATTCGCGTGTTGCAAACAATTTTGCGTACAGCGTTAGAAATCACGGCAATCAATCATTGTATATGGAGTCAGAATCAGCGAAACGTATGACTAATGAATTGTTACTTTTTAGGTCACCGCCGTTCATAACAGAGCCTTTATGGGTCTGGATACGCTGGAGATTTTAACTCTATACGAGAATAGAATATCTGTGGTTGACGCCGAGGCTTTCAAAGGCTTGGAAAAGTGAGTACAACAATAACATTATTTATTTGTTTTTCCCAGGGTGGTTGAGGTATACATATGTGAATTTCGAATGTCAGATACATTTGTGCGTTGTTTACATCATTTGAATGGCATTTTTTATTTGTGTCGAGTTATGGCTGAATGGCAATTCTGGGGTAGGGTTGGGTAGGGTAGCGATTCTATTCTATATTTGTACAACTGTTTGTTTGTAACTGATTAATGTAGTAGATAGTGGCAACTCTCTCTCTCTCACACAATACACGCAAATTACTCGTAAGATGCATCAATGATCTCATACACAACAATCAAAAGTAATTCTCTTCTTTATTCTGCCTTTGTTTCAACTTTATATCCATGGCACACTTTACAAAATATTTCTGTTCTTTTATCATTACGACAAATTTTAGACTTAATGAAGTCAGAGCAATTAATCTATTATCAACGAGAATTCTCTTTGTTCTTTAAGGTTCCGCTTTCCTTATTGTCTGTTTGAAAATGATTACACTGAAATAAATTATACGTCTTTACCATTTACCAGAACTGTCATAATTTCAAAGGCAAACTTAAGATTACAAATAGCATTGCGTGGCTTCAATAAATACCAGTATTGTACTAAAGTTATATTAATGATTTTAGGAAATTGAAACGACTGAATCTTGGCGGTAATGAGCTCACGGCGGTGCCTCAGAAAGCACTGGCTTTGTTGGAAAATTTAAAAAAGCTTGAACTCCAAGAAAATCGGATTTCGACTATTACGGAGGGAGATTTTGCTGGTAAGAGGTTTAAGCGACACGTACGTCACGAATTTTACGATGAAGTTTAATGTGGACGGAGTGTATGGTTCTTTGTGTGTTTTGGATGAGCTTCTACTTACAAAGAAATGATTAATTTTAAGTTACAGTGAGTACCCAATATTTAAACAATAATTCATCAGGCAACATTCCATCAGTTGTCATTCTACTTATTTGTTTGTTATTTATACAAAAAAAAGCTCAGATAAATCTTCAAAAGTTCTGAGACAAGCCGATTTGGGCTATTATTTATGAGATTTTAACAAGTAGGAACCGTTTCCCAAAACTTTCCCAGTTTCCCAAAAAAAAATTTTAGATTCCTATTCGATACGATAGGGATATATTATGTTTTTTTCTTTCTATTTATTTTCAGAGATTCCTTTGACTGATGAACATGGTCCACGAAGTCCATTTACTATCAGGTGGCTCGTTACCTCTGCTCTCTCGTCTACTAATTTGTGGACATTATACACGCCCTTTAACTACTGTCTAGTTAATTTTATGACGCATTTGTTACAGGTTTACGTAATCTAGACTCCCTAGGTTTAGCTCACAACCAATTACGGGAGGTGCCGTCACAGGTGTTTTCTCATTTAACTTTCCTCAACTCACTGGAGTTAGAGGGCAATGTTATACAAAGGATTGACGAGAAAGCTTTCTCTGGGCTCGAAGGTAAGGCCATAAAATTGGTAAGGCTATTAATATTGGTAAGGTTAATTATAAGGTAGGGCTTAATAATATGATAATTATAGTCACCATAGCACAGTTTTGTTGGTAGGTATATTTCTGTATTAACTTTTTGATATTAATTTTGAAATAACAAATATTTTGAGTAATTAAGTGTTGATAATATTATATTGTCAGAAACTACGATTATTATTAATGTATGCGTTAACAGAATTGTTTTAACTTCATAAAGTAAGCGTGAACAGTGTTTACATATAAAACTATGTATTATTTCTATATAATTTGTTTTTTAATCTGAGATAATATAGGGTTATGCGTACTTGCCTACTGCGTACCAATAAATTTAATTAGATTGAATGTTATGTTTATTGTACTACTTTGAGTTCATTTTTTATCAACGCAAATTTTTTACTGAAAATAAATAACTTTTTTACATCGTCAATGGTAAACAGTGCAAAATGGCACCTTATTGTTTAGAAAATCTTCAATACCTGCGCCTGGGCGACAACCGTCTTCATGAGATACCGTCCGATGCTCTGCGACCTTTGCATCGTCTGCGCCACCTGGACTTGCGGTCCAACAATATCACCAGCATCAGCGAGGATGCCTTCACCGGTTACGGAGACTCCATTACCTTTCTAAACTTGCAGAAGAACATGTGAGTATTCATTATTATTTAAAGAGTAAGTAGAGTAAAATTTTGTTTCATAAGTGAAGATAGCTTTGTTTTGCTTGATGTCAGGGATATTAATTATTGTTTCTCAAAAGAATTTTTCATTGTTCATTTAAATTTTCTATTATTTTAAAATATTGTTATTGGGTGCATGATCACTTATACAAACCACTTTGCACTCATGTCTTTAATTTGTAAGATTATGTTTTTGCATCTTCGATTTTATTACTTGCTACTTTGATCATGATTATCTTTGTTTACATAAACATTTAGAAACATCTAAGTACAAACACATTATTGTATAACTGCACTCTTTGAACAGAGTTCATGTTTTTGTCTACTACAGTTATGTGTTTGTCTACTACAAACACATACTGCGCAATATGTAGTAATATAAATATGAATAAAAATAGCTGTTAAATACAGTAGAAACATAATACATCTTGGTTTAAAAGAAAATTTCAAGGCATTAAATCACGTAAATACGTAGGAAGGTACTTAGGTATGGAAGTACTGCTGAAAAAATTATGAGCGCAAACGTGCCTGCTTATGTTCGAGCGTGGCTTAGCTTAATGCTTTCATCTTTACGACTTGAACTTGAACTCAGATTGCTTATATTTTATGAGATTCAAAAGCTCTCGAGAGATCTGTATTTATGTAATTTTATGGTCTATGTGCCTCCGTCGCATTGCTCTAACATCTAAAAAGTCTATTTAAAATCAGTACAATGTTTTCTTTATTTTGTCATGTGAATGGACGAACAAAGTACGAGCTACATCGTAGTCATCGTTAGCTTTGAACATCAGTATCACCAGCAGCATTATTGATGCGTTGCCGGTCAAATCGGAAACCGGGGACTCGTATTATTTCCGCCTCTATAGTTCGGTTTACACGTATTAAGTTTTTATGGAAATAGCCGGCAATTGAGCTGACGATCCACCTGATGGTAAGTGGCTATCGTCGCCCATGGACATCAGTAACACCAAAGGCATCACTGATGCGTTGCCGGCCAAGAAAGAGAGAAGAAAAAGAAGGAAAGAACTGGCTCTCAAGCCCCCAACCGGAACACGACGAGTCGTTTGGTGGCTGACTCATGCTCAAGGGTGGTAGCTATCCAGGCGAACCCCATGGAGAAATAATAATAGCAATAATGGTATTAACAATTAAAATCAATATAACCAATATGATCCCTCGAGGGGCCCTACCACCAGCGGGCCGGATTTAGTCGCCTCTTATGACACCCCTCCGGCGTGGGATTGGGGTCAGTATTCTAAGCTACCCAAGTATTATATATTCTATGGGGTCAGTATTCTAAGCCCAATACGCCTGATTAAGTTGTTATGTAAGTTAAGCTGACTGTGTTAAGTAGATAACTAAATTTTAACTAAATACTAAGTAAATTAATACATGTAAACAGACAATTTAGTTCCTTTTTAGTAAAAATTTAACTATCTGCTTAACTACTTAATACGTGTAAACCGAACATTTGACACTGCGACCAAACATCCTACTAATATTATAAATGTGATAGTTTGTGAAGATGTTTGTCACTGTTTCACACAAAATCTAATGAACGAACCTTCAATAAATTTAGCACACAGGTAGACAACGATTTGGAATAGGATAAAGGGTACTTATTACCCGAGAAAACGAGGACAAAGCCGAGCAGAGCGCTAGTGTAAAATAATTTTATGATTTTGGAAAGGAGCGTGATAGCCAAAAGGCATCAAACTGGGTGGAACAGGGCCCACTGGCTTCCTACAGAAGGCACAGTTTGCTAAAGCCTCGTCGTCGCGAACAAGGGAGCTTGGGTTGGGTTTAAGGATAAATGGAGTCCAATTAAAACCCAAACACCACTACTAACATATATAAATATTTTCGCTGTCATTCCCTTTGTTACAAGAATAATTTTTACTGCACGACTATGACATAGACTTTGTGAATATCGTGTTATGTATATTCAATTATCTATTTTCTATTAAAATGGAATTAGTATCTTATATATGTTACCGGCAAAACCCGATTTCAGGTCAAACTAGTTTGGCCTAGGCCAAACTAGTTTATCCTACTCGTGTCAGGACAAACCAGTTTGGCCTAGTCTAAACTAGTTGGGCCTAGGCCAGACTAGTTTGTCCCGACACGATTAGGCAAAACTAGTTTCTTGTCAGGCTAGTCGTTAGTTAGAATAATATTCATTTAGTTGCATATGGTTTACCAAAATGATGTATTAAATAAGGTTTCGGACCAATTTTATAAAGAAAACGACAAATCATTATAATTACAAAGTTGCTTTGTATGCACTTTTAGGGAGAATTCAGGGGTTTTTGATACACAAACAGGCTTCCAAACGTCTCCGGCGCTGCGGGAAATGCAGCCCCTCCGCCCTTGCGTAACGAACTGCAGGCACTCCATGCTCGCCTACGCAGCTTCGGCTTTTTGGTCGCCTGCGGCGACCAGCCTCAGCCGCTTCGGCTCACATGGTGCCTGCAGTTTGTTACAGCGGGCGGGGGCTGCTCTCCCTCCGCGCCTCCGGGGTTTACATTCATTCTAGGGGTAGGGCAGACTAGTACCACGTGGGGTCGGGGTTGACTAAGTCGGTTCTGTCACCAATTTTGAAAAATTGATAAAACAATTAATATAGGAAACCATTACAAACGAGGGGGAAATAGAAAATATATTAACAGGTGCCCCACTAGAACCCAAGAAAAAAAAGTACTTGGACAAAGAAGAAAGAAGAAAGAATCAACAGAACTCTTTTGAACACAAATCTTCATATTCAGAGGAAAAATTATTAATGTGCATTGCTACGAATTTAACGTGTTAAGGTTTTTTTGTAATTCTTAAATAAAAATTGCATGTAAAAATTAGTTTTTTTTTTATCATAATATAAATGTACGAATAGGGAACCGTTACACAGACGAAACGTTATTATTCGTCTAAAAGTTGTCTGGCCTAGTGAAGGATTTGACAAATGATAAGTGCTCTGAACGTGTTGTGTCATCATAATAATCAGCTCCATTAATTCTACCAAATGAAACGTTGTCATACAAAAATTTGAGAATCGTTAGTTGTCAAAGTGAAAAATAGGCGACCGTTGGTTGGTAAGTGATAATCGGCCAAACAATTTTCGGCGAGAAGGCAGGATCCCGTTTTAAGCACAAAGATTTGTCGAATAAATATAAATCCGTAACAATTCGGTTCTAATCAGTTTTAGACTGACGAGAAACTAGTTTTGCCTAATTGTGTCGGGACAAATTAGTCTGGCCTAGGCCCAACTAGTTTAGACTAGGCCAAACTGGTTTGTCCTGACACGAGTAGGATAAACTAGTTTGGCCTAGGCCAAACTAGTTTAACCTGAAATCGGGTTTTGCCGGTAACATATATAAAATTCTAGTGTCACGGTGTTAGAAGTTGAACTCCTCCAAAACGGCTCGACCGATTTTCGTGAATCTTTGCGTGCATATCGGCTAAGGTTAAGAATCGGACAACATCTATTTTTCATCCCCCTACCCCTAAAAATTTTTTGGCAGAACAACGTTTGCCCGGTCAGCTAGTATTATTATAAAAATTCAAATATACAGTACACTCACAATTCTGTCAAATTTACATCCAAATATACGGCTCAACAAAAGTAATAAACGTTTCTGAATTAGTGTTTAATTTTGTTTATAGCACCCTTATTTTATATTTACGACTAATTGCGAGTACATCGTAAACTGTCGAGCTTCTTAGGAAGTTATTATCTTTGATTAATATTTTCAGCATTACGCATTTTCAGCATTACGATTCATAATTATTGATGATTTCAATGTAAAATTTATGTTCTCTCTTTTTTTCTATGTATACATTTTGAACCAGTAATTTCCATTTAAAATGTCCCCGTCATGAAAATACTGACATACTTGTTATTCTCTCTGCTTTTTAATACCCCTATTTTTTTGTATATATTTAGCGAATGTATATTTGTATATATTTAGCGAAAAACAAAAATATTTTTATAGAGTTATAGGTAAGTACAAGTTTCTAAACCACTTGTAATCTGTAATCAGTGAGGTAATAAACAATATAAATTATACACTTCACTATGTTGTTAATAACTCTGATAGTATAACAAAACTTTTATATTTATATAGCAGATAAAGAGCCATTCACCGCATTTTAATTGCAGTTGAGCACAGTTTGTGATCTACATTCAAAAGTTACGTTATGAAGCACAGTTTGAAACTCATAAAATTTGTTAGATGACTAAATGTAGGCTAAAGTTGTTGTTACCCATTTTAAGTCTTTGTTAGTAATACATTAAAAGGCATTATTAACAGCGTAGCTAGAAACGAGCCTCTATACATATACAAAAAGGAAAGCCTGGAGCGTATTTTGCTGCGTTGATTCGCAGTTATTATTTAGGATTACGCAACAAGAACTCATTAAGATATTAACACAAAGCTATGATGTGTTTATGTTCTTGTGATAATGTATTTAAAACTAGCTTTTGCTCGCGGCTTCGCCCACGGTAAAGTGGTTTCGAAACGAAAGTAATTAATTTTTTATATGCCCGTGGCTTCTGGATATCGATTTTTTACAAATCTCGCGGAAACCCTGAACTTTTCCGGGATAAAAAGCCTATGTGTTAATCCAGGGTATAGGCTATCTCCATTCCTCAGCCAAATCGGTTAAGTAGTATCTTCACAAACTTTCAGATTTATAATAATATTAATAAGATTATATCTTTTATTTATAATTATCCAACAAGAACTCATTAAAATACAAATCTGAGATCGTTGTAATGAGTAATAAGCAATCTGCCGTATGAAATAGGAAATATTTGAGAGGCATATATTTATGACCAAAACCAGCAATGAAAACAATAATAAATTTAAAGCAATAATTATAGTTTCTTAGATGTCAAAAAATTTAAGATATTAATTGAAATAATGATTAATAAAATAGTTATCACTGATATACGTCGCTTTTTTATTCTACCACCAAAAGCATTGTCCGTAAAATTGCAAATTGCATATTAATGTAGATACTTAAATATTAATAAAAGCAAAAAAGCAAAGCAACAACCCATAATTGTCCCACTGCTGGGATCGGGGTCTCCTCTCACAATGTGAGGGGTATTAGGCCATAGTCTACTACGCTGGCCAATTGGTAGACTGCTGCGAATTGGTAGACTTCACACACCTTTGAGAACTTTATGGAGAACTCTCCGGTGTGCAGGTTTCCTCACGATGTTTTCTTCACCGAACGACGAACGTTCGGGAAACCAACGTTCTAACCGCTAGGCTATCACTGCTGTTAAAATTAACTTAAATATTAATACAAAATACTAATCAAATGAATGGTCTAAAAAATAAAGATATTTTAATAATATATTCAAGTAATGTTAAATCCGTAACTTAACGCACCAATATAGAGACTTAACTAACACAAAAAAAATGTTAGAAATATTAATGGTAACTTATGAATTTACTCAGCTAATAAATATTAACTCTTAACAGTAATAAATATAACAGTAATAAATATAAACAGTACTATTATGACGAAAAAAATAATAAAAAAATACTTTGAATAAGTAATTAGGAAACGTAGAAAACGACGATGACTTCTTTACCGATAATAAATTAGTAAGGGGAAAACATGGGTACCAATGTTGCCAAAAGTCTATCAATCCAAAGCTCCATGATCGAATATTATTATGTTTTTTACTGACGATACTGAAAAGTTGATAATATTTTTTAAACTGCAAAAATTTTTGTACAGGATTCACCAGTTACCTACGATGGGATTCGATAACCTCAACTCGTTAGAAACCCTCAATCTCCAGAACAACAAGCTGCAACACATCCCCGAGGAGATTATGGAACCAATACTGGACACGCTTCGGGTCGTCGACATCATGGGTAAGATTTAATGATTAGTATTATTACTAAATTATTTATTACTCATGTATATATAAATATATATTACATAATATTAGTTGTATACTATTATTTATATCATGTTGTTATTAAGTGTTAGTTATCTGTAAAAAATTATGTTCTCTTTTTAATTATTAATCTTTAATTGTGTATTTACGCCTACCTCGCATTTCTCTCCGTCACACTGGGTTGGCTGGTAGAGAATGCAAATAGGCATTAAGTTCGCCCTTTGTATCTCCTATTTGTAAGGTGAATGCAATAAAGAATAAATAAATAAATAAATAATACTGTATTATGGGTGATATTTTATAGCTGATTTTAGTCTTCATAGTGATACTAATGATAATTTAAATTCTTAATGAATTCTTGCAAACATGCCATAAGCTTATTGTAAATATGCCAACGTAAAGGAAGTATGTTATCTCATTGTTGTGGTTTGAAAATCAAGTAGGCAGCGTGATATTAAAAGCATAAATTATTGTTTATTTAGATAATCCCCTAATTTGCGATTGCGATCTGGCGTGGTACGAGGAGTGGTTGTCCGGTCTTCGTGACCGTGATGATGAGATGATGCAAAAAAAACGCACAGTCTGCACCATGCACACCGAGCACCGGGAATACAGCGTCGCCAAGATGCCTCTCGATAAGATGAACTGCAAGAGAAAAAATATACGTCCCTCCAGCGCCCAAAGAACATGCTCTCTTATAGCTTCTAACACGTTTTTCATTGTCCTCGCTAGATGGCTCTAGAGTTTATTTGTTTTAAGTATTAAGGTATATGTACTAAAGCAGTAGATGAGAAGAAAATTTTTGCGCTGATACTTAAGGTCAAATTTGCCTCAATTCATGTTAGAACGCATTACGCTGACTTTATGTAACGTACGTGTCGCTTGAGGTTGGCCTGCGCACTATTTTGGCGTAGCTGCTTTAGTACAATATATCTCAATGATTTTAAGCCTTTTCTCCACCTTTATTTCACGCGAAGGCCCAATTGGAGCTAGCTGTGGCCGGATAGCTCCATGCGAATTCTTCGCAACCCTATAATTTAAAGTTTCATCTAACGTGTTGGATTTGTGCAATAAAATACGATACATATCAATTTTGGGCTGGTGACAAAAAATTTTAGAATTTTGAAATGGATATTGTGATAATTGAGACGGTATTATCAAACGTCGTACATTGCGTAATTTTAAAATTAGAACATTTAAGGTATGCCTTACCTTAGAGTAATGTACCTAAGCCAAGTAAGAGGAAACAGAGTTGATTCTTTGGAAATACTTTTGAATGAGTGAAGTGTTATGATCAGGAATAAATGTTATCAAAATGTAGCCGATATGGTGATGAGCACAGAAATATTATTTTGTTTTTAACTTTACTAACCTAATTATAAACGAAACTTATTCTATTTTTTATCGTTTACCCCTGCCTTTACGAATAACTGTACACCTATATTAGTAAGCTTTTATGCATTTACCATGTTGACTATTATACTATAATACTCTATGCTAATAATCATGGGGTTTAAATGTTTACCTACTCCATATTTAATACATACATATCTGCATTTAACTTTCATAGACCGATTTCGGAACTATTCCATGTTATGCTACCTCTTGTGTAGAAATAATAAATTTAGGTTTTTATTTTAAAACATATAAGTGAATAGAGCCCCTGGATGTTCGATTTCATGTAGTCTAGATATAGGTCTATAAGTGTTAGATAAATTGGTAAGTTTATACCAAATGATCTATGTTAAACGTTGAAAGAAAAGGTTGCGAAGAGATTAGTGGATTGTTGCTTACGTATGGTAAGTCGTAAATCCAGGCTATATTAAAACAAATATACTTGGAAACGTCTTAATTTCGAATTTTTTGTGGTCATCATCTTGCAGTCCCCAAGTATTGCACAGCTGTTATCTAATGGACAATGGATTATAGTTTTTGAACTTTAATCTGAACAATGAACTATAAAGTATGAATATGTGAATTTTCACCGTCCAATTCGCATGGTACGGTCTCTCGTGAGGTGGTTAGGACCTGTTACCGTAGATGAGTATGTTTATATAAGCTTTGGACACCGAGCGTTAAGGCATAACATAA
This sequence comes from Thymelicus acteon, assembly GCA_951805285.1. Taxonomy (NCBI): domain Eukaryota; kingdom Metazoa; phylum Arthropoda; class Insecta; order Lepidoptera; family Hesperiidae; genus Thymelicus; species Thymelicus acteon. The sequence continues at coordinate 5,701,000 of OX638217.1, forward strand.
GAGCCGGTAGTGCAAACAGGTGTTAAATGCGTTATTGGTATCATTAACCAACTATATAGTAGGTGAGAGGATGTTAGTCAACTGAAATAGATGATTTGGTATAAGCTTAATGCGTTCTTGTATGCGATTAGTTTGTTAATGTATTGTAGCGTTTCTTGGCTGTTCGAAATTTATTATATTAATTTATAAGGTATTAATATGATTCGCTCGTCTAGTAATATATTGGCACATCTACGTTTTCCATATTTTACAGAAACGAGGATCAAAGATTTTATAAAAATGTTTAAAATTAATTTATGGGTTCTTGTTACGTTTTTTTACAGATGGGTTTGGTTACTAGTATAGACGTTTATAGGTACATATTTGCCACTATGTAGATTATGCACTTTTAAACACCTATGCCATATAAACAATTTCGTATTTTTTGCAGATGTGCCAATATATTAATAGTTGAGCGAATATGACAGTAATTCTTATTGGTTCAAATTACATGAAAAAGTTATTTTTTATTCTTATCTATTTAAATCTTACATGATTGTTTACAAGTCATTTTCAGCTTAATTGAGCGTAATTGCAAATATTTTAAATAACGTTATTAACTTACTCCAATTCTTAGGTTCCTTGCATTGTGCATTTGGTTCTTTGCTTTATGAGTTCCTTTTATTTTTATTTAAAGTAGTTATTTTGTTAAATTTGGTGTAGATTCTATATAAAGTAGGTATTTTAGAAGAGTAATAAATGTGACTTTAGACTTAATCGCATTTAGATATTATATTTTGTTTATCAGTGTATGATAGACATTTAGGTACGCATATATTAGAAGTTCCATTTTACCTTTCATATTCAACAATTATATTATTACCTGCTTTTTAGATAATGCAAAAAAAATATATTTTATTTTACCCAGGGATGCCTAGAATATAACAGATTTAGTAATATAATTTACAAATCCCTGTGGCTATATTTAATAAAAAAAACCTTTCAAAAGACCTTATTATAAGTGATAACATTGTAACCAAAAACATATCCCCTAGTCTGAATTATGTAAGTAATATATAAGATTACGATGAATATATATTAGTATATACAAGTGTTTAATATTGAAAGCTTATTATGTGATAATTGCGTATTTCCTATTTATTTGATTCCAAATTTTAAAGGAATGAAATTAATGTCAGTAGAATTCTTAAATATGTGTATATTTATGTAGGAAAATGTAAACAAACTCAAATTAAAAAGTCATTTCAAAAATATCGGATTTTATACGTTAAAATTATGAAATATTAATTGCCACGTGTACGATTGTTCTAAATATTTATTGAGTATAATGGAATATTTTATGTACAATTACAATTTTTGTATTTACCTTTTTTTAACACGAGTCAAAGATTTGTTACGGATGTACCTACTCATTTAATTTTAGAATTCCCTAATACGGCGTACCTACGTGTATTACGCGATAATAAAATTGTATAAAATTAGCTAAAGTGAGTCAAGTTTGTTTAAATTTTCCCCACTTTTATAATAAGTAAGGGCATCAAAATTATTAACGCGTGTAAGACGCGAGATTGAATACATGTTTTATATATTCTATTTACACGCGTTGATATTTTTTATAAAAACTAAAATATTAATATAAGTAATTATGCGTCAAAGTGTGTGATAAAAGTACATAGTTTCTACACTTTTAATTCTACATTAATCGGTTGATGAGTATCAAACACATCTGTGTATTGGTATCGTTCACAAAAAAATAATGATTGACTATTGAATTACTTCATTCAGCAGAATAGTTACGGTTATAATAAATTGGTTATGTATTTGTATCTGTGGATAATAAATAAAATTTAACAGATAATAAAGAACTCTGGATTTAAATATGTATAATTCAGACATGCACAAACAATACAGATGTGTTTAATGATACTCAGTTGTATTCATGCACTATTTAACACCTTTTACTGTAATAAATTGTATTGTAGCCATAATTAATGTAATCAGAGTCGCAAAAACCTGATAATTAAGAAATCCTCAAGCCGTCTTGATGTTCTAGAATTTAAATTTCTCGATGTAACACGTTTCCGCTGTCTTTGTCTTTGCTGTATTGATGTTGAAATTTATGTCGTGTTTTGACTTCTTAGAATTTTATCTAAAATATCTTCTTTCTGTATAGATCTGGCGCAAGTTAAAATTTATATTCATGTTACAAATGCAGCTATGGAGACCTTCAGAAAATCATACAAATATAATTCATTGCCTTGTATTGCGAATATTAAGCAATACTTTCATTTTAAATACACTTGATTAACAAAGCTCCTATTTAAAGCTATACATTTAATCGGACCACGAGATTTTGATTGTATTTTTCATACTACTCAAAATCAAGTAAGTCTCGTAAAATTAAAAAATGCTAAAAAATTTATGCATAGAATAGGCGCTTGTTGTCTATTAATGCACTTAAAAATAAGCAATTAAAATATAATTCTTGAAGTTATTGACTGTTTATCTACACATTAGTAAAGGAAAAAAACCAACATGATACATATCGGGAAAATGACTAGATTTACCTAGCGTCATTGACCTCTTTTGCATATCAAATTAGATTTAAGAGATATTAAGCGTAATTTTATGAAGTATTATTCGGTGTTATTCCTATACTGTTCTAAGTGTTTATGGGTAAATTCATCGATATAGATTTTCGAAATTTCAATGTTTGGATGATGTTAGTGTTAAATGAATGTATTGTATTTATTATAACTTGCAGCAATAATGACATGTATTCACGTATATAAATATATAACGTGTAATTTATGATTAATTGATTAATGTATTTTAAATTATCAGGTCACTTATATTTTATTGTTGATATGCAAAATAATATATTAGATTATATGTATATGTTTATAAAGAGAAAAATAGTTGTTTTTCAATGTTTATCGTATTAATTCGAGTTTATAGTCACATTTATTATTTAAGTTATGTAACTTAAATAATATAATTCTAACATAACAATTTTGCTGTAAAAGTGTATTAAAATTTTGATTTAAATAAAATTTAAATATGACTGACTCGTTTTTTATTGGCAATTTTACAGTGAATCGAACTCTAAAGTACAAAATGTAGGTTTGGGTCATGGAAAAATACAATAAATTATTTCTTAATAGGAGCAAAGCAAAGCAACAACCCATAACTGTCCCACGGCTGGGCTCGGGGTCTCCTCTCACAATGTGAGGGGTATTAGGCCATAGTCTACCACGCTGGCCAAGTGCGGATACACACACCTTTGAGAACTTTTATGGAGAGCTCTCCGGTATGCAGGTTTCCTTACGATGTTTCCCTTCACCGAAGCAAGTGATAATTAACTTCTAATACGCACATAATATTTGAAAATTAGAGGTGCGTGCCAGGATTTGAATTCGGGTCCCTCCGTTCGGGAGACCAACGTTCTAACCGCTAGACTATCACTGCTGTTCTATTCTTAATAGGAAGCACTGTTTATTATTTAGAAATTATTCAACCTGACAGTCCGACAAAAATAGTACGTTACAAAATAAAAAAAATAATAGAGGGTCTTTCATCGTTTGTCCTCCTGCAAGTCACGGTATCTTTTTAAAACGGTGGAAAAACAACATTAATTCGTATTAAATTTCAATCTACGAGAATAACATTCAATAGGATTTCAATTTAATACTTGAAACATTGTTATATAATGTCATAGCAGAACCAATCAAGTGACGCGCATAAGACCGAACCGATCAATCATTTGGAGGGTGAGGATGACATCGATTATAAATTACATAGATTATCATGTCCTATTACTCACCTGTTTTTATTATGGTCATACTCATATATCCAAAAACGTCACGTTTCCACGCAGTAATGGAGAATCGATACTTAATAACATGAATGTTTGCTTGCGACAAAACTTTTTTAATAATAATTACGTTCAGAAATGAAATATGAAATAATGAAATGAAATGAAATAATCTTTTAATCATGTAGGTATCACTGATACACTTATGCACGTCATTTTTTATTCTACCAGCTTTTCGGAAAGGTGCTTTTTCATGGAGGAGAAGAAAAGCCGTAAAGAAACTCCTTAGGACATCTTTTAAAAAATAAAACTTATATTTATTACAAAAATAGATATTCTCTCACCTGAGCAGAACTGGTTTTCTAGCTGGTAATTTCCATGCATCGTTATCATTTAAATATTCATCTATGTTATAATAACCCGAGTTGATACGAGTTGAGTTTTTACACGTTTCTTGAAAGATTCCACCTGCAAGTCACGTATTTGCTTTGGAAATTTATTATAGCACCGAGTCCCATAAAAGAACGCTGCACTTTAGAAAGACGGTACGAAGGGGTAACCAATTGATGCAGCCTTCTTGTTTGCCGAATTTTTTCTTAAGCTCTTAAGCTTCATTTGTTTTATATTTATGTTTGAAGTTCATGATAACATCTAGTAGGTACGTACCTAACTACCTACTATAGTGTGCGAAAATAAGGTTTATCTGTTTCGATTATGCCGATAATGGTGACATGTTATTGATATCGGCTATCTCGAAACAGATTAGTGGAACTGCCAATTATTAGTAAGAGTACTTAATAGCTTTTCATTTTTATTGGAGCTTTCAGTGTGGCTTTATTCGCACTTGGACGAGTGTCATAACTTTTAGGGTACTCGGTTTATTCATCGTAAATATTTTTAAAATTAATTGACATAGTACTTTAGATTTGGGAAATGTTTTAAAAGTTTGGTTTTAAAAAATATTTTGTGTGGCATTTTAGTTACTCCTAAATTATTCTTGCAATATAATTATTAACAGGTATGCGATTAGTAATGAGCAATTATTTGCAAGTGGAACATCCTTACAGAAAAAGTAAGGAAATGATAATTTCAGTTGTAAGGTAAGTTTGAATATTTTTAGTTGTTGTTTTCCTTCATAAGATTCTTTGATCACTATATTTATCACTGTATAATTTAAGGTAAGGTAAGTCTTAATGGTGGCCGATGAAGTGCAACGTTTAGTTTTGTTATATAAGTAGTAGAACTTGAATATTACGACTTTAAGACCTCTTATGTACCTATTATGTGCCACTTTTGGCAAAATCATTTTTTTATGTCAAATGATTCTACATTTTGAAGCACAATCGAATTCAAAAATTTTCATGTGTGTACGAAGTTTCTATGGTTATTTTTTCACCAAATTCAAAATCGCATAAATGCTTGCTAAACAAAACTTTATCGATTTTTATCGATTCCCTCAAAAAGCTGATTTTTTTACACATAAGAGGTCTTAAAGTCGCAACGACGATATACTATTATATACGTCGAAATAGTTTGTACCCGCCTGTGGTCACAGGGTTCAAGATATAGAAATAATGCCGCTTATTTTTGGATGATAATGCATCTGCAACTAATATTATATAGAGGAAAGTTTTTTGTGTTTGTTTGTAATGGATAAAACTATTGGACCAATTTCCAAAATTCATTCACCAGTAGAAAGCTACATTATTTCTGAGCGACATATTTTTTATTGTGATATTTTTAATCTCATATAAATAAACACATGTTGAAGAACAACGTCTGCCGGGTCAATAGTAATATGTTATTTTGTCCAGGAGTACCTCATGCAGTAGTGGATGGTTACGACTGGTGGTGCAAGGAATTTTCGGATTAATCATCGTATGCAGTTTCATCCTCATCTCCCTAATGACCATTCACTCTAACTACCAGAGAGGGTCAAAAGACACTAATCATTGCATCGTCCAAAACTGCAGAGTAACTTGTGATGGTGCACCTTTCTTCGGGGAATTTGAACGTGAAATTATTCAAGCGACCACGGTTAGTAATAACTTAAAAGTTACAAAAAAAATGCATTGCTTGACGCATAATAGGTATATTGTTTAATTTAAATGTACTCGTATTTTATTGGTAGGTGATATGTAACTTACGCCTCAACTCAGAGTCACTAACGGTTACTTAAATCGCTTTTTAGTACAGAATTTGTATGGTGATTCGTTACTAAGAAGCGATTAAAGTAACCGTTACTGACTCTGAGTTGGGGCGTTAATGTATTAAAGTGATTATTAAGTGTTTACAGATTAGTTATATGTTTTACTGTTAATCATACTAGTACTTGGATATACTGAAGCTTCTATTTTTAAATTTTGACGTTTCATCAACATGCGATTTAATTTTCCTGAAGTTTACGCTTGTTATATCTTAAGTTAACAATAAAATGATTGATGATTATATTTAGTTAGATCTTATTGAATAAGACAATAGTATTAATATATAATATTTAAGTTGTGTTCAAGATACTATATGCAATATTAGATAAACGAATTCTATCTTTCATTCCAGGACGCGGAATCTAATTGTGGCAGCATAATTCTAACGCTGAACAACGCCATGTTTCAAAATTGTACATTGCCTGGACATTGGCTATCTTCGATTCGTGTTAATATCAATGAACTTGAAATAGTGGGTGGAAATCTTAGAACTATTCACCCAGAAACATTTCAAAGCCAGTTTGGAGGCAACATAAGAGTTCTTGTATTAGAAAATGTAATAATCAATACATTGGCTGCTGAGACTTTTCTAGGACTTTCAAATTTAGAGGGACTACATATTAAAGATTGTGAGTTTATAAACATAAGACATAATGCTCTACAAGCTATAGACGATACTTTACAAGTTCTAAACATAAAATCAATTAATCATTGGGATCCAGTTAATATCACGGGATCGTCTGATCTAAGGCAACTGAGAGTAGTAGATTTTTCGAACAATCACTTTAAGGACATACTTGGTAAAAATAGCTTTTCTAACATTAAAAACTGCAAAGTTCTTTTTCTTAATTCGTGCAACATTAATTCTATCGGTGCTGGAGCCTTCGATGCCTTAAAAAGCATAGAAATTTTACATTTAAATAATAATCATCTCATATCTCTTCCACATGATATATTCAATAAGATAATACCACGTGAACCAAGAATAAGTCTACAGGAAAATTTGTGGAACTGTACTTGTCATAGCAATTTGAGAGTTTTATTTAGATTGGGGTTACTGATTGTAGAACCAACTTGCTTTTACCCAATAGAATTTCGTGGCAAAAAAATTTCTTCGTTTGATAAATATTGCAAAGTAGAACCTACTCCGACATTGATTAATGAAGATTTGTATGTATTCGGTACTAAATCTCTCTCAATAATTAATCATGAATGTACAGTTAACTCTACACACGGAAATTCAAGCGTGGAGGTTTGTTCGCCATTAATAGAATTTAAATGTCTTTCAAACATATTTGCCCAGCCAATCAAAGAGTCTGAATCAATAATTGATTTGTTTTCTTCAGAAAATAGTTGGTTAAAACCTTCATTTTCCGTCGATAGCAATGCATTTTCAATGGTATCTCTTGTTTTTTCTGGACCATATGATTACGGTTTGATGTGGTATCATTCTGCTTGTCCAAAAGAAATATATTGTATTAACCATTTGCCAAAACTTTTACGTGTTTATAATGAAGATTTAAGTACTGAATATACATTTTGTCGCATATTTGTAACTCACACGGGTATACAAAGAGAACAGTGTATTGCGTATAATTTAGAAAAATTGCGAAGATCAAGTATATATTTTTATAAGTCGGTAATAATAACAGTATGTATTGCAATAATATGCTTACTTTCTGGAGCTCTATGCGTTTACACGTTGATTCACAAAAACCCTATTCTTTTGAAAGGAAATAAAAGGGTCGTGTTTGTAAAACATAAAACAGTTGATGCGTTGATACTTCCTGCCAAAACATCTCTGAGAGACAATTTGCCTAAGGATCCAAATAAGTCTGAAGAAAATACCAGCGACATATTTGTTATGACGAAAAATAATACATTTACCTCTGAAAAATTGTCACGAGCTAATTCTGTTAGAACTAATGAAAGTAATGATCCCAGCTACATATCGGCTTTGCAGCCCACTGAAGACCAACTAGCTGAATGGCGCATAACTAGCAATTATGAAGCAACATATGCATACGATTCTATAGATTCGAATTTTACTTCTCAAACTCAAATATTTACAACTAAAGCTATACCATATTACTCATATAATAACACCGAACATATTTACGATACTGTGAAATTGTAACAATTTCATAAGTCTTATGTAAGTTACAGAAAATAATCCCAATGTGTATGGAAAGACAGAGTGCCTACTTATATACCTGCCTAATATTTTTTCAGGGCTGCTATTTTGAAGTTCATCATAAATAATATGTTCAGTTTTAATCTAATATGTAGTTGATTATTTTTAATTCAATATTTGATATTCAATTAGTTAAAAAATTTAAATATTTTTCATACGTTTTATAAATATGTTGTTTCTTTAAATCTAACTAGATCTTATCCGGTATCTTACAAGTATGCGACAAAAAACCAATTTTACGGTATGAAAAGAAAGCATCACATCAACCTATTAAGGCCACGTTTAAAAATAATGACATTTAATGTGAACATGACAGTTGAACAAATTCTTTAAATACATACCTATAGAAACATTCATTAGTCATGATGCGAGTACCAGGAGTTCATGTTAGCGAGGAACTAATTTATTCTGGTCGGGGCCGACACTGAAGCTCGGTAGATCTCGTTAAATGTTATGCATGTGATTCAGTCCTTGCAGCTGTTTGAAAGTAAAACAACGGGTAGTATGCATTTGCAATGTGCTAGAAAAGTTAAGAAGATTATAACAACATATTATTTTTTGTGTAACATAAAATACAATAGTGATTACAAACTTTGGTTTGCTGAAGAAAGCAACTTCTTTAAGCTGCTTTTTATTATCGTGATGGAAACACCATTATGGAAACTTGTAATCACGAGATACACAATAGGCATGATGACAGTGAGTAAAACATAGTACAGAAGTGAAAAAGACTTCGATGTTAATATTTTATTTTAAATCCAATTTTCAGTATGTTTAACATCATTAGCATAAAATTAATTGATCCTGGCAGAGTAGCGACATGCCCGATGATGTATTAATAGGCACTTTGCTCTCTATGTATAGTTCGTTTCGGACCACACTGGTCGAGACTTTAATGAACTTATATTTACTCCTATTTTATTGTTATTCATTTAAGATTAAGTAGCTCTGTGTACCTTTTTAGACTAAAGTACCCCTGTGGACCTGTGAGACAATAGGTAGGTACATACATAGGTATGTACTGATATTGCGGATCAATTTGATCAAAATTTTAAACAATATTAGATACAAAATACAGGTTCTCTATACATCTGTTTATTCAGTATCTACTTAATATTTTTAGTATCTCGATCACAAAAGCAGTAACCCCATTTGTCTGTCTTGTTGTAATTGTCCCACTTCTGGGCTTGGGGTCTCCTCTCACAATGTGATGGGTACAGGCTGAGATGGATGGGCAGGTCTACCACGCTGACCAAGTGCGGATTGGTAGACTATCACAAACCTTACGTAAACATAAAAAACAGATTCACATCCGCAACTGTCAATATCAGATACACGGAAAAGAAAAAAGGTATGTATGTCAAAAGTGCCCTAAATAACTCAATTATTTAAGAACCAGGAAGCGCGTCCGTTGAGTGTGACAGCTGAGATCGAATTGAGCGGTTTCATGTCCCTAGCTCACTATGAATCAGCTCATACAGTCCGTTTCGCGCAAGCGGCACGACATGCATTGTCTTGGCTATAGACTTGGTTCTATTTTAATTGCGCCTATTTAAAATCAACTGTACCACTCAGAGCAATTAATAGCTATAATCGTGTGTAGTCTTGGCCTATGCGCTACTTTTACAGACGAATTTGAATATTCAATTCTGTCGCGTCTGATGTTTTGACAGGTGACGACTGTTTTGTCCTGTATAGAGTGTTATAGGTTCGTCATAAGCGAAGATAGTTACTATTAACCATTGAACTAGTATTACTAGCGTATAGAACAGATACCGCGAACATTGGGTTCGGGGGTGTGCATTGCAGCCGGCCGGCTGCATTTCATTCTGTCACTCGGCTGTCACTCGGCTGCGCTCATTGCGGCCGCGTGCCAAAATTGTTTATGAAAAAACTGAAAAAATGCCGTCGTTCCTAATAAGAACGTATCACAATTGCACGACAAAAAACAAAAAAGATAATGGTATCACTTTATCATCGGTAAGAAAACAAATTATTAACTTAAATGAACTAAAACGAATTTAATTAAATTATTGTGCAATGTTCCCGCCATTTTGGAATAAAAAATCATAAGGAGCGTTTGAACTTGGCAAGCCACTAGCGTGTTAATGGAATATATAAACTTGCTTAGGTTACCGTCTTGGTTCGGCAAGTGTCATATACAAAGTTACTCTATGGCAAGTGTGCAAACGAGGCTTCTAGTTTGAAAAGAGAACGGAGGGCAAGCCGGCGGTGGAACACACATTTTGTTTGAGATGTCTCCTCTATGTATGTATCTCAATGCTATTAATACATCAAAGGAAAATTGTAGTGAAGGTAGAGATACGATGGATTTGTGTTTTTATTTTATTGAACAATTAACTAATATTGTAACAAAATGTCTTACCGTTTTTCTAAGTTTATTTCAATATTGTATGGTTACTATAATTATATTTGCAACTTAACTTACGTAATCATATTATTATTTTTAAAGAAGACTTTCATAAAATTTAACATAGTTCTTTTAAATATTTTATACGTTTTTCCAATGTATAAGCAAACTATAATTTTGCTATTACCATTTCAAGAAAACAAACAAGGAAACATATCTAATTAATTTAGAGAAGCTTCAAATACACTGGATTAACCAAAGTTATATCTAATAATAGAAATGTATTAATGATTACCTGTGTGTTTGATATATTAACTCTTTGTTGTCCAACTGTCATTGTGTTAATAAATAATATTAATTAATATTAATCACTAAACGTACTTGTACCTAACCTAGTTTTAAATAACACATATGTAAAAAAATCGATATTATCGACGCCAAGTACTATTTTTTGCTTTTTGTTTTTTCACTTAATTAAGTTAGTATTAGTATAAAGTTAAACATTTTTATAAACATATATTAAATGCGTTGAACAAGTTGAACATAATTTTAGTATGATTTTTAAAACTGTGAATTAATTTTACATTTTTATTTACATTTTACAATTTACATTTCTACAACTGAAATAACTGAAGATTCATAAGTATATTTTTATACCTATTTGAATTTCACAAAGCACTCATTTTAATTGCAAAAACTTAACTGGGAAACATGTTTGGTGTAATGACCTTTTGAAAAATAAACGACTGCAATTTAGCATTTAACTATTACACTGAAGCTTACCCCCCGTATTCAAGAACAATACTTGTTTAAGTAAAGAAGCAATACTATGCGAAGTAAGGCATTTCTCAGTGCGTTCCTCATGGCAACCCTTTTGTTTCACAGTCGACCCTTAAGTATCACTGTGCTGTGCGGACGCACAGGCTGTATACAGCCTTCTTATTGGTCAGTTGGTAAGATAACAATACAAAAAATCGATCCTTTCTTTCTATTTTGATAGAAGTCAAACCAACACTATGCGTTCGGTAAAGTAGCTAGGCAGCTACTTTATCGATTTTGACAAACGCACAGACTTCAATCAAGTATTGTTTACGAAATGATTTTAATGCCACTATGCACTCGCAAACACTGTGAGACCTCACAGTGTTGTTCTTGAATACGGGGGTTAGTCTTTTGTACAGAAATATCAGGCAGATTTCGAAGAGATGACATTTCTAATGAAAATGTGGTTTTAAGCTCACAACGACTGTGGCGGTGGATCGCGAATAGTTATGTTAATTAACTTTGAAAGAATCATCATTTAATAAAACTGATCGATGTCTGAAGGTACATAGGTGGTATTTGAGAAAACTATTACGATATTTTTTTTGTAAAATAATAATAATATTAATAATCTTTATTTCAGACCATATTTAGAGTCCATATTTTGGTTAGTATCACACATCATATTCTTAAAACTATGTTAGTAATTTATAGAAACAACAGAAAATAAAAACAGAAACGACAGGGTGAGTATGAAGATAAACTTAGCTTATGTTATTAGACAAATTTAAATTTAAGCAATATGTTTACTAAAGCCCCGTATTCATTGGAAACATTTGTTTAGCAACAAAGTTGAATCAACGTGTTGCGGAATTGCTGTCAACATGTTGCTGGCAACAATGCATGTTGCAGAGTTGATAGGGTCATAGTTGCTAGCAACATTCTCGCCGCTCACCAACAATGTTGATCAACTGATCTTAAACAAATGTTTACCATGAATACGGGGCTTAAGCCTTAATCAAATGTTCTAAGAAGAGTCTAACAATGTGACATTTATTTTTGGGATAATATTTTGAAAATTTCTCATACAAATAACGAAACGTTACTCTACCGAAATTTATTTTCATGTTTTCCAATAACACTTTAATATACCAGATAAATCTACCCTTTAAATTAAAAACATCGTACGCCTTTTGAATTGGATGACGTCATTAAGAAATTCTAATAACTAATTAATATGATATAAGATATAAAATTGTATAATTATGTTTCTGATCCTAACAATAGTTGGAAACGGACTGCATTGGCAGCCCTTGTTCTTCCGGTGGCTGCTAGAACAATGCACTTGGCAGTGACATTGTCAGTGTTGGCAGCTGAAAGTGACTTATCATCCATTGACCGTGAAAAATTGACCCATATTCTATACAGAGCTTATAAATATCGTATACGTCGTATAGTCATTGTCTCATAGCTTACTGAGTTATGTTCTTTCTTTCCTTTCTTTCTTTTTCTTCTCTCTTTCTTGCCCGGCAATGCATCAGTGATGCCTTTGGTGTTGCTGACGTCTATGGGAGACGATAGCCACTTACCATCAGGTGGATCGTCAGCTTGTTTGCCGACTATTTCCATAAAAAAATCACTTTACATATATTATTATATTGTACATATTTTCTTAATTTATTTATTAAAAAAATAAATACTTGCATATTCACAAATTAACTCATACACTATACTCACAAATTATATGTCACATACAAACTTGAGGACTGCTCGGCCCGGGAATCGCACCCAGGACCTCACGCTTTGCAGGCAGGATCACTGGTCAGCAGCAGCGACGACGTCGCGACGTCAGAAATTCATATCCCACGAGAAATGTTTCCCTCATAAAAATAATGAAACAATTTAAAAGTTAAACTTTTACACGGTCGGTATTATTCCCACGTCAACGAAGTTATTAACACAATTACTTAGTAAACGCAATGAAAATAAGGAACAAAACGTAGAAATAGAATAACGTCCGTCCGCTTAACGCTCAATTTGTTCTTCGCAGTCGAATGAGCAACTCGGATTACACTTTCTGCTCTTCATGTAAAACTTGTTTACTTACAAAATGTAAAATTTATCTATGATAAATCCTTGGTAAAAGCTGTAGGTTTTCTATTAAGTATTAAGTTCTCATGTTAATTAATTTTGTTATAATTCGTTATGATAATAAAGTTCTTAAATATAATTATTTTCTATTTTGTTTTTTCTACTTTGTCATCGTTTCTTACACTTAAAATAATTGTTAGAAATAATGTTTTATGAACTGTGAAAATGGGTCACGGAAACCACGTAAGTTAATCATACTAATTTGAAGTGACTGGTACTTTTCCTATCCACGTGAAAATACGTAATGATATTTACCTGGTTTCGAATAGGGGTCTTCGATAATTCGTAAGTGTTATTGAATTGTGAAATAAAATGTAGGGGTTGGATTTAGAATCCGGTAGCAGGAGTTCGTACATGAGAATGGTTGAAGCTTATAGAGGTTCATCAGCCGATTACAACGGTACCACTCGCAAGTCTCGGCGACGCACCGTTTTCGAAAAAATTGAAAATTACTTTCATAACCTTAGTACCACTAGTACCACTAGTAGCTACCGGATTCTAAATTTTAACCAAATGTAGGATTGGCAACCAATAAAAGTATAAGATTAACTTACAATAAAAATGTAAGAATAAAAGAATAAGGGGTTATTAATAAAAATAATGTTATGGAAGGCTTATATTAAAGTGTTTTATTTCTTACACACTAACATACTTTAAACATAATATTATTAAATAACAGTGCAATAGCTAAAAAAGTTTTATAATCGATAAGACCCATATTATATATATAATATAGTTGAGAAATGCAGATAGGCTGACTGATGGTGAGTCACGTTTGTCATTTCCACGTCACCAACCAAAGAATGCAATTTATTTCGATATTTTTTTCACGGACCTGAAAAGAAGACGGACGTAATCTCGTCTAATCGAGAGTGAAGCATAGCAATGGCCGCCCGCTTACCATGTGAGCGTAATTTTTGATTCGCGATTGAAGCAGTGAAGTATCAATGTGTGGTTGTGTGTACTTGTACGAATAGACAGTTGGTATTACTATGGGTGCTTCACTGAATTTGTTCTTGGGATTACGTCCGTCTTTTTTTAGGTCCGTGATTTTTTTTATAATTATTGTAATTACATAAGAAATAAAAGTTTCTTGTTAAAACCAAGTACTATTATTTCTTCTGTGTATAAAACAAGAGTTTTATGCACTCAGTACTTTGCGAATGCATACAAAAAGAGATATTATTCATACACCCAAGATCAAATTATATTCGACATGATAAGGTTTTTTTGACCAGAAATAAACAGATGGACTTGAATGTACCAACAATTATAATAGTTATAATACTCGGCTATTAATTGCATGGCACCTGTAAAGATGTTTAGACGACAACGTTAGGTGAGACATTAATTGGATGCGAGTCGGTCGAAACGTCTCGACAAGCTGCCAACACACGATTCGCCCTAGCAGGAAAGGCCGCTATTACATTAGACGACACGACAAAGACACGACAATGACGCAACAACGACACAGCTTTATAAATGTAGTGGCGCCGCCACAGTTCAGTAATAAAATATATAAAAACATTGCATACGAGTACATTTAATGGTGTAGCAGCACCTTTTTAAGATCCACGACACTCGTACCACGGAGCGTTCTTTGTGTACACGATTTATACATATCTACATATTTGTCGTGTCGTCCAATATAAAACTGGCATTCTCAGCAGGAAATACTCACCGGAATATTCGTAATATTCATTAATATGAATTCGCGTAAACAACATGTCGTCATATTTCTTGCGGTTAGTAAAATGTCACTGTAACATTTGATAATTTTGTGTTACAATTTAGATATTATGTTGTTGCCCTGGTAACAACTGAAAGGATTTTTATGTTAATTTGTCTCTTTAATCTACTCGTATACTAATATTCTAAAGAGGAAAGATTTGATTGTTTGTTTACACTGAATAGGCTCCTAAACTACTGAACCGATTTGAAAAATTCTTTCACTGTTGCGTAGCTACACTATCCCCGGGTGACATAGGCTATATTATATTTTAAAAAAATAGGGACCCTCAATAAAACTCTAATAATGTAACCCAAGGTGTAAAAAAATAAGAACCTGCATGAAGAAGAAGAGCCTGCCTGGCTTGCTACAACCCACTTGACTGATTCAGTCTCGTTTTTCTTTCTCTCTTCTTTTCTCTCTTGGCCGACAACGCATCGGTGAAGCCTAAGGTGTTACTGACATCCATGGGTTTTCAATCAGAAGGCTCGTTTGCTCGTTAATCGGCTTTTAATACGCTAAAAGGTTTCATATTCTTTATTTGTTATCTCTCTGTGTCGATATAGAAGTTTTATAAAAAAATATAACAATGATAAATAGCAGCAATCTATATCTATACATCTATACCTACGCTATACCTGAGCTCTATACAAATAAATAAAATTGGAGTGTCTGTTTGTAATATTAAAACAACCGCTTTTTACTAGTGTGTTTGGATGTATACACGGTACATATACCAAAACATTTTTTTTTACAATTTTTGTCTGTCAGTCTGTCTGTCTGTTTGTTCCGGCTAATCTTTGAAATGGCTGGACCGATTTTGACGGGACTTTCACTGGCACATAGCTGATGTAACAAGGAGTAACTTAGGCTACTTTTATTTTAGAAAAAATAGTTTGTTAGGCGATACAAAGTTCGCCGGGTCAACTAGTAATGTTATACGTAATAACATACATGGCTTATAAGCCTTATTTCCCATGAATAAGCATTGAAACAACTCCTGCTTATCTTACCCTGAAATTAATTATAACCATTTAGTATTTCTGTTTGAAGCGTGTTGGACCAGCGACATTTAAAAAATGAGTTGCAATTCATCTGGGATTTACATGGATTCCGACCGTTCTCTATAAAGACTTAAGCAACTTAAGTTGCCACTTGTGAAGGACAACTGTTGTCTTTCGCAAGTGGCAACTTAATGATTCTTGGATGTTTGTGTGCATCACCCATCACATTAACTGAAGTCCAAGTTCTACCTAAATCCAAGGAGTTGGATTGTATTTCCGATATCTAACTTAGAGCGATAAATGAATATTATTTAGATACTTACTTCTCAAAATTAAATTCATATTTACATTAAAATTTGTATTATGGATCTGATCCATCAGCATTATAACAAGAATAAATTTAAAACTACAACGATTTATCTTTTGAAATCCTTTTGATGAGCTCTTTAATTTGATACTAATAACTGATTTATTTTTATTTTTGATACTTCAAACAATGGCATCTCACAGCCATCATATTATTATTTGTTTCTTTTTTTATTTCACTTATCGAAGAACACTTGGGTTATCAAGTCGAATCTAACGATATCTTAATTATATTAACCCGTTCAGGGGTTTGGAAAATACTGACCCTTAACAAGTAAGTGGTACAAAAGGCGGACTTAATGCTAATCAGCATTCTCTACCAGTCAACCTTAGGAATGTGCAGAGAACTATGAAAGCGGTACAAGGGAGAAAAAGAAAATTTACAAAAACAAAAAAATATATATAATTATATTATAGACTAGCTGACCCGGCGAACTTCGTATCGCCTAACAATTTTTTAAAATAAAGGTAGCCTCAGTTACTCCTTATTACATCAGCTATCTGCCGGTGAAAGTCCCGTCAAAATCGGTCCAGCCATTTCAGACATTAGCCGGAACAAACAGACAGACAAACAGACAAAAAATGTAAAATATGTTGTTTTGGTATATGTAGCGCGTATACATCCAAATGCACTTAGTAAAAAGCGGTTATTTTAATATTACAAACAGGCACTCCAATTTTATGTATTTGTGCAGATATCGGCATACTAAAAAAAGGGAATAAAAATAATAATAAATAGGACTATGAATATACATTATACATTACTTAATAATAAAGTTCTTTATTATAATAAAATTGTTCTACAAATAGTAATTATAAATGAATAAATATAAATACTCGTAATATGATGGAACATAAGAGCATTAATATGGTGTGTTTAGCGTTTTCAAAACGTGAGCAGTAATTCTTTGAAGATATGAGGTAATAAAGAATATTACACACAAATATACAAGATACGCACGAAAACATAACCCTTCCTAGTAGCCGGGTAAAAATTAAATCAGCTTCAATATGAAATCTACAACAAAGGCGTTGATTCGCACAACGCGACCGTGCAAATGACTTTCATAAAAAAATGAACTTTCAAAACACAAATAAGGTATCATGGCGCGAATGACTACTAAATGTTAATTTCTAAAGTTGTCGATTAGACCTTTACGTGCGAGAAATTTCGTGCGGATTCACCACTAACTCGAAAAGTTTTATGTCATATGACGTGACTATTCTAGATTGTTCCTATAAAACAGCAGTAAAAAGCCAGTAAAAGCAGGAAGCATGTGGTACAGAAATACTAGGCTAACTGGTGCTTTCCGCTCGGCGCAGTTTTATCGTGCTTTCAATGATGTTTTCAAGTTGTAGCACTACGCGAATCCATATCGAGCGTGCAGCCTGAAAATGTACTTTGTTGAAATAGTGCGCGACCTACAAACCAAGTTTTGAATGGATTTACGTCTTAGTTCCGTCACGTGGAGAAATAATTAAGCTTGAAGTTAAAGATTCGTCTTGGTCCCTGTTGAAAGACATTGACTTTAGAATTAACACAGATATAGCAACACAGCAGAAGCATTATAATAACCCCTCTTCTATACAAATAAATAAAATTGGATTGTTTGTTTGTACCTAATATTAAAATAACCGCTTTTTTACTAAGAGCATTTGGATGTACACACGGTATATATACCAAAACAACATTTTTTACAATTTTTGTCTGTCTGTCTCGGCTAATCTATGAAATGGCTGGATCGATTTTGACGTGACTTTCACTGACAGATAGCTGATGTAACAACGAGTAACTTAGGCTACTTTTATTTTAGAAAAAAAATAGGATCAAGGAAAAATTTAATAATATTCGATTCAAATAGGACCACGCGGACGAAGTCGCGGGTAACAGCTAGTTTTATTATAAATATACTCATACAGTATCACTGGAATAACTTAAGAACCGCAGTAGCCTTACGTAACGGGTAACCATTTCAAGTAAGCCTTGAAGAACTAGCTAGGCTGGTCCAAAGCAACAGTTCGAAAATTCGAAAATGTCTTTATATAAATAAACAGGTGTGCGTGTCGGCGGGAGTAAGTACGATATTTAACGGACACTTAATATTTCTTATCATCAATCTACTTTATTAGTGATCGAAGTATCTTGTGCATAATTTTAAGCAAATAATATAAATTATGCATAAGATACGCATATTATTATGATACTAAGAAACTGACCGTCTAGGCCAGAGGTTTCCAGACTTTTTTTTCTCATAGACCACTTTAAAAATTTAGCTGATTCCGATGGACCCCCTGCAGCTATATTTATACCATATTCCCAAAAACTCGACAAATAATGTAAATATTAGATCTAACTATGGAAATTTGCATTGCGGTTGAGTTTAGATTACAGATTAATAGTTTTCGAAAAAAAAGTGAAAATTGATTCGTTAATTAATTGATTTTTTTGTCACGCCAACGTAAACCCCGTCGAGTCTATCATGGACCCCTGGGGGAACTAAGGATCTAGGCCTTATTTGTCTATGAAAGCATCGTATTTATCGGTTCCGCTTTTCGTTTTTTCGTATGGAAACCTAAAAACTATTAGTGGGGTATTTACAAAGGTAATAGTTTCCATAACAAGGAGTTTTCTTATTTTTGTCTGTTTATCTGTTCATTTGTTCAGGCTATCTCACAACGGCTTAATTTAATTGGACGTTGTCTTCACAAATGTACTGTAGTAAGCTTGGGGTAACTTTGTGTTTATTTACTCTGTCCATAAATAAAAAAATATATTTGGCTTTGTCATGTTAAAATGATTCCAGTCTAGGGAAACATGATTTCTTCCAGTAATTACTAAAATACTAGGACGTAGTCGCTAGCGAAATGTCGGCTTATAAATATGCAAATGAATGTAGTCTATTCCATATCCAAAATATATCTTCTTAAGTGTAGTTTGAATCTTTTTTGGCACCTTTCAAACACTTGTCTTATTTTACTATTGTTTGCGATTCCGCTGTATTTTTAGACAAGTGAAAGATATTTAACAATTGATTCGATATTGGATTCGCATTACCACATACCTACGTAGGATTCTCTAAATTGACGCGTAAAATGCGAATTACGGTTTAATCTTCTTTTAAACTTACCAAACGATGGTGTTTTAAAGATAACTCGCTCTGCAGGCAAAATTCGACCGCATGTTATTGTATCAAAAAGTTAATTTGTATTAATACTATGTGAGATACATTTTTTATGTAATACAGTTTGTATTTGTAATACCTTTTATTACAGATATTATTAGATATCTTTCCGTGACGCTTACCTATCACGCTTAACTACCACCCCCTTGCTTGGGTTGCCTTGATCATTGTCCCCTTGTGTTCTGGCTGGGGGCCTAAGAAACAGTTTTTAATATCTTTAACCTTGCGAGGATGTAGATCCTCCTCAAATAATAAGTAAGGCCGTAAATAAGTGAGGCACAACTCTTCAATTCTTCAAAGTATTATATTACTTTAAATAGTCTTTACGTAAAGTATCAAATTATCAATAATATGAAATAGGCATTGTTAGTAAAATTGATGAAGGTATTCAAAATAAAATAACAAGGTTTTTAATCCACTCCTCTATGGAAACCCAGCTGACAGATGCATTTTTAAAACCAACACAACTGTCAAAATTTTAAAATTTAGAAGAAAAATTCATAAATATTAAACAAGGTATTTATTACACCTCGTTACAACCTCTTCTCATTCTGGATTTGCAACGCATCTGTGATGATTAAGGTGTTATTCATATCCATAGGTGACATTTTATTTTACGCGCTTGCAGGTCAATTGAATAAACTTCTGTTTCTTGAAAAACGTCACAAATTATTTTCTATAAATAATCTTAGTGTACCTACCCAGTTACAGAGGTCTATACCTAGTACAGGGGCCCTTGCAACTAGCTTATAAGGTAATCTATGAATTAATAAAAACATATTTAATTTTTCATTAACATGTACCTATTCTGTGGTATTAAACAATCTAAAACACATTATGTGTACCGAACATTGCGTTTGTACAAACTGAGGGCGTTTACATATTGATACGAAGATCAAAATGTATAGGTACACTATGCAGAAACAAAATAGTTTCGTATAAAGGAATTCCATTCTGCATCTCAAGTATCCGCAACTATTAGAGCAGAGTGCACCGTTAAAATGCATTATAGAATAACGGTTATTTTGGTCACCATTCACTATTGGAATGGAAATACTTTAAGGAATTCCATGCTTAACGTTATTTTCAGTATGAGACTAAAAATTATGACTAAACTTAAAAATATTGTAGATTCAAAATCTGATCAGATCTGACACTTAACACAAAGAAATATTATTTTAGCCAAGACGGAATGCGAAAACAGCAACGAAAAAAATTAACTAAAAAAAAAAAACAACTGTGTATAAAACTAAAAAGAGAAAACCAAGCCCAATAGTTTAGAAAGTTGTTAAAAGTATTACTGAACAACTACACCATATAAGGATTAACAGTCGGGATCCATTCTTCAATCAATCAAATCTTGTTTGTTTTCCCAAGCGGCCCTGTAAAATTTAAATGGGTCACAAACAATATAAACATCACGCCGAAATTAAGTAATCATTTTCGGTTGTATCGTGACGTAATACAGCAGAGGACTGAAAAACTTCCCTCACAGTTTCAAGCGATTGAGTTTTTGCTGGATTTAGCCGAGCTCGAGCCGTACGCGCGAATTTATCACTGTCGACCGTCACGGTCCTCGTGCGACAGCCCTCATTAGGTACCTCATTTATTTACTATGTAAAGAACTATGGCTATCATTTACTAAAAGTCTACAACACTTATCAACTTTATTGCTGATATGTTAGGTGATTATACTAGCAAGCTCACTACATTGAGCCATTTTGGTGGCTTTTGGGTGGAATCAAAACATCAAATCTTTGGGTTGACCAGAAACCCTTGAAACCAATAATACAGCATGAAAGAGTATGATTTAAGCCTCCTCAGTAATGAGGTGACGTCACGTTTGTGAAACTGAATCGTTTGCAAGCTCCTAATTACGATATGTCTGTATCCAAATACCAACCGTCCGATAATAATTAATTAATTATTATTTCACTCAATGATTGATAGGTTAACTCGTGGCTTTTGGATACTTCGTGTGGAATCAATCAATTAATTTGATCTATTGTTCCACAGAGTCTTGTAACTTTGACATTATTATTGTAATTATATCGTTTATACCTAAATGTGCGTATTTCAAGTCGAATGAAAGATCTTAGGAGTTTTAACACCTGACGTAAAAAGAGTGTTATTAGTTTCACTTGTCTGCCGTGTTTTGTGTTAGTCTATAGAATCGTAGCTCCTAAATCAATAGAACAATTTTTACAGTTTTATAGTTTACGAAATAGACTGGTGTTATAAGTTTGACGTGTCTGTGTATTTGTGTATCTGTGGATCTGTATGTCTGTCTGTTTCATCGTGGCTCCCAAACGGATGAACCGATTTTGATCTAGTTTTCATTGTTTGAAAGGTAACTTGATCGAGACTGTTCTTAGATAATAATGTTTAGTGGTAAATAAAACTATCGTTTTTTTTTAGTTTAAGATTATTAAACGAAAGCCTTGACTGTCGTACTTAAAAGTACGTTTTTTTAAATAAAAATAGTAAATAAGTAAAATATATAATTCAATTGTTATAAGACGCAAAGCAATACGCATAATATATTTTCATAACGTACCAAATATTTTTTAGAATTTACAATAGCAGTTCGAATATTTTTACAACGAATTTGTTCACATTATAAGTAGTAAATGAAAGCTCTTATAATAGTCACTAATTTATTAGTTAGAAAAACTCAATTTAAGAATGATAAATGATTGCAGGAAACTGAAAGTACAAAAAAGAATAAAATGAAAATATATATAATAAAAACCATTGCAACATTGCCCATGAATAGATAGGTACATAAATAAGTAATTTACAAAACAGATAAACAAGGAAAAAGCTTGATTTTATAATTGGAAACGAATCCGCGGTTGTGGATATTATTCCAAGAATGTATGCAGACAAAACATCGGTGCATTGGTGCAAACCGTAATAAATCTAGTTCATTCCGCTACCGGGCTAATAGGATTGAGACGTAAGTATATTTAGCCGATGTTTATATTTACCTATATTAATTATCGACAAAAATCATGGCAACCATCCAATGTTGCGGTGTTAAGTAATTTATGGGCGATAAATTAATTGAAACAAATTATTATAATGTGTAAAGTATTTGGCTAGTTCGCCGAGCTTGCTGGTTATTGTGTAGTTGTGTAGGAATTGGCCTTAACGGTTGAGTTAAAAGCGTTGGTGTGGCCAAGACAAGGGGATTAATAGATAGTGTAGGGATAGAAATTCGAGCAGACGGAGTCAACCTGGGTGAATTCATAGCGCGCTTGCGGTTAGTCGCACAAGCCATCCAGATCAGAGGACTTGTATTCCTTGTTCTCTGGTTCTTCATAGCGTACTCATTTACTCAAATTCTCGACGCGAAATTTTAAGCAATGGTGAGAGATTTCTCTCTTTGTTCAGTGACTGTGTGTGCCAGTGTTTTGAATTCAGGTTCCATTCAAACGTGGGCTCGAATAAAAGACAAACTGGAATTCAAGTGTTTTGCTCTCTTTATTGTTTTTAAACGGAGACAGTAGAATTGGTATTCATTAATAAGTTTTTAGGTTTTAAATAGAAATTTTTCATCATATAAGTTTATTAAATCCAAAGTAACGTTAAGATTCATCAATTTGTTTGCTACCTGCAAGTGTTTCTGTATCGTTCATCAACGAATAATGTTCTTTCTCTTTGAAATTACAGGAAGAACTTGACAAGGATCAAATCAACAGTAAGTAAATACCTATTAAAAGTTTTGTTTAATTCAAATTCTGAATTCACGATAATCTAGGATTCCGGATTCGTTTCCCGGCGAGGGCAGACATTAAAGTGATGTATCATGTATGTGACCGATAACTTTTTCTCGGGCCGTGAGTTTTAGTGATGTCATAAATAACTTTTCTCGGGTCTTGAATATTTTTTACCCGACTGCGCCAGAAGGAGGGTTATGTATTTCAAAGGATTAACAGTCGGAACTCATTTAAATACAGGGCTGCTTGGGAAAAAGCAAACAAGATTTGATTGATTGAAGAATGGATCCCGAATCTTAATCTATCTATGGTGTAGTTGTCCAGTATTACTTTTAACAAGATACTTAACTACTGGGCTTACTTTTATCTTTTAAGTTTTATACGCAGTCGGGTTTTCTGTTTTTTAATTTATTTCTTTTATAGCTTGAGGGACTAACGAAACAGCAGACGGGCCACCTGATTGTAAGTGGTCACCGTTGCCTATGGACATGAATAATTCCAGAGGAATCGCCAATGCATCGCCGGGCCTAAAGGAACACTGTTTTTACACCTTGTTTGAAGAATCCCATGTTATGGCGCTCCGGGAATACCTTAGAAGGAAACCCATGCCACAGTTTGCACCTGCGTGGCAAAATGACCATGGGAATGGACCGTAGAGGTTCTCCACGAGTTCGTTCGGTTTGGATGGAACTTCAATCTTCGGCGAGTTGTGCAATGATGAAAAGGCGAAGATTATTTATATGTATTCTGCCGTCCGTGTATACGAGTGTCCATATTATTATAACAGTAACTTTAAAGTTAGTGTAAGCAATACAATATAATCTTCTCTCTTGTCAGTCTTGAGGAAGGCTTTTGAAGCCTTCGACCAGGAGAAGAAAGGATGCATAGGCACAGTGATGGTCGGCACCATCTTGGGCATGTTAGGTCACCAAGTCAGCGACGAGACCCTCAAGGAAATCATCGATGAAGTGGATGTTGATGGTATGTATCACAACAACACCATAATTCATTCATAATTATTTCTATTAGGTAGCCTTTTGTTCAGTGCTGGATATTTTGATTATCATCCTACTAATCTTATTAATACTTAAAAATGTGAAAATTTGTCTGGATGTTTGTTACTCTTTCACGCCAAAAAATACCACCGAGATAGACAATAATCTGGAATAAGATACAAGGTAGATATAGATATTTCTTTCTTTCTTTTGTTCTCTCCTTCTTGGCAAGAAACACATCAGTGATGCCTTTAGTGTTGCTGATGTCCATGGGCGACGATAGCCACTTACTGTCAGGTAGATCGTCAGCTCGTTTGCCGGCTATTTCTATAAAAAAAAGATGAGATTATCCCGGACAACGCGAGAAAGGCCAAAAATGTTTATCTCGTTAAAGATCTTATTATGATGTAAGTTAATGGGAATGATATAGAAAAATATAAATAAAGCAACTGTCCATTGCAAAAACAATATACAGAATTTGAATAAGATCATAATTGGAATATTAAATATGTTATCAATAAAGAAACGAAGGATAGAAAATTGAATAATACAAAAGTTACTTAAAACAAGGAAGAAGGGAAGAAGTAAAATAACGCAACTGATAATAAAAATATTTTAGTATACTATTGTTCAGTTACAGTTTAAATAATTAAGTTATTATTTATTTTTCTTAACTTTGAATTAAATAATACTTGTTTTATTTTAGTTAACAATTTAACAGGAGTTTTTGTTAACTTTTAACTTACGTATTATTTATTTGGGCTTCAAACCATTGATCGCCCACTATTCTTCACGTGTCTCTCGTTTTGAGGAGACCAAGAGCATACTCGACCACCCTGGTCCAGTACAAATTAGTGGAGATGTTAATGGCCAAATCTCGGGAATTTTCATGCCGTCCGAAGGCTTCTGACATGGTTTGACAACTGTTATCTTAATTTTTATCACTCGGAATCAAGAAACTTTTGCCACTAGCAGTTAGCACCCATCCAACTACCGACCGCGCCCGCTGTTGCTTAAACTGACTGAACGTCGGACTATCAGCGGATTTCCTTGTGTATTAAAAATACAAGGTAAATATTTACTTCAATATTGACAGAACAAGATTTAATGTATCAGTTATGTATGTATGTACCTACACCGAGCATACAACAGTAACAGCTAAATGCTGCCAAATGGTCGTATATTAATCATATTATTCATTTGAGATTCCCCACACTAATGGCAGCTTCCAAGGTAGATTGCGTCAAAGAAATTAACTTATTAGAAGGCATTTAGATCTTTAGATAAATAATATTCTTCCCAAAGGTACACGTCTGACATAATTATGACCGTCGTCGTTCACAATTATTTTTTTAATAAGACTTATTTTAATAACATTATGTAAGAATTAACTTATATATATACTAGCTTCTACCCGCGACTTCGTCTGCGTGGACTTCAGAATTGGATCCTTAGAGGGATGAAGAGTGTGATCAATAAAAGAAATGATAAAAAATTTCTATGCTAGCCATTTTTAATTACACCACTTATCTTGAAGGAACAGTCTATCCCCGATAAAAAATTTCAAACTCAACTCACCCAGTTTTAAACTTAACCACCATGGACCACGATCCATGCAACTGGGACGAAATATCGGAATACAAAATAAATATCGTAAGTACTCGTATTATAGTAAAATCTATCCCCGATATAAAAAGTACCCTATCCTTTAATGCGGGATATTAAATATCTAGGAGCCAAATTGAAACTAAATTCGTTTAGCAGTGTAAGCGTCAGTGAATAAGAAACATTCACTTAGTTTCATTTTAAAAATGGTTTAAAAAACAACAACAAATATCTTTGAAATCAATTTCGTTATTTCCGTTCGTTCAGGTGTTACATAATTAAGTATTTGGTCTTCAAGATACATCATCAGGCCCTAAGTTTGGTCAATAATATGCTAGTTTTGCAATGTCAAAGTACCACTAACTAATATTTTAAAAAAGTGTTCCCGTTATTGCCACCCGATCAGGAATTACATATTTTTTTATCTCCAAGATCACTATCTGGCCCTAAGTCAATGCTGTACTGGTTTTGCAATGTTAATGTTACCAACAACAACAATCACCCATATAATAACTGCTGTTATTATGTATATTTAGCACGCACCTCATGGTATATCTAGAATACAATGATGTTCTTAGCGACCGGCAGTACGGGTTCCGCCGAAATCGGTCGACAGGAGGTCTTCTACCGTATGCCACTCACATCTGGGGCGAGGCCCTCGAGAAAAATAGGGAAGAGCTAGCCGTTTTCCTTGACATCTCGAAAGCCTTCGATTGGGTCTGACATACCAACTTTGTGAGATTTAACGTCACAAAAACTCAAGAATGTCAGTTCACCGACAAAAGAAGCCCTTTAATCTTGGCTCTTACTCTTATAATACGGGTATCTTCAAGTGAAGAGAGAATAGGCTTTTAGTAAGTTAGTGCGCTTTACCACCCATACTTCATTCCCGCTTACCATCAGGTGGCTTTTTAGTCAAGCATTAGCTTATTTCACATAAAAGTTCCATTTTTTTTACATAAAATAAGTGCTTGACAACAATCCCACCTGATGGTAGGTGGCGATGGAGTCCAAGATTGACATTTTGCGGCACCGGCCCAAACGTGACAGCAGTACTCCACACATGGCCGAACCTGAGCTTTATACAGTGTTAAAATCTGCCTCGGTGTGAAGTACTGGCGCACCCTTGCTAGGACCCCGAGTTTTCTTGCAGCCACTTTAGCTTTGGATTCGATGAACCTTTCATAGTTGAGGTTGGAGGAAACTTAGACTTCCAATAACTGTAGGCGGTCGGTGCATTCCAGGGATACATTCCGGAAAGGGGGAGCCAAGGTGAACAGGCACCGTTTTGCGGCGAACAGACACATCTGCGTTTTAGTGGCATGGCATAATTATTTTGTGTACCCAAGATACACTATCAGGCTCAAGTTACTCAATGATGTATATAGGCTTTGCAATTTCAACGTTACTAACAAAAATATTTTTAAATCTTGTTCAGTTATTCCCATCCGTTCGAGATTTACATATTTAGCATATTTAGCAACATATTTTGGCAATGTCAACGTTACTAAAAACGAATATTTTTTATTCCTGTTAAGTAACTTGCACCCGTTCAGGAGTTACCTATTTGTTCTCCAAGACGCGTCATGAGACCCTTAGTTGGTCAATGAAGAGCTGATTTTACAATGACAACGATAACGAAAACAAAATATATTTAAAAACCGTTCTACTTTTTTCTACCATTGAGGAGTTACACTCTTTATCTCCAGATACCATCATCAGCTCCTCACTGAATTTCAATAGGATTTACTTGACAAAATACCCAATGTCATACAAAAAAGCATAATCCAAATTGCTTCTTATACGAAGAATCTACTCGTATTAACTAAAATCATGGATATATTACTCTATCTGGATCATACATTTTGTAGAGGTACCTGAAGATCAATGACGTCATATCGGAATAACCATTCGACCAATCACAGGCCGGATTGAGGTTGTCCTTCATAATTGTAGGGTGTACACACTTAGAAAAATTATGTCCTATTTTGATATGGTTCTTCAAAATGTTTTCTATATGTAATTCTTCTGGTGGTCAAAATTATAATATTGAAATAATATACATTTTATAACAATTTCTTCAAAATTACCTAATTTAAATAATTGCATTAAGAGTAAATTGAAAATTAAGGTACACAATTACGGTACATCTATATTTTAATTTCATCTTAGATCTTTTTAAACCATTAGAAAAAATCACAATCGAAAGATATAACCTGGGACTATAGATAACATGGACACAATACAAAAATGGTCATTCTTTTATGCCTTCATCGATCTTCAGGTACAACTACGAAGTTATGTATTCACAGAGTCAGTTATTGACGGGAGGTTATGAAAACCGAGATTTGATCAAATTCCATGCTTTAGCCTAATAAAAATCAAATCCCTAGGGATTTCATAAAACCTTGGGTTTTATCATTTCCCTGCGACATATAGATAATCTTATCCATGTAAACATTATAAAGGTTCTGGTGAGCTGGAGTTCGAAGAGTTTGTGACGCTGGCGTCTAGGTTTATGGTGGAAGAAGACGCTGAAGCGATGCAGCAGGAACTTAAAGAAGCATTCCGGTTATATGATAAAGAAGGTAATTATTACTCTGTAGAATTTTCAAGTTGTCGTTTTAATGTTTTTTGAGACTGGATAAGGAAAATAGAAGCACATGAGTAGTGTGGTAGAAGTGCATTCGACGTTGTTACATGGTCAAAAAATTTAATAGAATTAAAGTACTTATTAGACTTATATAGAAAATACAAATAAACTCATGATTAACACGATTTCTAACATTAAACCCAACACTCTGAAATAAGAAACAAATTATGTACGCGCGTGAGAAGTTATACTTCTTTGGCACATAAAACAATTTCAAAAAAAATAAAAAAAATAAATCATTTCAAAAAACAATATTCAAAACGAAATTAAAAAAAAAAATCAAAAAAAAATTAATAAAAAATCAAAAAAAAAATTGCATAAAGAATAAAAATATTCCATAAAAAAAAAAAAAATTTACCATTCCTACCACAAAACAGTAGCATATTAAATAACACGTATTTTGAGTTATTTTGACATTGACAAGAACCTATTTTATATTAAACGAGGATGATTAATAAAATAAAGGAAATTAGCAAAACTGTACGAATCACCTGAACAGGTGCGATGTATTTTTAAACCTTAATTAAATCGTCGATTGAAAGTAATTTCCATTACTTACATATATTTGTCTCCATGCCAATCGGGCGACAATTTGTAATTGACTCCGTTAATGAGTCAATATCGACTAGAATGAGTTGAAAAAAAATTAAAGAAATTAAAAAGAAAAGAAGTTTATCGGTTGGGAAAAATTCGGTGGATTTTTATTTTTATTTATTTAACTTATTGCACCATAAAATTTGTATAATAGCAAAGGCGGTCTTATCTTTTTCTTATGTCTTATTCCTCGTTTCTAGTTTCATGGCCGGTATCAGTGTTGCTTGTGGTATTACTGATATCCATGGGTGTAGACAACCGCTTATAATCAGTAGGATAGCCGTTTGTCCAGCTATTCACAATAAAAATTAAGCATTTGGCTCAGTTTACTATCGATAGAAACTTAGAACCTGTATATATTATCTGTCACATTAATACGCTGAAATTACCGTTCATTCCCACTAGTTCTACTGCTTAGTTCTATCGTAGAACTAGTGGGAATTTTTTTTCCCACTATTTCTACCGTAGAACTAGTGGGAACAAAAACCGTATCTACATTTTGTTCCCACTAGTTCTACGATAGAACTAACCAGTAGAACTAGTGGGAATGATCTAATTCTACGATAGAACTAACCAGTAGAACTAGTGGGAATGAACCTGTATATCTACCGCTTTGTTCCCACTAAATTGTACTTGTTATTCCGATCGTCGGACGAGTGGGATTTTTTGAAATTACCATATCTAGACACGCGGTAGCGTGTCAAGCCAATTTCAAGCTAACAGAACTGGCTAGCAGCACCGTGTGTAATATTACACGAACCATTTTGAGCCACTTTTTACCCCCTTATAACTCAAAAACTATTCCATACAAACCTGTCAAATTTGGCTAATTTATTGAGACTTGCAAAATACATAATATGTGCTCCAAATTTCATAAACACACCTCGAACGGTTATTTAGATATTAACGTCCAAAAATCCAAATTTTTATCACTGACTGACCTATAGATCAAAACTCTAACCCAGTTCCAGATTACCTAGAAACTTGATATTTGGCATCAAGGTAGACACTATAACTCGTATGTAAAGGAAAAATGTAAAAACTGAAAATTATTAATAATTAGTGAAACTAGTGAATGAGCGATTCCACTGTATAATTCTACAAATAACAATAGGTATATTCATTATAGAATCTATAAAGACTTATAATTTCTAGACAAAAAGTGATGATATCTCATCAAAAACATAATATTATAATTGTTAAGTCTGTAAGTCTGATGTAATAACTATGTATGTTACTTTTCTAAAATTTAGTTTTTTGGTTGCTAACTAATGAAAGCTAGCCAAGTCAAATGTAAAGCTTGAATTACATGTACTTGTGACTAAAATTTTAGGCTTTTCTACACAGAACTTGGCACCCATTTAGATCTCAATTCTTTTTTTTTAATTGGCTCTACTTTCACATTTATGTTTTTGATGAGATTAGAACTCTCAGAATGAGGTTTAAAAAAAACATTTAAAAATTTTTTGGTAGGTTCTTAAAGTTTGTTTCTCTACATTATCTCCAAGTTTGAACATAGTGTTTAGTTGTATGAAATGGCATAAAATATAATTTAAATAAACAATGTATTTGATCACAGGCAACGGCTACATCACGACACAAGTCCTCAGAGAAATCCTGCGAGAGCTGGATGACAAAATCAGTGCAGAAGAATTGGACATGATGATTGAGGAAATTGACTCCGATGGTTCCGGCACCGTGGACTTTGATGGTAAAACATATTGTGTTATTACGCTCATGATGTTTTCTATAATAATATATACAAAACACTTTAGTACACAACAAAATATACATTTTACTAGCTGCCCGGACTGACTTCGTTCTGTCCATTTTTTTTATTAAAACCTTCCGTGTGCCTTAAGAGATTTAAGCTATCCTATCTTTCATGTTGAATCAAATTGCACACGGTGTGCAAATTTGATTAAAATCGGTTAAGTAGTTTAGAAGTCCATCGTGGACAAACAATGTGACACTTAATTTATATAATTATATTAAGATAAAAAAATTCTCAGATAAAATTAAATAAATGTAAATAGTAACCAAAAGTATTCACTATACCAAAAGTGAAAGTGTTTTAATTTAAGACAAATATTATAAAATTGTTATCATAGCTAAGACTCAGGGATGGTAGGAGCCCCACTTAAAGAACAGCATTACAAAAGTAACAAAAATTCTGAAATAGAATCAAATCAAATAGAATCAATTCATTGAGCATCCAAATAGTGAAATGTGGATCATAACTTGCATGAGAGAAAAAAAAATCAATGTAAAAACGCTCCAAATCTTCGTAAATCGTTGTTCGTAAATCAC
Organism: Thymelicus acteon; assembly: GCA_951805285.1. Taxonomy (NCBI): domain Eukaryota; kingdom Metazoa; phylum Arthropoda; class Insecta; order Lepidoptera; family Hesperiidae; genus Thymelicus; species Thymelicus acteon. Next base: position 5,732,659 of record OX638217.1, read on the forward strand.
CAATTAAAACTTTTACCGGAAAGTGTTTGACACTTTTCATCAAAAATTCAAAGCGAAAAGCGTGTCATCGGTGGGAACAAACGAAAATAATTAACAGAAAATATTTTAAATCTAGGCCGTATTATTTTGTTGTAACATTTTGTTTGTTATAGCAGTGATAGCCTAGCGATTTGTACGTTGTCTCCCGAACGCAGGGATTTAATCCATCCGATCAAATCCTGACACGCATGTCTAATTTCCAAAAATTATGTGCGTATAGTTAATAATAACTTGCTTCGGTGAAAGAAATCAATCGTGAAGAAACCTGTAAACTTGAAAGTTCACCATAATGTTTTCAAAGATATGTAAAGTCTACCAATTCGCACTTGACGAGCGGGGTAGACTATCCTGTACCCTTCACTTTTTGAGAAGAGACCCGAGCCTAACTATAAGTGTAATAATAATGATAAAACTCAAATTCCATTGCTTGTGTAAGGAAATAAAGAATAAAAATAAATAAATAAAAAAGTGATAATTATGGGTTGCGACTTTGACTGTGTTTGTTACTGGATACACTGGATAGGTAGTGAAGGGGTTAGTGGCCAACCTAAGTCTTGAAAGTTTTCATGTCACCCGAAAGGCTTGACATGACTTAAGAAGATTGTTACCGTGACGCACGCCTTTACGTGCTCTCTGAAGTACGGAAGCGCTCATGAAATTTTTGCCACTAGCAGTTACCCATCCAATTGCCAACTGCACCCGCTGTTGCTAACTCGGTCAATCACTTAGGATCGATACAATGCGCAAGACTACGAGCAATACTTAAAATATCATGAAAAAATATGCTCGTAAATTAAAGACGTATATTTCAGATTTTACTTATTCATATTATTTAGCCATATTGGGGCGGCTTATAATGCGGCCTATACGGAATAGTGACCCCAATCTCATGCAGGCATACTAGGATGTCGTGACGGGTGTGGTAAGGTTTCCCATGAGGATAATATTGTCAATATTATTATAAGCCGCGCCATTAAATAAACAAATCTAAAATGGCGGAAATTATCATTTCCCTTCACGTGCACGCTAAAGACAGGAATAACGAATTTTAGATTTGTTCCTTTAATGGCGGGGCTTATAATAATAAATTATAAATATAATTAATAAATTATAATTACCTGCATAATATCTTTCCGTGAAGCATGCCTGGCGAGCTACCACCTCTTGCTTGAGTCACACGACTCATCGTGTTCCGGCTGGGGGCTTGAGAGCTCGTTCCTTCCTTCTGTCTTTTCTCATCATCCTTGGCCGATAACTCATCCGTGATTCCTTTAGTGTCTCTGATGTCGTGACGATTATAGACATCGTCAGGTAGATCGTCAGTTCGTTAAAGCTCAACTCAGTAAAGCGGTTAAGATACAAAGACAAACACATCGTTTTTTTTACTTTTTACCTCACAAAGTAATAGAATAAGTAAACAAAGGTGGACTAACTCAAAAAATATAACTGAAGAGGTTTCATACAAATATTTACATTTTTTTTGCTTGTTCACAGAGTTCATGGAGGTGATGACAGGAGGTGATGACTAACCTTACAACGAGTCGGAACGGATTTCTGTTGTGACTTGTGATGATGGTGCATATTATAAGCATCTTGTCATGACAGAAATTCGTGCCAATTACAGCGTACCTCATTGTTAAGAATGTAATTTAAAATATTTATTAAATACTTATAATTGTTAAGTACTGACTGGTGTCACGAACCTGTATTTTTCTAAAATGGGCCTGAAATATATGATGACGTCATAAAGACTTTTATTTTAGGTTTTATTTGTCCTTTATAAAATATTAAATAAAATATAAGTTATTTCATTTAGGGAAACATAATTATATTTTTCTATATAATTATACTCAAAATAATATATTATAAACTCTTGTTTAAAGTTTTTTGTTTGTTTGGTCGTGGAATAGACTTTAAAAATCTATTGATAAATAAATGAAAAGGAAATAGAAAGGCCAAAGAAATAAAAATAATTTTTCTTGTTTAATATATTTTCTTCTAATTAAAGTAATGTTTAATTTTCGATGTGCACCTACCAAGGACAAAGATACATCTTTGAACCCCGATTTGTATACTTCCTTCTGCATACCGGAATTGACATTTGTTTTGTACTTAATCTTCTTGTTCTTAAATTGTTTGGTATTGATCTTTGTTTTATGTTGGCAGTCTTGTACCAGCTGAAGAAGAATTTACCTTATTTAAATTCACAGTCACAGGTAGACGGAGTTCTAAACAAGACAAATTTTCGTCTATGAAAATGATTTTACAAACATCGCTCAAGTACTTTTCAGAACTAGTAACAAAATTCTAAAGTACCTGCATTTCCAAATATGTATACATGCCATTGTATTTCCAACCGAATTAAGCCGGATGTGCTTGTCTGCAAGAGCAAATGTTTGTTTCATATCTAATGTTATAAATACACACTGGAACACATTTATTTGTTTGGTTGGCGCTTGTTTTGTCTGTAAACAGTACCTGCGGACAGTATTTACTGAGCTGTGTATCAATATGTCTGTTCAAGTAGTCTTTAAGATGTTTAGTGGTTTGAATAAATTGATTATGTTACGAGCTGGTGAATGCAACTTCGTCCGCGGAAACATTATTTTATAGTCACACTGTATTCCCCTTTTTTTACCTTTAAGGGAATGATTTCCAAAACCCTTTTTTATTGTTCTCCTACACAAAGGCCCGTAGTAATAAACTCTATGAGTAAACCGATCTCATCTCAGGAGCGATCTCAGATTTTACAAATGTCTAGTTACCTGTGCTTTTTAACCGACGAAAAAAAAGGAGGAGGTTCTCAATTCGACGCGTATATTTTTTGTTTTTTTTTTTTTTTTTTATGTATGATCACTCAGCAATCGGCACAGGGTGGTCTGATTTTGATCATTCTTTTTTTAATGGATAGGGTATATCTTGAAGTTGGTCCCATATTTTTTTGAAAATTTTATTCCTACCCTAAAGGTACGAAAATAGGGGATGATTGATTATTCACCCACGGAATTTTTGCCCGTTACCCCAATAACTTTGTACTGGATGATCCGATTTCGATGATTCTTTTTTTATTGTATATTGTATACCTTGAAGTTACTCTTGTTTAATTTTGGAAAGAAAATTTTACCCCTAAAGGTACGAAAATAGGAGATGATTTATGTTTCAACTACTATATTTTTACCTGGTAACTGAATATATCACCAATAACTTAATAATTTTCATAGCAACTAAAAATTAAAAAATAATTATTTTTTGACAAAAAATAAAACCAACGAAAAAAAAACTGAAAAGCGATAAATAAAATAAACCATTTAGTATTATAAATTAAGATCCTAAATTAACTGAAAATAAATAATTTTGAGGCGGTGCCAAACCAATGAAAAAACAAACGGTGAAAAGATGTGCGCCGCGCTGCTGCTGCCGTGTGCATCACATGCCACTGCCCTTATAAAATGAACTTTACGTAATTAATTTTGTTTGTTTGGCACGGTCTCGAAATTATTTATTTTCAGTTAATTTAGGATCTTAATTTATAATACTAAATGGTTTATTTTATTTATCGCTTTTCAGTTTTTTTTTCGTTGGTTTTATTTTTTGTCAAAAAATAATTATACATCCAATTGACGTATGACAGCATCTCAAACCAAATCTTGAGATTGCAGAGATCTTAAAATCGGTTTATTAATATGAGCCTAAGGAACTTTTATGAATACTTTCATACTTCTTCTAGGTCCGCTGGTTAAGGCTGTGCGTTGTCTGTTAGTAAATAGATAAATTGACACAGAGTCATCTGTTAAGGATTTATGCCACGAACACACGCAGACACGTTAAACTTAAAGCACCACTTGCGCCGAGTGTAAAGTTATTTCTAGTAACATCTAATATGGCAAATCAACAAGTTCTTCAATAGAATTTAACCCCTCGAGACCAACCTGTGGATTGCGACCTAAACTTCGAGAAATACTTCTGCAAGTATTTCTCATAGAGAAGTTTTAATATAATCTTACTTTAATGCTATAAATGTGAAAATTTGCGAGTATGTATGGATCTTTGTTACTCTTTCACGCAAAAACTGAGTCGATTTTCATGAAACATTGCGTACAGGTAGACCATAACTTGAAGTAAGATATACCACGGAAAACGCGAGCAATGCCGTAGGCAATACACTAGTATATTAATCATCATGGCTAGAATTTATTAATACTGCCACGAGTCTCTCCTGTTAAGGAGGCCTACAGCATACTCCACCATACTCCGGTGCCGATTGGATGAAGGGTAAGTGGTAGCCAACCCAAATAACATAATTCACTCACTGAGAAATCGTAACATAAAAATATTATTATATACCTATGGGGCGTGGGTACAAAAAGTTATGTTATGTTACAAAATTACCAGCTAGTTACTTATTGTTAGATAAGTCACAAAATAAATGATAAAATTATTAAAGTGGGTTAAACAAATAATGCCGGAAGGTTTCCTCCCGCTCGCCTGCGACATAGCTCAACGACTGTTACCTTACAAATAACGGACGGAACTTTACATGCCCAGCTTTGGGTAACATTTTGTTTTATTCCAATCAGTTTTTAAACAAAAATTAATCTTTTTACGAGATTTTTTATTTATTATACGTTTTCCGAAACGCAGCAAAAGTGCTACATTTTTATGAATATACCTTAACGAATTTCGATTAATAGTCACTTCAAGTATAGTCTAGTATGCTGAACACGTGCAAAATCTATTGTTTACTTAACCTAAGCCATTATAAACAACTTAGAATACAAATAGTTCTTAGTACTCCGGGTTCCCATCTGGAAATATTTCCCTATCTTTATTTACCCACTTGAAACTTCCGACTTCCCTGTAAAATCTGTTTCCTTATAAAAGAGGTAACATTGGACCTTTATATCTTTTTTAGTTTCAATTTATTAGCGGCCTATAGTCCAGTGCAATTGTAATTCAACGAGATCTTGAATGTATGCTGCTCGAGTGCGGATAAAAACTTCTCCACAGCCCTTATCATTAGTCGTACTATCACCAAAGGTATCAGACGTGGGTCAACGATGATAAAAACCAGGTTGAAACGCTTGCTAGGCTCTGAACAAACAGATCACGTCAGCAGTTGTTGATTAAATATCAAAAACCGGTTATACGATATACTTCTTTGACATAATTAAAAATATATTTAATTTAATAACGTGTATCACTTTTAATTATCTTTCAAAAACTATTTTGTAATAAATAAAAACAAGAAACATTAATCGTAAATTATCTGAACAAATATTACTTGTGTACTACCTATGTTTACACAAGTACAAACTAGATGGAGTTGTTCATGAAGCTGAATCACGCTGTTGAGACTCTGTGAGATTTGTATAAGTAATAACATTAAATTTTTAAAGAGGTGTAGATAATAAAAGCTAGCGCTATCGCCATCGCCACTATCTATCCAGTACTTTCATTCCCCCTCCATGGCAGCGTTAAAAGTTTAATGTTTAACGTTTTACAAGTCGCATAAGAAGTGAAGTATTACTTCAATATAACTTCAAAAAATACTCAATAAAACACTGTAAATGTAAAATATATACATTAGGCATGAGACATACCTGCAAAATTCAATACCCGGCCTCACAGGTACGGGTATCGCCATATACCCGGTACTAAAACCCGGTATCAAAATACCTATAGGTATTTCATAAATGAAGACTGATTGGATCAGTTGATAACGTAGCGGGTGTACTCAGTAGTCAGGTATTAAAATACTTATAGGTATTTCATAGATGACGACTGGTTGCAGAGGTGTTACACCTCTATCTTTATTGTCGTAAAGTACATTCATATTATTTTAGTCGTATTTTATTAAGGTAATTTAAGCACTAAATTCATAATGTCACGGTTCAATTTCGATTGCAACAAATAAACACCTTATGGACTTGGAGCTTCGATTACACTACACACCATTATGCAGCTTCTAGTGAAATAAAACGCGACAATAAAAGTAATAGAGTAGTCTTTATTTAAAATAGTACATTATTTTTATTGATTTTTATTACACGTAAATAAAATTGTACATTTTAATTTTTAAAGTGAATTTTTTTCGGAACTTTATGATTAATTGGATTTTATGAAACGAAAAAGAGTAATGAAGAAGAGATAACTATAAGAGAGAGACAGAGATAAATAGAAGTCATATATGGACCCTCGCCCGCTTCGTATATGAAACATCACCAGGTAGATGTAGGGACATTATATACATTACTAGCTGTCCGGACAGACTTCGTTCTGTCAAAAGTTTTTATTTTTATTTTGAGACTTAAGCTATCCTATCTTTCAAGTTGGATCAAACTGCACACGGTGTGCAAAGATTAAAATCGGTTAAGTAGTTTAGGAGTCCATCGCAGACAAACAACGTGACACGTAATTTATATATATTATTAAGATAATATTATTTCAATTTCCTTGTAATAAATTTAATTTATTATATTATGACGTTGTGATTTTTTTTTAATCTTTTCATTCAGTTTCATGTGAAAGGTCAGTTATTTTACTATATTGCATGTTGACAGTCGCTCTATTGACATCATCGGTTAACTATAAAATTATAACCGTGATATAAAATTATATAATCCTGATCTCGCGAAAATCGCGTATTCCTTGTACATATAAATCTACAATACTCGATAAAATGTATGAAACATCTGTTTTTTCTTTTCGCCCATATCATAAAGGTGATTTTTTATGAATTATTGTTACATACAAAAATAAGGTGAAGAGTAAGGTATAAACCAAGAGGTATTTACCAGCAATGTTGGCCCAGCTGTATTTTTTATTCTTATGCCTTTGCCAGTTATGTACATGTCATCTTCTTTAAAATGATCCGAGCATACAACGTGGGTTGCATTCGGTATAAAACATTCTTGCCCTCGCGATGTAGCAATAATACCTACTACTCCATGCTGAACAACATATTGGGTCTCGAGGAAATTTAGAATAAATATATTTTATTGTACTAAAAATCAAATTCAAACTAAACATATTTAAATATATATTAAAAAAACAACAAAGCGACTCTATGAAATTTTTGTTCTATAATATTTTGCGATGAGTTTCATTCATTTCATTCCTTTACTGTTGTGCAATCGTGCAAAATAATCTAAACAAAAGCAACTGATATATTTGTCTCTTTCTGACTATAGCGCCTGTATAGTGAGAAGACAAAGACATTCGTCATACCTGTTGACCCGTACGCGTTAGTCATACGACAGTGCTGAGTGCCGACTGGCGCCCATACCAATCGGGTACGGACCGGGTATCTGCCGTCGTACCCGGTCTGCGTACTGTCAAGGTCATACCGGGTATTTATACCTGTACCAGTATATACGCCTCATCCCTAATATACATGAGTACATTAAAAACTTAGGAGCTCAATTTCACGCAAACCTAATCAGTATTACTTAACTAACGCCCCAACTCAGAGTCACAAACGGTTACTTTAATCGTTCCTTAGTAAATATTCACAACGTAGTGATTAAGTACTCTGTGATATTCACCATACAAATTCTGCGCTAAGGAGCGATTTAAGTAACCGTCAGTGACTCTGAGTTGGGGCGTAAGTATCCTTTACATATATCTGTTTTAATCACCCTTACATTCATATTTTAATGGAAACTAGCTTACACTAGTTGAAACTCGTTAGGAAACTTGTATAAATATTGAAGATAACCAAGAATACCTTTCATTGAGAAGCACAAGCCGTGAGTCAAGAATATTGGCAAGATCAATAGAGAAGTACGATAAATCTAAATTCGGGTCGCCTTGTTCCCCATTACCGCACGATACTATCAAAGTCAAGGTTATTTCATTGTAACAAATGGAATAGATAAACGGATATCATTGTATTATGTTATGTAGGTTTATGGGATGTAGGTAATATTAGTTTATAATTTGCGAGAGTTTTCTCAGCGGTTAAATTCAACAATACGTAATTGAAACCAGAGGAATACATCGTTTAATGAATGTGCAATTTGCATGTTTAAACATTTTTCTTCTGCTTTAATATATTCATTAAAGTACATCTGAGAACATCCGCCTTCTATTAACGTATTCGTTAAATATTTATAATCATGTCTGGTACTAAAAAAATCCTTGCACATTATTTTTCCATGCATTTTATTCGTGACGTGGTTTACTTTAAAACAACTTCTAAAAGTGTTTACTGGACGTGGTATTCAAGCTATAACTAACACACTAACATCAATTTTATAAAGAAGTTTAACGTATCAGAATTAAGTTGGTGGATACAAGTTTAAACCGTAAATAATTGCTAAAAGAGCGACCTCTTTGAAATTTACCCATGTTTACAGATTCGCAGATTTCCAGTAGAATAAAGAGCACGGAGGGAGTAAAAACTTTTCCTTTTAACATTTCAAATATAGGAGCAACTTGCCGGAAAAGATCTGCTATGTAAGCTTCATTTCCCTCGCAACACTTGCTTGTGTTTTTCGATGCTGCAAGTGTAATGAAACGAGATAAAAATACTGATAGCTTGAATTCAGTGGCGAAACGAAAAGGAGAAATAATGAATTGTTCACATTTATTATTCAGATGTTTTTACTTCTAAAAAAATAAGTTTAGCAATGTATCAATAATTACGTAAGTGTCAGACTAGACTAGTAGTTATCAAAATACTAAGTACTATCTATTTCAGCGAAACGTTTAAACGACTTAGCATAATTCGAGAAATCACTTGGTAAATCCGTTATGGCCCTCGTGGAAAACATGTCGTAAAAAATGTTTTTTAAAACGCCTGAGTTGGGTAAGTATGAAAACGAAAGATAATTTTTTGTATGTTAATCGGTTTTATGTTTAAAATTGTCTTTTCTATTATTCGGTTCAATGGTATTATAAAATAAAGTTGTTACAATAAAACCTATGAACAAAATAATAATCCAGGAAAATGATAGGAACACATCTTATTCATCTGGGTTTTGGGGTTCCATACCGGTACTCCTGGACTATAATTTATTATGTAATTGGTACTTTATGTCCGACGTACGTACCTATGTATTTAATGGTCCTACGGAATACCATTTTACTCAAAGAGAGTTTGCCTTATTATGTGATTTGATATGATCAGATACTTTAGTTTTGTATATTGGTTGGTAATATTAAAGTGTTAATATTCTGTGAAGTTATGAACCAACACTCTGTGGTTTCACACTAAACAGATGACGCAATTACTCATTAATCGAAGTAATGGAGTGATAAATCGTGTTTAATTAATATCAAGTGTAGACTCACTTGAATATTAATGCTATTATCGGTAGATATTACGATATCACGGCTAAGTTCTAGTAACAATCTTTTTAATTTGTATGTTAGTAATTATGTCGTTCACATCTCGTAAAATATCTCTTTGCATTTCATTTAAACGGATATAAATAAAAAATAATACAGTAAGAAACCCATCAAAAGTTTACTTAAACCTGTAGTTAAACCTACGTACTGCAAGTAGGTCATCGATTTGTATATGTTACCGGCAAAACCCGATTTCAGGTCAAACTAGTTCGGCCTAGGCCAAACTAGTTTATCCTACTCGTGTCAGGTCAAACCAGTTTGGCCTAGTCTACACTAGTTGGGCCTAGGCCAGACTAGTTTGTCCCGACACGATTAGGCAAAACTGGTTTCTCGTCAGTCTAGTCGTCAGTTAGAGTAATATTCATTTAGTTGTATATTGTTTACCAAATTATGTATTATGTAAGGTTTCGGACCAATGTTATAAAGAAAATGACAAATCATTATAATTACAAAGTTGCATTGTATGCACTTTTAGGGAAAATTCAGGGGTTTTTGATACATAAACAGGCTTCCAAACGTCTCCGACGCTGCGGGAAATGCAGCCCCTCCGCCCTTGCGTAACAAACTGCAGGCACTCCATGCTGCTCTCCCTCTGCGCCTCCGGGGTTTACATTCACTCTAGGGGTAGGGCAGACGAGTACCACGTGGGGTCGGGGTTAACTAAGTCGGTTCTGTCACCAATTTTGAAAAAAATTAAGGAACTGTTACACAGACGAAACGTTATTCGTGTAAAAGTTGTCTGGCCTAGTGAAGAATTTGACAAATGATAAGTGCCCTGAAAGTGTTGTGTCATTATAATAATCAGCATAACAATAATTCTTCCAAATGAAACGTTGTCATACAAAAATTTGACAATCGTTAGTTGTCAAAGTGAAAAATAGGCGAACCGTTGGTTGGCAAGTGATAATCGGCCAAACAATTTTCGGCGAGAAGGCAGGATCCCGTTTTAAGCACAAAGATTTGTCGAATAAATATAAATCCGTAACAATTCGGTTCTAATCAGTTTTAGACTGACGAGAAACTAGTTTTGCCTAATCGTGTCGGGACAAACTAGTCTGGCCTAGGCCCAACTAGTTTGGACTAGGCCAAACTAGTTTGACCTGACACGAGTAGGATAAACTAGTTTGGCCTAGGCCAAACTAGTTTAACCTGAAATCGGGTTTTGCCGGTAACATATATATTCGCAAAGGACAATGCCCATCTGTGCCCCAGAAATGCCCAGATAAAGTATATTACAAGATTGCTCTAATAAATAAAAACTAGAATTATGTTGTGTAATTTTAAATCATATGAAGCACTGGATATTTTTTTTTTAATTTAAATGAAATTAATAGAAAATTAAGTTCCTAGTGAAAAACTAATAGCAATGCTGTCTGTTAGCGATAAAATATATAAAAGACCAGTAGGAAGTTATCATGTTTAATGTCCAATATCTTTTGAACCGGTGCTTTATATGACATTAAATCTAGATATCATATAAATACTGTTAAAAGTTATCATATGACATAGAGCTGCAATTTGGGAATTGCCTGGCATTTCTGACTTTCAGCTCCATACTAATATGGGCATGGTCCTTTTGTTTGTATTATGCGTCATAAATCACGTATGACGAGAAACAAAGACTTCTGAAAGACGTTAATGCTGACGCTCTGTAATATATTAAATTACTTACACATAACATGTGGTCATTGTTAGGGTTAAGATCAGTTTGTGTATGTGTAAAGGTTTTGTGTGTGTGAGAGCACATGTTGCTCCGGGCGGGCCAACGTTTGTTGTCACTAGGAGTAATTAATGGATGTAAGGGGCCTGTCCCTATTCAATATCGCTTAATCGGATTACCGGTCTTTCCCAATTTACGCTTATACGTGCAACGTAGACTATGACATGATGTAAATAACGAAGATGTATGGGTAGATATTGAATGATAAATTGGATATAATAGCTAATCCTGCTGATTAATGAAGGATTTTATTAATTTGCTTTTAATCGACTTCAGAAATTGAGGTTTTTTTCCAGCGTTGTGAAAAGATTCGAACTCCTTTACAGCTGATAGTAGTAAAACAGTATGTTAGGTTTTTTGCTTGTAGTAGGTAGGTATTTTCGAAAATTAAGGTAATTATCCGAAAATAAAATGTGACGCTGTGAAGAAAAAGAAACAAATATTTATTCCATGATTGTGTTTGTTTTCACTCTATTCTTATTATCTGTTACTATTAATAAATTATGAAATCTTCATTACTGAATGTCAATAATTAATTCATTGTATCTACTAACAGCGTTGCCAGGGTGTAGATCCTCCATAAGTAGGATCGAAGTAAGAGCCTCTGCACACGGCGTAGTTTTATTTGTATTGCCGAAAACGCAGTCGTACGAGGAAACGCCTCGTCCGCCTTGTCATTTGCAGCGCTTTTGTCGGATACGCTTCAAAAACGCGCCATGTCCAAAGGCTCTAACGCTCCAACTCAGTCGCTAACGGTTACTTTAATCGCTGTTGAGTAAAGATTCGCCATCCAAATTCCGTACTAAGGAACAATTTAAGTAATGTTGGTGACTCTAAGTTGGGGCGTAAGACTCTCAGGGCTCCTGCCCTACGTAGGCAATGAAGCAATAAGGCACAGCTCCGATTCCGTATAGTACTGTATGTATTATTTTATAAATTAATAATGGGAGACATTACACCTCGTTACAGCGTTACGGATTGTTAGTGACCGTTACCATACCAGTCGTGCTTGTACACCAGCTTGGAATGAATTATGATTGTATGAAATTGAGTGACAAGAAATCTATATATATAAAATTGAAAAGCGACACACCGCTGATTAAACAAAAAATCTCAGAAACTACCGAACCGATTAAGATGAAATTTGGCAGGGAGATAGTTTCTGCTAAGGAGACGTCCACTAAGAACGCATTTTTGGAAATTCATCCCCTAAGGGGTAAAAATACGGGTTAGAAGTCACTTTCATACAAACCAACTTTGTCAGTTTTAGATTTATAAATTTGAATTTTTTTATGTAAGTTTATAGTAATAAACAAAAGTTAACTTTAACACATTTTTTTGGAAAATCATCCCTTAAAGGCTTTATTTCTTCAATTTAACTTAGTACGCAACTTCGTCATTTTTGAAGTTAAAAACATGAAAATTTATATATTCGTTCAAGATTACAAACGAAATTTAAAAGTTATGTGTTTTTTTGGAAAATCAACCCCTAAAGGGTTAATTAAGAGGGCAAAAGTTAGTATGGTAATTTCGACAGTTTTGAAGTTAGAAGGTCAAAAATTTGTATATAAGCTTCTAATTAGACGCAAAAAATAACTGTATCACGGTTTTTTCAAAATTCATCCCCTAAAAATAGGGGTTGGTAGTAATCTACATACAAATAAACTTCGTCAATTTTAGACTTATAAATATGAAAGTTTTGATGTAAGTTCATAATAATAAACAAAAGTAAACTTTAATATATTTTTTTGGAAAAATATCCCTTAAAGGGTTAATTTAACGGATGGAACTTAGTACGCAAGTTCGTCATTTTTGAAATTAAAAACATGAAAGCTTACATATTAGCTCCAGATTAGAAACAAATTTTGGAAGTATTAAGTTTTTTTTGGAAAATCATCCCCTAAAGGGTTAATTAAGAGAACACAAGTTAGTATGGTAACTTCGTCATTTTTGAAGTTATAAGGGTGAAAATTTGTATATAAGCTTATATTTAGACGCAAAAAATAACTGTATCACGGTATTCTCAAAATTCGTCCCCTAAAAATAGGGGTTGGTAGTCATTTACATAAAAATTAACTTCGTCAGTTTTAGAGTTATAAATGTGAAAATTTTGATGTAAGTTTATAGTAATAAACAAAAGTTAACTTTAACACATTTTTTTGGAAAATCATCCCTTATTAAAGGATTAATTTACCGGATGGAACTTTGTACGCAAGTTCGTCATTTTTGAAGTTAAAAACATGAAAATTTATATATTAGCTCCAGATTAAAAATAAATTTCACAGTAATGTGTTCTTTTGGAAAATCATCCCCTAAAGGGTTAATTAAGAGGGCACAAGTTAGTATGGTAATTTCGTCAGTTTTGAAGTTAAGGGTGAAAATTTGTATATAAGCTTATAGTTGAACACAAAAAATAACTGTATCACGGTTTTCTCGAAATTCATACCCATAAGGGGTATATATATTAAGGGGTTATAAATATTTAAGGAACTACGTAACTTTTGAATTCACAATCAGAAATGTGAAAATTTCTATGTAAGCTTATAATTAGGAACAAAAATTAATTGTTAAAGGTTTTTTGGAAATTCACCTCTTCAAAGAGTAAAAAAAGCAGGAGATGTAAGTTTGTGAGAAAATTCATCAATATCAAACTCAGAAATGTGAAAATTCATTAAAAAAATATTGTAACAGGTTTTTTTGGAATGTCGTCCCTTAAAGGATAAAGGGGTTGAAAATTTTTCCAGAAGTTCGTCGTTTTAAAACTCAGAAATCTGACAATTAATATGGAAACTTATAGTGAGAAACAAAAAATAATGTAGGGGACTTAACAAACGGGAAGGGAAGGGGAGAGGGACAGGAAGCGGGAGAGGGACTGGGAGCGGGAGAGAGAGAGGGACAGGGAGCAAGAGAAGGAGAAGTAGCGGGAGAGAAAGAGGGTGAGGAAGAGGGGCAGGAAGTGAAAGAGGGAGAGAGAGCGGACAGGAAGTAGGAGAGGGAGAGAGAGTGCGGGTGTATGACAGGGAGCGGGAGAAGGAGAGGGAGTGGGACAGGGAGTGGGAGCGGGAGAGGGAGAGGGAGAGGGAGTGGGAGAGGAAGAAGGATAGGAAGCGGCAGAGGGACCGGGTGCGTGAGAGGGACAGGAAGTGGGAGGAGAGGGAGTGAGACAGGGAGAGAGAAAAGGATAGGGACAGGAATTGGGAGCGGGAGCGAGAGCGGGAGCGGGAGCGGGAGCGGGAGCGGGAGCGGGAGAGGGAGAGGGAGAGGGAGAGCGATTAATATTGATTATTTTTCCGACCCAAATATCGACCAATAGAATTGCACCGTTCGACGTCACGTGGTACAACCTACATGGTATTATAGTGATAATTTTTTGAAAATTTTCTCTGGTAGTTGCTATATATAAAAAACAAAACATGATCCAGTCAAATTAACCACACGTCAAACTGACAGGTTGAATTCAATTGTGAAAATTGGAAAAATAATCCCCCGAATACCACACGAGCTTCAAAATTATCTGGCATTTCCCTCAAGGTTCCCTGCAAACAAATAAAATCGTCAAGTTTTTCAGGAAAAATCACTCGCGCTTCGCGCTCGTGATTTTTTAACCTGAAAAACTTGACTCCTTCATTTGTTTGCAACGAACCTATCGGGAAATACCCGATAATTTTGAAGCTCTTGTGGTATTATAAGTGAAAATAATCAATAAATAGCGACATAAAGTAAACTGATATTAATATTTTAATTTTTCGTTTTTGTTTAGTTGTTTGTTACTTTGTAATAGATGTATTCAAAAACTACTGGACCGATTTCGAAAAATCGTTCATCAGGAAAAAGCTACGTTATTTATAATAAATCTCAAGAGTGACTTTTCTGTAAATTAAATATTTTTTCAAGATTTCGGTTAGGGGCACTTCGATAACATGTTAGAGCACCAAAAAACATGTTTTTTAAATTATTGTCTGTCTGTCTGTCTGTTTATCTGTCCGGGAATCACATGAAAACTCTTGAACTGATTTCGACGAAAATTAGTGAAGTTGTGTACTTTGGGTCATATTTAAGAAAACTTTTCGTACTTTTCGAGTTTTTCAAATTTTTTCATGAAAAAGGAAAACAAATTAATGTGAATGTTGTTTATCTTTCAAAACCCGCTTCCGGAGAAATGATTTGTGATTTTATCGTAGGTTTCAGTATATTAATTTCTAAATATAAGTACTTCAATATTAATAAACCTGTTTTTAAATTTTCTTCTGTGAGGGGTAGGTACAAATATGATAAGCATAACATCCGCGTGCGAAGCCGCGGGCAACAGCTAGTAGTCATATAAAGTTACAAACTAATTTTGGTAGATCATTCGAATTTGTGATATAAAGGCAACTCATGAAGAATGCAAAATAATAATAATAATAAACGCTTACACACTCATACTCCGTAGGTTATTTACCTGTGTCGCGGGTGGCATGGACGACACATACATACATATAACACATCACAGTAACACCCATAACCCGAGTACAAATATTTATCTGTCACATAAATATCTGTCCCGGCCGGGATTCAAACCCGGGACTCCTTGCTTCGCAGGCAAGGTCGCTACCAAGTACATAGTACTACTAATTAATCCGCTTCATTCTCCTTCCAGTGAGAATTTTAAGTGTTTTGAAAATTGTTATTATTCATCCTTATAATCTCACATAATTTGAAGTCATATTTGAAGCGACAATAAAACCACTCCTGGCCTGGTGGATATAAAAAATTCTTGAACATTTATTACAATTACATGCAAAAGTCTCATATTTACAGAAATAAAACCTATATTAGTGAAAATAAAAATTCTGTTTATTAATTAAATCCCCCATTTCATTTTTCTGGTTTGCTGGGAATAGGCATGACGACAGTAAGTAAAAATCACTAAAATTATGTATTTATCTAATGAAGTCCTATTAATGGATTACAAAACACGCATACATAGTATTATTATAAGCGAGTTTAACAATATTTTTGATAAAATAAAACTACAAAATACGGCAAGCCGCCATGTTAGCTTGAACGCCAATCACTCTCAATCAGCGCGAATTACGTCATACTTCTTAAAACAAATGAATATCACAATACTGATAATGACGTCTTCTCTATTATTTTCCTGAAGAGTGACGTCAGAAGCGACGCCATGATACTTTGAAGCGTTTTGGTGCGAATTTTAAACTTATATATTGAAATGTATTTATTTTATACTAAACCTTATTTATTTTGCGGAAACATACGTTGTAATTATAATAAGTATACTTTCCAACAATATAGAACAGTATTTCAAAATCTGTCATCGTGCCTATTGTAAGGAACGTGGGGACAAAGAAGCTTGGAACAGTAGTCCTGAGTGGTAACAGCGCTACACGGGTCACCAAGCCAATCCCGCTCTAACACTGTCTTCATTATTTACGAAATCAGTGTGAAAAAATTCAGCTTTCTGTCTCGACGAGTCTGGGCCGAGATATAGGTAATATGAATGTCAGTCAGGGCTTCTTTTGTATACAAAGGTTTCTCAACGTAAAAAAACCACCTCAGGCTACAGCAAATAGTTTTCACTGTAGTTTTATATCAATAAATCGGAGTTCCTACCGATTCTATGTGTATAAATCAGTATAGACCCTGAGTAATAACTATTAATGTACGCTGTAATTTAACTCGTTACAATTTGGGATTGCCGTAACTAAGTACCCTTCAAAATGTTCATCGTGAATAAACCTACACATATTTTATTTAACCACTGAGAGGAAATTTCAAATGGATGGCATGATTAGTGGGTATTGTTTATCAGTTTGATGACTGAATAATACTAATGTAGCCGTATTGGGGCGGCTTAAAATACTAACCCCAATTCACGCTGGATGGGTGTCGTAAGAGGCGACTAAATCCGGCCCGCTGGTGGTAAGGCCCTCGGAGAGATTATATAGGTAATACTGATTTTAATTGTTAATTAAAACCATTATTACTATTATTGTTTCTCCATGGGGTCCGCCTGGATAGGACCACCCTTGAGCATAAATCAGCCGCCAAACGACTTCGTGTTCCGGCTGGGGGCTTGAGAGCCAGTTTTTTCTTTCTTTCTTTTTCTTCTTTCTTTCGTGGCTGGCAACGCATCAGTGATGCCTTTGGTGTTGTTGATGTTCGTGGTCGACGATAGCCACTTGCCATCAGGTGTATCGTCAGCTCGTTTGCCGGCTATTTCCATAAAAAAAATATGTGAATATCGTTGTGGAAAATAGTACATAATACATATGTATATATTGTAATAAATAAGTTGTATTCGAGCATATTATTGTTATGATTTACGTCAGGTACTTTTATGGGGCTCGGTGTACGGTTTTACAATAAATTACCCAAGTCAACGGGAAAACTACCCGCATATTGCATAAATTAAAATGCTGTAACGATAAATTGCCGTACTTCTTTTTGTAGCTGACGTAGATATGACTTAAGTACTTAGGTACTTAATTCTTATGTAGATACAGGGAAGTACGTGCTTAAGCTTTTAAGTACCAAAATATCAAGGCATCTAAATGAATATTCATAATTTTTGACAAAAATAAGCAAAACAAAAAGCAAAGCAACAACCCATAATTGTCCCACTGCTGGGCTCGGGGTCTCCTCTCACAACGTGAGGAATACAGGCCATAGTCTACCACGTTGGCCAAGTGCGGATTGGTAGACTTCACACACCTTTGAGAACTTTATGGAGAACTCTCCGGTGTGCAGGTTTCCTCACGATGTTTTCCTTCACCGAAGCAAGTGATAATTAACTTCTAATACGCACATAATACTTGAAAATTAGAGGTGCGTGCCAGGATTTGAACTCAGGCCCCTCTGTTCGACAGACCAACGTTCTAACCGCTAGGCTATCACTGCTGTTGACAAAAATAACCGATTTCAAAATTAGGGATAACTCAAAAACTACTAGTCAGAAAAAAAATACAGTCAAATTGAATACCTCCTCCTTTTTTGAAGTCGGGTAAAAGAAAACTACAAGTACTACATTACAAAGTCATAAACATAATACCATTAGATGACATGATATTATTATCTACCATAAACATATAACCGGCAGACAAGAGGTGTTTTAGCAGAATATCGATACTGATATCACACTAAAATTGCTCCTATTCATATTTAATGTACTCGTATCTGCTGATATATTGCGTCTTGAAGCAGACGGAAGGGGCATGTGAATCATTAAAGCCGTTGTAATCTGATTGGGACAGGCTTCAGTTATTTCTATCTAAATGCATATCAAGAAGACACACGCTTGCAGATATTTTGGGTGCAGGCGTTTAAGTATGGGACATTGTACGTCTTTGACTATGGTCAATTGCTGAAGAAATAAAATTAATTCAACTAAGGCAATAAACTGCCCAGCGTTTCCGTGCTTCGGAGGGTACGTAAAGCCGTCGATCCCGATTGTCATCATAAGATAACAACCGTTAAGCTACGTCGGAAGCCTTCGGGTGGCATGAACGCAGTGGAGCAGCGTGGTGGAGTACTCGTATGTTCTAGGCCTGCTCAAGGGGAGAGACCTGTGCTCAGTAGTGGGTCATTAATGGGTTGAAGCCAATGTTTACATAACGTGTTGGTTTGTAGTATCAAAGTCAATGAACAAGCGAGTTCCGCACTTCCATCCAGCTAGGTGTCGTTGACGCCTTTGGTGTCATATCGGTGTTAACAGTCGTGGCCCGTCTGCTTGTTTTCTGGCTGGAAATGCCAGCAGGAGCATAATATATGTATAGAATAGAACGAGACAGAGATATAGAGGGAAAGAAAGAGATAGAAAGGGAGATATTGTGACGGAGAAGGAGAGGGAATAATGATAACATACCTTAGGAAGAAGAATTCTATTTCTACGCAGTCATCAATAAAAATACTCGAAGAAATTAATTTTGCAATTATCATTGTAAAGAAACTAAAGAAGGTGATGAGACGTAGGTATCTGCAAGGTTGAGGTTTCATTCTATACTGGAACGTCGTAGTTGGAGGCGCTTGACGGTTACCAGTGCCAAATTATGACTCTAATTAAAATACTGATAACATTTTTGTGACGCAAAGTTGGACACGGTAAAGATCCGTGGTTGGGACGTCAACTGTGAAGTTGCCAAAGTATCAACCTAAAAGGATCTTTTTATGTATCAATCGTAGTACTAAGGTGAAGGAATGGATTTTAGTCAGAAACGGGTGATAGAGAAATGGAATGCCTAAACTTACTTTCTACAGCAGTAATAGATTTTTTTAATGGAAATAGCTGGCAAATGAGCTGAGGAACCACCTGAATAGAATAGAAAGCATCATACTGATGAGAAGAACACAAATTTAGTACAGACATTAACTAAAATTAATTACATATACCTATTTACTTAAAATATTTATAACAAACTCACATTGTTCGAATTACAACGCAAATTAAAATGATGCTTGGATTACAAAGTAACTCGTTACACTTGGGATTAAATTACATCAAATTGCTTATAAT
This sequence comes from Thymelicus acteon, assembly GCA_951805285.1. Classification (NCBI taxonomy): domain Eukaryota; kingdom Metazoa; phylum Arthropoda; class Insecta; order Lepidoptera; family Hesperiidae; genus Thymelicus; species Thymelicus acteon. The sequence goes on from OX638217.1 coordinate 5,752,284, forward strand.
TAAGGCAGTGATAGCCTAGCGGTTAGAACGTTGGTCTCTCGAACAGAGGGGCCCGAGTTCAAATCCTGGCACGCACCTCTGATTTTCAAATATTATGTGCGTATTAGAAGTTAATTATCACTTGCTTCGGTGAAGGAAAACATCGTGAGGAAACCTGCACACCTGAAAGTTCTCCATAAAAGTTCTCGAAGGTGTGTGAAGTCTACCAATCCGCACTTGGCCAGCGTGGTAGACTATGGCCTAATATCCCTCTCACATTGTGAGAGGACACCCCGAGCCCAGCAGTAGGACAATTATGGGTTGTTGCTTTGCTTTGCTTTGCTTATAATTATGATATTAGATATTGTTATGCCATGAAAGTATGACGATGATTTATTTATTGGTTCAAGAATAAGTAAATGAACAGATTTTAACAACACTGTTATATTCATTGTGCATCACACTGGTCAATTAAGAAATTACATCTCTGAAATCATTGAAGATAATGGTGTGCATCTGGACTGACGGCCCACTTTTTTTTTCCTGGCGTAGCAAATTGAAATTTATAGGGGATTTAGTTAAAATTTGTTAAAACTTAAAGCAAACACTCATAAATTTCTTAAACGTGAATTAAAGATGTTATGGGCAAATGTTTTGGGCCCTCAGTTCAGATGCCTACAGAAAGTGGCATAGTATAAATCTCATAAAGTGCTACCTTTTTGTCAATAATTTTTATTTTAGAATTTAGTTAAGAATTTCTTAAAATGATGTACGTCATTCTCAACTGGCTAGAGAATAACGTTACAGATTTATCGCAGTTTTACTTGGGCCCTCAATTCAGACATTTTCAGACTGAGGGTCCAGGCTAAACATCGGCTTAAAAGAAGAAATACATAAATGTACATTGAAAACCCCTTAGATAAAACCCCTATGAATTAATATAGTTAAAAAAATAATAATGAATAATAAAATAATAATAATAAATAACGCTAACACACTCACACCCCCGCAGTAGGTTATTACCTGTGTCGCGGGTGGCATGGACGACACATATAACACATCACAATCACACCCATGACCCGAGCACAAATATTTATCTGTCACATAAATATCTGCCCCGGCCGGGAATCGAACCCGGGACCCCTCGCTTCGCAGGCAGGGTCGCTACCAACTAGGCTACAGGGTCGACACAGTGGAAAAAAAATTAACGGCTGAATGGTAAAACGGATTCGAATTTTCGGATAACGTCTGATCTGAGGGCCCAATATTTTCGGCTTTATCGACTAGGTACAACCTTCTTATCTTGAAATAAATTAGCTGAAAAGTTTTTACTAATTTTTAACTAAAATTTTACATACGGTTTTTTGTTCAAAATGCCATAGTTTACGAGAAAATGAACTTTTCAATTTTAATAGGGACAAATGTAGGGTAACCATGATGGTTAGTTCTTTCAAATAATATTTTTTTTTAATTATTAGGCGGTATTGAATATGTACTTGCATCTCAACCGGGTGATAATGGTCGCATGGTTTGGTCTGTTCTATGACATTATACTGTATGCATCTGGACTGAGGGCCCACTTTTTTTTCTTGGCGTAGCAAATAGAAATTTATAGGGAATTTATTTAAAATTAGTTAAAACATAAAGCAAACACTCATAAATTTCTTAAACGTGAATTAAAGATGTTATAGGCAAATTGGGACATACATTGTGTTCGTGGTGTCGGTTCTATATGCTAGTAATAATACTTTAATGTCTGAAATCAAATGTTTGGTAGTAACTTACCATAAGTGTATTATTGCTGGCTGCTATTCTGTCACTTCTTCCGTGTCCAGTGAAAAAATTAGTAAGCTTACAAAATAGTACCTACCTACATATTCAACGTTGCCTTGTAAAATAACTCTGTGACGGGTGCTTAAATGAAACTACCTAAATATTAACATTACCTAAATATAGAAACAAACAAACAAAGGAAAATTCGAAACAACTTCCTTACCCAACGTCCCTTGCAAACAAGATTAGTTAAGGTTAGTTAGTATACAACAAGTTGCTAAAGCACCGCAACCAATTGTACGTGTTACACCAAACGATAATAAACAAGTTTGTTGTAAACAGTAAATCAAACAACAAACAAAGTCCGAAACAAAAATAGAAAAGAATGATCAGGAAGACAATATGCGCCTAATGAATAGCATAGCAACAATTATAGAACACTAATTCGTCACCGTACTTGACATTGCTCGGCAGTCTCAGCGCCCTCCTTAGATTCTTAGCATCGGCTCCGCCCCGCCAGAGGCAGCCAACCGTTACACGAACCAAACGCATCATTATTTTAATTGCTTTATGTTGATTGATTTTCACCAGCAAAGTGTAAATCAGTAAACAATTTAATAGGGAGTTAAAAGGACATAACGCGTAAATTCATAAAATAATTTTATTATTGTAAACATTTAATTACAGTGTTACGAAAATTGCGATGTTTCCTTATGCGTTGCGGCGCGGCGACCGAAAGACAGAGAACAATTTATACAAGCTGTCACACAACTGATCGGCAAATGTTACAGGAATAACAGGGATATGATTTATCTTTTTTTTAAGTCCGTGTCAATCCGTAATTTTTTCAGATAAAAAAAGCTCTCTTTCCCAGAAAGATAGCAAGGTATTGGTGATTTTTTTAAAGGGTAGTTTTTGGTTCTACTGTAATTTTTCCTTTCTATAAGTAGTTGATGTATAGATAAATGTTGCCAGGAATCAAACGTGGGATCATTCGTTTCGCAGCAAGCTCGCCAGAAACTAGGCTACGGATTCGGCTTATATTTTGCTACTTCATTTAAAAGATTTTGCCTCATAAATTAAAGATTAGTGTATAATGGAATAAACAAAAAACATATCCTACGACAATAGGTGTTTGCAGTTGTTGTATAGACTTACAAAGTTACATTTATTTTGTTTTATTTATATTTATTAATGTTATTTATATTTATAATGAACATAAAAATTTGACTACTAATTTGTGTTTGTTTTATTTCGTTATCCTTCTAACTTAGTGGCAATTATTCAACAAAAATCTCCTTTGAAATTCAAACCACAAAAATAATAAGCTACAATTTTAATTAATAACTTTAACCAACTTCATGTGACATTATAAATAAATAATCCGTCTCTAAAGTCATTACCCGTCTGTAAAGACAATAAATAATGTTTAAAATTTAACATATTAAGTTATATTCTACAAAAGCACCGATTAAACTTTCGTGAACTGTAAATAACAAAGTGAAGTTGCCGCTTCATTAAACACAGAATTGTGCATGTGTAAATGATAACACTGAAATATTCTGAACAATTTTATTGTTCAAATAAGAATGGAAATGAATCGTAGTTCGGACGCGTTATACAATTTTAATGAACCTGACGCAAATTTAATGAGATTGTGCAAAACAATTTTAATTTTCGAATGTAAATGTACAGATGTTTTGCTCGTTAATAAATTAAATAAATACGTACAAAGTAAATTCGCTAAAGCGAAATAAATGAGAACTGCCAAATACATTTAATGTTCATTAAGTACAACGCTCGGGGACAAACAAACGATTCCTTCATGCCCAGAACTTTCCAGGATGAATCTGACACTAGATTCTCCCGGGGCTTGTATTTTGTGTTCGTGTGCATTGAATAGTATGAACCACCTTACAATACTCTTGATATAGTACGCTAGTATATTAAGTACGCTTGATATATTAAGTAAGCGTTTTGCCCGCGTTTTCTGGGAATAAGTACCCTTTGTCCTATTCCAGATCATGGTCTACTTGTGTGTTAAATTTCATTAAAATCTGTTCAGTAGCTTTTTCGTGTAAGAGTAACAAACATCCTCATAAATTTCACATTTATAATATTAGTAGAATTTATAGTAAATCTTCGAATCAAACTCCGTAGTATATACAATGAATATTTAAAAAATATAGATAGTTAAACACTTACAAATCAACAAAAAATCTGTTGCGAAAAGAGCTACAACACCCACATGTTTATCTTTGTTTCACTACACCAATCACATTGATATAATACACGAAGGCATTTTAACGCTGTATGTCAAATGTCAAGCACTTCTGACAACAACAAAAGCGTGCGTATCGTCTAGTATTAACAGAGCAACTACGAGCAGAACGGTCAATTGCCTGTTCTTACGCTCTTCATCGTCGGCGCGCTATGACATTATAATTTATTATACACATGTATTATTTATGGTTATAAAATATGTAAGTAATGGAAAAATGACAAGACATAATAAGATTTGTAATACAATTTCATTTTAATTTCGACCTTATTCTTAGCACTGATGCAATTTCGTTTTATAATTAACGAGTAACCGCCCTCGCTTTGCTTCGGTTTTCACCTTGGGTTACATTATTGGAGTTTTATTAAGGATCCCTAATTTTTTTGAAAATATAATATAGCTTATGTCACCCGGGGATGGTGTAGTTTCCCAACAGTGAAATAATTTTTCAAATCGGTTCAGTAGTTTCGGACAATCAAATCAAACAACAATCAAATCAAATCTTTCCTCTTTATAATATTAGTATAGATTACAACGATGTTTTAATAACTTATAACAATAAAATAACTCACTTAATTGGCGATTTTTTTAACCTTATTAATGCTTTGGACTACTTTGTACATATAGGCTGTGTAGATACCCGGAATGAAAGAGTTTAAAAGCATTTAGATCAGTTTATTTGCATTTAAATAAGAACTTAATAAATAGGAAAATTCTCCAACAAAACATGATTTATTATTGTAACAAATGCTAATAAAAATAACAATTAGGTAGGTACTTTTGGCATGAAAAACTATAAAAAATTGATATTTTCCTTCGATGATTAAACAAACGAAATTCCTACGGTTAATTATTATTATTATAACACGAGTAACCGCCCTCGCTTTGCTTCGGTTTTCTTATTTTTTACACCTTATTGGAGTTTTATTAAGGATCCCTAATTTTTTTGAAAATATAATATAGCCTATGTTACTCGGTGATAGTGTAGCTTCCCAACAGTGAAAGAATTTTTGAAATCGGTTCAGTAGTTTCGGAGCCTATTCAATGCAAACAAAAAATCAAACCTTTCCTCTTTATATATTAGTATAGATAACATCATTTGCTCAAACATTAACATTGAACGAAGTTCTAAAAAAATTTTGTTTGTCTTTTCACCCGTAGATTGTTAATGATAAAAGTAAGATACATTAAAATAGAATCTATTCGTCCATTGACCTCTCTTACCTTACCCTACTTCGACGGGTCCTGACTCCTGACTCTAGAGCCATCTGAATCTAGCGGATGCCCGTCATTTCCACCAGGAAGGCTATTCTCTTTTGTAACTTGACAGCGGAGTTTCAAAATTGACGTTCGAGTTCTAGGATCACTTCACTTCGCAAGTGCCGTACTAGATGATTAGAGGATGACATATTTATTATTCTCGATCATCGAATTACGTCACCGTCGAAGCTCGTGTCCAATTGTCAAACGAAAAGTTAGTCAAGAGCTATCGCCATCTTTAGTCGTTTGACGTTTGAGTTCAAGACTCCCTTCACTTCGCAAGTGCGTACCAAATGATTCGAGAATCACATATCAAGATCTCGGACTCGAACTTCAATTTTGACACTCATCGCGGAATCCGCTGTCAAGTTACAAAACTGAATAGCCCTACAGGTCGTCAGTAAATGTCAGGTGGCGTCCTATGCTCCTGTAGCAATAACATAATGTTTTGCATTGTAATCAAGAGTCGGCTGCCCCTGCGCTCACCCCTCGCAGTCAGTCGCCTCTAGTATCTCACTCGGAATAAACGCGGTTTACGTACGTGATTCAGTATTATCATTTCTGCCTCCCAATATATTGATGCAAGGTTAGTTATCTGAACTCTAGATACACTATATGAACAGTAATCATCTAACCAGTACTAGTAACCAGCACACTCCTTTTCTCGCGATGTGGTCCCCATTCAAGGACCTTTCTTCCCTGAATATACAATGTACACTCTGCAGAAGACTTAGGTATGCTGACTGTACTCGTTAAATTTTAAAAATAGTAACTGTCCTCGCTTCGAGAAACCTATGTTAGTACATAGACAGCCCACACCAGAAAAAATGTTTGGAAGGGGTTCTTAAAATTTCCAAAACTTTTTCTTTATTTTTGTAACGATTTATTAATAAAGCATATATTTCATTTTAGAAATTACCTATTTTCTACATAACGTATTTAAGGTCTAAGAAAATGTAAATGATACTTATTCAAAATATGTCAGTATCCTTACATAATAATAGACCTATGAAATTAGAGATTTTATAACCAGCATTTTCAGATTTAATTACGTGTTGATTGGCGCGCAATTCGAAATTCAAATAAATTTTATTTGAAACCGTGTTATTTTAATTTCAAATTCAGTCTTTTGGATAGTGTTTTTGACGTGATAACGTCTATTAAAACTATGAGCGCTGGGCGCATCTATGAAAAAATGTCGCGTTCCGCGAGCGAGAGAGCGGCAAAAGCGAGAGAGAGGCACTATCGGCTACGATCGGCGTATCGTAGCCGATGCCGTAGGCGAGCCGTAGGCGATCGTAGTTGAGTGAAGCGGAGCGGGGCGGAGCGGGGCGGGGCGGAGCGGGGTGGGGCGGAGCGGGACGGAGCGGAGCGGAGCGGAGCTTTGTCATGACGTTGTCACGTTAAACTACCGTCCGTAAACCGACTTTACAGACAACCATTTTTTTTTGTGAAATTGTGGTAGTTTTTGGTGCCATGCATAGGTAAACTGAAAATTCGTACACTTTTCGAAAATAAATTCCTACGTGGAAATAGCGCTGCGCAAACAACGCCTAACACTGCTTGCATAAACATGATCCATTATTGTTTCAATCATTTTAAATCTGAAAATTTTGAATTGAAGAACGAGCCTCACAGTCGGCCGGTAACCATTGTCGACAACGACGAACTGAAAGCGATAGTGGAAGCGGATCCAACTCAATCTACGGCTGAGCTTGCTACGGGATTTGGTGTTAGTGTCAAAACAACATTGAAGCACTTGCGCGGAATCGGAAAAATAAAAAGCTAGATAAGTTGGTGCCACACGAACTAAGCGACCAACAGCGAGACTTGCGCGTTGAAGCATCCATAGCACTACTGAATGGGCATAGAAACGAGGGAATTCTATATCGAATTGTTACCTGCGATAAAAAGTGGATCTTGTATGACAATCGTAAGTGTTCGTCTCAGTGGGTGGACCCGGGTACAGCACCTAATCAGTGCGCTTATTAAAAGACTACTCATAAGAATATGATGGTGACTGTCTGGTGGACCAGTGCTGGACTTGTACACCAGAGCTTCTTACCGAATGGCACAACAGTGACGTCAGATATCTATTGAATCTGAGATATCAGTTTGTGACAAATAAATCTTTAAATCTTTAAATATCTATAGAGACATTGATGGAGAAGCTTGCAATTCAACAACCAAGACTGACCAGTTTTGTTTCGCTTTTCCCTATTTTTCTCCACGACAAAGCGCGAGCTCACACTTCACGACAGACCATTGCAAAGCCACAAGAGTTATAACTGGAAGCTCTCCGTCAGTCACCGTACTCACCGGACCTAGCCCCAACAGATTTCTACTTTTTTCAAAATTAAGCAAATTTTTAAGTGGGAAAAAGTTAAACATCCGAGAAGTATCAAACAATAAATTTTGGGGGTTCCCCCTACATAGAACTGAAACTTAAAAATGTTTTTTTCATACGTGTGGAGTATCTATGGATAGGCCTTCAAAAATGATATTGAGGTTTCTAATATCATTTTTTTCTAAACTTAATAGTTTGCGCGAGAGACACTTCCAAAGTGGCAAAATGTGTGTCCCCCCTGTAACTTCTAAAATAAGGGAATAATAAAACTAAAAAAAATATATGATGTACATTACCAAGCAAACTTCCAACGAAAATTGGTTTGAATGAGATCTAGTAAGTAGTTTTTTTTTAATACGTCATAAATTGTAAACCGCAAAAAACATTGATCAAAGTTACAACGAACTACAAGAACTTTTATATTATGTTACTTGCTGTTACGGAACCCTTCATGGGCGAGTCCGACTCGCACTTGGCCGCTTTTTTCTATTTTTATGTGAAAATCTTAATGCGGTTCACAGAATACATCTACTTACCAAGTTTCAACAGTATAGTTCTTATACTTTCGGAAAAAAGTGGCTGTGACATACGGACGGACAGACAGACAGACATGACAAATCTATAAGGGTTCCGTTTTTTGCCATTTGGCTGAACCCTAAAAATATACCAAAATGCTTATATTTTAAAATTTTCATACAACTCGCTCCAATTTCATAGGTAAAGACCTAATACTACCTATCTATAATTTTAGTATATGTAATATTTAAAGTGTTTAAAAAAATTGCTTTTATAAATCCCAAGTTAACTACCCCTGCCGATGTTGATCTTGTTGAAATGCGTCGGTCATTTCACAGTAGGTATATAAGTAGGCACGTCCAGGTATCTGGATCAAGTGCAGTCTGCAGTGATCACTCACGCATACATTTTAGTCAAGCCCCTTGTTTCACTAATCTAAATTCAAACAAAATGGTGCGTATAAGAATAAAAGTGACACATTTGGAATAGTGACGTTTCAAAAATAAAATTTATGTATGGAAATAAAAAAGGCCTAGTGAAGCAGTAACCGTTAAAGTGATAAATGACGTGTTAATTTTGCTTGTAAGAAGTAAAAATAAAAATTATATTCATCTAGTCTCTCGTTGATAGATAGTGATAAAGTGTTATGACAAGTGACTGTGTCGTTTGACGTATACTTTGTTTAAATAGCTCTATGATTTCCTGTAGCAGCAGCCAAATATCAAAGAATGGACATTTTGATACAATAAAGACAGTAATTCCAAAGAAATAATTTGAAGTGATGATTTGAATGTTATGAGTGTGAAGCGTTATTTATTTATTATTTGTTTATTAAAATATATCTAAGTGTCATTTTAACGGTTATCTGTGAATAGAGATTTTAATTTCACGGCTAATTTATTTCATGCTGTTATATATTTTCAAGTGCTGAACGTAAAACTGTTATACGATGACTTTCAAATATTTTGTGACGTAGGGTAAAATACCCAACGATTGTCACCCTAAGCGTTTTCTCAACATTTTTTGTCATTTTAATGTTGTCTGCTTTAAATATGCAATATTTTTTTGTTTTAAATATAATGTTTAACTATCAAGGAGAAGATTAATATGAATTTTAGTGCAGTTTAAATAATTTAATCAAGAAAAAATAATGTTTCAAACTAAAAGGGCGCAAAACTATATCGATTGACACCCTGATGTAACGATTGACACCTAACGCGAGTGTAACGATTGACACCCTATTAAAGAACATTTTAGCATAGAATAGATTAATAATTGGCATTTTACGATACGGGCCGTACTGGGGCGGTCCCTCTCCCTCTCCTTCTCTCTCCCCTTCTCTCTCTCCCTATCTCTCTATTTCCATATTTCTCATTAATTAATTCATTCATTCATTCAATCAGTCATTCTTTCATTCGTTCGTTCATTCGCTCACTCATTCATTCGTTCGTTTGTTTATTCATTCATTCATTCATTCATCAAAATTCAATTTGTAAGGTATCATTTATTGTCTTATTTACTTTTAAATAAATTTTCTTCTTTCATATTTTTACCTGACTGCCAAGGAAGAGTTATGTTTTTCGCGCGTGTCTTTTATGTATACAGTATGCATATAATATTCTTTATTGCCTCATATCTTCCAAACTGCTGGACCAATTAATATAATTAAGATATCGTTAGATTCGTCTTGATAACCCACGTGTTCATAGATAGGTGACATTAAAAAAACAAATATGGTGGCTGTGAGATGCCACTGTTTGAAGTATCAAAAAAAATGATAGATAATAATATATAGATATATATAGATAAAAATATGATAGATAATAATATAATCTACATATGGATATACATGATGAATATTTAAAGTGTGCGTGGATGACCAAATCCAAAAAAAAAACTATATGCTGAAAAGCGAAAAATGCTGAAAAGAGTCTCGGGACCGATTTTGATGAAAACTAAAACTGCATCATTACATTTTTGAAAAATCAATATTCCTAGCCAGGAATCAAACCCGTAAATTTAAAAAAAAAGACTTTCTGTATTATTACATCATTTGATAGTGTCGCTAACAAGAATCAAATTCTGGGAAGTAATGATATACAGCAAACTTAAGGAAAATATAGAATTTTAAGAAACTGCTGCATTTTAGATGCTTTGTTTAATAGATACATACGAATTTTGTTAAATTAAGCTGTTTTCTTAAGTATGCCGTATGTCATCACTTCCTAAAATTTGATCCTTGTTAGCAACACTATCGAATGGTGTAATAATACAGGATGTGCTTTTTTCATAATTATTTTTTGACAAAAAATAACACCAACGCAAAAAAAACTGAAAAGCGAAAAATAAAATAAACCATTTAGTATTATAAATTAAGATCCTAAATTAACTGAAAATAAATAATTTTGAGACCGTGCCAAACAAACAAAATTAATTACATAAAGTTCATTTTATAAGGGCAGTGGCATGCGATGCACACGGCAGCAGCAACGCGGCGCACATCTTTTCACCGTTTGTTTTTTCATTGGTTTGGCACCGCCTCAAAATTATTTATTTTCAGTTAATTTATGATCTTAATTTATAATACTAAATGGTTTATTTTATTTTTCGCTTTTCAGTTTTTTTTTCGTTGGTTTTATTTTTTGTCAAAAAATAATTATTTTTTAATTTTTAGTTCCTATGAAAATTATTAACTTATTGGTGATATATTCAGTTACCAAGTAAAAATGTAGTAGGTGAAATATAAATCATCCCCTATTTTCGTACCTTTAGGGGTAAAATTTTCTTTCCAAATTTAAACAAGAGTGTACAATAATTCAAGGTATACAATATTCAATAAAAAAAGAATCATCGAAATCGGATCATCCAGTACAAAGTTATTGGGGTAACGTGTAAAAATTCCGTGGGTGAATAATCAATCATCCCCTATTTTCGTACCTTTAGGGTGGGAATAAAATTTTCAAAAAAATATGGGACCAACTTCAAGATATACCCTATCCATTAAAAAAAGAATGATCAAAATCGGACCACCCTGTGCCGATTGCCGAGTGATCATACATAAAAAAAAATATACGCGTCGAATTGAGAACCTCCTCCTTTTTTTTTCGTCGGTTAAAAATCAACGGGTTCGATTCCTGGCGAGAAATATTGATTTATCGTATGCCATTACTCCCTAGAATTTAATCCTTATTAGCAATACTATCGAATGGTGTAATAATACAGGATGTGTATTTTTTCAAAATCAACGGGTTCGATTCCTGGCTAGGTATATTGATTTTTGAAAAAAGACTCCTTTCAGCATTTTTCGCTATTCCCCATAGTTTTGAATTTGGCCATCCACGCACACTTGGAAAATTCACCCTGTATATAAATGTTACGTTGGTTTGTGTTTTAACACAATATAAGATAGGCTTCAAGGATGGTTTTTACGCGTCAGCAACTTATCTGCGACTAAAAACTTACGTTGCAGAACAACGTCTGCCGGGTCAGCTAGTATAATATAATACAATATAACTATTATTGACTATATCATATGTAATAATATTTGCTTTAACCCAACAATGACCCACTACCATGACCACGGGCTTACGTGTCCTTTCAAGCACAGAGGGCCTATGAAATCATCTGTACCTACTGATTGCCATAAATGTCAATATTTAGTTAAAAACATTACTGGGCTACCTTTAGCCTATTTATTTACCCATAATAACCTTTTTCGTGAGATAAATAAGTGTATTTGGATAGTTATAAAGTTAGTGATTTCATTGATCTTTGGGTGTCAATCGTTACATCCTCATACTATTAAAAATGTAACGATTGTCACCACGAAAACTAAGTATTCCACCGAAGTAAATTTTGTAAAATCGTGAAAAAAACTAAATTTATGTCATAATTTTACAGCCAATACATCAAACTTCTACATTAATTTGCTACGGACGAACATAATCGTCAGACGAAATGAGAGTCGCCTTGAGTTTTTATTAATTTTATCAATTTAAATCAACTCACGAATCCTGCTAGTTTTAAAACAGCAGTTGGTAAAAAATGGCAGGAGCAGCAATTTGGTAAACATCGCCAATTTATCAAATGACAGTTATAGTAACTAAAAGTAAAGTTACCGTACCTAAAAATAATAATTTATGGTTAGTTTAAGGCATAATACGAAAAAGGTGTCAATCGTTGGGGGGGTGCCAATATTACTAGACTTTACCCTATCTAATTCAATTTATATTTATTTTCATGTGCCGGGCGCAGGATGAGCTAGACCCCGCCCAGATTGCTCGTAAGTAGTTATTGTTATAATATTTAATGCTATTTAGCATGGACGTAAAAAAAGAACGGACGTAACCTTGTCTAATCTAGAGTGAAGCATAGCAATGACAGCTCGCTTACCATGTGTGCGTAATTTTGTAATTTTTGATTCGCGATGGTGTCAATGTCATAGCAGTATGGTGTCAATGTGTGGGTGTGTGTACTTGTACGAATAGAGAGTTGGTATTACTATGGGTGCTTCACTGAATTTGTTCTTGGGATTACGTCCGTCTTTTTTTTACGTCCGTGGCTATTTAGATAAAATTTACAATAATTTACATTGCTAAACAATTAAAAAAAATTATCGTTAGATGCTGAAATATTGAGTTAATTCGATACTTCGTCGTCGACTGTTGCCTAAATAAGAGTTTTTTTAACATTTTGGTTTAATATTATATTTGAAAATACTTCGTATTCTGCATAATTATATTCGTGACACTAAAAAATGATAAGATCTAATATTTTGAAATGTAGACAAAGTGCATAGGTAGGTACATCATTATAACTTCTTACACGTACAAATATGCTCGATGTAAAAAAAAAAACAAGTGGGCGCAACACATTGAAGTATTATTACTAGCATATAGAACCGACACCGCGAATACAATTTATGTCCCAATGAATTGGCGCCGCGCGGCTTCAATTTTCAATGGATTCGTTCGATTTTGAAAGGAGAACGGGGGCTCAATTTTGAAAATAGAACCTCCCGGCGGGACACACATTTTGTTCAAGATGTCTGTTCTATGACATTATACTTCAATGGCGCAACAGAAGATTTTCACTGAACAAAATTTTACTGCGAACAAGTTGTTACTTCTAAAAATAATGTATAAAAAAGAAATTTGAACTATGAATACTTTCTTGAACATTATGAATACAGAAGTGATTCTTAAAATTCATACTTTACTAGAATGAATAACTTTTCTGACTCCGTTTTAATTAAATGCACCACGAATTTGTATTGACTGTGTGCAACATTGACCTTTTTGATTTTTATTTTTTTTAACTATCCATTAAACTAGAGCAGGTAAAATATCATTAAGAATCAAAACAGTTTCACTAGACAAATAATAATTTACGAACCTAGTACTTTCATTGTAAAACAAAATCCAATCCTAATTAGATATTAATATAATTTTGTTCAGTAATGGTTATAAACATAACATCGTACAATGTTTCTTGCTTTACAAAGCGTACAACGAGAGCTTAAAAATAAAAGAAAACCATAATAAGATAATTCCATTTTCTTGATTCCATTTTCTGCGAAGGCAAAGTTGCCTTCGCAGTATTGTAACAGAGTATGGCCGCAAAACAAAATGAGCAAATGCAAATGAAATTATTATTCTTTTGTATATCCATAGTAACCTATATCTCGCTACAATTCTTATCTCTGTCCGCGGTAAAGTAAAATGCCAATAGCGCCAACTGTCCATTCGAAAAAATAATAATTTCTACTGGTAAATGTTTTTTTTTATGATTATTAAATATTAAAGTTCTAGATACCAATAACATAACTAATTGAGAAACTATCTAAATTGTACTTAATTACCTACCATAAAATATCTTTAATTTTTTATTTTTGTCACACAGTCCTGAAGAACGCGTTCGACGCTTTTGATTCAGAAAAGAAGGGTGTAATCAGTACAGACATGGTTGGCACAATCTTAGAAATGTTAGGTCACGATTTGGACGATGGTACACTCAAAGACATCATTATGGAAGTTGATCAAGATGGTAAGTCCAGCTACATTCCAATGGTTACTAATTAGTTGCTTAGTTGCTAAATAGATGGCGCTCGTAGTACAAAGAGAGTACAAAAACTTCTATAAATCTAAAGGTAGATGGCACTAGTAGTAGAAGTAGTAAGGTTTGTTGTTAGCTGTGTTACGTGTAGGAAGAAACGTCTCAAAAATAATATTTTTGTTTGTATAATTTTATTTCGATATATAAAAAATGAATACAAAAAATAAAAGCAACGGTCTCACCGTGACAATGTTTGCACATTGCCGTGACCAGGATTCGAACCTGGGTTACTACGGCCACAACGTAGGGTCCTAACCACTAGACGATCACGGCTATTGAGACTTGACAGCCTTGAGTGAATTTAGTAGTAACTTGCAAATTATCATTTAATTTTAAAAATTGCATAATTATTAACTTCATCGGTATAAGTACCGTTTATAATGTTAATTAAGTTTATGTATTACAGATACTATAAAGTTGCCTTTTAATTAATAATATTGTAAATTTATTGCTTAATTTTACAGTGTATTTTGTTTTATGTTCTAGGTTCTGGTGAGCTTGAGTTCAATGAATTTTGCACCCTGGCAGCCAAGTTCCTTGTAGAGGATGTTGACGCAGAAGCTATGCTTGCTGAGTTGAGAGAGGCATTCCGATTATACGACAAAGAAGGTGAGATATGTTAGATTTTTACTCAAGTCTATCAATGAAAAATCGTAATCCACTGTCCTATTTCAATACTTACATTAGATTATTAAATAGTAATTTACTAGATAGATAGGTTACTTTTGTGTCAACTGCAGTTGATATGTCTAAGGCACCAACAGAATAAAACGTTTTTAGAATTTTGAAATCTCTGCAGGGTTTGTCTTGACAACGTTATCATAAATACATAATAATATGAGTAAGAAAAGATAACGGTACAAGAAATTATCTTCTTTAATAGATTCCTCCTTTCCAATAATAGGTAATAAATTATTAGGACATATAATTTGCAGACACATTTAACATACAACATAGTATACAATAATATATGTATTAGAAAATCTAGTTATTTATCGGAAAGAAATTGTATTAAGTACACTTGTCTTTTTTACTTTTAGATTTAATTTAATTTATGAATTAAAATGACATAATTTTGATTTGTGTCACTCTTACAGGCAACGGTTACATAACGACAGATGTGTTGAAGGAGATCTTCAGAGAGTTAGACAACACGCTATCGAAGGAGGACTTGGACAACATGATTGAGGAAATTGATTCTGACGGATCAGGAACTGTTGACTTTGATGGTATGAGTGTTATAATTACCTAAAATAAAGTCACCCAGACGTTGCTATAGGTCAAAAGTACATTGTATACACTAATACAATGTAATAACATGACTAAATATAACTAAACTATTAAAAAAAAGAAAAACTAAACTATTAAACTGAGAGCCAGTTCTTTCTTCCTTTTACCTTTTTTCTTGGCCGGCAACGCATCAGTGATACCTTTGGTGTTGCTGATGTCCATGGGCGACGATAGCCACTTACCATCAGGTGGATCGTCAGCTCGTTTGCCGGCTATTTCCATAAAAATAATAACGTAACAACATAAGGCTCTCCTCCATTTGGTCGGTAACGTTTCGGTGATGTCTTTGATGTACAGGACCTAATAGTAGGCTGGTGACCATAAGCGACGGTGGCCTAGTTACATAAACGTCT
Organism: Thymelicus acteon; assembly: GCA_951805285.1. Taxonomy (NCBI): domain Eukaryota; kingdom Metazoa; phylum Arthropoda; class Insecta; order Lepidoptera; family Hesperiidae; genus Thymelicus; species Thymelicus acteon. The sequence goes on from OX638217.1 coordinate 5,768,197, forward strand.
TCTTTGCCTTTCATCGTACTAAACACAAATAGAATACAAATTCATTTCCCGATTCCATTTCAGTACCTATTCTTCTTCTTATATTTAACGAGTAACCGCCCTCGCTTTGCTTCGGTTTTCTTATTTTTTTACACCTTGGGTTACATTATTTGAGTTTTGTTAAGGATCCCTAATTTTTTTGAAAATATAATATAGCCTATGTTACCCGGGGATAGTGTAGCTTCCCAACGGTGAAAGAATTTTTGAAATCGGTTCAGTAGTTTCGGAGCCTATTCAATGCAAACAAAAAATCAAATCTTTCCTCTTTATATATTAGTATAGATTAACCTGAAAAAATGTTTGTTTTTCAGAATTCCTTGAGGTGATGACTGGTGAATAAACAGCGAAACGTAGTTTAGTTATTAGATATATTTATATTTATAATTTGTAATAGGTATAATATTTTATAAGAGTTATTCAAAACGGGCTCATTTTGGAAAAATATAGGCTTTATGTTGAATGAGGTGAATGGATTTGTGTATTGTGATATGAATAATTGAATAAGTGATAATAAAAAAGTTAAGGCAAAAATATTTTGTTTAATTTTATTCCTAGCTAATCTAATTATGCTTTTATTAAAAAAGTATAAGCTAATGACCAAACAAATATATAGGTAACTAATCATATCATATACAATACATACAGTAAATTATCTTATAGACCTAATAAAATTGTATTTGCCATGAAGTAGCTATATTATTGTCTTCACATTTTGGTAATGCTAAAAGTTCTACTTATAAATCAACTATTGGTCTAAGACCCGACTTAAGAAATAAATACCTTCATGTTTTTAATAAAAGTGATCGAATATTTATATGCTAGATAATAATAAATATCTACATATCACTGATAGGTTGCCTAATAAAATCGCGTACCTACTTACAATGTTAATTAAAAAAATTGTTGATTAAATATTTTATATCTACATAAATATTTTCATCAAAATCGACTCCAAGACTTTGACCACTTTTTGCTATTCCTCATAGTCAGTAGTTAGTTAGTAGTAGATAGAAAATATTTACTTAATTAATTTTTTTTATTAATTAACATTGTACGCGATTTTATAAGACAACCTATCAGCGTTATAATTATGTAATTAATATAGATATATTATCTAGCAGCATATTATAGTGGATCATTTTTGTTAAACACAATACAATAAATTATTAAACATAATATTTCTTAAGCCGGATCTCACACTATAAAATACGCTACTAACTTCCATTAATTATGAAAGCTGTCAAATGACATTTTCCCAAATTGTAAACAGCAATCAATCAACATTCTATATTTTTTTTCAGGTATCTTATTACACCAGTGATATAATTCATACACCTTTCAAAGATGTTAATAATTTACGTAACGGCACCTTTAATTTGCAATAAGAACTATTTCGAAAGAAAAACAACATTTCAACTTTAATCTGTTTACGTTTGACACCTACAGTGAATACCTAAAGACGACTACACACAATCTGTAGCGTAAGACTACCTACATACCTACTCTATGTACTACCTGTAACTATAACCGATTTATATACCGACCGCGATTTTTTATAGGCAAACGCTGATCTTTTAGTGTGCGTGTGGATTGAGGGCTCTTTTTTAAAAGTTACTCAGATTTTTTCAAAATCAAGGAGGAATTTAGGAAAAAATTGTGAAAACATCGTGGTGAAGATAAAAAATTTGTGCAACGTATGGTAAAAAAGTTATGGTCGATTAACTGGAGCTCTCAATCCGCTAACCTAAGAAATTACTGTAACCTCGTATCTCAAAATATACTACGTGTATGCTTAACTATTTTATATGGAAAAATTGTGCGTAATTTGTGAAAGCTATTCACAATTTCTCAATTGATTTTAACGGTTTACTTTGATTTTATAAAGGTTTATTTGGAGCTCTCAATCCTCCAATGTGTGGTTTGAGTGTTCCCAAAATTCTCTAACTTCGACTGAATATTTGTTTATATTCTTACTCCTATTTCACGAGTATAATTAAGAGTGAATTTGTGAAACAAAAACCGTGACTTAAAACATAATAATTAAAGAGTAAATGAAAAAAATACTTTCTTATAAATGTCCCGTCTGAGAGCTCCATGTTTTAGCGTTTATTTATTGAACCCGAGCTTTTATAGAAATGATGGATACATCAGAAATTGTGAAAAAGTTGTCACTAAAATTTAACACGATTAATTTTTTTGTGAATGCTTGATTTAAAAAATAATCCACAATATTATATTTCCAAGCGACGAAATAGTGTAGGGTGGACATAGTATTGTCGGACACATTTTTCGTTTACATAATTACGCGTTTTATGGTTCCAAAGTAAAATCGGAACCCTTATAACTTTCTGTCCGTCCGTCTGTCCGTCTGTCTGTCTATCCGAAGCAAAGCGGCAAGATCCTTAGTGCTAGAAAGCTGTAATTTATCATGGATATACATAATTATTAAAACTCCAGAATCGTAGAATAAAATATTGAAAAACATTTTTTTTTCTGGGTACCTCCCCTACAATTAACGTGAGGATGAATTTTTGTTTTGGGTATCGTGAAAAGGTTTTTCAAAAATATTATAGGTCTTCTAAGACCATTTTTGGAATTAGAGGTCCATTTGCACGAAATATTTGGCTTTAAAGTGCTAGGTTTGGTTAGAGTTACGTGTCTCTCTCCCCACCCTTCCTGCCGGCTAAACGGTCGGAGTTGGACTAGTGAAAAAATTCTCAAAAATACGTTGTTATATGATGAATTTACAAGGAAAATTATAACAGTTATGTTAGCATTAGTTAGTGAGTAATAGTCGATAAATTTACTGCTTCGGAACCCAACATTGCACGTGGAGTGATTTCCTGTTTTTATTCCTGTCATATACAGCAATAACAATAAAAACATTATTTGTGCTATAAATATTTTTTAATAATAATCATTTTGACATTATTTTGTTTTTTCTTCTTTTACATGCAAAATTTTAAAAAACTGAAAACGTAACCCGGAGCGGTATGACATGGGGTTCTTCAAAAAAGGTGTAAAAAGAGTTCTTCTTCAGGGCCGGCGTTGCAGTGGCGATTCCTCTGGTATTGCTCATATCCATAGGCGACGGTAACCACTTACCATCATCAGTATCATCATCATCATCTTTCCATCAAAATTTACAGAAATGCTTTACCTTAAATTTCATACTCATATTAAAAGCATTCTTATGACGAAAAGATATTACAAATTAGATGATTATTTTAAAGACAAGTCTGCTTGGACATGAGTTTTATGAATATAGATTGTAGTATGATGTATGTATGATAAGTGCTACCTGTAACTGTGAGCAGGAAAAAAAACCGGAAAATTCTTGCCGCTTCTTCTCTCGGGCCCTCTCACAGTAGGGCCTTGTTGAAGCATTGGCGTAACTTGCATGACTTTCAAAAAGTGTTTGTGAACTAAACCAATTTTGAATAAAAACATTTGATTTGATTTGATTTGATTTTGATTTGATTTGAATAATTTATTAAGACTTTGTTTTGTTGTTTTATTTCTACATATAAATATGTTTACGTTTTTATTTCCTGGATGTTGTGCTGTTAAAAGCCGTGAATAAATATTTTCCTTCTTTTCTTTCTTTCTTTCTTTCATAATTAATGTTTCACTTTTTCTAGTTTGTTTTGTAATAAAATATTTATATTTAAGTACGTTTTACTTTCTTAATGTACTATATGTATGGTCACCCTACATAATTTTTCTATTGAAAATATAATAATGTTGATTATTTTTAAAATCAAACGTTCACAAAAAATTTAATCGTGTTAAATTTTAGTGACAACTTTTTCACAATTTCTGATGTATCCATCATTTCTATAAAAGCTCGGGTTCAATAAATAAACGCTAAAACATGGAGCTCTCAGACGGGACGTTTATAAGAAAGTATTTTTTTAATTTACTCTTTAATTATTATGTTTTAAGTCACGGTTTTTGTTTCACAAATTCACTCTTAATTATACTCGTGAAATAGGAGTAAGAATATAAACAAATATTCAGCCGCAGTTAGAGAATTTTGGGAACACTCAAACCACACATTGGAGGATTGAGAGCTCCAAATAAACCTTTATAAAATCAAAGTAAACCGTTAAAATCAATTGAGAAATTGTGAATAGCTTTCACAAATTACGCACAATTTTTCCATATAAAATAGTTAAGCATACACGTAGTATATTTTGAGATACGAGGTTACAGTAATTTCTTAGGTTAGCGGATTGAGAGCTCCAGTTAATCGACCATAACTTTTTTACCATACGTTGCACAAATTTTTTATCTTCACCACGATGTTTTCACAATTTTTTCCTAAATTCCTCCTTGATTTTGAAAAAATCTGAGTAACTTTTAAAAAAGAGCCCTCAATCCACACGCACACGATCTTTTAGGGTTCCGAAGTAAAATCGGAACCCTTATAGGTTCGTCATGTCCGTCCGTCCGTCCGGCCGAAGCAAAGCGCCGAAACCCTTAGTGCTAGAAAGCTGTAATTTGGCATGGATGTATGTACATATTTATTAAAACTCTAGAATCGTAGAATAAAATATTTAAAATGGTAAGTCATAGCAAAGCGAGATTAGATTAAACTAGTTTCTAATAATTGTTGATTAAAAAACCGGGCAACTGCGGTCAGGACACGCGCAATGTAGGGTTCCGCAGTAGTAAGTTTATCGACTAATTATTAAAACCTGCCTTAACATAATCATATCTGTATAAATTTAATTATATAATTAGCAAAATGGATAGTGTATTAACTACATAGCATCGTAGCTATTCGTGTTCCTATTAGATTTATATCAGATTTTATTTCTGACACTAGAAAAAGTGTAAAACCTTCACTTACTTACCTACAGAAAGTACTAGAAATATTTTATCATCGAAGTATCTAATAAATTGTTTTTATTTTATTTTTGTACAACATTTAATTAATATTTGACGACCCTGCCTGCGAAGCGAGGGGTTCCGGGTTCGTTTCCCGGCCGCGTATTTCCGTTTACATGTTCAATAGGAGGCAGTTTATAACAACAGTTAATAATAATAACGACACGCGCATGGGTTTGTCACGCTAATTCTCTTTTCAAACTCATTTTAGAAACAGTCATTATCATTCTATCATGATCTATCTTTCTTTCTTTTTCTTCTCTCCTTCTTGGCCGTCAACGCACCAGTGATGCTTTTGGTGTTGCTGATGTCCATGGGCGACGATAGCCACTTACCATCAGGTGGATCGTCAGCTCGTTTGTCGGCTCGGCTATTTCCATGCATACCTAGCAGCATGAGTTGTTAGGCATCGTATTGGTAATATTGATTTTAATTGTTAATTAATAGCATTAAATATTGCTATTATTATTTCTCCATGGGGTTCGCCTGGGTAGCTACCACCCTTGAGCATGAGCAGCCAAACGACTCGTCGTGTTCCGGCTGGGGGCTTGAGAGCCAGTTTTCTTTCCTTCTTTTTCTTATTTCTTTCTTGACCGGAAACGCATCCCTGATGCCTTGACGATAGCCGCTTACTATCAGGTGGATCGTCAGCTCGTTTGCCGGCTATTTCCATAAAAAAAGAATATTTTATTGGAGTCGTAAATACACATTGAGAATACATGGTACAAGATAGCTCAATTGAGCTAGTAGGTAGGTACCTAAATGTTACGGTTTTAAGAGTTTACAATTTAATTATCGAATCGATTAGAAAGTCTTACAATTTTGAATCGATTTGTTGCAAAAATTGGTTTCTCTCGTGAACCGATTTTTCGTACATCTCTAGTGTCATGTGATGACAAACGACAAATTGAACCTGTTAGTTCGCGATGACTATAGCTACATACACTTAAGCTATTTGCAGTTACTGTCACAGGATGGCGAAGTGCCCATACATGATGGAAAATGTGCTTTGTTAGCATCCAATTCTTCGTGGTATTCTTGCGTAAATAATATTAAATAATTTTTAACAAGGTAATTAAATAAATCAATTTCCATTTGTAAATTTCGATGTAAGTCCAGGATAGATGCCCTACTAATGTATCGATTATGATTAGTTTTATAAACGGTTTCAAGCCGTCACATCACTTGACGTCAGTTTAGGTTTAGGCCTCTTTATATAACATTGTTTCGACGTCATATATTTTTATTAAATTTTGCATAAAGTATGATGTGATGGGATTGTTACTAGATCGTAACGTTTAATGTGATTTATAATTAATGCCAATGACAACGAGTAGGGTTTTTTTTTGACAAAATCCTTTGTCCGTAATCCAGATAATCATGTCAAGTAAATGATTATTCCATTTCGCTCACAGACGCCCATACAAAGTTAGTTCATATAATTAAGTGGCAGCTGTCATTACGGGCATCTTAGATAATTTTGAGTAGATATAAGTTCATTAAATTTTTATGACAAGTATTTATTAGGTTGATTCACTACTTACCGGACACCCTGTATAGATAGTAATAACCATTGCTTAAAACCAGCTATACTCAACGTGCGGCCCGCGGGCCGCGTCCGGTCCGCCAGCCTTTAGTATTTGGCCCATCTGGTTACTTTTATAATAATCGCGAAAACCTGAGAAATCGATACAAATTTTTTTTTCTTCGTTTTGCGGCCCGCGACAGCATGACTAACACGTATTTGTGGCCCGTATGAAAAAAAGTTGATTACCACTGCTTAAAACTATTCTTCTATACAAGTAGTCCAAGTAGTTTAATATACAAATGACTCCTTCATTATATCAGTTACGTAATACGAGTAATCATTTGTTATGATAACATTTTAGGCGTAACGAAACAAAAATTCGAACACACCGTTTGACGAAAATTACCCTTGCATAACCTGTTGCAATTGTACCTACTGTTTGTTTAGACGATTGGCAAAATTATAGTACGTGTTCACCTACTTATCTTTGTGTAATAAAAACTGTAGGCTATATTGAAATTTGAAATCGGTGTAGTGAAAACGCTGAGTCTTAAGTTAAAATATAGTTATGAAAAGTCAGTTTTTTGTGTCAATTGTTGGCAAAGACCTAACTGACCACCTGAGGGTAGAAGCACCCATAGTAATACCAACTCTCTATTCGTACAAGTATACACACCCACACATTGACACCATACTGCGTCAATCGCGAATCAAAAATTACGCACATATGGTAAGCGGGTGGCCATTGCTATGCTTCACTCTCGATTAGACGCGGTTACGTCCGTTTTTTTTTCAGGTCCATGTCTTCGGCTCTATTTTACATTAAAACCATCACTTTGCCCGTGTTTTCCGAAACAATAAGTACTTTTATGTTATTTCAGTTTATGATATGCCTATCTGTGAGCTGAATTTCATGAAAAACCTTTAATAGTTTTTGCGTGAATGAGTAACAAACAACAAAACATCTTTACAAAAAGAACTATAAAATAGTAGTAAGATAGGATTCAGAATAATTATAATAATAATTTATACTATAATTTGTCATAGTAGGTACCTAGCAAGATTTTAGCACTATAGTATACTTACTATACGTATTAAGCATAGTTATCGATCGTAATAAAATTTTAACTGTCTCGCTCATCATTATCTCTTATCAATAATCTTATTATTAAATATAATACAACATGTCACATATAGGTACAACCTAATCTGAGGGTACAACATTATCAAAAACAATATTATCATATCATATCATATCAAAAACAATAATATGACTATTGATTTAAAAATCGCACAAAAAATCTTCCTAATCTTGATGTCAAAAAAGACATCTTACATTTTTATTTATCCTTAAAGAGGCGAAGGCTATAAGCAATTCTCGACAAAAACATTGGCCGAAGCTTCTAAATCTTTTATGACTTCCCTTTTTCCTGGTGACATAATTCTTTTTGCACAATGACTCAAGAAGATAAATAATAAAATAAATTAATCTACTTCACATCTTACGAGTTATCCCCGTGTTTATTACGTTGTGGATTGTATTGTTATTAGAGTCCGACCGAAACTGGTTTTTCAGCCGAAACCGAAACCGAAACCGAACCTTCGGCCTTAGGTCCAGTTTCGGCCGAAACCGAAACCGAAACCGAAACTTAGGGTGAGGCCAAACGAGAGTATTTTTGGTGCTGTGAGTCACGTGAAATGAGCTGGTTTCATACAAAAGATCTAATTCAATTCTTTGAAATTTGTATTTTACGCGATTTTACGATTTACGCTATTTTACGCGACGCACAGCTCAAAAAATACGCTCGTATGGCTACACCATTAGGGTATTTTTTGAGCTGCTCATTTGTGGACCCAACAGAAAAAAGTAGGTTAAAGGAGCCGAATTTTTTAGGTCAACCTTCAAGCTATCTGTCCCTAACGTTGACCCACTACTTACGGGACACCCTGTATAGGTACTGAAATCTTGCGTGTTTTTTTCACATTTTTATTTGTAGGTACATTTTTATGTGTATTAACTGCCTTCAGTTCGGTAAACTTATCTTAACGTAAACGACAAAATTCGAAAAAATGTGGGTACCTATGGATGAACGCTGTTTTTAACCCCTGACGAAAAAAGAGGGGTGTTATAAGTTTGACGTGTCTGTGTATCTTTATGTCTGTCTGTGGCATCGTAGCTCCCAAACGGAGGAACCGATTTTGATCTAGTTATTTTTTGCATGAAGGTGACTTAATCTAGTGTGTAATTAGCTCTGTTTAGTGTATATCAAACTGTCGGGGGTTTTTTAAATTTTAATTTAAGATCATTTAAATAGATCATTTAAATCTTAGCCCTATTTTACTAAAATACGTCAGTAAAAACCGCATGCAAATTGATTTAGCCGATTTTGAAATTACCCTGAACAAACGCACATAAAATACAAACAGACGAAAATTCTAAAAATAATTGCTATGGTCTCTTTTGCGTTGACTTTTGTGTACAGACATATCGATCAGTTACCGTTTCATTGTAATGGATGATTTGGGATTTAGACTTCGAAAATACTACTAGTGAATGCCCTCGCTTTGCTTCCGTAAACCTTTCTGTAAGCCCTCACTCAATAAATGTAAGTATGGGCGAAATTGACATAAAGTTATTTATTTATTTGTAAACCGTTTGAAATAAACCAACCACTAAATGTTAACCAAAGCTCACTACAATACGTATGTATTGTAAGTTATAAGGGAGTGAAAACCGCAGGTAAATATGTTATGTCGTTCCTGAGAGTAGCCAGAACAAACGCACAGATAAATAGACGAAAACTACTTTTTATATAATCTATTACGTCTAATTAATACCCCTAGTAAAAGTTTTACTTAAATATCTTCCAGGTACAGTTTCTATACCATGCTTGGATATGAGTTCCGTATCATTATCTATACAGCATTAGACACTATATTATATCCTTTTTTCTACCTGTTGCCGTTATTAATATCGAGCAAAAAACGACTAAAATCAAGCGCCAAAGCACCCTGTGCCCTGTCAGACGCTCTTCAGATTAATGAACAAATATAATAAACATGTTAAATCAATGACTTCACTTGAAAAGTCAGCGCCCACGGGTTAGCCACGAACTTAACCGAACGACGCACGAAAATTCACGAACACAGAGTTTCGGTTTGGCCGAAAGTTTCGGCCAAATTTTTCCGAAACCGAAACCGAAACCGAAACTAGATTTTTTGGCCGAAACTGGCCGAAACCGAAACCGAAACCGAACCTTCGGTCGGTCTCTAATTGTTATGTTACTTCAAGCAGTTAGGAATCCGTAGCAAAATTTTGACCCTTATTATTATCTACATAATAATAATTTATCCAAATAAGTACGAGAGTAGGTACTTTTTACGAATAGTTATATAAAGAAGTGCTGAAATATATGTATATTATATACATTTTACCAAAAAAATAACAATTCAAACTGTATTCGAAAAATCTATGACAAAGGCCATAATATTTAAGAAGTTCCTTCAAGTCTTCATGAATCCCATGATCAGAACTGAATTTCACTAAATATGGGAACAGAGGGGCAACCTGGCTTGCCCCTAACATCCCCAATTCATAAAAAAAAAGGAAAAAGGCACTCCGGGAGTGCCGCCAGTAGTGAAAACTTGAACAATTACGTGTGTATTTTTTGAATCGTCATGAAATACTTTATAGTGCAGGAAATACTTTTAAATGAAGTGTTTTTATGCATTACATTTTTACTTTTAGTGAATGGCTGCCAACGTCTCGTAAAGTATACATATGTTAACTACAATCTTGATATTAATACGAGCTGTAAATTAAGTAACTATAGTTCTGTACTTCTCTCAGAGATGGCGCTACAGGCAGTCGATTAAAATGATTACGGTGTGACGAGCTGATTGGTTTTATATATATTATTTTATATATTATTTTATTTTAAAATTTCTCATCAATGCCCAAAGCGCCTAAAGAAGTTTTCACTTCAAAAAATTAAACCTCCCAGTACCTCAAATTTCATGAATTCCTATCGAGCAATTAATTACCTTCTATAACATAATGTTATCTTTTAAAACATACAATTAGTAACACGATGGATACTTTTATACAACAGGAAGGCGTTACTAAACTGTATTGGGGTCGTTAACCACAGTAATAGGAAATAATTTTCTTGAAACCACTATTGCTTGATAATACTACCATTTGCCACGCTAAAACTATCTATCAAGGCAGAGATATGGAATCTCGTGAAGGCAGCCGTTCTAAACCTCAGATAAGTTATTAATTTGTGTATGTAATACTTAGTATATATATAATAATGTCTTGTTTGTAAAAGATGTGTTGTAAATATGTATAAATTTAGGCTTAAATTATATAGCATGCATTTATTGAAACAGAGTTTAGGCCATTGATTCGTTTATTTATTTACTTAGCTTTTATTGTATCTAAGTATAAATCCGTAAATATTTGATTATGTTGAGAAAGTCTAATAAACTCTAATATATCTAATTTGTTGTGTGGATTTAATAAATATTTGTTAAAAACGCAATAATACCCAAAATAAACCATTTAGATACTGCTCATGTTTTGTCAACATACCGTTGACAAACCATACCGTAAACAAAATACGTTTACGGAACATCAACCATTGGTTACTTAAGCAATTGGACTCCGGGAATCGGGACCAATGTGTGAAACTGAGATAATCCTGGTTAAACTGGGTCGGATGCAAAGCCTCTGCTACCATCATAGCCCCGTCTGTTGATCAGCTAAGTACCTACGAGTACATCATGAGCAGGGAAAGTGCATTTGGGCTCAACGATAGAACTATTTACAATCTAAATTATGTTTATATTTAGTAACTTAGTACTTATTATAATATACTTAATTATATATTACCCGGTCAGGAAGTATAAGTCTCCGTTTACTATTAAAATAATATTTAACTAACAGGATTCATGCAATAGGGCAAACGCATTTACATAATCATTCGCTCATTGGATATTCAAATTATAGTGTTCTTAATAATACATACTTAGAAAGTAGGAGTAATCCCTTGTTAAAGCTGTTAACGTCTGGTAGGGATTTGCGCCAATGTTGTTAATACTATGAACTATGTTACATATACTTCGGCCGCTGTATCTTGGCGCGTCTGAACTTCGCGCAGAAGGCTGCGCAGTAACATAATTCGCCAATACTCGATACGCGGTGTATTGTGTCTCAGTCACACGTTAGCATGTTCGTGTTGCGATCTCTGTCTTACATGCGCTAAAGTTCGCAAAGCCTATGTTCGGACGCGCCAAGATACAGCGGCCGTACTGTACATATGTATGAACCTACTATGCGATGTGGTAGTATTAGGTTGGCACTTACTATGTAGTATTCGGATACGTGACTCAAAATCCAGTACAACATAATATTTGATTGTTAATTTTACCTTTTAACTATATTATTTTATTATCAGCGTATTTTAAGCTAAAATATATGTTTTTTTACCCACCGCCAATAAAGTGTTATGTTTTTCACGCGTATCTTGTATGTATGTATGTATGTATGTATGTATGTATGTATGTATGTATGTATGTATGTATGTGTGTAATATTATTTATTACTTCACATCTTAATTCCAAACCGCTGGACCAATTTATGTAATTAAGATATCGTTAGATTTGTCTTGATAACCCAAGTGTATGAGATCACAGTGTCAGCCTGTATGAGAGAGATTAGAAAGGCTCTGAAACAGCTTAAAAACAACAAGGCACCGGGTGATGACGGGATCACAACGGAGCTGCTGAGAGCTGGTGGGAAACCCCTCCTTGTGGCGTTGCAAAAGCTGTTCGATTCCGTCATAAATACTGGGACTACCCCGGAAGCGTGGGGCAGAAGTGTAGTGACGCTGTTCTTCAAGAAGGGCGATGATTTTGAAGAACTACAGACCCATTGCACTTCTGAGCCACGTTTATAAGCTGTTTTCTAGGGTCCTCACTAATCGTATTGCACGCAGGCTTGACGATTTCCAGCCTCCCGAACCAGCAGGATTCCGAAAAGGCTACAGTACCATAGACCACATACACACACTACGGCAGATTATACAAAAGACCGAGGAGTATAATCTGCCGCTATGTGTTGCTTATGTGGACTATGAGAAAGCCTTTGATTCTATCGAGACTTGGGCAGTACTAAATTCTCTTCAGCGGTACCGGATCGACTACCGCTATATCGAGGTGTTGAAGTGTTTGTACACATCAGTTGTACCCAAAACTGTTCACCGCTGCTTTGGAAGACGTGTTCAAGCTAATGGAGTGGAAACGACGTGGCATAAACATCAATGGCGAATACATCACACACCTACGACATGCCGATGATATAGTCATCCTGGCGGGTTCCCTGCAAGAACTTAGTACAATGCTCGGGGACTTGAACAGCGCCTCACAACGAGTGGGTCTTAAGATGAACATGGACAAGACGAAAATCATGTCGAATGTCCATGTCACACCCGTACCGGTTGTTGTTTATGGCGCTGCTCTCGAAGTTGTAGACGAATACATTTACCTCGGACAAGTGATCCAGATGGGTAAGTCCAACTTCGAGAAAGAAGTCACTCGTAGAATCCAACTCGGATGGGCTGCGTTCGGGAAACTGCGTCATATCTTGTCGTCCAAAACACTACCTCAGTGCCTGAAGTCGAAGGTGTTCGAGCAGTGTGTGTTGCCAGTGATGACATACGGATCCGAGACGTGGAGCTTCACTATTGGCCTAATGCATAAGCTCAAAGTCACCCAGCGGGCTATGGAACGAGCTCGGTATCTCTCTACGCGATAGAATTAGAAATGAGGAAATCCGTAGACGAACGAAACTGACCGACATAGCGCGGAGAATAAGCCGGCTGAAGTGGCAATGGGCTGGCCATATAGTTCGAAGGACCGATAACCGTTGGGGAAGAAAGGTCCTCGAATGGAGACCACACCTCGGAAAAAGGAGCACAGGACGCCCCCCAACCAGGTGGACTGACGACCTGAAGAAGACAGCGGGAATTCGCCGGATTCAGAAGGCTCAGGACCGGTCAGAGTGGCGCTTGTTAGGAGAGGCCTATGTCAAGCAGTGGACTTCCAAGGGCTGATGGATGGATGGATGGATGGAACCCAAGTGTTTTTAGAAAAGTGACGTTAAAAAATAAATATGGTGGCTGTGAGATGCCATTGTTTGAAGAATCAAAAAATAAAATAAATCAAATAATGCAATATGGGTATCAAATAAAACAACTAATCATAAGGATTTCAAAAAGATATATCATGCTAGCTTTTTTGATAGCTGGCGGGTTTTTTTTTTTTAATTTTTTAAACTTATATTACTTAGATAAAAGTCTCCTACGTTTTAGCGTATTATGGCTTGCGCATTTGAGGAACCTACTTTTATTCTCGGACTCGGAGTACAAAAGTTCTTGATCCGTTGCATGGGGGATTTTCGTAGGCGGTACCTACTCTCAGTCCTGCAAGTAGATCGTGCAGTCAATTAAGTTGTAACCGTTCTATTAAGAAGGTTCAAAAGTACGCAAATGAGAGTCCCTCGTCTGCGTTACTCATTATAGTGCTACTCGTAAGCCTTAGACTGCGGTACACCTACATTGTTTAATATTATTATTATTATATATTATATGACGACCCGTGTGGCGCAATGGTTACCATGCCGGATCGCAGCACCAAGGGTCCTGGGTTCGATTCCCAGCGAGGCGGAAATTTGAACGATGAGTTTGAATTTCTGTTCTCGGTCTGGGTGTAAATGTCCTTGTCTCTGTGTGTTGTCCATGGCACCCACGACACAGGGAATCCTAGTGTGGGGCTATAAGTGTGAAGCGTTATTTATTTATTTATTTATTTATTTATTTATTTATTTATTTATTTATTTATTTATTTATTTATTTATTACTGCCTCATCTGCTAAACTACTAGAACGAAATCATTAAATGTTATTTCTCCGTATTATTTGCATAACACTCTCTTATAGCTGCCGTATTACGCGAACAGGGGAAGCTAGTAGGTACGTACGTAAAATAATGTAGCGATTACGATGTTAGTATTCAGACTCGCTTCTTGCTCACGTCTTCGTGTAGGCATTTTTATAGGATACTAGCTGACCCGGCGAATTTCGTATCGCCTAACAAACTATTTTTTTCTAAAATAAAAGTAGCCTAAGTTAGTCCTTATTACATTAGCTATCTGCCAGTGAAAGTCCCGTCAACATCGGTCCAGCCATTTCAAAAATTAGCCGGAACAAACAGACAGACAGACAAAAATTGTAAAAAATGTTGTTTTGGTATATGTAGCGTGTATACATCCAAATGCACTTAGTAAAAAGGGGTTACTTTAATATTACAAACAGACACTCCAATTTTATTTATTTGTATAGAGTATAGATGTATAGATGTATAGAAAATCCGTTCAGTAGATATTGTTTGCGTGAAAACAAACATCCATACATCACAAACTAACATGTACATTGTACATTTATAATATTAGTAGAATAGTGGCACAGTACCCTAGTGTCTCTCCCAAGGCGAGCATACCTAAGCGACTCGGCACATTCGACTCCGCATTTGTTGAATAATAAACCCGAAACAAACCCTTACAAATCAACCTAAAAATCTGTTCCGAAAAGAGCTACAACACACACACGTTTATCTTTTCTTTCACTACAGCTACACCAATCACATTGGTATTACATGAAGGCATTTTAACGCTGTATGTCAAATGTCAAGCACTTCTGACCACAACAAAAGCGTGGGTATCGTCTTGTATTGAAAGAGCGACTACGAGCAGAATGGTCAATTGCCTCTTCTTACACTCTTCATCGTCGGCGCGCTAGTAATCTACCTACCTCTTTTTGCATTATAATATCATTGTTCGGCTCGAGCTGATCGATACGGCACTCCATTTAGCATTTTGCCACCCAGCTTTTGCCAAATGGACCATACATACGAGCCAAAAACAAACACTGTCGCAAAAAAATTTTGTTGAGGTGTTTTGGCGGCGCTGAAGAATCCATTCAAATGTCCATTTAGACGCACGTAGAAGAACGAAATAAGCCAAAGAGCGGCAACGTTGCGTTTGTATTTGTTTTTCAATTGTTTTGAAATACGCAAATGCGACGTTGCCGCTCTGTGGACAAATTTCTTACTTTTAATACGCAAGCTACAAGCAAGCTGCAAGCAAGCTGCAGGCAAGCTGCAGGCAAGCTGCAAGCAAGCTGCAAGTAATCTGCAAACAAGCGCCAATCGACAATATCGTACGTATGACGTGCGTCAAAGTCGACAAAACGCGTAAGAATTTTGAATTATATCTCAATAAATTTGAAATTATTTCAAAGATTCGCTTTATTATTATACTGATTTTCGTCCATTTACTCAAAAAATGTTCTTACACTAACATTTCTACCAAACCTAGAATAATGGAAATTTTCATTTCCAGTATCATCGAAGCTCAGATGAAAGAATCATCTGAGCATCGAAGATTAAGAGTAGTAAAATTTTATTTGACTTGGCCGTTGTTGCTGTAAAATACTCATAAAATTATAATAATTAACTGCGGTATCTGCTTCGAATTTTGATCATTTAGATCCTAATCTTAACTGAATAAAAGAATTGATAGAAGACAGAACAAGTTACGTTCTATAATAAAGTAAATATTACGATTCATACCTTCACATTATTTGAGTACCTATACCATTATTTTCAAATCGTGCGTAGTTACTAATTCCATGACTTATCCTCATAATGTTTATAATAATAATACAACATACAATACTATATAATAATAATGATCAATACAATCAACAATATAATATAATAATAATGATCTAAGCTTATAGAACCTTAACGTAACTCAGTCATTGACACATTTCAGTACTATTTAATGCAATTATGTGTTTAGAATAACAAGATCTAGTAGAAACAATAATAGTATTTTAGATTACCAAATGTTTAGTTTATCCTAGCTATTATATTTGAATAGCTCGTTTAAGATACAACAGATGAAGGCTCATTAGAATTTGAGCTTAATGCTAGTCTGTGAGTAAAAACAAATCGCGTAAACTGTTAACATAACGAGCCTGTCGCTTAGTTAGTGACCCTGCCTGCGAAGTGCGAAGCGAGCGGTCCCGGGTTTGATTCCCGGCCGGGGCAGATATTTATGTGACAGATTTGTACTCGGGTCATGGATGTTACGAACCTACTGCGAGGGTATGAGTGTGTAAGCATTTATTGTTTACGAGAAACCGCCCTCGCTTTGCTTCAGTTTTCTTATTTTTTTACACCTTGGGTTACATTACTGGAGTTTTATTAAGGATCCCTATTTTTTTTACTATAATATATGCCTGTCACCCGGGGATAGTGTAGCTTCCCAAGAGTGAAAGATTTTTTCAAATCGGTTCAGTAGTTTCGGAGCCTATTCAATGCAAACAAACAATCAAATCTTTCCTCTTTATAATAATTTTAATTCATTTCGTTATAAAATTAAATTAATAATACGAATTAAAATGTATACAATGTACGCTGAATTTTAGATATGAATGAAAATTTTGTTGAACGAGTGTCTTTTGATCCATGATTGAAGGGTTATTGAGTTGATTTGAACTTCAGAAATAGCAAGCTTCCAATGTTAATTTTGATCATGATTATCTAATTTCGAACTTTAATGTTGACATTCAGTGTCAGCACTGTAATAGATATAACACAGTTAATGGAGTTAGAAGTACTTAACAAGTAAATACATTTCTTATCGGAGCCAATCGAGGCCGAAGGTTATAAGGTCAGTAGTCAAACTAACTACGAAACCCGGCCAAACTCTTGCCAACCTTGCAAGGCTACCTTAAAACCTGAATAAATATATAAAAAAAATTTTTACTTAAATTTTTTATTTAATAAATGGAAATACCTAAATATTTCAATTTATAAATTATAACAAATAGCAATAACATTTATTGGGGCACGTTCATTTTTAAAGTTGACTTCTCGGTAGCTTCTTGCCTTCTTCTTCTTTTTCTCGGTCGTTGAAACAACCGCATAGCTTGACTTTCAAAAGTGTTTCTAAGAAGAAACTTAGAATGAATTCCATAGGACGTTATACTTAAAATCACACCACATTGACGTCTGATATAAATTGTATTGTGTTCAAAATTTGAGGCGAGGCGTGAGGCACACGTACTACTGACAATATAATTATTAAATATCCTTGGACTATTGTGGGTTATTTAGTTTAGATATGAATGATTATTGTTTTGTCTGCCTGTAGGCGGGTTGAAGTTATAAGTATCCACCACAACACTACTTCCTCGGACCGCGGACGAGATAAATTATTGTAGGTACTTAACATACCTATAATTAGTAAAAAAATAATTATATTTATAACAATAGACTATTATAATACCTACCATAATATTATGCCGGAATTGGGTAGCTATAAAATGTTTTAATGTAGTCATTTAAAATGTTAAATTAATAAGACTCAGAGTTTAAAAATTATTAATTATTAGATACCAATGCTAATGATACATGCATGCCAAAAAGTATACATACTTGTGTAAAATATGTTCAGTGTTCAAGTGAAATATATTTTACTATTATTATTAAAATAAGTAATCCACAGCAACCAATGTCATATGTTACTTTCGATAAAATAATATGAAACATTTATTGGTGCTACCAAAATTGCCCGTAATGACATAATAAGAATAAAATTGGGTCGAAATTTTAGTGTGAGGTGAGGTCATAGAATATAATAGCAATACCTACTTACTAATACAATATAATATATTAACCAGTAGGTATTAACTAAGTACCTACATTGGGCGTGTGTTTCTTTTCGTTATTGCGGCCCAAAACATATTTCATAATGCTGTATTATATATTTAATTGAAGGAGAGGTCAGTGGTCAATAATTAGAATATTACGTTTTAACGCAATTTAATAATTGCCAGGACACGATGACTTGAATTAATTGCTGACATAAATTTTCCTACTAGTGGTCAATACAACGAACGCGCCCACATTAAAAACCCATAGCTAACGATTGGCTTAAAATATAATAATTACCGTTTTCTTAGCAGAGCAGTACAAACTAAGGCTCCTGACTACTCCTGAGTATCAAGTACGCGTAGGAGGCACTTTTGCGTTAATTGAGCCTCGGAGTCTCGGAGCCTCCCTCTTTGCGCGGAATGTTTGTCAAGGGATTTACCGAGAATATGGAAAATACATTTATGTGATTTGGTAGATAAATTCTCAGGTAGTAGATAGTTCTCGGGCAGTGAATGTTAGTGGTGTCTTATTCAGTGAGTTGTCCATGCTACTCACGACTCAGAGAATCCTAATGCGGGGATATGAGTGTGTGAATACGCTCGGTGTACCTAAACAGGTATAATTATGTTAATTGTTTTTTTTTAATTAATTTAGTTATTAATATAGAACCCAATTATTTCTCATGTAATCTAAAATGAAAACTTCGACAGCATAATTTTTTTTATGGAAATAGCCGGCAAATGAGCTGAGGATCCACCTGATGGTAAGTGGCTATCGTCGCCCATGGACATCAGCAACACCAAAGGCATCACTGATGCGTTGCCGGCCAAGAAAGAGAGCAGAAAAAGTAAGAAAGAACTGGCTCTCAAGCCCCCAGCCGGAACACGACGAGTCTTATTTTTCTTTTTTTTACTTAAAAAATTAAAGAAGGCAGAGCACGAATTACGAGCACAATAAATTATTACGAGGACATTCATGTCAATAAAGCCATATAAAATAATTATTCCTTACCTATAATACAAAATTTAAGCTTATAAATCAAAAGTGCCATTAATTATTCATTTGGACTCCAATAAATACCACGATTCGTCGATTACATTAATGAATTATGGTACTTTGGTACTTAGTATTTATTCAAGCATCGACATAATTGTGTCAGAATCCATTGTAGTAAAGAAATTACCTACTATTAACTATATAATACACTTTACATAGCCTTCACCATTAATAAATGTGATATGATTTACATAATATCTGTAGCCGCTACAAAAGGGTTCTCATTATTGACCAGCATTTTATACTCGTTCCTTTACTTACTAAAATCTTCTTCGTGAAAAAATATTTTTATCGATGAAGACGTAAATATTCCCGAGCAATTATGAGACCTTTAAGTGCAAGACTGACCTACGTAATATGTGTACGTAAGAGCAATGTAAATACGTGGTAAATAGTATTTATTATCTATTCTGTGTTATAAAAAAGTTTTTAAATTAGGTCAGTACTCAGTACGTTTTACCACCGTAGACTACCTACCTACTACACTAACCAGCACGTGTAATTTTATTGTAGCCAAGCACTTATTACAAATTATTACAGAATATGAGAATGGTAATGGAGTCTATCCTCTTCAATTTGGTATTTAATAAAAATAAGTAATCGTAAGTGTTTCGCGCGTTGTTGTGATTTTGATTCGTATCTATTCAAAATGCATAATGACTTTGTTTTCAAACTACTACGTATGTAGGTATTATTTTGTAATAATAAAGAAAATTCAAAAGAGAATAAGTCAACAAAAGGTTGAGTTCACGTCAACAAAAGGGTAGAACAAAGTATGCCGGAACAGTTACTTTATTTAATGTTTATGGTACGAGGATAGGCCACCGCATACCATTAATCAGTGCAGTAACCCAACAATACAATGGTACCGTTGTTTTCGTCATTGTGTCCGACAAGGCTTATTACGACACTGAGCTAAATCGACAAGAGTGCCCGAATTATCCACGTCATTAAGACATTTGTCACGCTTTTTATAAATCGCCCAGATATTTGTTAAGGTGCAAGAAATTCATTGAAGACCTGTCGCTTCACGGATCATTGATGTCGCCGTTTAATTAGGATTATAATTAATTCTAATCCATTCTATATTAACAGCAGTAGCAGTTAAAGATGAACGTTTATTGCCTACATCATTTTTTTCAGTTATGTTCATATGACTCAATAATTATCACGGACTTCGTTGGTGGTAAACATCGCGAAGAAAACTCGATTTTTTCAAGGTATCTTCGATAGTAAATAGTTTATTTTTGGTTCTTGTAGTCTCTCATCACTGCGCTTAGAAAAATTGAGAACCTTCTCAATTCGACTGTATTTTTTTATTTTTTTATTTGTGTTATATCGTGTTTATAATCGAAAGCTGGTGCTGTACTGTTATTTTTTATCAAGAATTATATTACTTACCTACTTATAATTTGTTAAGTATCTTCCGCTTTATGTGTTAATGAAGCTGCTGAGGTTTGAGACGATTCACGGATATGCTGTTATAACATAATAACTTCATAAAGAAACTCGAGGAAACCAAGCTACTTATAAGCGCCTCATATTATTTTACGGCCAGAAGTCCTTTTGCGAAATATAAGAATATTTCTTAATCTTGGTGAGTAGGAGATATGGCGTACCATATATTTTTATTATTTCTGTTATTATCTCTGTTTTGTTACTTTGTTTAAAGAATGGGAACGTCTCGCGTGGATGGTAGATATATATAAATCTACAAGGCGTCAATTATTACTTCCAGTCAATCTTTGAATTAATAGTTCATTTGCGAGTACAGGCATGATTGTGAACCTATACGTCATACGACGACATCGAACGCTATTTCGTTGAAGTTGGTTATACTTTTGGTAAAATTCGAACATTAAATTAAAATTAAAAAAAAACCTGACAGTTTGATTTACACTACACATAGCAAAGAACACTCTCGATTAAGTCACCTTTCATACAAAAAAAACTGATCAAAATCGGTTCATCCGTTTGGGAGCTACGATGAGACAGAGACATACAGACACACAGACACGTCAAACTTATAACACTCCCTTTTTCGTCGGGATTAAAAATTAACGTGCTGACCTAATAACCCACTGTATGCCAGTTAACACTGAATCTATTAGGTTTTTCCACGCTATGCTTCAGTGCTACATTTCAGGTTGTGTCTGATACCGGGTATAGAAAATAGTGGCTGGACTAGTGTAAACGATTAACTTTCCTCATTAGAGTCATTAGAGTGAAGAAAATATTGATTTATGGAAATAAATGGAATATTTTTTTCGCTTCAGGTGATGCTTAATAGTGCTGCGCCTTGCAAAGTCACGTTAGTTTTATTCTATCATAAGTTGATTATTTACCGGTAGGATATTTATATTTATTTTCTTGTATCTGTCCACTTGCACGAAACCGCTAATAGTTTCCGTTATAAATCCAGATTTCTCTAACATTAAATTCGTTAAGTCACGTAGATACTTATTGCAATTCCTCCTTACACTAATGAAGACAAAGCTGCCACAAGCTAAATATAAATAGGTAGGAAATTTATAAAATTTATCATGTGCATAGATCATTAAATACACATTCAGGTACTTTCTAGCCATTTTTATTCAAATATGGAGTTAGTTATTTTTTAAAAGGCAATTGTTTATGTGAGAAACTGTGGCCATCGCATAAATCACTGTCTGCGTGCACTGAATATTGTGTGGGGCCCATTAGTTACAGTTTAAAAAAAAATATAATGTCCATCCATCGCTAGTCGCTACACGGAGGTAAATTTTAGGCAAAAAAAAGTTTGTGTTGATGCTATAAATGCTATAATGTCAAAAAATACGGCAGATTTTCATCCGATTCTTACAAAAAAATCTAGGTATATTCTTTTTGTAAAAATCGGTTTACGATTTGAGATTTTATTGTAAAAATTTTACAGGATTAATTTACACGTTGTTCTGTTATGCATTATAAATCTCAATTTAATTTGTTTTAGTATTAATGTAAAATCCAACATTAAGTACATATGTTGCTATCTGGCAAGTTTTCATCATCACATTATTTTTAAGAATTTCAATTCGTATGTTATTTTGGTGTACAAATAAAGTGTTTTTGTACTGTAATTGACTGCAGTGCTACCTGTAATAGTAAGTACCTAGTCATCGTCGCCATTTTCACCATACATCCATCCATCCATTGCTATTTACTATCAATTTGGTTACCTCCCGTTACTGACACATTATCCAAGAAGTAGTGATAAAACCACTCAATAACAAAGCCTCAAATTCCATTAATAAACATAAGTTTTTTTTTATTTACTAATACATGAATACTAACTTAAGTTCTGTCAAACTATAAGCCAAATTGTCGGCAGTAAGCACTACCTACGTGTAACACATCAAAAACAAAACACGTAAAACGAGTTAAAAATTTAACGCTGAATTGTAATGAAATTGAAGTCAGGCGCGGCCCGTAAAGTAGTTAATTTATTTATAAAATTATATAAGCAAGTATTCTCGCTACATTATGCATGGTGCCCAACGACGGATGACCTGCATAGAAGACAAAAAATCAATCGGTCAAGTTCATCAAATTCTCAGTCTAAGACCTCATTAGATTCGATACAGTTTTGCAACTCGAGCACTGCAAAAACTTTAAATCTCCCAGTAAGGTACCTATTGAGGTAAGTATGACCACGAAAACTTTGAAGTAGGCCATTGGCTTCCGGGCATTTGTCTTTAGTCACGATTTGACCAGCTTGCGACACGGTTATATTAAGTCCTGACAATTCTCTTATATCATAGGTTTAATGATCTAACGGTTAAATTGAAGTACCTACGTATATATAAACATACATTTTAAGTTCAAATCAATGACTTTGATTCAAATAGTTTGAACTGTATGTAATGTTTACATAATGCCGCATCAAGTCCGCTGTAAACTTGACAAGTAACTTGATCATGTTTGGCCAGGTTAAAACATTGACATTGCAAATACGACCTACATTGGAGAAAAGACATTAATTTCATTCCAGTCGAAAAGCGAACTCGATAACTCTCGCTGGGCATGAAGGTCACTGACAAGGAGGCTAATTATATAACTAATTACTGCTTCACTTCTCTTGTGAGACTTGTAACTGTCCAAAAGATGCTCGCTTGTTTTTAAAGAGGCGCATAAGGCGGAGCGCAACGCAGAGCATGCCCGCGAAGTTTTGTAAACGCGTGATACATTAGACGAATTTCTACGCGAGCGAATTTCTACCTGCTGACCTGAGTATACGCTAGACTGCGCTAAGACGACACCGTGACACGACGTCGTTTCGCAATTTTTCGAGAGTCCAAACGTGTACTTTAGAGAATAAAATTATGGATTGGGACGTGCTGTTGATTACATTACTTGCAGAAGAGGAATTAAAAATTCTGAATTCAACCGTCATTCAATTACCTTTTAATAGATATTTTATTTTCTTTAATAATAATAATAAATCTTTATTTCGGATGTCAGAGATCCATAGGTTGTTAGTGTGTTAGTTACAATAATTGTACTTAATAATATGTTAGTATTGTTAGTGCAATTATGTATTTGTCAATTTGTCAAATTTAATTTAATTATATATTAATTCAATTCAATTATATTATATTCAATCTATTATGTATTTGTCATATTTAATTTAATTGTATATTAAATTCAATTTCAATCAATTATATATTAAAAAAAAGTTACATCACATTAATAATTACATTTAATTAACTACTTTTTTAGGCCTAGGACGAGCTCCACCCAGTGTCTCTGGATGTAGCTAATGTAATAAATGTATTAATTTTAATTCATCATTTTATATAAAATTTTGCTTTCTGCTTTCCGTATAAATTTTAACAATACACAATCTCAGACTGCATTGTTCTTAAAAAGGTCAACTTACAATTTTTTTCCTTTTTTGAACTATTTTATAACTTATCATATCCCAACCTAACCTTTAATTACGAATATGATAAGTTACAATTACCGGTTATTATTATGGTAAGTTACGACACACTGTGTATATTTTGTAGTCGTTATATGGCTAAATGCTGGTTGGCTGGCCGACGCCCAATGTCCTTTCTATTACATAGTAAGGCACGCAAACTCATGTTTATTGCGAACTATTTCCATAATGATTAAGGTCGGCACTCTTTCACGATTGGCACACAATTATTTATCAAACTTCCAGTTAAATCTTTGAGTTTGATACAACAGGTTGTATGTTATTTCTGTTAGAAAAATAAAATGAAAGGTAAACATGAAAACGAATTTTAAGAAAACGTTGTTCAAAAATGTAACAGGCATTTGAATAAAAATATCAAAGCTAAATGAAATGTATTCTTTATTTGGATAATCAAATTGATTTTTTTTCGCGCTCTGACTCGTGTTCACAAAATATGTTAATAGACCTACCTACTACCGAATTTGTTGTTATAAAAAATATACTAGACCTGATAAAATTCTGGTATAACTCTCTTAGATCTTAAAATCTATGTATATCTTAAGAACTAACAAAAAAATGTCCATAGCTAATTAACAAATTTTCTGTATCAGTTCTTTCAAAACTCCTTAGTCATTGTATGATAGGAAGTGACATAATATGTGACTATGCAGTATGTTAATAAAGGTATTAGGTCGTTTAAACTACATTCGGTTTGAACTTTAACAAACAAAATAGAATGGTCGAGCACTACGAAGGCGTGAGCTGCCCTGTCAATACTACCTTGCAACATTGTACCCTGAATTGATTTATTTGTATGATTTTAACGATTTGTTTTATTAGCTCCATTACTTAAACGTTTTTCATGACATTTTGCACTTACAACGGGTAAATGTGTATTATAATTTACTAGCACTGTAAGCGTAATGTCCGGTCCAATTAAGGTAGTGCTAGTCTGTGCTCGGTATAGTAACAGAACATCAGTGACCTAATTAAAATAACACTGTTAATTTTATTAGTTTTTTAAAGTGTTTTCTTAACAACTTAAATAAAATTTTAATTTAGCGTTCACATCTGTCGCTGCTGTCTAAAGATTAAAACAGTGAGCAATGGCTTCACGTGCACTCAGAAGCAGGGAAGCGCCCAAAACTTTTTTGCCACTAGACGTCACCCATCCAACAACTGACTGCGCCCGGTGTTGCTCAACTTGGTCGATTACTTAAAGATCGACGTAAAGCGCTGGGACGTAAAGCGCTCTGAGGATGAGGATAAATATAAGCAAACATTCCTATAAAAAAATAATACCAGATATTACCCAACGACACTGGAACATGATGTATAAAAAGAACTAACTGCAGGAACTGAGAGAAATAGCGACTCTAATATTAGACACACATTATCTATTACTCTCTTTTATACAGTTTTAAACATTTAAAGAAAGGCAATACATCCCTATCTCCGTCTTAGAGTAACTGCTGGTGGTTAAATAAGTAATAAGGCTATCCTTTGTACGTTGCTGTAAAATAAACACCGAGGAGCTGTGTAAACTGTTGCACAAAGGAGTAATCTTACCCCCGAGTGTCAGAGATTTATTTTGCCACAAAAATCTTACTGTCAACCCGTCCCGAAGGAAACGAATTGAAAATTGTTTTTCCCTTGTTTTAAATTTTCCACTCTTTGTTCTTCCAGATTTATTTCTTCACAGATATTTCAGGTATTCCTTAGTTTCGCAGTTCACTGATAGAATAGTGTTTATTTTGCTACGTTTTTTACTCTTTTGTGGTGTGAATTATCTTTTGTAAGTATTTTTGTTATGTGAGTTATCCTTCGAAGATAAATACATTGTTATTATTTCTCTCTTTCTTTTTCTCATCTCTTTCTTGGCCAGCAACGCATCAGTGATGCCTTTGGTGTTTCTGATGTCAATGGGCGACGATAGCCACTTACCATCAGGTGGATTCTCAGCTCATTTGCAGGCTATTTACATTTTAGATTACATAATTAATAATACAACAGATTAATAAATTCAAATGATCAAATAATTGGGTTATATATTAATAACTTTAATTCGCATAGCGCACGTCGTGGAAACTCCCAGTCGGCATGACTTTTCCCGACACTTTAACAATTTTAATATTGTTATATTTCAGCCAATTCATACAAAAACTGAATGATAATAAACTTAAACCTTTCTCATGAACCACTTCATCTATTGGTGAATACTGTATGAAAATCTGTTCAGTAGTTTATGAGATCTTATGGAACATACTCAAAAATTTATTACAAGTAGTCACTAAAGTAAAAATGACAGAAAACAACAAAATATTAGAATCCGAAAAATACTTAACATATACATTTTTCTACTTAAAAGTTTTTTAGAATTTATCAATGACCCGGTTCGCTATTGCGGAACTTATTAAAACTAGAGTTATACCTTTGTAGTCACTTCCTGGTTGAGCACTTTTTTGGGAGTCTGGCTACTACTGATATTTTCTGACGCTAGGTTTTAGTTATATGGTCAACGGTTTGATACGGTGACATACATTTTTATACGAGCGCTTATTAGAAAATTAATATATTCAAATGATCAAATAACCACAATTCAACTATCTAAAATTATGTCAAATACCAAATTGTCAAAGTCGCCTATTTCATCGAAATTAATTACAATTTGTGAGTTTGACATTTTGGTATTTGATACTTTTAACCGCTCATTTACATGCGTGTCCCGCGGACCGTCTCGTGGCGCGTCCGTAAGCCACGCCCCCTACGCGCGTGTGAACACCGCGCGAGCGCTCGCGCGAGTCCCTTTGGCACGCGCAAAAAAACCGCTCCCGACGCGAGCCCTGCGAGCCACGAGACGCGCCGCGGTCTGGTCCGCGAGCGCCCTGTTCACACGCGAGCGCACGCGCGCGTCTCGCGGATCGTCTCGTGGCTCGCGCGCGCATGTAAATGGGGCATAATAGTTTGTCATTATGCGTATTTGCCTTTTTACGTACATAATCCTTAATAACACCCAAATTAGCAACAAAGCAAACAAAATTCATAAATTGTCATTTAATGAATGTATTTTGATGCTGGGGGCACGGACCTAAAAAAAGACGGACGTAATCTCAAGAACAAATTCAGTGAAGCACCCATAATAATACCAACTCACAACAAGTACACACACCCACACCTTGACACTTCACTGCTTCAATCGTGAATCAAAAATTACGCACACATGGTAAGCGGGCGGCCATTGCTATGCTTCACTCTCGATTAGACGAGGTTACGTCTGTCTTTTTTTCAGGTCCGTGGCTAGAGGTAAGTGTATTTTCTCTAAAAATGTTTAGTTCTATCTTTCTTTATCCTTTTCATCATTCATTTATCCTGAGTCATCCTCATTTTAGGTGTAAGTAAGATGATAGAGATCCAGCTGTTGAATTTATTTGATTCTTTTCCCTGCTCGTTATATATAAACCTACACCGTATTTATTACTATTCTTTGCAGCAGCGACATATTTTTCTTGTTAGTCGTTGGATTGAAATCTGATAGTTTAATATCGACGGTAATGCGTAGTTGTATCTCAGAGTTGTATATTAAATGTTTAAAATTAATTATCAGTTAAGGGAACGTTCCCAAACCACGTGACACATTTAGGGGGGGGAGGGGGGTCTGCAAAACACCACGCTTGGTCACAGGGGGGAGGGAGGGGGGTTAGGTTTTTGTCACGTGGTCAATATCCTAAGGGAATTTCCCGCTTTTTCGAGCTATACTTATTCACCTCCAGGAAGTTGGCGCCACACTTTGAAATTACAAACATTTTGAAGGTTGTTCTAGGTTTTTTCTACATTGTTCCAAAACGTCATAGGGCTGAGAATGAAACTTTCATAGAAAATCCAATAAACGCGAGTTTTGAGCTAGCACCGCACTTTCAAAGTATCGCGATTCTGGCGACGATGACGATGCACAGAAATTGCCTTGAATAGCTTTGGTCAGAGACCAAAACGCTAGGCTGCCACACGGATAGCTCAGCAGTCTCTTGCCGGTTCTGTGTATGTGCTTGAACTTTACCTTGGTGATCTGCTTCTTTGAGGAACACGAAGGAGCATTAAATTTCTTTTTCAGCTGACTCACAATGGTACCTCCGAGTTTGCTTCAGGCTAATTAATGCAGTTTCATTCAAACCAGGCTTGGGTTTTACCCCAACGGGTACCACAGAGCTTGGAATGTAACATTCCATGCCCTGGAGTACCACATCAGCTATGAAAAGCGCACAAGCGTCGAGATCAGCTTAGGAGAAACAAATTCCCCTCCACGGGAAAGACGGGGCCAACTTCACCCACATGATGCCACCTTACAAATAAATTTTCTTCGAACGCGAATTTTGGAACAATATAGAACAACCGCCAGAATCGCGATACCTTAAAAGTGCGGTGCCAACTTCCTGTACATTACTTATTTATATACGACAGTTTACTCTAGCGCTTTTAAATCTCACAGGTGGAAACACTGACGCCCATAGATAGTTAGGTACAATATAGTGCTGATTGAAAACTGACTATGAAAATTCTAGTCTCAGTAGTTTCGGAGATGGGGGGATAGATAGATAGATAGATAACTCTTTATTGTTTGCACACCACAGAATAAACAGTCATACGAGGAGAACAGAATAATTAATAAGCACAAAACAACAGGCGGCCTTATCGCTACATAGCGATTTCTTCCAGGCAACCTAATTAGAAGGAAACTTAAGTAATACATAGATATATACATGGGTATCGGCGTGCATAAATTCAAAAGAGACTATAAAACAGGAAAAATAATGGGGAATGGTCAACTTTCGCTTTCAATTTTCGTTCTTTCTTGAATAATTTTAAAATTATCAAATAATAAAACATATTTGCGATCCTTACAACAAGCCCTTTCATTTGACACAAGTGACACGACACGATACAGTTTACAAAACAGTTTTTTTTAATTTTTTTAATTTCATGATTTTTTTTGAAAATAAATACCTTCGTCTTTGCCTAAGAACTCACGGAGCGATTTTCTCCCGCGCCCGCTGCGGTAGCGGGCCCGCAACTCCTGTAGAATGCAGATTTGTATGTAAAAATGAGCGGCATATTTCACGACGCGGTTTACGCCCGCGGCGGGCGCGGTTTACTCGCGGCGCCCGCTGCACCGGCAGGCAACTTCTAGAATCGCGCGGGTCGCGGTCAGCCGCAGACTCGGCGGGTTGCTGCCGCACGCTCTGCGGTCGGTTGGCGGGCGACCGCGGTGGGCACCGGGGGGGGAGGGGGGGTACAGATCGTAAAACCGCCCGTCTTGCGACATTCGCCCGCCAGGTTTGCGGGCGATAATCACAACCGCGGCGGCTGCGCTACCGCACAAATCTTCGGTCTCGTGAGTTATGAAAGTTTTTAAAATTTCCGCCACCGCAGCGGGCGCGGGTGAAAATCGCTCCGTGAGTTCTTAGCCTTTGGGTCAAAAAAAAGAACTTGAGCATCAAAGTTTAACTCATTTTAGTCCAGTAGTTTCGGAGTACTTTGTTTTTAGGGTTCCTTTACGAACAAAATCAAAAACCGAACCGTTATAGGATCACTCACGTCGTCACGATATTATTATTTTTAGGGTTCCGTACGAAAAACGGAACCCTTATAGGATCACTCGTGCGTCTGGGCGACCGCCGTTCACAGCCAATTTACTTCGAAACTACTGCTCCAAATGAGTTGAAATTTGGTACTCATGTACTTTTTTGTGACCCAAAGACGAAGGTAGAATTATAATGTAAACAGAATTTTGAAAAAAAAAATTAAAGAATTCAAAATTAAAAAAGAACTGTTTTGCAAACCATCTCGTGTGGTATGTCAAATATAATCGAAATTTTACTAACAAAAAATAACTGACTTCAAAATAACTAAAAAACTACTTGTCAGATCTCGCTCATATTTATGTGGGGCCACATGACAAGCACCAGCTTTCGACTAAAAAAAGAATCATCAAAATCGGTTCACTTCACCCATGACTACATCACCACTTACCATTGTTGTTGTCAGGATCTCAAATAATATATTTTTGTTATAGTTCTACAATGGAAAGTTTTAAAATTATTCAAGAACGAATGAAAATTAAAGCCAAAAATTTACCATCCCCCCCCCCCCCCCCTGTCTCCGAAACTACATACTGACATTTGAATTAAAAAATACAGAGTTCTTTACTTAAATATTACAGGAAAAATAAGTCAATGATCTTAAAAAAACGGCAAAAATAAATAAAATTGGAAAATAACGGTAAATACATAATCAACGTACGAAACCCTCTTGTCAAGTTTAGTTTATTATAGATACTAATTTATATTCTTTTAACTGTCTGCAAAAAAAAATTTGTCACGTGAAAACTAGGGGGGAGGGGGGGGTCTTCTTATATAACACGGTTGGTCACCGAGGGGGGGGGAGGGGGGTAAAAAATGGTAAAAAATGGGTCACGTGGTTTAGGAACGTTCCCTAATATACTTGCTCCACCAGTTAATTGATTGTCGATAGATCGAACTAGTGTTTTCTGCGACATACCACTTCGATTATCGAGTTGTTTGTAGACACTTTAATTTATGTAGCAACGATTAAAGATTTTTCATTTAAATAAATAAATACCGCTACACAATACAATTTGAATGAATAGAACAGAAACTCAAACTCATCATTCAAATTTCCTCCTCCCTGGGAATCGAATCCAAGGCCTTAGGCATAGCGGCGGTCAGGCGTGGTTACCATTACGCCACGCCGGTCATTTTTAACCGACTTCAAAAAAGTAGGTATTCAATTCGACTGTATTTTTTTTATGTTTGTTACTTCAGAACTTTTGACTGGGTGAACCGATTTTGATGATTTTTTTTTAATCGAAAGCTGGTGCTTGTCATATGGTCCCACTTAAATTTGAGCGAGATCTGACTAGTAGTTTTTGAGTTATTTTGAAGTCGGTTATTTTCTGTTCGTAAAATTTAGATTATTGTAATAAAACATTTGCATTGATTCCGGATTGATATCCAGAGTACAATAATTATTATTGTAATATTTAACACTTGGTAATTTATTATTTTGCTCAATTCTTCCTAAATTATGAAAAGAGATGCTGTCTAAAAAAATCAAAAAAATAACAGAAATGAAATGAATTCCAGTACCGCGTTTGCGAAAAACCCAACTAAAACATACAATGTTACAGAATATTACCATTTTGAAAACACACTAGACCTTGACAAAACAATGTATTCGAAAGGAAATACTTTATATATATGTATTAATCCAGCTCTTTCAAGCACATTTTTGTAATTACATACCGCATAATTCATATGCGCGTAAAATGTATTGAATTTGTTACATTTTTGCTTACGAACTTCCTGTAGCTGCAGTACTACTGTAAGACATTTAACAACATTTATATTGTACGATACGACGAATACGATGGTGCGATAAATAAATCGTAGGCATTATACCTACGATCCACCGAAATCGATTTCCGTATTCTTTCCGTTCCCTCCGTTCCTTTCGTAGCCTCCATACTTTAGCGGCTTAGCGGCCATCCATAAATTACGTCACACGTTGGGGGGGGGGCATGTAGTGTGACAAGGGGTGGGAGGGGGTCCTAAATTTCGTGACGTCACATTACAAAATCGAATAATTGGTATGTATAGGTAAATATTAAAAAACAATTAATGAAAGTAAGACTTATTTCGGAACTGTTGTTTTAATTTCATAATTTCTAGGTATAAAATTTCATAATATGTGACGTCATACTAGGGGGGGAGGTCTCACAAATGTGACCAGATGTGACAAGGAGGGGGGAGGGGTCAAAAAGTCATGAAATTAGTGTGACGTAATTTATGGATGGCCCCTTACTTTTATAAACTTGATACATACAAATTTACTTTTATACTCATTCAGAATTTTACTACCCACTTTACTTTCATTTATATTCACCATTTATGTATAGTTAAATAATGATTAACTTCTGCATAAAGTTTTATTTTTCATAGGATTTATATAAGTTCTATAGCATCGTTTATTAGCATTAAGCAGTCATCAATATACCTAACTCAAACTAATAAGTTAGAACTATTTGACTTTGACAACTAAGTGTTTACAGTGTTAGATTTAAAAGCGGGTTTATCGCTTCCTTATAGACTGGCTATTGTGATTCCTTATAAGAAAGTTAATGGGTTACACTAATTACAGATACTGACATAAAAAGCTCAGTGAATGACATTTCCTTTTATAATTTTATGTATGTAAGACGGAGACTTAAGTATTGTTAGAGAAATAACAACCATTTACTTCTTAATTGGATTGGTAAACGAACTAGGAAAGTTATCTTACGCATAACTGTTATATTTCGTTCGCACCGCCCACTACTACTTACAATATTACTTACTTACAATATTTCGTGAAACGTGATTTAAATCTGAATGAAAAAGAGTAATTATCATACAGAATTGCCAATTTTCAGTAATAAACTTTATTATGTTAAAAAAAGCTAGATAGTCCGTACATACGGACACTTTCACTTTCACTTTTAGTTTCTTATTAGGTACTTTTGTTTTGTGCAAATAAGTGTGATTTACATTACTTACGAGCTTTAGGTACTCTCTTAACTCTCACGTTTGCCCAAGGTATAAATGGACCAGAAAAATGATGTGAATTTGATAAAGACACATGGAAATGACCAGCTCTAGTTCTCTACACAAGTAAGTGATCTTTTTTGTTATAAATGTACATATGTACATATATAATTAAAAAAATAATGTACTCCGAAATGGTGGTAGATTAAAAAGTGACGTGCTTAGGTGTATCAGTGATAAGTTTGTTCAGTGTTCAATTTTAAAAACACGTAACGCCATCTAGTGATGAAAAATGTGAAACTTGAAAACTGCCACCTGACATTTATATGCCTTTGATAGCCTGTAGTGTAAACTAAGGAATATAATCACGGCTTCCGCGGTATTGCTTCAGCGATAAAAATTTGATTGATCCATTAATAACACTACTCAGATAGTGATAGGCATTTCAACTAAACATCGAGCTTTATAGGCAGTGGCGTAGCTAGCCCTTCTGGGGCCCCGTATCAAAATTTTGCCGGGGGCCCCCTCTCGACTCGAGGGTAAAGATCTTTCTCAAAAGAAATAAAAAAGCTAGCGTGAATTAAAACAAATATAATATACTAACATCGATTAATAAACCACATACAATCAATATTCGTTTCGGGAGATCCGAACGCGACCGCAGACTCAGTAGCCGATATGATACGACAGGGCACCATGGTCATTGTCAACGACATGGTCATCCGCATGCACGCTTATAGATCTATCCACCTTAGGGCTTAATACAAAGTTTAACGCTGCCTCCTGGTCAGCAAAGAAGCAAATGACTAAAAGGAAGGCAATTTAAAGTTCATCGGCAGAACTGGCTAGCTAATGGACGATTACCCTTCTGGTAGTCGAGAATTCTGGTCGCTAGCTCAAGCTGCTGAGGGTAACTTCTGTCGGTCGTCTCTTCCACAACTGCGTAAATCGGACAACTCCGTGGTCCATACGGCAAAGGGGAATGCCGAACTTCTTGGCATCCTTTTGGCCGCCAACTCAATTCTTAATGATAGAGGGATCGCCTCCGCCTAAAAACCTGTGAGCCCGCCCGCCTAAAAAATGTACAGATGTTCCATAGCGGAACTGTTGTAGGTATTAGAGACGGAATAAATCTTATTGCGTTTTTATGTCGTTAGGTACATTTGATTACAACTGAAACGTTAACCCGTATAATTCTGTGTTCGCACCCTCATCGTTTCATAGAAAATGTATACGATAGTGCATACGCAGCGGAATCCCGTACGGAACGTGGCCCGTACGTCGCCGATGATGTTTTTTTTGTCCCGTACGGGAAAAAGCCCGTTACGTATGCATTGGGCTTTTTACTCATGAGGGCAAAAACTATTAGGCAACATAATCTGTAATGAGGCAGTTGCATGTCTTTTTAGGGTTCCGTAGCCAAATGGCAAAAAACGGAACCCTTATAGATTCGTCATGTCTGTCTGTCTGTCTGTCTGTCTGTCTGTCTGTCTCTCTGTCTGTCTGTCTGTCTGTCTGTCCGTCCGTATGTCACAGCCACTTTTTTCCGAAAGTATAAGAACTATACTGTTGAAACTTGGTAAGTAGATGTATTCTGTGAACCGCATTAAGATTTTCACATAAAAATAGAAAAAAAATAATAAATTTTGGGGGCTCCCCATACTTAGAACTGAAACTCAAAAATTTTTTTTTCATCAAACCCATACGTGTGGGGTATCTATGGATAGGTCTTCAAAAATGATATTGAGGTTTCTAATATATTTTTTTTCTAAACTGAATAGTTTGCGCGAGAGACACTTCCAAAGTGGTAAAATGTGTGTCCCCCCCCCTGTAACTTCTAAAATAAGTGAATGATAAAACTAAAAAAAATATATGATGTACTTTACCATGCAAACTTCCACTTAAAATTGGTTTGAACGAGATCTAGTAAGTAGTTTTTTTTTAATACGTCATAAATCGTAAACCGCAATTTACCTCGATCAAAGTTACAACGAACTACAAGAACTTTTATATTATGTTACTTGCTGCTACGGAACCCTTCATGGGCGAGTCCGACTCGCACTTGGCCGCTTTTTTCTATCTGTGTCTATATGTGCTTTGACCGTTTCGCTTGTACTAATGAGCGTTTCTAGTAGAACATATAATTCATTGATCTTATGCCACATGATACGTCTTCGTGGAGGGTTACCCTTTTTCATTCCATCCACTTAATGGGCGATCTCAGTGACCTGGCTAACTACAGGCCTATAGCGATAAGCCTATAGCCTCCCTGCTTGCAGCGGTAATGGAGCGCGAGATTAACATGCAGCTCCTGGGATATCTGGAAGATCATCAGCTGATCGACAATACGGTGTTTGCGACGGTCGTTCAGCTGGTGATCATCAAATTTATGTTACGCACACCTGTTGGCATCGTCAGGCTATTGATCGCAACGGGGTTCCTCTCAGTTGCAAAACTTGCAAGTGGCGGATAGCAGGCTTAAAATTGTGTCTGAAGTCAAGAACTATCTGGAGCAAGTCTCTGAATAGGGTTGACTTAATTTAGTCGAGTTCAACCCCACGAAGACACAAGTTGGCGCGTTTACCACTAAGAAAACCCCATTTTTCATAGTGCCACAATTCCAGGGTACCGCGCTCATCACTAAAAGTGTTGTAAGAGTATGATTCTGGGAGTTGACATCTCGAGTGATGTGTAGTATCAGCGTCATTTGGAAGCCAAGGCTAAGTTGGCTTCCAAAAAGCTTATTTTCTAAACCAGGCTAAGGAGTATTTCACTGTGAGCGAGGCTCCTGCTCATGCTTTACAAAGCTCATGGCTGAATTGAAGTTTTATCCACACCGATGAGACTCGTGGAGAACTTCTACGGTCCGATTCTCCTGATCATTTTTACCACGCACGTGCTAACTGTAGAATGAGCTGTGCTACGTGTAGAATGAGCTTCCTCCTGAGGTATTCCCGGAGCGCTGTGTCATGGGGTTGCCACCGGCATGTCCGCGCAGCACTCAGTTCCGGAGAGCATCATGAGTCGTGTAGAACGTAGTTTTTTTGTACATTAAATATTTTGTTTAAATTTTGATTAGGGCATATAATAACTGATTAGATGTTTTTCTTATTATTATCTGTACTGCCTGTTTGTCTTCAATTCGTCGTGTTTCCAGATTTAGAATCATGGCCTCTTAAAGATAAATTGCATGATGCTAAAGTAATTAATGCATTAATACGATGAAAGATGGTCCAGAAAGTAATTTTATTGTTGATTTCACTTTTCACTTCATTGATGCTTTCCGGAATATTTTTCGAATCATAATAATAAATTTCCGGATCAATTCACGAATTTTTTCTAAGGCGCATTGGGGGCCCCCTCAGCCCCGGGGCCCCGTATAATTGATACGGCTGATACGGCGGTAGCTACGCCCCTGTTTATAGGCCTACAGCCTCATCCATCAAATGTTGCTTGAGGCAATACTTATATTTGATTATTACATTTTGATTATACTTGATTGATAACGTAACAAAGCTACATGCAATCCGGTGATAAGTGACGATCCACACGCCAACCACACTTTTCATGTCAATTTTTTCGCTCTCATTTTTTATTTGTTTTAATTTTTAAACAAACAAGCCTGCATGTAATTGTGAACAGCCGTGAATGTAACTCCAAAATCATAATTGCCGATTTTTGGATCAACTTGTACCTATTGGTAATTACATTATTTAACATTGCAAACGAAACGAGATTAATATGCACAATCACTTTTACGTAATGTGATTAATATGAATAATGACTTTTATCAATAAATGATTTTAACAAAGATTTATAATTATTTCATTGAAATGAAAGTTGAATAATTGAAAGTTTGTACTACATATTAAGGGTCTTTACACGTGAAGAATAATTGAAATGGGGGTTTAACTAATGATAAAAGATATGAGTCGTGTGTGGCAAGGTCGTTGCATACGTAACGTGGACGGGACGGGGGCGGGACGTAGACGGGGCAGAAATATACGTGCGTGCCCCGTTTCCGTCCCGACCGTGTCTCCGTGGCGTATGCGCTATCGTATTACATTTTCTATGAAACGATGTTTCTAAAACTTTACGTCCCGTTCCGTCCTCGTCCCGTCTACGTTACGTATGCGTCGACCTTTAGTCCTAGCCGTGCGAAAGATGTGTAATGTTTTAAAGTTTGTGTGTGAGCATTTGTTTTTAAACGGTTTGTTTAACTTTGTGTGGGTCAAATCTCGCAAGCCTAATTAGACAGAGCTACTTCCTCTTATCCTAAGGAATTGAATTTTTATATACCTACTAGCTGCCCGGACAGACTTCGTTCTGTTAAAAGTTTTTTTTTTTATTAAAACCTTCCGTGTGCCGGAAGATGTAAGCTATCCATCCTATCTTTCAAGTTGGATCAAACTGTACATGGTGTGCAAATTTGATTAAAATCGGTAAAGTAGTTCAGGAGTCCATCGCGGACAAACAACGTGACACGTAATTTATATATATTAAGATTGATTCACTTCTGATGACAATACATTTTTGTGATAAGCATGAGCTGATACTACACACAGTCACATTTTTAACGTCATGTTTAGTTCTTACATTGAGACAATATAACCTTGCATTTAGTTTTTAAACTATTAAGTAACTTGTTTACAATTTTAACAGCAATGCACCAGAGGTAGGCAGTAACAAATTCGTAGACTGTTTCACAGAGAAATCCAGTTTAGTTTAGTTAATGGTCACAATCGCACCTAATTTAAATAAATTCCACGACTGTATCTTACTCGTGATAGTGCGTTGCTTAGGGCTTCTGCATGACATTAATAAAATTGAATGGAGAAGTTTAAATATAAATAAACTTCGGTTAATGTTATTAATCTCGTAATATTGTAATAATGATAAATACCATAACCATACCTCCATGTACAGATATCGCTAATTACAATGATAATGCTAATTATAATGCTAATTCCTAAATAATATTGTCTTGTGTCAGAATGTCTGAACCAACCAACCTATGTCTGAACTTTTTTTTTAATTCTGCAAAGCAAATTGACATTTCCAGTATTTCAAGTTTTTATTGTTTTCTAAATTACGATTTTCCACAATCGGTAAAACGTA
Source organism: Thymelicus acteon (assembly GCA_951805285.1). Lineage (NCBI taxonomy): Eukaryota > Metazoa > Arthropoda > Insecta > Lepidoptera > Hesperiidae > Thymelicus > Thymelicus acteon. The sequence continues at coordinate 5,806,150 of OX638217.1, forward strand.
TTCAATGTTTTCCGATTTCTGTGTTAAAAACTAATATCGAGGTAATTAAAAGGCAACTTATTTCATATGCCCTGACCCAGAAATTCAAACATAATCGCATCGCTACTAATTCCTATCTACTAATTCCTATCAATTATACAATCTTTGATTAAATTAGTAGAAATATTTATTGGAAAAGTCCGCCATCCTAGGAGTCTCTCTTCACGTTACGTAACGTCTATTGAACTTTGTGAATAGTTTAATCTATCAGTAATCTTGATTAAAAAAATTAATACTCTAAAATTTACCGGTTAAACAAATACGTATAAATATCTTACGATTCATGTAACCGGAATCATGAAAACATCAGTAGCAAAAAAGCATTATTTTTGCATTTGACATTAGCTTGTGTCAATTCACTTTGCACTATTAAAAAACAGAGTTTATTGGATATAGTTGACGGTATAAAGATTGATCACAGACATAAAAAAAGAACAGACGTAACCTTGTCTAATCGAGAGTGAAGCTGACAGCTGACAGCTCGCTTAACATGTGTGCGTAATTTTGTAATTTTTGATTGGCGATGGTGTCAATGTCGTAGCCGTATGGTGTCAATGTGTGGGTGTGTGTACTTGTACGAATACAGAGTTGGTATTCCTATGGGTGCTTCACTGAATTTGTTCTTGGGATTATGTCCGTCTTTTTTTTAGGTCCGTGAGATTGATGTAATAATTTCCAGTTAAGGTAGCTCGCAATTTAAATAATATAACCTGCTTTAAGAAAAAATGGAAAAATAAATAATCTAAAATAAAATCTTAAACAAAGCGGCAAATTATAAGGTTAAATAGGAAATGTTAGCAGTATTCATAATGAAAGGTACTTTCAAATTAACTTTATTTTTTTCTAATCTAAACAGGTGCCAACCCTATTTGCCAAGGCTGCTGTAATATTAAGTGACCATTCAATTGTCACAAGTAACATTGTTAGTCTAAAGCTTGCCAAGTATTTTCTATGGAGATCTTAATATTTACCCTTTACCACCTGTCTGGTAGTAAATACTGGCCATACGTCATAACCAGACATGTTTCTAACTCCATTATTTACAAAACTGGTAATCAACGAAATGCTCGACAAAGTTAAGGTTAGCAGTTTTTGATTCGTTACAAGAACTGTCATAATCGATAAAGAGCTTATTCTAATACGTGTAAGCCGAACATAAGAGCGAAGTCATCGGCGAACTCTTTCATTGTCAGATAACTTCTTAATCCTACCTTACGATGAAATTAGGGCTACCACCTGGTTGGCCTAACCACTCCACTCATTCACTTAGGCTTAAGCTGCAAATTGAATCACTTCAGGCATCCTTAATTACGAAAAACCAGTTCTTAGTAGGCCGTTAATGGATTAAAAGCAAGTATCATTAACAACTCCATAATACTTTTCATTTTGATAAATCGTTACATCATGTTAAGTACCATTACATCGCCGCACGCCGTGTGAATTCATAAACCCGTTATGATTCACATACAATTATTAATTGTATCACTTTCCAATTATATATATTTACATACAGATCATTAGCAAGTTAGTAAGATGAAATAAAGTAGGTACTGTAAATGTTTATATGAGTGTTTTGACGGCTAGACGTTTCTTAAAGGAGAAAGCTTTGTAAGACTTATGATTTGAAATGCCCACATTTTGTAAGTCTATAAGTCAATTTATTATAGTTTACACAGTATTTTAATAGCCGCTCTTAAATTTTTTACGAAAAAGTAAAAGATAAACTTAAGGAAAATGTTAACCCATTACTTATTAGATACGTGTAATAAAATTACACTAACAAACGAAATATTCGAAAACATAGGTACCTTAGCTTTTAATCTATAGCTAACAAAGTAATATGTCTATAAATTATATTATTATCCCGTTCTTACTTGAATAATTTATTTAAATCGCTTAGCGTTGTTATGTTTCGAGCTTAATTTATTACATCAAATTGAGATCCTCCTCCTTTTTGAAATCGATTAAAAAACATAATCAATCTTCAAACAACGTACCTAATTGAAATAGTGCTTTCATTCAACAGCTACAACTCAATTATTTCACTAAAATAAACATATTTTTTTATAACTAGTTCAAAAGCAATATGGTTTATCTAGCTCTATCAGTTAGCTCGTGCATTTAATGGCATACTAATAGATATGGCAAGATAAAAATAATTAGATATTTCACTTTTGGCCACAACAAATAAATCATTCAACTGCGGCACGTCCGAGGAACATACGTCATGGCCAATCTATAATTTGGCTCATTGTGCAGAAATATCAGTGGGCGGAGTTTTAAACGGCCTTGAACTAACTAATCGTGTACCTCAAATAATGGTAATGTCAGAAGTCCAATACATAATAGTATGTCTGTGTTGTGATTGTTTCGACAGAGCAAGTTCATATCGAGAGATTGATGTAAAATGTATATTATTATGTCGGCGAGGCCATGAATCTGTAGTGGAGGTCCAGGGACGGACGTCTTTATTCTCTACTAGCTATTTAGGTCGGTCGATGCAAAAGCTGCCATATAAGAAATTTCATGAAGAAAAACTAAATATTTAGAATGAAGGAATTGTCAATAATGTAGAAGAGATTATTATTGCTCACGGAGTAGTAGATATTGTTTTTGATGTGAATGTTAGGAGAACTGAAAATATATCATGAAGCAAAGTAAAAGCAATATCATTGAATAACCAATAGCATAGAATACCCCTTCTGCGTCATATATAATGTACTTTATTGATGAAAGTGTACATTGTATATGTATATTTTCTTTTAACTAATATTTTTCTGACAACTTTTATTTCAACTACTGCATACAGAGAACGTCCCTAGCTTGTGCCACTCTGACAGGTGTTGAGCCTTCTCAATCCAGTGAAATTTTGCTGTCTTTTTTAGGTTGTCAGTCGACCTGGTTGGATCTTTGCTTCATGAAGTTCACTGCCACTAACGCTAGCTAATTTTTTGAGCTAGGTCAGTAACCCATGTCGGTTACTGATCGTCATTTCAGGCTCGGATCGCACAGAAAATTTTTGAGCATAGTTCTAACAATATTTTTCTATTTTGGTAAATACTTTCATATTATTGTAGTAAATATCATAGTTATAACACTACGGGGTTATATAGAATATCGATATTTTATTAAGAAAGGATTCGTGACAGCCAAAATTGATGCAGCTACTACCAGCAATGGTGCAGTTCCTATTATAATTAATCTATCAACTTTATAAATTAACCGACTCTACGTGAAGCTTATTAAAAAGCTTAGTCGTGTTCATTAGTCCTCTAATACTAAAAGCACACAAGTTTGCTTTTTAAATAAATTAAAATTTTTGTTGGTTCAAAAGCCACTGTTTTATTATTGAATCATATATCTATAAGTGAAAACTTTTGTTATCTTATTAATGAGCCACAGAGTGCTGAAATACTCGTGGGTGTGCCTTTGTGCGTTAAGGCAGCCTTGAACTGCATCTAAAGCGCAGTTCATATTGTCTTTGGTAAATATGGATGTATGGCCCTAGAGTTGACTGTGCAGAATATTTGTGGTCCAAAAGTACCAACTAAACACATCATCAACATGAGAATGCAATCAATCAAGGTATTTAAATTGCTGCGATTTTTTTTAAAGTAAGTATTACCTATTCTATTAAGTAAAGTGGAGACCCTTTAAGTTTCTCACTAGTGTTTTCCGTTTATTTACATGCAAATAAACAATAATATACAATAAAAAATATAAAATTTATAAAAAAGTACAGACCATATAACATAACGAGAATCAAACACAATTTATTATCACGAGTTGTTTAATACTTACCTAATTCAAGAAAAAGCAGCTTTGTGAAACAAGCTTTATACGCTAATCTAATCAATCTTATTTCTCGTAGTGGTCAATGTAAAATAATATTTTCTAAGCGGAAATATTTTACCGTATTTTGAAATGTGCACCAAAAATAAATGTGTTAGTACTAAATCTGAAAGACAATGCCCTTGGGGCAAAGGTGCCGCATTCCATTAAACTTATAAATTAATAATTTGACGCATTTAACTATGATACATTTTTCACTTTTAAATTTAATTTTTATAATTGAACAAAGTTATGAACTGGATTAAGCGACACTAATTTAATCTGAGAAAATAAGCCTCAAAACTTTGAACGTGAACGCTGAGGTAAGAATTGTATGAGCGCTTCTGTACTTTGGAGGGCACGTAAATAACCTTTTTCCGTCATGTTGGTAGCTGCAACTCCGAACGCAATCGAATAAACTTTATTAAAATCTTACCATATAATTTTAAAGTTGTTGCGATCCTTATGATGGAAATAAATGTTTCTTTCTTTCTTTCTTTTAAACATAAATATTTGGGTGATACGAAAACTTGAGACATTTGGGTTGGCCACTAAACTCTCCACCAATTCGCCCGAGAGCAGCGTAGAGGAGTCCAAGACCTCATTAGAGTCATTAGAAGAGTTCCAGTTCGTGGCTGTGAATGGGTTGAAGCCAAGTATCTTATTTTTTAACCGACTTAAAAAAAGGAGGAGGTTCTCAATTCGACTGTATATTTTTATGTTTGTTACCTCTTAGAACTTTCGACTGGATGCGCCGATTTTGATGACTCTTTTTTTAATCGAAAGCAGTTGCTTGTCATGTGGTCCCACATAAATTTGAACGAGATCTGACAAGTAATTTTTGAGTGATTTTAAAGTCGGTTATTTTTTGTTAGTAAAATTTAGATTATATGAATAAAGTTTCATAAAATATAAATTAATAATATAAGTTAAATGTGAGCGTGCTAGCCTCCGGCACAATGTAACTTGTCAGCAATGATTAAACTGATTAAGTAGTTAATATAATTATTTAATACCTATTACTTCGACGATAAGCTCGGTTATTACGCGCATTAACATGAATTTTAGTGTTTATTTATTAGATATAGTCGATAATATTCGATTTTACATCCGATTTTTCTCAAAATGATGTGTTCTATGTTCTGTAGTAACAATTTTTACTGTGAAATATTAAAACAACTGTGACGTATAAAATAGTAGCGCACTTCCTGGAGCTTTAACCCTATTTTTAACCGACTTCAAAAAAGGAGGAGGTATTCAATTCGACTGCATTTTTTATGTCTGTTACCTCAGAACTTTTGACTGGATAGACCGATTTTGATGATTCTTTTTTTAATCGAAAGCTGGTGCTTGTCATGTGGTTTCTCTTAAATTTGAGCGAGATCTGACAATTTTTGAATTATCCCTAATTTTGAAGTCGGTTATTTTTTATTATATATCTATGTTCTATAAACAGTTATAGGTATCTACATGTTACTTTATAAGGTAGATGATAATAAAATTATTTAATGGCTTTTCATGTCTAGATATAAAATCTATAAGATACTTTCTTACGTCAAAACAGTTCCTAGCTCCCAAACTACCTAACTATAATAAACATTTATTGACTTTCTCTCCTCTTTTACATTAGTAACAGTTATAAAGACGCTATAACAGGAAAACCAGAGTTAAGCACTTTCGCTAACATTACTTACAGCTCTATAAGTTTTATTGTCATTACGTCGACAGACGTTGTAAATCTCAACGTTTCTCGTACATTAATGACTCTTCTGACCTTGTGGATGCTAATGATGATTTTTGACGTAATTGTACCCTATCTGTGATATAAATAGTATGGTAGCGAAGGGAACTGTTACGTGAAACGCACTATAGTGTTGTTTGTAGATGATTGTTATTTCCTCTTTTTTTTCGCTTTCAGAACCCCTGCTCTTCGACTCTATTTACATATTTTCACTTTTCCAGACTAGTCGTTTAAATCTGTCGTGTTATATTTACACTGATTAATGTATTTACGGCCTTATTCATAAATGCGTAATAACCCTATTTTAGCTAGGTATTGCAGTATTGCAATATGTTTTATCTTTATCGTTTTCTTCATATAGAGATAAAGAAACAAAACGCCAGCGTGGGTTACTCGCTGTACCTCTCATATTGTGAGGGGAGATCCGATACTAGCTGTGGGATAGCCATGAGTTGTGCTGATGATATTCATGATAGGGGTAAGCGTACTCTTTTTTGAGTAAACTAATGCAATATATAAGGCATCAGACCACGTGGGCGGTCACCCATGAGGTGGACTGACCAAATCCAGTCTGCAGTGGACGTTCCTTTGCATGAGTGCACCAGATTATACACAAACAGGGAGAAGTGGCGAATGCTCGTGAGGCAAATAACATCTGCCCAAGTACGTCCTACCTCATGAAGACCACGACTGCTCTAGCAAGAGTGATACGAAGAAGAAGAATCCGATATAATGTCGAAACCATGACGTCGATTTATTAATCTCGACGCACGGACCTAAAAAAAAGACTGATGCAATCCCAACAACAAATTCAGTAAAGCACCCATAGTACTCTCTATTCGTACAAGTACACACTGACACCATACTGCGTCAATCGCGAACCAAAAATTACGCACACATGGTAAGCGGGCGGCCATTGCTATGCTTCACTCTTGATTAGACGAGGTTACGTCCGTCTTTTTTTCAGGTCCGTGTCTCGACGATTACCTTCAACGAGTCAAGATAAAAATTAAGTCAGAAAGATTAACGAGCACACCGTAGAATGGAAAGAATGCAATATTTGTAATAATCATTATTCATACAATACAAATATTAAAGCAAGGTTTAAAATAGGTCTATAATAGATTAGTCACATGACTGATGACAGAAACGACAAATTGACCAATTTCTCTAGCGGGCATGTGACAGCTCTCAACACACTATTTAAATAGGGTGTTTGTACCAATAAGTGACACTTTAAGAGAACGTATTATAAAATAATAATAATTAAAACGCACTATTTTTAATGCTCTAAATTTTGTTTTGTAAATAATTACTAAAATTTTAAGTTTTTTTGCAATTAAAATATTTTAAGCCTTTTTTTGCTCTCATGACAGATATAATAATAAGACTAGTAAATATTCGTATATAATTTATTATGGGTAAATACGAAAATACAGTAATTTTTTCGAATAACAAATAGGTACTAGATTTTTCTGTGGACTATGAAATTGGTGAATTCAGTCTACTTACGCATTATTTTGTGTCTTTTAGGTACCTATTTATAATGATATCACAAATTATTTGAGATTACCTACACATACAAATTTATTATCATAAATTGAATTATTCATTTCTGACAACATAAGAACATCAATCATTTTAACTAAGCGTTAACGTATAATATTAATGCCGATCACTGGGTCAAACACCTTAAATATCTCATTGTAATATTCATTCGGAGCACCGGTCTATATTTTGCGAAGGTAATGTGCATTATGTAACGGTAATGTTGTATTAGTTAATATAAGATTGTTATATAACATTAGACTGATTGTTACGATTCTCTGGGCTTTGGAATGCGAACACTATTTTGAGTATGTGAAGATTTCACTTAGCCAGCGCGTGATGTAGCCAATTTTATTGACTGTGAACATTTTTCTTTTTCTAGAACGGCAAGATCCGGCTATAGCGCAGCGCAACGACAAATTAGACAATTACGGCGAAATAACGCTGCAATTTGCTTACGAACATATAATTTTCATACTATAGACCAGTACAATGACTTCATTTTTTTTATGGAAAAAGCCGACAAATATTTGATGATCCACCTGATGATAAGTGGCTATGGTCGTCCATAAACATCAGCGACACTAAAGGCTACAATGATGCGTTGCCAGCTAAGATAGAGAAAGAATTGGCTCTCAAGCCCCCAGTTGCAACACGACGAGTCGTTTGGCGGGTAAGTCAAGCAAGCTTTTTTTTATTGAAATAGCCGGCAAACGAGCTGACGATCCACCTGATGGTAAGTGGGTATCGTCGCCCATGGACATCAGCAACACCAAAGGCATCACTGATACCTTGCCGGCCAAAAAAGAGAGAAGAAAAATAAAGAAAGAACTGGCTCTCAAGCCCCCAGCCGGAACACATCGAGTCGTTTGGCAGCTGACTCATGCTCAAGGGTGGTCGCTATCCAGGCGAACCCCATGGAGAAATAATAATAGTAATAATAGTATTAATTACAATTAAAACCAATATTACCAATATAATCCCTCGAGGAGCCCTACCACCAGCGGGCCGGATTTAGTTGCCTCTTACGACACCTATCCAGCGTGGGATTGGGGTTAGTATTCTAAGCCGCCCCAATACGACTGATGCTGACTTATTAAGATTATTATGCTAAGTTAGAGCGCTCCCCATCATGGACTTCATCGCCATTCAATATCAGGGATTGTTGTCAAACATTGAAAGTAAAAAACTTATTATTAGTAATTATTTACTACTTATTTTGACTACTGTTATTATTTACTTAATAAAATATACTACCTACTTGTGTATAATGGCTTACTCACTCCTGTTTAGTTATGTCGGAATAGAGGTTCTGTATCAATAGCCGTCTGCGACTGTTTCGCAAGCGATTTAGAGGACCTCGGACAGGTCCGAAACTAGTCGGGCAAATCGGATATAAACAAACCCGAGTATGTCTTCAGGCACTCACAAATCATTTAGTGTCAAACAAAATATATTTGAATTGGCTACAATTATTTATTAGACGTTAATAGTAGATAGTATTGACTGATTACAATTAATTTTAATTAAATTTTTCTGACCTGTTAAAATGATAATTAAATGTGCTTCTTTAATGAGTAGAACTAGTCAAATAAATTGTTGCCGTAACATCGTTATTGTAGGCAGTATCTATAAAGAACATACATACTATACATCTATAAAGAACATATACATAATTGTACGAAGACATACATTATATGCGTTCGGGAAACTGGGTCATAATATCGAGATATATAGAAATAATATATAGAGAGATCAGAGAGTGGACGATTACTCTCTCTCGAACACTACCTCAGTGCCTGAAGTCGAAGGTGTTTGAGCAGTGTGTGTTGCCAGTGATGACATACGGCTCCAAGACGTGGTGCTTTACTATTGGCCTCATTCACAAGCTCAAAGTAACACAGCGAGTTATGGAGAAGGCTATGCTCGCTATTTCTCTACTCGATCGCATCAGGAAGGAGGAGATACGAAGACAAACGACGGTAACCGACATTGATCAAAGAATTAGCCAGCTAAAGTAGCAATAGGCCGGCCACATAGTGCGAAGCACCGATGGGGAAGTGCTCGAGTGGAGACCACATCTCGGAAAAATAACTAGAGGACGCCCCCCGACTAGGTGGACTGATAACCTAAAGAAGACAGTGGGTATACGCTCGATTCCGAAGGCTCAAAACCGGTCAGACTGGTTCAAATTAGGAGAGGCCTATGTCCAGCTGTGGACTTGTAAAGGCTGATGGATGGAAAGATGGATGGATAATTTATATATTGCTTTGATACAAACAAAAAAACGTATTATCGTAAAGCTAACTGTTTATTAAACAAACCGTAGATGCGGGCGAAAGCCGGCTTATAATGTAATACATTAGAAAAACAAGCTTTTTAAGGTATACATTAATTACATAAGTAGGAGGTAATAAACTAATGAGTTTACAAAATCGCTGTCCATTTTATAATATGGTGATCGAAATTAAAATTCATGTGATGTATTTTCGGAATCGTAGCAACCGGCGTCGGTTTTAATAGTTCGTAGTCGTTAGTAAAAACGAACGTGGAGGCACGTTATATTATTGGTATATAGTGTGAGTGGCAAAACTTAAGAAACATTTTATGTTAAATAAATATAAATAAATATTTCCACTAACATGTTGTGAATATAACATTTTGGGGGGCACGTTCATTTTTAAAGAAAACGATCTCTACTTTGTTCACTTATTATTGTATAAAATACAAATACATCATACGTATGTAAAACTTTTTTACGAGTTATGGTTTATTTCTCAGATATTTATTTATCGACGTTTTGGCATTTTTTGACATGTGGTATGTTATCACGTCTAAACGTGATAGTGAAATGTTTCCCAAAAAAAACAAACGAACATACAGACATACAGGCAAACTAACTAGCAAGCAACAAGACAGAAACCCGTTCAAACGTACATGACGGTGATTCTATAAAGGTTCCGTTTCCATTCTTACGGAACTATAAAACTAATTCACTTACCGCAGACATCAATGGTGAAATGCAAATAACCTTCATATTGCCGTATTATGAACAGCTATGCCAGACCACAAAATTAGCAGTTATATTGGTATGCGGACCAATTATAGCCGGGGGCTTCCAAAGCGTAGATACGATATTCATTGACTCCGTTGCTACCACACACTAAGAATTGTGCTAGTTACTACCGTCTGTGGAAAATCATGTAACAAGTGAATACTTATTACTCGGCAGATTGAGTTTTTTCAAGTTTTCTGATCGACATAACGTATGGAACACGGACCCAAAAAAGAGACGGTCGTAATCCCAACAACAAATTCAGTGAAGCAATTGACACTTCACTGCTTCAATCGCGAATCAAAAATTACGCACACATGGTAAGCGGGCGGCCATTGCTATGCTTCACTCTCGATTAGACGAGGTTACGTTCGTCTTTTTTTCAGGTCCGTGGTATGGAAGTGTATTTTACTTGAGATACAAACGGTCTCATAGGAGTACGTTTGGCACCTTTGCATATGTTACCGTCTCGCTCGCTCTCGTGGGTTTGAGGTCACATTACCAACCCTAAAATTACCGTAGCATTGATAATGATGGCAACAAAAGCAGCAAATATGCCCAGTTATAAGTTCACTCAATGATATTATAAAGTAGATATGTCACTAGCGCGCCGACGATGAAGAGCGTAAGAACAGGCAATTGACCGTTCTGCTCGTAGTCGCTCTGTCAGTTCTAGACGATAGGCACGCTTTTGTTGTTGTCAGAAGTTCTTGACATTTGACATACAGCGTCAAAATGACTTCGTGTATTATACCAATGTAATTGGTGTAAAGAAATAAAAGAAAACATGTGTGTTGTAGCTCTTTTCGTAACAGATTTTTTGGTTGATTTGTAAGGGCATAACGTACTATCTATATTTTTAACCGACTTCAAAAAAAGGAGGAGGTTCTCAATTCGACTGTATTTTTTTTTTATGTTTGTTACCTCAGAACTTTGCGCGAACCGATTTTGATGATTGTTTTTTTAATCGAAAGCTGGTGGCTGTCATGTGGTCCCACATAAATTTTATTGAGATCTGACAATGGCATCCATGAGAAAACCACATAAGTCATAAATTTGTGTTAAGATGTGCGCGACAAATTGACGAATAACTCAATATCACGCCAACCGATTTTGATGATTCTTTTTTTAATCGAAAGCAGGTGCTTGTCATGTGGTCCCACATAAATTTGAACGAGATCTGAAAAGTATTTTTTGAGACTTTGAAGTCGGTTATTTTTTGTTAGTAAAATTTAGATTATCTATATATATAAAATTGAAAAGAGATACACTGATTAAACAAAAAATCTCAGAAACTACCGAACCGATCATGATGAAATTTGGCAGGGAGATAGCTTATGCTAAGGAGACGTCAGCTAAGAACGGATTTTTGGAAATTCATCCCCTAAGGGGTAAAAATACGGGATGGAGGTCATTTTCATACAAACCAACTTCGTCAGTTTTAGAGTTATAAATATCAAATTTTTTACGTAAGTTTATAGTAATAAACAAAAGTTAACTTTAACACATTTTTTTGGAAAATCATCCCTTAAAGGGTTAATTTAATGGATGTTACTTAGTAGGCAACTTCGTCATTTTTGAAGTTAAAAAGATGAAAATTTACATATTTGCTCCAGACTGGAAACAAAATTTGTAAGTATTATGTTTTTTTGGAAAATCATCCCCTAAAGGGTTGATTAAGACGGCGCAAATTAGTATGGCAACTTCGTCAGTTTGGAAATAAGAAGGGTGAAAATTTGTATATAAGCTTATAGTTAGACACAAAAAATAACTGTATCACTGTTTTCTCGAAATTCATCCCCTACAAATAGGGGTTGGAGGTCATTTTCATAGAAACCAACTTCGTCAGTTTTAGAGTTGTAAATATGAATTTTTTTATGTAAGTTTATAGTAATAAACAAAAATTAAGTTTAAAACATTTTTTGGAAAATCATCCCTTAAAGGGTTAATTTAATGGATGGTACTTAGTAGGCAACTTTGTCATTTTTGAAGTTAAAAACATGAAAATTTACATATTAGCTCCAGTTTAGAAACAAAATTTGTAAGTATTATGTTTTTTGGAAAATCATCCCCTAAAGGGTTAATTAACACGGCGCAATTTAGTATGGAAACTTCGTCAGTTTTGAAGTAAGAAGGGTGAAAATTAGTATATAAGCTTATAATTAGACACAAAAAATAACTGTACCACTGTTTTCTCGAAATTCATCCCCATAAGAGGTAATACTTAAGGGGTTATAAATATTTAAGAAACTACGTTAATTGTAACAGGTTTTTTGGAATTTCATCCCCTAAGAGGTAAATAAAGAGGTTGCAAATTTTTCCAGGACTTTGTCAATTTCAAACTCAGAAATATGAAAATTAATATGTAAGCTTATAGTGAAAAACAAAAAAATTGTGTAGAGGACTTTACGGACGGGAGCGGGAGGTGAGAGGGACAGGAATCGAGAGAGGAACCGGGAATGGGAGAGGGACAGGGACAGGGAGCGGGAGATGGAGAGGGAGAGAGAGAGAGAGGGTGAGGGAGAGGGACAGAAAGCGGGAGAGGGCCCGGGAGCGGGAGAGAGAGAGGGACAGGGCGCGGGAGAGGGAGAGGGACAGGAAGCGGGATAGGGCCCGGAAGCGGGATAGGGAGAGGGAGAGGGAGCGGGAGCGGGACAGGCAGCGGGAGAGGGAGAAAAAAGGACAGAAGTATTATTGTCTGTTTGTCTGTCCGGGCATCACATGAAAACCCTTAAACTGATTTCGACGGAAATTAGTTAAGTTGTTCCTTATACTTTGGATCACGTTTTAAAAAACTTTTCGTCGCGATAAAATTAAAAGTTTTCGCAGGAAACAAGATGAAACTTAGTATGGAAAATTTTTAAAATACCAACGTCTTGCTTTAAATTTGAAACAAACGTTCTTCATTTAATTGATGGAATACATGTTTTCGAGTTTTTCAAAATTTTTCATGAAAAATAAAAAAAAAAAAACAAATTAATGTTAATGTTGTTTATTTTTTAAAATCCGTTCCCGGAGGAATGATTTGTGATTTTATCGTAGGTTTCAGTATATAAATTCTATATTTCATATAAGTACTTCAATATAAATTAACCTGTTTTTCTGCAAGGGGTACAAATATGATAAGCATAAATTCCGCATGCGAAGCTGCGGGCAACAGCTAGTTTTATATATAATTTACTTCACCATCATAATCCATACATCCTCAAAAACAATCTTTCACATTTATAACAGTAAGATGTAAAAATAACTAGTTACATTTTTCGGCGAAATAACGCGCGTGGTGACTCCCTGTAGTCATTGTGTGTAACTAGAGATAATGTGTGTGCGTGAACAGATTCCTCATGATGATATTATAATTAGCGGGCAAGGTGGCTCTTCGCATGAGCAGACTCGCGCGACCACACACTATCATGCATGAGTTACGGCTAATGACTACCTCACATCAACGGTAGAAATATGGACACGTCTGCTTTGTGTACTTCATGGGATATGTAAAAAATGGTTAGTACAAAAGTTATTAGTTCACCTTTATAATTATGTTGAACTTTTTTCGATACCAGGTCCAGTTTCTCTGAAAATCGTAAAACCCTGTTTTCACTAAAGTTTACCCTATTTCGGCCTTAAGTCTGATTTCGAAAATGTAGAATATTTATATTTATTTCTTCTGTTAAATTTTAATACATCATGCAATTTAACTAAATTAATTATAGTAAAGCGTCATAAATTAAATCATTTTATTTTATAATAACTTTTTTAGGTGCTTATACTCGTATTTTTATTTTTAGAAGTTATACTGTCTCAGAAATAAATAAATAAATAACGCTTCACACTCATAGCCACTCACACTAGGATTCCCTGTGTCGTGGGTGCCATGGACAACACACTAGACAAGGACATTCACACCCAGACCGAGAACAGATATTCAAACTCATCATTCCAATTTCCGCCTCGCTGGGAATCAAACCCGGGACCCGTGGCGCGGCGATCCGTCATGGTAACCATTGCGTCAAACGGGTCGTCAATATATAATATAATAAACTGACAGTTTCTGTTTCAGTTCATACCACATCCATTTTTCAATCAATCAACATGAGTCTTAGTCAAAACTCAATCAAATCACAGTCAGAATATTATGCAAGTATGCACTACGTAATTGACGGATGCGTAAACAAATAAATTAGATGTAACGATTGATTAGGAAGACAAGAAAAACAGAATTAACAGTTGATTGAGTCCTGCCTCATTAGCTCGATTATTATAACGTAACGCGGTTATGCTAGATAAATCATGAAATTACATAACATTATTTAACTGTCTTATGTAACATTATTTCATTTTATTAATATTAACCGCTCTCGCTTTGGGATGCTTAGTCCCTATTCGAAAATAAGTTTTGACAGATTTTTTAATGGGTGGATTATATCTTATTTATTTGTAAGCAGATTTAATGAAACGATTTTTTTAAACAGTAAATGTTACTTCAAGCTTACTAGAATAATAATAATATAATAGACGTTTCTGGAACATATAACATAACTGGAACATACTCAGACGAACTGCAGAATTCTAATACCTAATTCTTGACAAAAAATAACCGACTTCAAAATAACTCAAAAACTACTTATCAGATCTCACTCAAAAAGTGGGACCACATGACAAGCACCAGTTTTCGATTAAAAAAACAATCATCAAAATCGGTTCACCCAGTCGAAAGTTCTGAGATCACATACCTACATAAAAAACAGTCGAACTGAATACCTACCTCCTCCCTTGAAGTCGGTTAAAAATGAGATCTATTGCGTTAAAAATAACCTGCACATATTTTTCAAGATAATTATTATCTTGCAAGACGTTGATTGTGCCTAGTTTTAGACTCAGCAAAACTGGTGGCTCGTTCATGGGTAGATGTGTAAAAATCTATAATAAAATCCCGTTAGAATTAACAGAAATGCCATACTGTAAATTAAAAACTCATGTAAAAGGTATTCTCATGAAGAAAGCATATTACAAAGTTGATGAGTATTTAAATGACAAGACTGCTTGGACATGAGTTTTTTTTTTTATATTAAATATTGCAATAAGTAGAATTAAGTGCTGTCTGTAACTGTGAGTAGGAAAAAAATTATCGCGGGAGTTTCTTGCCGCTTCTTCTCCCGGGACCACTCACGGTAGGGATTTGTTGAAGCGATGGCGTTAAGTGACTTTCGAAAAGTGTTTGTAACAAACCTACTTCGAATAAAAATTCATTTCATTTCATTTCATTTCATTTCGTTGATCAGTCACAGTTTTAATGTATGTATAGATACGCATATAAGCAAAAATCATTAAGCAATATTGATGCATCATTTAGTTACGTCATGCCTCCTGTGTAGTGTGTAAGCTACAGTGATCTTTTATGGATCCCAAACAATTCTTCGAAGTGAATACGTGACTTGTCTATGGAAATTAAAGAGACATCTGAAAGCACAACTTGTAGGAAAGCCTTACTATAATGATAATGAATATTTAAATGACAAAGATGCATGGATAGGTAGTAGTAACGTATCCAATTGCATTCATGGTATAAAATCTATTATTTATCAATGCATTTCTGCTATGTGCTTTTATTTATTTATTCTTTATTGAACCTTACACAAGTAACGGAACAAAAGGCGGACTTAATGCTAAACGCTTTTCTCAAAGAGTTTTTTTTAATGAAAGATCGTTACAAAAACTTTGTAAAAGACAAGTATAAAGTCAAGACAAGACAAGGAGTAAATTTACATTAATAATGTATAATTATTATTAAAAAAAAAACAGGCAAGTGCGTGTCAGGCCACGAGCAATGTAGGGTTCCGAAGTAGTAAGTTTATCGACTATTACTCATTAACAACTTATGCTAACATAACTGTGATAGTTTTCCTTGTAAATCCATCATATCTATTTTTGAGATTTTTTTCACTTGTCAAACTCCAACCCTTTAACCGGCCAATTGCATGTCATGCCTCGTGCAATGTAGGGTTCCAAAGTTGTATGTAAGTTCATCGACTATTACCAATACCGTGCATTTGACACACACACACACGCATAATATACACACAGATGTCAATGTGAAGTACCGTCGAATTTTTACCGCAAGTTATGTATCATGAAATTCTATCCCAGACATTACGGTTTGCGAGTTCTCAAATTCAGCCTCCAACCTATTACAGTTTCATAGCGAAATCCAAACTTCTTATCCGGTTATAACCAGTTATGGTGAGCTAAAAATATTTATGTATTGTGTATTAAATTGTGCTTTTATTCATTGCAACATTGTTGCGTTTATTCTTGGTAAACATTACCTACTTACATTGACATTAATTTCTTTACAATTAGACTTTTTACCACCGGCAACTAATGCTTTACTTTCCCGCATTAGAAAACATCTCATAGTATTGAAAACACATTATTAGCCACCATTACATTTTAGTATTAATACTGTAATGTAAGCGCTGAGACTTAGCTAATAAAATTATACATTTATACGTAGCGTTCAGGATATCCTTTAGGATTGCAGGTAGCTTGAGCTGAGCGTACACAATTTTACTAATGTTACAAAAAGCCGTCATCCGAACTCAACATGTTTTTGAATGGAATACTAATTTATCGTCAAAAGCGACATTATTAATTTATGCCCAATACTAAATTTGTTTTCACATTGTAAAACTAGATGGCGTTACTGTAAAGCAAGATGTAAGTGTATGAAAATTGTTTCAATACCCATTCAGAGCCGATGTTAGGGGGGGGGGGGCGATGAGTCAACGGCCTAGGGCGCCAAATTTGGAGGGGCGCCAAATTTGGAGGGGTGCCACATTTGGGGTGAGGAGCAAAAAAAAGGAAAAATAAAATTCTTAATAAACGTTCCCATTGGTTCAGTAGAAAATATTTTGAGCAAAAAAGCTCGATTTTATTTTCTTATGTGGGCGCCACAATATTCCTGCCTAAGGCGTCAGTGGCTCTAACGCCGACACTGTACCCATTATAGTACTAATTAAATTGAATACCTTTTTTCGTGGACAACAATTTTTTTTAAATAATATATCTAAATTGATAAGAATAACGTGTACCGGAAATGTATCAAATATATACTTACTTATAAAATGTATTGTTAGATTGTCTAAAAAATAGGAATGTCCTTGTTATTAAAATGTATTGATGTAATTGTTAACTAATGTAAACATTAAATACTTTATTTTTAATTGCTAGCCAGTTAAGCGAACACTATTTTCTCAATTTTTTCCGTCCGTAATAAGTGCCGTAACAATTTATTGCCACCATGAACTTCATAGGTCCATCGCCTTTGATCTGTGAGAAAAGTTAACGGTTTAAACATTGCATCACATTTTAGCAGGGTTGCCACATTGAACATTATTTTTTTTAAAACATTAACGTGTGTAGCATGGACATACATAATAAAAGCAATAAATCACCATCTAAGCCCCACTAATAACCATTTGTTTATCGTATAAATATCTGCTCTAAACGAGAATCGAACACGGTACCTAGTCACTATTGTCACTAGGAAATAAGTTACGGAGTCGTCAATCAAAATAAGTAGGTAAGAAAAATATTATGAATTAAACACGTTTTATAGATTTTCAGTTGGTAATATTATCATTTCGTCAAACCTTTTTTGAATTTACGAAATTATTTAGATAGTTTCTGGCGTCGAAATATTAAATCATGATTCAAATCATTTGCAAGGAAAAAGGGCTAAAAGGTTCTAGGCAGTACATTACTTAACACACAGAGATAATATAACCATTATAACATAACCTGTTTATGTACATTAGTAGATTAAGTTCAAATCTACTAGTCAGTAAGTGTTGTAACAAACACCGTAAACTAGATACCGTTGTATATTAAATAGGTGGTTAAGCAAACAAACATTCGTTACAAAACGCCACTGAAGTGTGACCGATAATGATCGAACTCAACGTGTAATTTTATCTATCAACATTGCGTTTAATTAGACTTCATTGAGTTTTTCATAACAATTCAGGTTTTAAAAAACTATTTAGGATGTAAGGATCTTTAATCAAAACCAACTAATGACACCCAGTAAGTTAGCTCCTAATTGTCAAAAGTCACAAAAAATTTAATATTCGTTGTTATTATTTTACCTACTAACTTTCCGAAAGATTATTCGTACATAATATATTGGGAACGGTTTTTGGATTGATTTTAGGGTTGGTTTTCTTAGGCGTGGCGTCAGGTCAAATCCTTAATGTTGCTGGAACCTATGTCATTCGGTTTAATCTGGTAGGTACAATAACGGCTCTCATACACATTAAAGATTCTTCACTTCCCTAACTTGCTACTCTCCACTTCTAGAATGAGCCATGAATTAATGATACACTTTGCTTGCAGCGCGGAGAACCAGCGTCCAACCAGGTTTACCATCTCCTTCTTCGGCATTAGTCTCGCCTCTAATGTTACTTCTTGGCAATAATCAGTTATACCCTGTTCTGATCGTGACGCATACTTGCAACTCAAAGTACGAAATCTGTCCTCGAAGTGGTATCGTCGCGTTTGACTATTGCCTATGTTTCATTGCAGCTTGCATGCAACCGTCAAATGAAGTATCGTGGACAGTAGGTAGGTCTTATTCTGGTAAATTAACATGTTTACTATTGTCATGTAAGTAATTAAAACTACCGAAAAGGTCATGTGATCAGCAGCCAATACTTTGGGAGTATTAAAGAAGGAAGTTTTTTCTTTCTACTTTTTAATTGACATATCTCCGATCTTGAGTCGGCAGACTTGCAGTTAATTCGAAACCACTTTCACTTTGTCCTTACTTAATTACATAAGCCCTTCACAGCTCTTTTGAAATAAATCTTCGTCAAGGACGAGTTTTTGGTTAAGAATCTTCAAAATATGTGTTTTGAATTATCGTCAATAATTGTCGTTGACAAAACTTCTTCCAAGAACTTTGCCCATTGTATCTTTTAACATTGTACTATTGGGTCTTTTCTTTTTTTTCTTGTAGTCTACCTAGACTAAGACCTAGACATGTTTTTGGCAACCCTATTGTTATCTTTTCTTTCTTTAATTTTTCCTCTGTAACCTGCTCACCTCTGCCTTTGAGATTTCATGAATCTGACTTTCACCTGACCTACCAGATTTAAATATTGAGTGTTAATTTAATTCCGATGGCCGTAAGTACGATAAAAATAAATGTTGGTTGTATCGTATTTTAATTATATTAATTTTTGTTTTCTTTTTAAATAGTGAAAAAATATCCGAATGTGCTAGCCCTTTTTTAATGTAAACGGACACTCACGATTTTTGTACATGTCAGTTAAATGGAACGTGGTATGTACCACCGTGTCCAATTCAAAATGTTTAGTGTCCGCGATGATACAAGTTTAAAATCACATACATATTGATAATTAGATCTTTCATACCAGTAGCAATTTAATGCATCTAGAAGCAACTTTAAAGATGTTATACAAGTATTTCACTAACAAAATCAATTTTAAGTGCCGTTTGATTGTCTCGTCAAGTTAAGCAATCACTTTAAAATTAAATGAATAGGTAATAACCTAAACTAACAATTAAAATATTAAACCTACTTAATTTTAAAGCGATCATTAAAACAAAACATACATACTAATTTATTTAGATACACATATTGTTTAAAGTATCATTAAATAAAGTAGTTCCATTCACAGCATGCATGCGCGTGCGCGGTCTAATGTAATATTGCGCTCGAGTTATGAAACCGCTCTACCGTATACAGATCAATTATTGTAAGCTTATCACAGCTCTCAGCTCTCTACGGAGCTGTGCTGTAATATTTAAATTATTGTACCAAATTAATGTCACCGTTATTGGTAGGAAATTATCGCTAACTGTTAAGGTTCTGCCATAAAGAAATAAGGAGGATAATTCTTGTTTATGGTAAACCGATCTAATTATGTGAGTTCATTTGGTGATATGTAACATGTGGCCCATGATGGAGTTTTGTGAGTGGAATAGAAAAGTAAAATACTCGTATATCCTTAATTAAGCCCAAATTCCTTTGTAAATCGTGGGCATCAAGTTAAATATAACCGAGTTAAATAAAGTACATACTTTTATGAGATTACCAAGGAAGTTTTATTGGCAGAAGAATGTGGCAGAAATATGAAAACACATTTTACGGTTGATTTTATAATTTGTACAATCAACTCATTTGTAAAAATTGTTTGTGGCCACGAGGGAGAAAAACCTATCACCCCCGTCGGGAATAAACTAGTTGGTACAAGATCCAGCAACCACCATCAAGGGGATCGTTCACCGTAACTTATTTCAGCCATGCCTTTGTTTAGGACGGTACACTATTAATAGATAGATAAGATTGGCTTTTTCAAGATGGAGCAAAGTTAAAAATATCTGTCTCTCTTTTTTACAAAAATATGACAAGGATGTAAAATACCATCCTTTTTCGCTTCTTCTGACGACCGTAGAAAGAGACCCTTAAGTCGCATATTATGAAACGTGGATTTGCATTCATTATTTATTATGAGCGATAGAGTAAGTAACTGAAATCTCAATAACTAATATCTACGGCAAGCTATCTTTCATCATTTTCGGAGACAGGCTCGAGATGTTGAAAAATCAATATTTCAATATCTTCAAACGTATACAGATTCGATAGGAATTACTTTATTTTCGTCATTCTCTTCTACTAATTCGGTATAGTACCGAAATGTTACAGAGTTGCTTATCTTTAAGTAGCACCTTTGACGATTTATCATGTACGAGCGGATACCCGGCGTATGTTATTGCGCAAAAATTGTTTGTATGGAAAAAGTCGGAAATCGAAAATGTGCATAATGCATTGTTGTAGTGGTCTCAAACCATCTTCGCATTATTGCTCTTCAAATGAAACCATTTTTGTGCCTACTGGTTGGATGGTTTCAAAGTCTATAAAGAACATCCGTACAAACCGTTTTTTGTGTTTTATTTAAGTAGGTACACAGAAGAAATAATAGTACCTACTTATAAATAGGTAGTAGGTACTTTTGGTTTGGAGCGTGTAACCAATTATAATTACTAAAATTAAACTAATTAAATTCAGGATTTGGACTGAAATAAAAAGACGTATTGCCGATTTGGAGGCTGGTTTAATACTCGTTTTACATCCATAGTGGGCTCATCCGGTGGGCCGAGCACATTCGCTGAGCCTTCACATTACGTTCTTAGAACTAACTATGCTAATGCTGAAACAGCAGTAGGGGAAAGAGGGCTATTCATAACTAGGTACTCCTTCTCTCTCTCAATGTTTGGTCGTTTTAAATTATACGGAAGATTTTGGCAAATTAATGAACGTTGGTACACTAACAAGGCGCATTCGTTTAGATACAATTTTAATACGACATCACAAGCGTTCACGATCGTCGGGACACAATATTACGAGTACAATGCTTGCTTCATCCGGGAATCGACTCCGACACGATTACGGGCGCACCTATTAACAGTGTATGCGTTTGTAGATATATAATTATCTATCCATGCTACGACTTCACATTATATAAGTAAGACTAAATTAAAAAATAGTACTTTAAAACCTATCGCGAATTGATTTACCAAAAACAAAATCGGTGAACAGCGCTTATGGTCAACATGTGACCGAACATAGTAATTCACGCATCTAAATGCGCGGATGTGACCGAATTCACATCAAATTTTCTGGTAATTAGTTTAACATTTGATCCGTCGAACATACACGTTGAATACATACCGACAGTTGATTTGTATTTTTTCTCTTAATTTGTCTGGCTTTAAACTATCTAACAACCTTCCTGCTCTATGAGGCCAGCAGTATATCAACATGATATTGAATTGTCATCAGATTTAATTGATGAATTTAATCAGATGGCAATAGATTAATTATGTATAATTATTTTAGCTCAATCGGACACTGGAAAGTGGGTCAAAAACTTTCAAGATTTAATGATATACAGACAGGTAAAACTAAATTAAAGCATTTCCAAAGGAAAGACATTTCCTAAAATCCCTGTGTCTTTCCATTATATACCAATGCCATTAATAAATATCTTGGTAGATCATGTACGATAGCCAAGGAAGAACGTGTTCCGGCTGGGGGCTTGAGAGCCAGTGTTTTATTTTTCTTCTCTCTTTCGTGGCCGGCAACGCATCGGTGATGCCTTTGGTGTTGCTGATGTCCGTGCGCGACGATAGCCACTTACCATCAGTGGTTCATCAGCTCGTTTGCCGGCTATTTCTATAAAAAGAAGTACATTTCATATTATGATAATGTACTTGTTGTACCATTGCTTCTTCCTACACTGGTTATGAAGAAACGAATAACAACAACATATTAACTAGTGTAGGAATAAAAATCTGGCGTGATATTTGCGACATTACTTTATTATCACTTATTTTAACAGTTTTATATGAGGAGCGCGTAGGCAGCCGAACATAGTTGAAATCGGAAGGGGCTTAGGAGAGTGTTGCTATTATAGATTTTATCACTCTTATTTTTAGTGATGCCATATGAAAAAATATAATGTTAAATATTTAAAGTGGACAATTAAAAGCCAAATTATGACTACTGACTTATCATGTTAGATAATTTAATCTAACAACTAGATCCATACAAATATAAGTTCTACAGACTAATTAAATTGATTCCTACTAATGATTATTTATAGCTCTCTAATTTAAAACACGATTTCCCATTGTAAATCCGGCATCGGCGCATATTTGCTTTTATTATAATAGAGGTATTTCCGACGTTAAAATATTAATATGCAGACAGGTAGATTATAAATAATTCTCTTTTGTTCTACGCAGGTGTATTTAACCTCCAACAGTCGCCCACTGACTGTTTGAGTAATTATATACTTCGTTGTACCAAAATCCCGTAAGTAATCAGAAAAGCATTATAGTTATCATACTATTAGAGATACTAATTGAATTTTCTGTTACATCATTAGAATTAATCACAGGAAAATTATGAACAAAGAGGCAACCTTATTGTTAAACAGGGATGGTTCAGGCAACCTTTTGTTAATAGAATGAGAAAACTATAGGTATGACTAGAACATTTTGGAGTAATTTTTTGTTCAAAAGTGAACCCTGGATCAGTTTATTATGAGGAGAAATGTCAAGAACAGTCGTCTAAATAGTGTTGCTTAACCTACCAAGCATTAGTTAATACAATGATTAGATAAGTAAATAAGGACGTTTTAAAAACCTGTCCGCGTTTCGTATTCCGTAAACGTTTTCTAGCCATTCACCAAATAGAGTTAAATATTTGCGACCGTGCAAGTCGATATAGTTCTCAGATCAAGATCACATAGTTTAAGGCACCGCAGTAGTTCTATAATTAGGCTCTTTTTGGTCATGGAATTAATTTCAAAATTTGCTTTAGACCTTGATTTAATTTACGGTCAACCCGTGTATTTTTTCGAAAATCTGACGCATTTTGAATTATTTTAATGAATTATTTACAAAAAAATGCACATGTTTTTTTGGGCATAACTTTAGTCATCTTTTAAATACATTTTTTTTAATCGCCATTCATCTCGGTGCACTTTTATGGTTTAGAACACTCAGTTCGTTTAATTTAGACATGCGTTGGAAATGCTGTAAAGTACCAGGTAACCCTGGAAAGGATGTTGAAAATTAACTTGAACAAAAAGCAAATAACAGTTGTCGAATAGTTTACGTTGTCAAAGCGCAGAGCAAATTGGGCAATCCAAACAGTCAGCTTGTAGCGCTGAGAGCTAACATGAGTATTGCACGAAACGACAATTTAGCGGTCCAAATAAGCAGAATGAACATTATGTCGTAGCTTTATATGTAACTTTTCCAGGACACGAAATTCTGGTATCTGCCAAACATAGGTTTTATAAAGTTTATCTGGTGACATGAGAATAAATTTCCTGGAATTTTATGTAACTGGACAGTAATAGAGTTCGAAACCGTTAATAAAAAATTCAAAGTGACAGAAGGCAAGCTTGCAGAGTTTTTTAAAGGTATGGTAATGTATATAATGGTATGGTATGGTTATGTAATGTGTAAATGTGTATGTAAGGTATGGTAACACAACTATCAATGAGGATCAGTAAAGTTATAGCAAATTCTATAGAACTAGTATCCACGCGATTCTTTATGGCATATGAATGATATATCTTTTTGAATCATCCAAATCGGACCATTACTTACGAAGATATTAAGTAATAAACATTGCCGTTCCGGCCACTAAAATTCAAACTACGCGGACGCGTGTGACGTCACGATATCGGTCGCCGCTAGTTAGCCGCTGGCAGCGATACGGCGCGCAATGTTTTGTTTGGATAATTGTGACTTTGAAACAAATTAAGTGTCCCATTTGTGCCTAATTCACCTTTTAACTATGTATCAGTATTGTATAGTGCTTAAACGTTCAAACACTTCTATGAAAACGCCAAAAAAAACTATTTTTTAACGTGCCGAAAAACTCAAAACTTCGTAGAAAATGGTATTCCGTTGTAAAAAGACAATATATGATTTATCTTCAATAGTAACTGAGCTGGGAACCATATCTTTAACTTATATAAATTTCGTAGTTGTATCTATATAGCCAGCTGTGGTTGGGCTCCGTGACATTTTTTTTCAGTGGCAGATGGCTCCTCGCTGCGTCTATGGAGCCACATCAAAAATGCTACGCTATGTTTGCAGCCTCCCTTTTGAGCAGCACAGTCATGGAAATCCACCTTCTCTACCGTTCAGCAGCAATACGCTTTACTTTTTAGGGTTCCGAAGTAAAATCGGAAGTATCGGAACCCTTGTAGTTTCGTCATGTCCGTCCATCCGTCTGTAATTTTGCATGGATATACATATGTACACATGTACACAGATTAGAAGTTAGACCTAAAGATTCCTAATAAGTACCTACCTACCAACAGTCAGCCTCAGAAACAGCTTAACATTATAGTACTTTATAATAGTAACTGTTTCGACGGTTTCCGAACAACATTATGACAAATTCAAGAAATATGTAACAAGGTACTAAAATGTTAAGCTACTTCTGATGATAACCGTACATGTAGATAAATAAACAGCATATAATTTTATATATATATATAATTTCAGCATATAATTTCTAATATCATTTTTTTCTAAACTGAATAGTTTGCGTGAGAGACACTTCCAAAGTGGTAAAATGTGTCCCCCCCCTGTAACTTCTAAACTTTAAAAAAATGTATGATGTACATTACCATGCAAACTTCTACCGAAAATTGGTTTGAACGAGATCTAGTAAGTAGTTTTTTTAATACGTCATAAATCGTAAACCGCAAATTACCTTTCATTATGTTACTTGCTGCTACGGAACCCTTCATGGGCGAGTCCGACTTGCACTTGGCCGCTTTTATTTCCCTCTCACTCATCGTTACAAATCATCCTTTGAGTAGTAGTAGGGGCTCGACCAAAATTAGCACTATAAAGGCAAATATTTCGCAAACGCACCCCTAAATCCAAACATGGTCCTAGAAGACCCATAATATTTTTCGAAGACCTTTTCAACGATATCCCACACTACGGGGTACGCGACGAATAAAAAATTTCATCCTCACACCTGTAGGGGAGGTACCCTGAACAAAAGTTTTTCAGTATTTTATTCCACGATTCTGGAGTTTTAATAAATGTGTACATATGTATATCCATGCAAAATTACAGACGGACGGACGGACATGACGAAACTACAAGGGTTCCGATACTTCCGATTTTACTTCGGAACCCTAAAAAGTAAAGCGTATTGCTGCTGAACGGTAGAGAAAGTGGATTTCCATGACTGTGCTGCTCAAAAGGGAGGCTGCAAACATAGCGTAGCATTTTTGATGTGGCTCCATAGACGCAGCGAGGAGCCATCTGCCACTGAAAAAAAATGTTACGGAGCCCAACCACAGCTGGCTATATAGATACAACTACGAAATTTATATAAGTTAAAGATATAGTTCCCAGCTCAGTTACTATTGAAGATAAATCATATATTGTCTTTTTACAACGGAATACCATTTTCTACGAAGTTTTGAGTTTTTCGACACGTTAAAAAATAGTTTTTTTTGGCGTTTTCATAGAAGTGTTTGAACGTTTAAGCACTATACAATACTGATACATAGTTAAAAGGTGAATTAGGCACAAATGGGACACTTAATTTGTTTCAAAGTCACAATTATCCAAACAAAACATTGCGCGCCGTATCGCTGCCAGCGGCTAACTGGCGGCGACCGATATCGTGACGTCACAGCCACGCAGTGAACTTTGTAAGTAATTTGGTCATAACTTCGTCAATTTTTGTCGTAGAACAAAAATTTTTTCATTGTATGTTAAGGATTTCTTAGCTCTATAAATCTGCATTCTCAACTAAAAACGTTACGGATCCTCATTACCTTATTATAACAACCAATGTAGGTCATCATGTTTGTAACTAATATTTATCAATTTATCAAGATAAGTTTTATACTAGGTGTCTTGCTGATAGTTCTAATGTTGTCTTTAAGTCTTTAAATATTTTTTGTCAATATTTTAGCAAGTATTTATCCAGAGTGGTCAAAGTTCGACCATAATCATTACTATTTTTTTTTTGTACATGAAGTGAATTTGCATGTTTACAACATTCTCCTAAAGATCCTTCCTAATCTACTTGTGGAAAACCTGTACTCTGTGCCTTATTCACGATACTTTTGCCATGGTCATGCAAATTATGGAATCAGCTTTCTTTCCAGGTATTCTCGGAGAGCTTTCTGCATTTTTTTATATTATACATGGATCGAGGTGACGATGAAAAAGTTCAAAATCATTTGCTACTACATTTTGTTTCCCAAAAAAAGATGTAAAATATTACTCCTGCAAACCCGTATATTCATAGTTAATGGTGACCAGTTACCTGCTTGCAGGTGGTTCGTCTGCTTTTTTGCCAGGTCATAAGAAATAATAATATATGAATTAACCTGAAAACGTGACTAATTTTTTGATCCTTCATCCGATTTCACAAAAGCCGACCATTTTTTACCTAATAAATAAAAAAAGGATGTTTGTGGACATACCAATTACGGAACTATTCCATTTATATCCAAATCTTGCTTAGATTTGGATATACATATACAGATAATTGGAAGGTCAAAATCACAAAGTAGGCATTTTCATTATATAAATTTAAGAAAAAGGTTGGTGAAGTGTAAAGTGAAATAAGATGAATCTTACATCCGTAAAAGTAAAATAGTTACATTTCATAGTTATTACGTTGTAATGTACAAAGTTTAATAAATAGTTCAGCAAAAATAAATATTCATCCGATACCACAAAAACACTGTCCAAAATTTTGCATACACTCAATCAATTAAAACGAAAAGTATAACCTAATAATTGTTAACAAAATTTTTCATGTTCACTTCAGTTCAGTGAAGTTCAGAATTATGGATAATTTTTTAACAGTAAAATTTGCTAAGGTAAACATAAAAATGCAATTAAAACAAACGGTAAAACCTGAACCTAAACGCTAACACCTTCGTTCCGTCTAAGGTAAAAATTAGTCCATTTTAATTTCTCATCTATAAATTCCTAAATGTTATATTAGAATAAGATAATCTACAAGCTCGTTCGAGAATGCTACTTAACCTAGTATTGTGTGTAATTTGGCCATGAAACCGGACCCCGGTGTCAAACAGATGTACTGCAGACGCACTGCCCACCGCAACTCAATGCGGTTTGAAGTAGCCTGAAGATACTGCTACCGAAACTGCTTAAGGTTGCGTCATTCACATTCCATTTGTTATCTTACTAGTCACTTAGAGTATTTTATTACTAGCGCACTACCCACGACTATGTCCACGTTTTTCAGGATATTATGTATTATAAGTTCCCTATATGTTATTCCAGATCAAAAAATCCGTTCAGTAGTTTTTGCGTGAAAGATTCATACATCCTCAGAAATGTTCACATTTATAATTACAACTAGGAATGTACTATCATAATATGTCTTCTGTGCCTAGGATAAGTTTAATTAAGTTTTCTCATTTTTTTATGGAAATAGCCAGCAAACGACCTGACGATCCACCTGATGGTAAGTGGCTATCGTCGCCCATGGACATCAGCAACACTAAAGGCATCATCGATGCGTGCCGGCCAAGAAAGAGAGAAGAAAAAGAAAGAACGAACTGGCTCTCTAGCCCTCAGGAATATGACGAGTCGTTTGGCGGATGACTTAAGCAAGAGGATAGTTTTTATCCAGGCACCCCGCGGAGAAACTATAATAGTAGTAATGGTATTAATGAACTATTAAAATCAATATTACCAATATGATCCCTCTGAGAGGCCCTACCAGCAGCGGGCCGGATTTAGTCGTCTTTTACGACACTCATCCGGCGAGGGATTGGGGTTGGTATCTAAGCCGCCCCAATACGACATTATGATTTATTTTTACCATTTTTAGGGTTCCGTAGCTGAATGGCAAAAAACGGAACCCTTATAGATTCGTCATGTCTGTCTGTCTGTCTGTCTGTCTGTCTGTCTGTCTGTCTGTCTGTCCGTCCGTATGTCACAGCCACTTTTTTCCGAAACTATAAGAGCTATACTGTTGAAACTTGGTAAGTAGATGTATTCTGTGAACCGCATTAAGATTTTCACACAAAAATAGAAAGAAAACAATAAATTTTGGGGGTTCCCCATACTTAGAACTGAAACTCAAAAATGTTTTTTTCATCAAACCCATACGTGTGGGGTATCTATGGATAGGTCTTCAAAAATGATATTGAGGTTTCTAATATAATTTTTTTCTAAACTGAATAGTTTGCGCGAGAGACACTTCCAAAGTGGTAAAATGTGTGTCCCCCCCCTGTAACTTCTAAAATAAGAGAATGATAAAACTAAAAAAAATATATGATGTACATTACCATGTAAACTTCCAACGAAAATTGGTTTGAACGAGATCTAGTAAGTAGTTTTTTTTTAATACGTCATAAATCGTAAACCACAAAAAACATCGATCAAAGTTACAACGAACTAAAAGAACTTTTATATTATGTTACTTGCAGCTACGGAACCCTTCATGGGCGAGTCCGACTCGCACTTAGCCGCTTTTTTTCATGGAAATAGAGGATAAACAAACAAATAATCAGTGGAGTCGTGTTCAGTTTTAATTTCGGAATATAACTACTTTAATATGTTAAGATTAAACCTTTTTTATTATATATGTCATCTATCTATTTGGATTCCAAGCACTACACCTGATGAATATTCACATTTGCTAATAGACACCAATAGGTCAAAGTCATGCGTTTTGTTGTCCGGCCAGTAGAGAAGCGTGTGTTATTAGACGACTCACTCAATTTATTGGTAAGCTCCACGAAAATCCAGCAAAATTGCTTTTTGAGAGAAATTTTTCTCTCCCCTATTCGGTAGCAAGTGGTTACCGTAGACCATGACCTTCCGCAATATCAAAGGCGTCTCCAAATAGAGGCTAATTAATAAACAATTGGGGATCCCTTCCAAATGTGATCGATTCACTTCGTAGTAAGTGAAGTTCAGTGAATCGTTCTTTAAAAAATATTTAGCAATGATATTTATTTTTAAGTTCCTCATAATAGACCAAAGTTGCTTAAAATTCTGAAAAATGTAGTAAGTTCGAGTTTTGTCTGGAGAGTAAGATGGGAAAAAGTTATTCAATATAGTTTTTCATAGATTTTTTACGGAAATACGCAAAATATTGAAATCCGAAACACTAGCTGGACAAAACGGGTCATTGAGTTTCCAAGCTGTATCGACATACTAAAGTGAAAATTGTAATTAAAACTTTAACTTCTCTGAGATCGTCAATAGGTGGGTAAAGCGATGTCAAAGGAAAATCAAAGAAGAAAACAAGAAAATATAAACTTTCAAAAACTTATTGTGACTTAGATATTTTAACAACATACGCTAGATATTTCACTTTAAACTTTTAACTACACAGGCAGATTCAGTTTTATCAGTAGATACGACTAATAAATATCAAATGTAAAAAGTTGAAAATTAAGATATTATATTATTGTTACATTATAGTTTTGTATAAGTATTTAATTTAACAATTAAACAAATAGTAATGATATCGGAACACGCGCGGGTTGTGATTTACACATAATATTTCTTACTCATTAACTAAAAGTGACTGGTTGAGTTCCAAAGACGGGCGTAGTCAGACCTTGGTTCAATTGTGCCGGTGTCAATTGAGCATTTAACTACGTACAGTAACTAGTAACTAGTTTAAAAGTACTTTTAAATATTATAAGTAGGTCGTATTTCCCAGGTTCCTCCATTTAGGTAAATGATTATGAAAATTATGTTGTATAAACTACAACAACGTTGATATTTCTTTATATGATAATAGTAGTAATCTACATAATATAAGCACTTTACAATCTAGAACTTAACATTGGTAATTACTTATCCATAACTTAATCCAGAACTTAGAATGGTACTAAAGTAGGATTATAATCTTGAAATTAAAAAAATAATAATTAGGGTTTGCTGCAATCAAGTGCACGACATAAGAAGTCAGCAAAACAATAATTGTTATGGGCTGTACTTTCAGAGGATTTAAATTCTTGTTTCTAAAATCTAAAGGTTTGAAATTAATTGATTCATGGAAACCACGAGTTTTGCAAGGTAGAAATTATGGTATGTATTATGGTGTGTGCAAAATCAATTAATATGCCAAGGTGTTAGGGTTGCGTGTGTACTACGACCATTAGTAACTTTAATGAGAGTTTCGAAATTGCAATTAAGAACGCCTTTATTAATAGATTCTAGAATGCTTAAGTGATATTCAATAGTCTCAAAATACTTTCTAAAATACAAAATTAAAACTAACAAAACAATTATTGTAAGACAAAATCATGTTTAGAAGTCTAATAATAATAATATAATTTAGCTGATAAATTTGGTGGAGATAATACCTAATTATTTGTACCTCCATAATATATTTCCAAAATCTTTAAAAGACCACTTACCAACTGTAAAAATATTCGAGAAAGCATGAAAATATCTACTTAAATTATAAAAGTAATTTGGAATTTATAGGTTATATATAATGTATAGGTTTATAGATTTATAATGTTTGTGGGCTAAAATTATAGAACAAAAGACCCGACTCCGATTAAAACCTGGCCATTTTTGAAAAACTTAAATTTAGTAACTAAAATCAGCTCAAACGAGTCTTCAAACGAAGCTCATTCACTATCCCCGCGAACCTTGTGACAAAATTCCAAGTTACTGTTAATTACAATTACACAAACTAAACGAGTTCAAACCGCTTAAAGATGTTATCATTCCATTAATCTAAGACAATAAAATGGCTTCGCAATGAGCTTACTATTTGGGCTTATGATATCCGTCACGAATTGCGGTATTTAATTTAAATTGCATAGACCATTCAGCTTGTTATAAAACAATACAATTAAAGCTTTTCCTATCTAGCGTGCCCTTACACGGCTTGTATTGGCGAGCGTTGCTTAATACAAATAGAAACTGACTCTATGGTGGCTATAGCATTCCGATGTCCTTTGATAGTGCAATAGTAACTTGTAAAGACAGCGAGAAATAAGCCCGGCACCTTTAACACTTCCGACATGTTGTTTGTTTAACGTTGTATTTACTGAAGGACGTAAAAAAGTAGTTTGGAAGTAAAAAATAGTAAATATTTATATACCTAAATATCCATAAATTACGTCACACTAATTTCATGATTTTTTGACCCCCCCCCCCTCCTTGTCACATTTGTGAGACCTCCCCCCCGTAGTGTGACGTCACATAATATGAAATTTTTCACCTAGAAATTATTAAAGTAAAACAGCAGTTCCGAAATAAGTTTTATTTCCATTAATTGTTTTTTAATATTTACCTATACATACCAATTATTCGATTTTGAAATGTGACGTCACGAAATTTAGGACCCCATCCCACCCCTTGTCACACAATGTCACACTACATCAACCCCCCCGTCCCCCCTAACGTGTGACGTAATTTATAGATGGCCCCATAGCAGACACTCGAGCCAATCAAACAATCGAGCCGTCTATACAAGTATTGCATTGTAAGTGGTCACCGTCGCTCATGGAACCCAGCAACATCAAAGGCACCACCAATGTATCGCTGGTGAAGAAAGAAGAGTGAAGATAAAAAGAAACTATCGTAGTGAGGGTAAAATTAAATGGATTTTTGACGAGATAAACCGAATTGATTTGAATTTGCTGTCAATCACAGGGTTTCAATAGCAAACGCATAAAATGTAATTTTAAGTAAAAATATAAAGTCATATTTTTTGTATAAAAATGGCAAAATCCATTTAAACTATTATTTATATAAAAATAATGTACTTAGCAAAATTTGCATTTAGGAAATAAATAAGTCCGATATATTCGCTTGGCCATTCGCTCCACTAAAATTAAACCGTTTTTAGAGAAGCATGTAGGCCGATGCTGCTGTTGCTTTGACGGGTACTAAAACAAGTACTATTGGTAGCGGCAAGATTGTAGGTGACTCGTACATTGTTTGTGAAATAATAGACAAACAGGTATATGACTTGGTATACGTGCTGCCTGTGCCCCGCACGTGTTATGAAGTGTTTATGACACACTTTTATACATTATATCATATCTACATAATCTAAATGTTTCGAAAAAATAATCGACTTCAATGAAACAGTATTCACACCCTTTAAGGAGTTCCCTCAGTTCCTTAAGGATCCCATGGACAGAATTAAATAAACATGGGACTATCTGAAACCGGACTCTGAAACCGGACGTAAAAAATAATGATATAAAAAAATCCAAATCTATTGATAAATTACGAAGTTCTGTGGCACCGATCATAAAAAAATATTATGTAGTTATCCAATAAATATTATACAATCGAATACAGATGAGTTGATGAGAAATTCCTCTTCTTGGAGTTGGTTAAAAATAATATAAAGCAACAAGAACCCTAAAAACAAAAGCTTGCGTAACACAAACGAATGGTTTTTAATAAAAGACTGCGTGAAGCATAACCGCTAATGAATTGATGGATTTATGGATTGCAGGCACATAATAATTTAATAAATATCTGTAACAAAAATTAAAAAATACAATCGAATAGAGATGAGTTGATGAGAACCTCCTCCTTTTTTTGGAGTCAGTTAAAAATAACATAAAGTTTTGAACGACAACCCTAAAAACAAAAGCTTGCATAAAGCTAACTAATGGTTTATAATAACACATTAAGCACAGATTTGCGTGAAGCATAACCTAATGAATTAATAGATTAATGGATTGCAGGCACATAATAATTTAATAAATATCTGTGTCATAATATGGCTCAATAATAATTGATCTATTTAATATCTGTGATTTAATTATTATTGGTCATAGTGGATTTTTATGTGGTGATATTTATGCCTACATTCACGGACCTAAAAAAAGACGGACGTAATTCCAACAACAAATTCAGTGAAGTACCCATATTAATATCAACTCTCTATTCGTACAAGTACACACACCCACACATTGACACCATATTGCTTCAATCGCGAATCAAAAATTACGCACACATGGTAAGCGGGCGGCCATTGCTGTGCTTCTCTCTCGATTAGAAGAGGTTCCGTCCGTCTTTTTTCAGGTCCGTGCCTATTACTATTTCAAGTTTACTAAACCCTCATTAATAAAAATATAATATAATTCAAGTACTTCAACAATGACATTATAATTAATGATTATGAATTTAATTACAACTTAATGGTACTAAGTTAGAAGTATTTCGCTTACTCGGTTTGCGGTTAGCAAGAGGTACCTATGCATCAGTTAAGTAACTCTTACACTTCTAGGTTTTATTATTAGAATACATTTAATGGCACTTATGTGTTGTTTAACGGAGAAACTTTTTACATCTACGACGTCATGAATCTACAGTTCTACACTAGGTAATAGATAATTATTTCAACACTGTTTTTAGTTAACATTATATTTTGCTCCGACTTCAAAATTAAACGGGCAATTGCGAGTGCCATGCTCAATTTAGGATTCCAAAGTGTTTTTCTATGGAAATTATTATTCATTATCTACTTAATGAACTCATTACCTAGCCATGCTACTTTTCCTTTTAAATTCATCATATATTTTTTTTTAGTATCCAACACATGCCATTTAGCTGGCAAGATGGAGAGATGGCAGTTCAAACTAACCAAAATTAACTCATTAGAGCCGGATATATCGCAAACGGACCCCGAATAGAATAATCTGAACTTTACCAAGAAAAAAATAACCAAATTCAAAATAACTCAAAAACTACTAGCTCTAGCTCAAATTTAAATGGAGCCACATGACAAGCACCAGCTTTCAATTCAAAAATAATCATCAAAATCGGTTCACCCAGTCGAATGTTCTGAGGTTAACAAACATAAAAAACAGTCGAATACCTCCTTCTTTTTTGAAGTCTGTTAAAAATGGTCCAGACCTACTGCGGGAACTTCTAATTTAGTTAACATACAACGGATATGTTGACCACCCATGTGGCGTAATGGTTCCCACGCCGGATCACCCAGCCAACGGTCCTCGGTTTGATTCCCAGCGAGGTGAAAATTTGAATGATGAGTTTGAATTTCTTTTCTTGGTCTGGGTGTGTGTGTTCTTGTCATTGAGTGTGTTCTTGGCACAGTGTCTCCTAGTGTGGGACTATGAGTGTGTAGCGTTATTTTATTATTTTTTTAGCTTGTCACTTGTATGTCAATTATTATAAAAAAAGCCTTTTATTCCATTCTCGTCATTTACACAATACATTTCAATTTAATTCCATTACACTTATGATAATTAAAAAAAATAAAAATCATTGTATTAGTTAATAAAAATAATTTTGTACATTTTTTCTCATTAGTAGTCATTGAAAAAGTAAAATTTGTATTTTTTTTATTAATTAGTAATTAATATGTTGTAAGTATTATTTATGTCAAGTTAGTAATTTAAGTTATTTGTCAGCACGGACCCCTCTCGGGTGAAGGCCTCTTCCAAGACTTCCATCCGTCTCTGTCTTTCTCGCGTTTTCAATTATTATACCAACATATTATTCAACCTTTTTATCTAACCGTTCAAGGTTCTCACATATGAATTTTAGTAATCACTAACACATTAGACTAATTCGTCAACTTTCGACATACAAAAATTAATACATAGTCTAACTTCCTGTTGACATATAAAGCTTGCGAACCTAATTACTTTTACGTAACTATAGGTCAAGTGTTCAAGGATAAATTAGTTTTAATTAAAATTATTTTTGCACTTTAAAATAAAATAAGTTTAGCTAACATTTATATGATACGTACCGATTTAGTGTACGGTTCGACAAACTACGTTTTAAAGTAGGTACTCGTATATACAGGAAGGTAATTAGAACGGTACCTAAGGTGATTAGAATTATGAAGGTACAGGCAAAAATAAGGTTAGGGGCCATCCATAAATTACGTCACACTAATTTCATGACTTTTTGACCCCCCCCCCCCCCTTGTCACAGCTGGTCACATTTGTGAGACCTCCCCCCCCCTAGTGTGACGTCACATATTATGAAATTTTACACCTAAAAATTATTAAATTAAAACAGCAGTCCCGAAATAAGCGAAACGTTACACGTTAGGGGGGGGGGGGTCTATGTAGTGTGACATTGTGTGACAAGGGGTGGGAGAGGGTCCCAAGTTTTGTGACGTCACATTTCAAAATCGAATAATTGGTATTTATAGGTAAATATTAAAAAAACAATTAATGGAAATAAAACTTATTTCGGAACTGCTGTTTTAATTTAATAATTTCTACGTGTAAAATTTCAGGGGTCAAAAAGTCAATTTAAATCGAGTTCGTGTCTATGAAAAACATGATTATTGATACAATCTCACAATCTTAAAGACAAATTACGGAACTGACTAGGTACGTCAGCTACTTTAGCTGCATACCGACAAATGATAAAACATTATTTATTGTTATTCTATAGTAAATGGTTGGCAATAACCAATCTAAATGTTTCCTGTTACAATTAGCCCAAGGACAATCCTTACTCAGGTTAAAATGACTCGCGGTTATAAAATAAATTCATGATCACTGTCGCAGTGTGAAAGGCGCATTTGACGTTAGAATGGTAAAGGTAGTGAAATTGAAAGTACACTTTTAATTTTTGCAAAGTTTGACGTCCACTATGCTGCGTACGTAAGAACGGATATGACGAAACTATAAGGATACCGTATTGACTACGGAACCCTGTGTTTTATTCTATTATGATGATGGTACTAGACTATTTTATAAAGTGATGGTGCATCTTGCTCGACAACGGAGGAGGTTATAGCAAAAATCCTGTTGCAAGTCGCTAGTTCTAGTACCTATAAACTAACTTTATTTTGACGGTACTCATACATGGTTGAAGGGGTTTTTGCCTGCCTAGCTGGTAGCTACTAGATTTCTTACAAACGATACGATAGAAGCCTTAAATTCTTAGTTCCCAGAGTAGTCCAGGTAGACCGGACCCCTAGGGGTCTACGGGAGACTCGACGGGGGTCTATGTTGGCGTGACAAAAAATCAATTAATTAATTAACCAATCAATCCTCACTTTTTTTTACACGACTGCCAAGGAAACCCATTGGGACCCATTTAAATTTTACAGGGCTGTGGGAAAAAACAAACAATATTTGATTGGTTGAAGAATGGGTCCCAAATTTTAATCCTTCTATAGTTTAGTTGTTCAGTATTACTTTTAACAACATATTCTAAACTACTGGGTTTATTTTTTCTTTTTAGTGTTTTTACGTTTTTTGTTTTTTTTTTTTTATTATTTCCAAAACTATTAATCTCTGTTTATCAACCGCAACGCAAATTTCCATAGTTAGATCTAATCTTCACATTTTTAGCCGAGTTTTGGAAATATGGTAGAAATGTAGCTGCAGGGGATCCACCGGAACCAGCTAAATTTTGAAAATGGTCTTTGGGAAAAAGTCTCGGAGCCTCTGCCTTAAATGAAAGATGGCCTGGAAATAAAAGTACCACCGCATCCAGTCCCGCGTAGGTTAGAAGATATACTGCGAAACTTCTTTAACATAATGTGCTAAAGGGTTTCCTTCCTCATTTTTTTCCCTTGTGATAATGCATTTTTCCCTTGGTAGAATAAAAAAATTACGTTCATAATTGAAAAAATACCCACATGATATGATTTTGAGTTTCAGTTTGCATGCAATATAATTACGCCTGCCTATAATTTGAAGTAAATAATACAACCCAGTCCTTCCTCAAAGCTCCTATATATAATAATTGACAATGAAAATGGATATTACTCACTATGAAACAAGTTTATTACTGAAGGCAATAAATATTTTTCAAAGACATTTATTGATATAGCCACGTAGTGTGTAAATGGTCACCTTAATAACTAATGACAGTTATAAATTTAACTGTCTGTCAAGTTGTCAGCATATTATATGCAGCAACTGGTATGAAAATAATCACGGGTGTATGGTTTCATAGATGGTTTCAAATTATTTTTAACGAAGCAACAAAACAAGCTCTGACAAAATTCACTCTGAAAAAAATGTTTGGGTATGTTTTATTTGTGTTAAAATGGGCATAATTCTTTTTGTTTTTATAAAGGAAAAACGGTCAAAGTAACCCCAAGAATATTTAAAAAAGCAACCACATACAAATCAGTAAGCCCTTTCTGAGATAAGCTAGAAGAAACGCACAGATAAAAAGACAAAAACACTTGAGGATCTGACTGACGGGAGTTACATTGATAAACAGATAAACTATTGTATTATAGCATTTGTAATGCTATAATACAATAGTTTTTCTCACATATCTTCCACGTACAGGTTACACTACTGACATTGATAAGTTAGTTTTATTAGTATGCATAGGCAATTATTTCCAACTTTAGCAAAAGTTCTGCAATAAATGCCGCAAGTCTAATTGGGTTAGGCATAAATTGTAGCCACACGCTATAGTTCAAACACGCCTCTTCCGCTGTCCATCAATCGTCATGCACGCTCGTTGACTATTCCATATTTGCCCATTTTTTACATATAGCCAATTAGTTCCCACTGCAATAGTACGCTTTTCTTATTTTGTTATACCGCAATTTTCGTTTAGGTACCCTCTTAGATTGATTTTATTGAAAAAACCTTAAAGGATTATTGTGGTTGGTAATAGTAAGTAAACCCTAACCGGATTTCTTATGTTACGGGCGCAACTTGGATAATATAAAAAAGTAAGAAATTAAATGTTACCGCTTTAATTTTTATAATCATTCTTGACAAAAAATAACCGACTTCAAAAATAGGGATAACTCCAAAACTACTTGTCAAGCAAGCACCAGCTTTCGATTAAAAAAGAAGCATCAAAATCGGTTTACCCAGTCGAAAGTTCTGAGGTAACAAACAAAAAAATACAATCGAATTGAGAACCTCCTCGTTTTTTGAAGTTGGTTAAAAACAACATAGAAGTCAAAAGTTGTACCAACCTATGGATAAGAAGCAGTTATTAGTATTAACTATTGCGTTACTAGGAAGAAAGGCAAGTAATGCCCTCAAAACCGTGATTCAATGTGTAATAAATAATACTATATTATTATAATTTATTATATAATTATGTACATGCTGGATGTAATCATATGGAATTATATTGTTAGTAGCTAAAAAGCAGATCAGTAGGTACTTACTTACATGTGAGATTTGATTGAGAGCATAAAACCATTACATTTATATTCAACAATTATGACGACCCATGTGGCACAATGGTTACCATACTGGAACGCCATTCAAAGGCAGAACTGGTTCAATTCCCAGTGAGACACACAATAACTTAACACAGATGTGTTATTCTGCCACATTTAGGTATGTCTAGATCCTCTGCGAATCTAACAAATTTCGAGGTTACAAACTTGTGTTAGAAAAGAAAAACAATAAAATGTAGTGGAATAATATTATACAATACATTATAATGAAAACAAGAAGTATATAATATATAATATTATACAATACATTATAATGAATAAAGAAGTTTATTTATAAGTCTAAAACTTTTATCGGCTTACCGTATTCGAATATAACAATAACATTATTCGGTTTGCCGCGTTTGAATGGTGACCAAATTTAATTAAACTACACTAGAAATAGATTACATTTAATTTTGTTTTATTAGCAACCATGTACAACAAAGACCCATCGAACAAAGGCGTATAATATAACCAGTCCACCTTTCTACAAAATGACATAATTTTCTCTTTCGTAATGCTGCTTATCGTGAGACAGGTATCAAAGGAAATTGAATCGGATTAAACACTATTTTTCCCAATCGCAGTCACGATGACCGTAAAATTATTCGTTGTTCGAGTAATATAGATTACTCTAAAATTTGTTTAGTTTGGGTTGGCAGTTTTATAGGGCGATAGAAGATTATCTTTTGTTACTGTTTTGAGATAAATGGACCGATAACTTTTTAAACCAGTGTGATTTGACACAGTGACATAAATAATTTACACCTGTATTTAATGGTCAAATCAAACAGTAAAAATTCACATTTTTTTACACAAGTTAATCAAAGGTGGTAAGCACATTAACTTAGTAAAAGCCTATTCACTCTTTTCTTGAAGACGTCCACGTTATAGGCAGGCGGGAACGCCGACGCAGGCAAGTTATTCCAGTCCTTCACGGTGCGTATAACGAATGACGAGACAAACCGCGTCGTCCGTACCGGCGGGATGTTCACGACAAAAGGATGGATACCCGCCGTGCGTCGTGTCGTTCGATGGAGAAACGGAA
Organism: Thymelicus acteon; assembly: GCA_951805285.1. Lineage (NCBI taxonomy): Eukaryota > Metazoa > Arthropoda > Insecta > Lepidoptera > Hesperiidae > Thymelicus > Thymelicus acteon. The sequence continues at coordinate 5,846,180 of OX638217.1, forward strand.
ATGGGGGAATTATCTTAATCTCATCTTATGCCGTTTTTGACTCAAATATAAAAACAATCCAGCTAATTATAGTCAGATCCCAATATGGCCTCCGAAGCATAGAATTCCAAAATTGTCTTATCAGCAGATACCCACAGAACTACAGACTGCGTTTTAAGTTTGGAATATTTAGTTGAGTATCTGTTGCGGAGAGAACCTGCTGGTAAACAGCAGGCAAGTAATGTAATGATGTAAAGTCGGTAGAATACGCAATGACGACCGATATCTCTTCTGAAACTCAGGTAGCCTGGTGATTTATGGGACAACTCGAACCGCGCACTTCTGTATGGCGTTAATTGGGTTAAGTTGGTATTCTTGCACTCCTGCTCAGATATGGGAGTGTACTGTACTTCATCACATGTGTATTTAATGCAGAGATCCGATGGAGGCAATGACGGTCAATCAAGAACAAGGAAGTTTATTAATATGCAACCATAACAGTCTATTATGATAATTGGGATAATAAAAAATATTACTTTATTATTATTATTAATATTATTATTAGATACTCATAAAAAATATAAGTGAATACAAGAAATTACTCTTAAAATTAGGCTTAATATTATATTATTATCTATTCGAAAAAAAAACCTAATTGTGTCTTTAAAATGAACTTTTTAACTTTTAAATGTAAATTTATCTGAAAATTTACCCGGTTCTCACAATAACAATAAAATAACAAGTAACAGATAAGTAGTTGATAGCGTTGATAGATACATATATAATATATATATATTACATATATAATATACATATATAATTCCGAAAAAAAAATAGGGTGCGTGTACGCGCGTGAGAAGTTATACTTCTTTGAGTTAATTAAATAAAAATTTAATTTAATAACGTGTTTAAGTTTTAATTATATTTAAAAACTATTTTTGTACAAAATAAAATAAACAAGTACAAACTAGATGGCATTGTTCACGAACCTGAATCACGCGGTTGAGACTCTGTGAGATTTGTATAAGTAATAACATTAAATTTTAATGTGTACTACCTATGTTTACACAAGTACAAACTAGATGGCGTTGTTCAGGAACCTGAATCACGCTGTTGAGACTGCGAGATTTGTATATGTAATAACATTAATTTTTAAAAGAGGTAAAGATAATAAGAAGCTAGGGCCATCTTTCATACCACCACCATGGTAGCGCAAACGATTAACGCAACCTTTTTGCAAGTCGCATAAGAAGTATAACTTCAGTAACTTCAAAAACTAAGTTTTTGGTCTGGGTAATTTTATTTATTTACTTAACTTTTTGCACCATACAAAATTTGTGCAAAAATTATGTCATGCTATTATGTTTTTATCTATGCTGTCGTGGGTGCCTCCGATACTGATATTGATATGATACTGATATTTTATATTTATAATTTTTCTGATAACTTTTACCTAGCTTCATGCTATGACTAATTTGTGACATGTCATTCAAGGAGGTGGTGTGAGCTAATAATCCATTCGGTTCACTACAAAGCAATACTTTCCTAGTCGCATTCACGTTCTAGATATTTAAGTAGATTAGTTTGTCATTATGTATGTGTCGGATGTAGGTATTGCATTAAATGATCTAGATGTAGTAATATATGTTACACATTGTCTGTAACAAGAGTATTTTTATCTTTGAAATAATCGTGTCAGTAGTCTGACGGATTAATAAATAGAATTTAGTTTTATGCTGTAACTAGCTGACTCGGCGAACTTCGTGTCGCCTAACAAACTTTTTTTCTAAAATAAAAGTAGCCAAAGTTACTTCTTGTTACATCAGCTATCTGCCAGTGGAAGTCCCATCAAAATCAGTCCAGCCATTTCAGAGATTAGCCGGAACAAACAGACAGATAGACAGATAGATAGACAGACAGACAGACAGACAGACAAAAATTGTAAAAATGTTGTTTTCTCATGGGTGCCATTGTCAGGTATCAATAAAATTTAAGTGGAACTACATGACAAGCACTAGCTTTCGTTTAAAAAAACAATCATCAAAATCGGTTCACCCAGTCGAAAGTTCTGAGGTAACAAACATAAAAAAAAAATACAGTCGAATTGAGAACTTCCTCCTTTTTTGAAGTCGGTTAAAAATAAATAATAAAATAATAGCAAAGCATAAGCAAAGCCCACTAGTAGATATTTTATTATTATTTATTTATATAAGGCAACGATATAAATAAATAAATAATAGTTGCACCTATTTCACTAGTGATTCAGAAATATAACAAACATGGTAAAGCTGTGTTCTCACGGCAGTCCAGTTTAATTTACTGGAGCTTGCCAACAGGTACCAGATAGCTATCTGGGATAGCTATCCTACCGCGTTGAAAGTTGTAAAATGGTATTTATTGGCCTGCTGTAAAACAGTAAACTACATTATAGTAGTTAGTTAGACAGTGACCCTGCCTGCGAAGCCTACGGACCCGGGATTGATTCCCGGTTGAAGTTTACTTCGGTCATGTCCTAGGTGTAATAGTGATATTCTATTTGTATTTTCCATTCTACTTGCTACACTGATAATCCTACTGGGATAGCATGAGCGTGCAAGGGTTTAGCGCTTCATCCATCCATCCATCCATCAGCCCTTAGAGGTCCACTGCTGGACATAGGCCTCCCCTAACTTGCGCCACTCTGACCGGTCCTGAGCCTTCTGAATCCAGCGGATGCCCGCTGTCTTCTTCAGGTCGTCAGTCCACCTGGTCGGGGGGCGTCCTATGCTCCTTTTTCCGAGACGTGGGCGCCATTCGAGGACCTTTCTTCCCCAACGGTTATCGGTCCTTCGAACTATGTGGCCAGCCCATTGCCACTTCAGCCGGCTAATTCTTTGAGCTATGTCGGTTACCCTTGTTCGTCTACGGATCTCCTCATTTCTGATGCGATCACGTAGAGAAATACCGAGCATAGTCCTCTCCATAGCCCGCTGCGCAACTCTGAGCTTGTGGATCAGGCCAATAGTAAAGCACCACGTCTCGGATCCGTATGTCATCACTGGCAACACACACTGCTCGAACACCTTCGACTTCAGGCACTGAGGTAGTGTTTTGGACGACAAGATATGACGCAGTTTCCCGAACGCAGCCCATCCGAGTTGGATTCTACGAGTGACTTCTTTCTCGAAGTTGGACTTACCCATCTGGATCACTTGTCCCAGGTAATTGTATTCGTCTACAACTTCAAGAGCAGCGCCGTCAACCACAACCGGTACGGGTGTGACATGGACATTTCACATGATTTTCGTCTTGTCCATGTTCATCTTAAGACCCACCTGTTTTGAGGCGCTGTTCAAGTCCCCGAGCATTGTACCAAGTTCTTCCAGAGAACCCGCCAGGATGACTATATCATCGGCATATCGCAGGTGTGTGATGTATTCGCCATTGATTTTAATGCCACGTCGTTTCCACTCCATCAGCTTGAACACGTCTTCCAATGCAGCGGTGAACAGTTTTGGGGATATGACATCCCCTTGCCTGACACCTCTCTGCAGTTGGATGGGGTTCGTTGCTGTGTCGTGTACTCTGACGGACATGGTGGCTGATGAGTACAAACACTTCAACACCTCGATATACCGGTAGTCGATCCGGCACCGCTGGAGAGAATTTAGTACCGCCCAGGTCTCGATAGAATCAAAGGCTTTCTCATAGTCCACATAGGCAACACACAATGGCAGATTATACTCCTCGGTCTTTTGTATAATCTGCCGCAGTGTGTGTATATGGTCTATGGTGCTGTAGCCTTTTCGGAATCCTGCTTGTTCGGGAGGCTGGAAGTCGTCAAGCCTGCGTGCAATGCGATTTGTGAGCACCCTCGAAAACAGCTTATAAACGTGGCTCAGAAGTGCGATGGGCCTGTAGTTCTTCAAAAGGGCTTTATCGCCCTTCTTGAAGAACAGCGTCACCACACTTCTGCCCCACGCTTCCGGGGTAGTTCCAGTGTTAATGACGGAATCGAACAGTTTTTGGAGCGCCACTAGAAGGGGTTTTCCTCCAGCTCTTAGAAGCTCGGTTGTGATTCCGTCATCTCCCGGTGCCTTGTTGTTTTTAAGCTGTTTGAGAGCCTCTCTAATCTCATACAGGCTGACGTCCGGGATATCCTCTGTGTAGTGTCGGGTCAGTTTAGCTCTCTTATCGCTCTCCTCGCTAGGAGGTGGAGCTAGAGAGGAGGCATACAACCGTCCGTAGTATCTCTCAGTCTCTCTCAGAACTTCCGGTTTCGACGAAACCATGGTGCCGGACTCGGTCTTCAACCTCGTAAGCTGACTTTGCCCAATAGACAGATCTCTGGCGAACACTTTGGAGCCCTGGTTTCGCTCAATTGTGTTTTTTACACGATTTGCGTTGTGTTTTCGCAAATCGCGTCGCCTGCACTTGGAGATCTGCTCATTGAGCCGTCGGTATTCCCTCATGGAGGTTGGAGACTGCACACATAGTTCTCGTCGATCCCTCATAAGACCGAGAGTTTGTTCTGAGAGAAGCTGAGATCTACCACTAGGGTGGGTCTTGAAATACTTCGACCCTACCTCGTGGACAGTTGTTACCATCCTGGTGTTAAACTCGTCCACTGACGTGCACGATTCTAGGCACGCAAAACGGTTTTTCAGCTCAAGTTGAAAGTTCTCGGATCCCTGGATTTGGACGGATGTTGGGCGAAGCGTAGACTTCATCAGGCGTGACCGTTCCAGCTTCAGGTCGATATTTAATGTGCCTCTCACAAGACGGTGATCGCTTCCGGTTTTGAACCTGCTGATCACAGAGACATCATTAAATATGTGCCGTTTGTCTGCCAGAATGAAGTCTATCTCGCTTTTCGTGGAACCATCAGGACTTATCCAAGTCCACTTGCGTTGTGGCTTCTTTCTGAAGAAGGAGTTCATCATGAAGAGATCTTCCTTCTCCAAAAAGTTGGCCAGCAAGTGTCCTCGGTGGTTCCGTCGTCCAATTCCGTAGGGACCCACTTTCCTCTCGGCGCCGCTTTGCGTGCCCAGCTTCGCGTTGAAGTCCCCCATCACAACATTGAAGTGAGCTTTAGAGGTATGTATGGCTCTACTTATGTCCTCATACATAACCTCAACCTCTTCGTCGGGATGTGTCGAAGTCGGCGCATATACCTGTACAACCTTCAACGAATACCGTTTGGATATTCTGAGTGTAAGGTACGCTACCCTGGCCGACACGCTCCCGACTTGCACAATGTTGTTGACGAGGGACTTGTGAACGAGAAACCCGACACCACCTTGGGACGGATGTTCGCCCTCCCGGTGATAGAACAAGTTTCCGGATTTGAGTATTATCGTGTCCTCCCCCTGTCTTCGGACTTCAGATAAACCCACAATACTCCAGTTTAACTTGTCTATCTCTGCTTCCAGCTCTTTTACCTTGTCGTCGGTCCTCAGTGTCCTGGTGTTGTATGTTGCCAGGTGCAGAAGTCGTCGTTTGGATTGGTAGCCCGATCTCTGCCGGCGATTCTTAGCACCCCCTGCCCCGCCGTTACCATAGCCGCTACCGTAACTAGGAATAGCGGGGCTGCCGGGGACTGGGGGCCGAGGCTTGTTCGTGACTTGCATGCGGGGGTTTTAGCCGGTAGTCACCACGCTTGGCTAGTGCGTGTTGGTGACCGCAGGTGACCTGACTAGTATTCGTCACGCACAGGAAGATGCTGCTGCCCATCTTCCTGGATTTGTCCTAATAGTCGCCTTTTACGACATCCCAGGAAGAACGGGAGTGGTGCTATTCTACAAAGTGAACCCGGACACCACACGGGGGGGTTTAGCGCTTAGTACCTACTTACCGTGTGCGTTGTTACATGTAGTAAGTTGGACGAGCAACCACCAGTGGCAAAAATTTTCTCTATGTTCTAGTCATTATCATAAGATAACAGTCGTTAAGCCATATCGGAGGCCCTCAGGCGGCATGAAAATTTTCAACACTTGGTTTGGCCATAAGCTGCTAAACCAATCCGCACTGGAGCAGCGTGGTGGAGTACACGTATGCTCTAGGCCACCTAAAGAGGAGAGACCCGTGCTCAGTTACTACTATCCCAACCAGTGGCGTAGCTAGCCCTTCCGGGGCCCCGTATCAAAATTTTGCCGGGGGCCCCCTTTCGACTCGAGGGTAAAGATCTTTCTCAAAAGAAATAAAAAAAAGCTAGCGTGAATTAAAACAAATATAATATACTAACATCAATTAATAAACCACATACGATCTATACTCTAAAATTTTAATCTGGGGGCAGCTCTGTTTCGTTTCGGGAGATCCGAACGCGAGCGCAGACTCAGTAGCCGATGTGATACGACAGGGCATCATGGTCATTGTCAACGACATGGTCATCCGCGTGCACGCTTATAGATCTATCCACCTCAGGGCTTAATACAAAGTTTAACGCTGCCTCCTGGTCAGCAAAGAAGCAAATGACTAAAAGGAAGGCAATTTAAAGTTCATCAGCAGAATTTTCTAGCGAATGGACGATTACCCGTCTGGTAGTCGAGAATTCTGGTCGCTAGCTCAAGCTGCTGAGGGTAACTTCTGTCGGTCGTCTCTTCCACAACTGCGTAAATCGGACGACTCCGTGGTCCATTCGGCAATGGGGAATGCCGAACTTCTTGACATCCTTTTTGCCGCCAACTCAACTCTTGATTATCATCAAGAGTTCCCTCTATCGAGGGATCGCCTCCTCTTAAAAACCTGTGAGAGCTTGATACCAAGAAGTTGAGAGGACCAGACGGTATTCACGCAGTGGTGTTAAAGATGTGTGCTCCCGAGTTAATTCCAGCCCCGGATCTAGCTAGGAGGGGCAAACCGGGGCATCCGCCCCGGGTGGCAATTCAGGGGGCGCAAAAATCATAATATAATTTGATTAAAAATAAAAAAAAACTTGCTGCACAAAGCGCACGAAAAATACCAACTATTATTCATATGTGAGTTTTTTTTTAATCTTATTTCTATCACTATCAAGTTTCTGCCCTGGTTCGAAAAAATTGTGGATCCGAGGCTGGTTGATTCTCCGTCTTAACGTGCTTATTCTTATTCTATCTTATGCCACATGATATGTACGTCTTCGTGGAAGGTTACCCTTTTTCATTCCATCCACATAATGGGCGATCTCAGTGACCTGGCTAACTACAGGTCTATAGCGATAAGCCTATAGCCTCCCTGTTTGCAACGGTAATGAAGCGCGAGATTAACATGCAGCTCCTGGGATATCTGGAAGATCATCAGCTGATCTGTGATCGACAATACGATTTTTGCGACGGTCGTTCAGTTGGTGATCATCAAATTTATCTTATGCACCTGTAGGCATCGCCAGCATCAACGTCATCGCAACGGGGAAACACTGGCAGTCAGCCTAGATTTCGCTAAAGCCTGTGACCAGGACTGGCACAGGGAGGTCTCACGAATCTCGAACATCTTACGGTCGCTGTGAGAGGTTATGCAGTTGGGTAGTCAGCTTTCTATCTGAGCGACATATCAAGGATGTAGTAGATAGTTGTTGCTCAGATATGAAACCTATAAAATGCTGGTGTTCCCCAAGGGTCTGTGGTATCTCCTACGCTGTTCATTCTGCATACCAATGACATGGCATGAGTGTCAACTGTTGCTATGCAGATGACAGCACAGGGCATGCCTACTACACAGCCCCCTTTAATTCCTCTCAGTTGCAAAACTTGCAAGTGGCGGATAGCAGGCTTAAAATTGTGTCTGAAGTCGAGAACTCTCTGGAGCAAGTCTCGAAATAGGGTTGACTTAATTTAGTCGAGTTCAAACCCACGAAGACACAAGTTGGCGCGTTTACCACTAAGAAAACCCCATTTTTCATAGTGTAGTTTCAAAGTGTTGTAAGAGTATGATTCTGGGATTTGACATCTCGAGTGATGTGTAATATCAGCGTCATTTGGATGCCAAGCCTAAGTTGGCTTCCAAAAAGCTTGATGTTCTAAACCGGGCTAAGGAGTACTTCACTGCGAGCGAGGCACCTGCTCGAGCTTTGTAAGCTCATGGCCGAATTGAAGTTTTATCCACACCGATGAGACTCGTGGAGAACTTCTACGGTCCGATTCTACCGATAATTTTTATCACGCACGTGCTAACTGTAGAATGAGCTGTGCTACGTGTAGAATGAGCTTCCTCCTGAGGTATTCCCGGAGCGCTGTGTCATGGGGTTGCCGGGTTCCGGTGATGATGCTCTTCATGAGTCGTGTAAAACGTAATTTTTTTGTACATTAAATATTTTGTTTAAATTTTGATTAGGGCATTTAACGCATTTAAATAACTTATTAGAATTTTTTCTTATTATTAACTGTACTGCCTGTTTGTCTTCAATTCGTCGAGTTTTCAGATTTAGAATCATGGCCTCTTAAAGATAAATTGCATGATGCTAAAGTAATTAATGCATTAATAATACTATGAAAGATGGTCCAGAAAGTATTTTTATTGTTGATTTCACTTTTCAATGAAGTATCGATGCTTTCTGGAACATTTTTCGAATCATAATATTAATTTCCGGATCATTTCACGAATTTTTTCTAAGGCGCATTGGGGGCCCCCTCAGCCCCGGGGCCCCGTATAATTGATACGGCTGATACGGCGGTAGCTACGCCCCTGATCCCAACTGATGTTGAGGCTACCTACAAGCGTGGTCACCTATCGTGGCCTTAAGTTTATCCAACACTTGACACTGCGACACTGCTTTAGTCATCTGTGAAACTTAACCTATGTGTATGGCTATGGAAAGAACAACAAGTTCCGTTATCGCTTTCGTTCTCGATTCCAATGTGGCTCACGACTCACGATCGCTATTGATTAGAAATTGCCACCTCGTGTGCTACGTGCGCTGATGTCATTACTCACTGCTATTATGCTTACAGATTACATATAAAATAAGTTTATTTACATGTCACTCTCGAATTGCTCTACATTACATCACCTGATTATACCTGTAAAGACTTAAATATATAGTGCAACTGAATGACCAAGCCTGTAGGCAAGCCTTGCTTAAGAGTTTCGCCCACGATTTAACACGTCATCTTTGTCAAAAGCCCCCATACTATGCTTGTGAAATATATTGATTTCTAGCTAGAATAAACAATATCGTGCAGTCAATCGGAAATCTTGAGTTTCGGCCGAGAACTGAGACCGAGCTTAGTTGAGATTCTCGGTTAGATACCGAAATTGAGATCTCAGTTGGCCTACAAGTTAAGTTTTTAACAGACTTCAAAAAAAGGAGGAGGTTCTCAATTCGACTGTATTTTTTTTATGTTTGTTATCTCAGAACTTTCGACTGGGTGAACCTATTTTGATGATTGTTTTTTTAAACGAAAGCTGGTGCTTGTCATGTGGTCCCACTTAAATTTTATTGAGCTCTGACAATGGCATCCATGAGAAAACCATATAAGTCTTAAATTTGCATTAAGTATATGCGCGACAAATGGACGAATAACTCAATATCACGCCAACCGATTTTGATGATTCTTTTTTTAATCGAAAGCAGGTGCTTGTCGTGTGGTCCCAAATAAATTTGAACGAGATCTGACAAGTCGTTTTTGAGTAATTTTGAAGTCGGTTATTTTTTGTTAGTAAAATTTAGATTATAGCAGTTTTAGTTCAGTTGTTTTTACATCGTTCTTTTTATATATAGATCTCCAGCTGGGAATCGAACTCGGTTCTTCGCTGGACATTCACTACTTTTTAACTAAGCTAAAACCATCCACGGTATTCATTTGGTCAAATAAGTTGACGGCAAAAAAAAAAAACAAATAAAAGATCGTAATTAACTTTCAGAACTGAAATTGCCTATTGGAAACTGAACTATAACACAGCACGTGGTCGAAAGTAGTCTATAATGTACAAAACTCATTAACTACGCCATATCGACGAAGTCAAAGTAACTGGCAGTTGAAAGTGTAAAGATAACTCGACACTTTGGCACGAAACAGTTTTTGAGACTTTCGGTTTACACGATAGTTAAGTAGATAACTAAATTGTAACTAAATTTTAAGTGATTTAATACGTGTAAACAGACAATTTCGTAGTTATAATTTAGTACGCAAGTAAACAGGTAATTTAGACTTTTTTCTATTTTTCTGTTAAGTCGGTGGGCGGGGCTTATCACTTAACACGTTTGGACATCACTTAGGGTGAGATGTATAAAGTGCACTTGGACTTTGCTCAGACAACAGTCAAATGTACTAGATGACTGATAATCTTTTAATACGAAAAAAAAAGTCATATAAAACAGCTAACTCCAAGTTTATTTAGCATCATTATTTTATTAGGATTAGATAATATGAAATAATTAAAAAGTCATACAAAACGGCTAATGTTAAGGTTTATTTAATACCAATATTTTTGTTAGGATAATTTTAATTCTAAGCAACATCTAAGCACGGTTTATAGATCTCACCCTTAGTTCCCCATAATTAAAACAATATTATAGCGACAGCATTTTCGGTGACAGTTGTGTTTTATTTTATTAACGAGTTATTCGAGCCTAAACCATGAAATCTTGGGTCAGATCAGAGGAAGCGTGGGGTCTGACAAAGCGCGGTAGACAGAGAAGAAGCCTTTAGCATTGCGCAGGTAAGACACGGATATGTCCTTGCGAGATCCCGCGAGCCTTGCAATTTTTTTAGCCGTATTGGAGCGGCTTAGAATTGTTACACTAATCCCACGCCGGATGGGTCCCGTAAGAGGCGACTAAACCAGCCTGGTCTCTTCTTTCTTTTCAGTCGTGTCGTTGTTGTTGGTGTCAATGATATCTATTGGCGACGATAGCCACTGGAGATAAGGTGGATCCTGAGATCGTTTGTTGGCTATTTCTATTCAAAAAATCCTAGAACTTTATGTGCCGGGTGGCAGCAAAGAAGTTTCAACGGGTAAAAGCCTCACTCCGAAACCCATCGGGTATCGGTTTTGAGATTTCCTACTGAAAAAAAATTGAGAAGCTATCGTAAGGGTCAGTCGATTATTGCTAGCATTTGCTTTAAACATTTTATGGTTTTGCCACTTCTAACATAACATGCTCCTGGTCACATATTCGTCAACGTTCCCACATTTGTCCATCAACTGCACTAGGATTTCCTGCCTGCCGGTATGGTCGTATGCAAATAATTTAAGGCAACAGAAACGATTAAGACACGAGAATATCAAAACATTTATCTTTTACAGAAATCGTAAAATATCTAGAAATTTTACCTTGAAAAGCTCGACATACGAGACTTATCTACTTCATGACTGTTAATGATATGGATTCCAAATTTTTTAGGGGGCCAACGTTTAGTTCTTTTGATGCAATAGTGGGGTAACGCGGACATAATTCGACCAGAACTAACAATCATCAGCAGATGTCCATGTTGACGGTCACCACACTGACCACTTACCATCAGGTGGCTCTCGTACCCTCAGTGGAACAAGGCATAAGATGTGCAATTTTACAGGAGAGCAAAAAAACTGTCAAAATATCAGTAAGTAGTCAAACGATGTGAATTACGATTTCTTGCATAAAACCGTTCAATCATTAATCTTGACAAAAATTTTAAAAAGTTGAGCGTATATGCAGCTTTTGTCCCTCTTTCCAATCATATTAATAACTAAAATTAAAAGTAACACGACTTATGTTTTTTTTTTCACTGAGGTTAGGTAAGTACATTATCAGCTATGTCAAAGGCTTCCACTTGAGCTTACCAAAAATGATGCATTAAAAATTAATAGGATATTTTTCGGCACGTCAAATACAAATAAATTTTAATAGTCGTGAGTTAATTAATGGCAGTTAACTATTTGCATATTTGTATGACAGACAAACGTTTTGTCTCGGTCCGTGTTTTTGTTACGTGTTAATTGTGTATGTCGGACATATACAATTAATACTATGTTGACTGTTCGTGCCATACACGACACAAGGAATGCATGTGGGGGTAAATGTATTCGAGGTTTTTAAATTTTTACGTTATCATGTTAGTTTTCAGAAGTCATCGACTGTTTTGCCTAAATTAAGTCATTAAATTATTTTATGTAAAAGCATTTACATACAAATTAAAACTTGTTTTTAATTACGCCAAATAATATATTTTCTAATTCGCATGTAAATGCACCTTTTTAGGGTTCCGGAATAAAATTGTCTGTAAATGTTTCGTCATGTCCGTCCGTGTGTCTGTCCGAAGCATAGCGCCGAGAAACTTAATGCTAAAAAGCTGTAATTAGGCATGAATATTTTGGCACACATATTTATTAAAACTCCAGAATCGTAGAATAAAATATAAAAAAAACACATTTTTTAGGGTACCTTCCCTAGAGATAAAGTGAGGATAAATTTTTATTCATCGTGTACTCTTTAGTATGGTGTATCGTTGAAAAGTTCATTCAAAAATATTAAGGGTCTTCTGAGACTATTTTTGGATTAAGCGGTCCGTTTGCGAAATATTTGGTTTTAAAATATAAAAATGCTAATTTTGGTTAGAGTCAAGTGTCTCCCCCCTGCTATACGGTTGGAATTGAACAAGTGAAAAAATTCTCAAAAATAGGTTACATGATGAATTTACAAGCAAAACTATCACGGCTATGTTAGCATTAGTAGTTAATGAGTAATCTTCTATCTATAAAAGGCAAAAGTGATTGACTGATGTATCAACGCACAGGCCAAACCCTTAGTGCTAGAAAATAAAAATTTCGTATGCGTATTTCTCTTATGTCGTAGGCATTCACTAAGGAAGGATTTTTCAAAATCCAACCCCTCAAGGGGTTCCAATCAATAAGCATAATTTTCGCGTGCGAAGCTGCGAGCAATAGCTAGTAGTCGATAAACTTACTACTTCGGAACGCGCAATATTAGGGTCATTGCGCGTGGCCTGACACGCACTTGCCCGGTTTTAATTACAGTTTTGTCGATAGATACATGTTATCTTTAAAGCAGTTCTATTTGCAGGTGTCAAGAAATACTTTCAAAATTTTTATATTGAGACAAGATAATTACATATTCAAATTATTCAAAGACATAATTTACACTTTTAATTATAATGTTAGTAGTGGCACGCCCCAGCTTCGTCTGTAATGACATATTAGAAAATACTACACACCTTAAACCTTTCGTAGTACCTTAGAAACGGGAGAGCAAATAATTAAAACAATATTCGATATTAACTTATTATAAAGCCTTATAGACTTATAAAGCCTAGTTATAATTTTGCAAGTCTAATTTTCTATAATCAAAAACAACAATTTACAACTTATTCAGTGCCGATTTGGCATACTTAGAATCTAAGCACAAATGTAAAATAATAAAATAAATAGATTATGCATGCAAATACGTCCGTCGTCCATTTCAAGTGCCACGTTGATATGATTGACTTGTATTTGCGCAAGTCATTTGTGGTAACATAAAATTTGAAAGTATAGGAAGCAGTTTGTTTAAGGTCGCCTTTGACTTTACCCGTCTAACAGTTCAGTCCGGTTAAAACGTTACGCCCACAGTTTTGTCTCCGCTTAGAAATATTCCATTTTTCCAAGCGGAGTTCCGATTATTCCTTGTTTCTTCTAGAAGAAACGCCAGTCAGAAAAGTTATCACTGTCGCGGTACGACTAGGATTACTGTTCCAAGTTTATTCTTTCAAGTTTTTTTTTTATGGAAATAGCCGGCAAACGAGCTGACGATCCACCTGATGGTAAGTGGCTATCGTCTCCCATGGGCATCAGCTACACCAAAGACATCACTGATGCGTTGCCGGCCAAGAAAGAGAGAAGAAAAAGAAAGAACTGGCTCTCAAGCCCCTAGCCGAAACACGACGAGTCTGGCGGCTGACTCATGCTCAAGGGTGGTAGCTATCCAAGCGAACCCCATGGAGAAATAATAATACTAATAATGGTATTAATTAACAACGTTCAGTAACGAGGTGTAATACCTCGTTCAACGTTAAAATCTCGCTAAAATAAGTACTATTATTTCTTCTGTGGCTAAAATTTCAAATCATGACAGTTGGGTTTGTTTACAAAAATATATTTGTCACCTGGGCTTCCAGGATTGACGAAAGATCTACGATCTAGAACGTTATATTATTTTAATCTTTACTAATATATAAAGAGGAAAGATTTGATTTTTTGTTTGCATTGAATAGGCTCCGAAACTACTGAACCGATTTCAAAAATTCTTTCACTGTTGGGAAGCTACACTATCCCCGAGTAACATAGGCTATATTATATTTTCAAAAAAATTAGGAATCCTTAATAAAACTCCAATAATGTAACCCAAGGTGTAAAAAAATAAGAAAACCGAAGCAAAGCGAGGGCGGTTACTCGTAATAGATACTTTCATCAGTTTCACTAATATCACTGCTACTGACGCTACTGTGTATCATTATAGTGCCTTGAGAGAAATCTGAGCTGTGCTTCATTACCTATCTCTCCTGCCCTGAGAATTACCTCAATCCTACATAGGGAGGATATACACCCTCGTACAGTAATGCTTTGGGTGATGACCATGGGAGACACTGACCACTTACCATCAGGTGGATCCATTGACTTATATTATATAGACGCGCTGTTTCTAAGGAATTTCGTGTCACGCTTTCGTGCCACAGAGAACTCAATCACAGAGTCACTATGCGCCCAGTGTTGCCAACACCCTACTCCGAAAGAGATCATGGATACATTTCTATAACTGGACATATACCATGGATATATTACTCTGTCTGGATTACTTTGTAGAGGTACATGAGGATTAATTACGTCATAACGGAATGACCATTGTGTTCATCCATTCATTGTGTTATCTGTAATCCCAGGATATATCATTCAGCTGTGTTAAATTTTTTTTATAAGTGTTGTGCACTTAAAATAAAAGAAATGTACCGTAATAAATTACATTGTTTCATTTCATTATCACCTTCAACATCCGTTTTCATGACGTAAGGACAATTTTGAAGAAATTATAATAAAATGTGTTAATACAATAATATATTTTTTTACCACCAGAAAAATTATTAGAAAACATTTGGAAAATAGGACATAACACCCCACAATTATGAAGGATAATCTCAATCCGGTCTGCGATTGGTCAAATAGTCATTCCGTTGTGACGTCATCTGTCTTCAAGTACCTCGAAGTTATGTATCCAGTTAAAAGTTATAATTATATCCATGGCGACAATCATACGATTTATGCCTTTTTCCAGTTCATCTCGGAGTAACTACTATAATTATATTTTTTTAACATCGTAAGTAAACATTAATAATTTAAATATGTATTTGTATGCATTGTTAGAAAATTATGTACGAGTATAATAGGTTCATGATATAATTATTATAGGTTCATAGATTTATCAATAGATGGCGCACATTATAATTACCTATGTCCCGATATTTCTACATTTATAATATTTTATGTTATTATGTAAATTTATATTATAACTAGCTGCCCGGACAGACTTCGTTATATCAAAAAAAAAATTGCAATAAAATAATATTGCGACTATACATTGAGATGTAAGCTATCCTATCTTTCAAGTTGGATCAAACTGCACACGGTGTGCAAAGGGCAATGAACCTAGTTGGCATACCTACAAGTCCGCAATTTTGAAAAAACCTCGATTCGGCGGCCAGTGATGTAAAATATGTCAATCGATAGAATAAATGATTATGATCAAAAAGTATTCAGTGATGAAATGTCGTAAGTGGTATACTTTCTGAGATATTTGAATTCAAACCCGTAGAAAAATGAAGTAAAAAACTTTGTTTCGGCGGATATTGATAAAACATGTGTCAATCGATAGACTAAGTGATTACGATAAAAAAGTAGTCAGTGATAAAATGTCGTAAGTGATATACTTTCTGAGATATTTGAGTTCAAACCCGTAGAAAAATAAAACATTGGTAATTAATTGTCTTTTTTATTTATTAGTGGATCAACACTATAACTATATACATATAAAATATCACAATATCATTAACAAAACTAAATAAATACATATTTATTCATATTTATATATATACATATTATATTATATATTAAGTACATAAATATTTATAACTACGTATATAACATGTGGTTGAAGACCACGGGCGAGGACATTCTAATTGCTTCAGGTAGTGCTGCCGGACGTGATTCTTGAAGGAACTTTTGGTAGTCTTTTGATGTCTACAAGCAAGGAGTTCCAGAACAGTATTGCAAAGGAATTCCCGAAATAAGCAGTGCTATGGGTTTCCTTTAAATAAACAGGAGAAGACACATTATTCAAAATAGCATAAAATGTTGAGAGAATTCTGAAGTTTCACCTGTGTCTAATTGGTAGCCATTTAAGTTAGGAATCAAACTGGGAAATGTGGTCATACTTACGTAAGCTGGAGATAGGTATATCGAAGTTTTTTTACTTTATTTTCCTACGGTTTTGAAATCAAATATCTCAGAAAGTATATAACTTACGACATTGTATCACTTAATACTTTTTGATTGTAATCACTTAGTCTATCGATTGACACATATTTTATCAATATCCGCCGAAACAAAGTTTTTTACTTTATTTTTCTACGGGTTTGAACTCAAATATCTCAGAAAGTATACTACTTACGACATTTTATCACTGAATACTTTTTGATCGTAATCATTTACTCTATCGATTGACACATGTTTCATCACTGGCCGCCGAATCGAGGTTTTTTCAAAATGGCGGACTTGTAGGTATGCCAGGTTCCATACAAAAATGTTGGAAGCCCTTTGATTAAAATCGGTTAAGTAGTTTAGGAGTCTATCGCGGACAAACAACGTGACACGTAATTTATATATATAAAGATAAGAAGATTTTATTTTAATTTATAGTTTTACTTATTACTTTTCTTTCAATTTCTTTTTGTAGACCGCCATCTAAAACTAATTAAAGTTTTAGTACCTACATTAAATGAATCGTACTATTTTTTTTCTGGAGCCTTCTTAGGAAATACGACTTTTATTTACCCACCGTACGATCTCTCACTCCGCGACGTCTGGCAACCCTGTTCCGTAGTGATTAAGTACTCTGTGTTCGTTCTGTCAAGTTTGGTTCAAGATGTCGGTATTAAATATTTGACACTAAATAATTTTTAAGACTGTAAATAAAAATATAGTTACTTACCAATTATGATTAAATAAAGTGAAATAAAGTTCAAACGTAAATAATGAGAACGTTTTAACTGTGCTCAATAAACAATAATACGTTATTAAGTGTTTTTGAACAGTCGGAGTTTTTCTAACGTGACATTTACTTGTGTAGCTTGCTCGCAGCCGACTAAACTGAGTTGGCCCCAGTTGGGGTCAACACAGGTGAACAAAATGTAAGTACTGAACAGCCTGTCTACGGATCATCTCGTTTATAGACCATTAACATAGAACTTTGTAATTTATCGGATGAATGTCAAATAATAAACCCTTAAAAATAGGATGCGGAAAGTACACAATTATACATATCTATAATGACATTTACTGTAGTATTTATCAGATCACTCTTATCTATTTCTCATATGAGAGGAAATTTGAAAAAGTGTCCAGCTGTTTACTGAAAATAGAAGTTCCAATAATGGCCATTTCAAAATGGCGCTAGTGTGTAAAAAACAGATATTATATGAACATGGTTGTTGTAGACGGAGTGAAGTTTGGTGAGTTATGCCACCCGTAATGAATGGCGCTAGTGTCTGATAAATAAATATTCGAACATACTTGTTGTAGACCACACCGCGGCGCCACCCATAATTGGACGCGTTTTTACGGACATTTTTCATACACAGAGATGGCCCTCCTATGTCTGTAATAGATTAAGGTGCGGCAAAATATTATGACATAATATGTTTTAAGACATTTGCAATAGTATTCGTATTTTTCTTATTTGTCATACTTTGACCTACCGGTACCCCACTCCAGATAAGTGTTGCCCTACTTGTCTATTTTAATGTTTATACAATTTTACCTGTAGGTATAACATATTTATCAGACGCATTACATCAAGAAATACTTAACGACACCCCATACAGAATAGTATCCGTTAGTCCAAAATAGTTCTTAGCCAATTTATTTCTTTTTTAAATATTTCATATAATTTTTGGACTAACCATTTAAAAAGCAAGCTGAATTGTGAGTTAAATTTAGTTATTACCGTGATGTTACAACTAAAAATTGTCGCAGTATTCAATTTAAATCAAGTTTGAATTTTTTTTGTGGACTAGTGACTGTATGCTTTATCCAGACGGTTTTACAAAAAACCAGTGAGTTCAAATTGGACTGGTGTGGATATAGTTCCGTATAAAAATAAATAAACTTTTCGTTTTTTCCTGGCATTTTAAAGACTCCTATTTTTTATTCAGGACTAAGGACTAAAATTTTACACTATCAGTAATAATACTTTTTTAACTATTAGGTACTACTGAAATTGGTTCTTATTATGTTGATGATTGATAATAACTTAACCGACATTAGTTTGATATTAGTAATTAAAATTCATTTCTTTTAACTTCAAAAACGCCCGATGACCCTAACAGTGAAATAATAAAACCTTCATTTTTTCCCTGAACGCACGGAATCCTAAATAAAGACTGAGTTTTAAACAAAAAATACTAGAACTGAGAGTGTTTTACCAGTGTGTCATGCGTAGTTATGTCAGCATATTTCCTAGTAGATATAAATCTAATCGGCCTAAAAAGTTTGAACCAAGGCTACCCAAGCTTTCGTAACAATATCCGTAACATACAAAACTAACTTGACAACAGTCGATTGTACTAATTCATCTATATATTTTAATACGTAAATGAAAATCCTTTGTAGGTTTTATACCCCTTTTTAAGAATAATGGAGGCTGTTAAGGAGGCTTCTTAATCGTTTCCCTCCTAGCAGAGCGGTCGTGGTCGTCATGTATATAGTCGCTTTACTGGCAGACGTTGTTCTCCTCACGATCCCTCGGCATTTCGCTCGGTTGGTCGTCATTTTGGTGCACTCATGCAATGGACCGCCCAAAGCCATTGAAGTATTATTACTAGCATATAGAACCGACACCGCGAACACAATGTATTTCTCAATGAATTGGCGCCGATCGGCTTCAATTTTCAATGGATTCCTTCGATTTTGAAAGGAAAACGGGGGCTCAATTTTGAAAAAAGAACCTCCCGGCGGGACACACATTTTGTTCGAGATGTCTGTTCTATGACATTATACTTCAATGCCCACAGCAGATTTGATGTGATTTGGTCGGTCAATCGCATGGACGATCTACCGCGTAGCCTGGTACCCTCTACTTTGCCTTGCACCACCAGAGTCTGTCTCTTGTCATTGTCTCTCCTAGAGACGTGACCAAAGAGCAAAGTAAGGAGGCACGTAGAAGAATTTTATGTATTTGCTAATCATATATGGATTGCTAATCGTTATCTCACAAATTCAAATATACACTGTATTACCGTGTATAATATGACTGTATATTATCACTTTCGGCGAGAAATGCATAAATGTAAGGTGCCAAATTGTTATATGAGATGTAGGATGAAGGGTAATTAAAATATTAAGTCCTGATTTTGAAAGTATTACTAATGAATTGATTAATTTAAAACAAAAACGTATTACTCTACTTACGTTTTATGCAACTTATTACATAAAAATTGTTAATAACGTAACATAAATTATGTATCCAGTACTTTACTTCGACTAACGCGTATTCGTTGCGAAGCTAGTCAGGTACATTTAATTTTGAAATAACATATTTAGTATATATTTATCACTAGCTGTTCCTCGTGACTTTGTCCGCGTGGTATAATACAACTTCTATTTGAATCGAATATTATTAAATTTTTCATTGATCCTATTTTTTTCTAAAACAATTTTTTTTCTAAAATAAAAGTAGCCTCAGTTACTTCTTGTTAAATCAGCTATCTTCCAGTGAAACTCCCGTCAAAATCGGTCCAGCCATTTCAGAGATTAGCCGAAACAAACAGACAGATAGACAAAAATTAAAAAAAAATGTTTTGGTATATGTACGTGTATACATCCAAATGCACTCAGTAAAAACCGGTTATTTTAATATTACAAACAGACACTCCAATTTTATTTATTTGTATATGTTACCGGATATCTGTATAATGCTGGTATTCAACACAATTCCTAGGAAATGTGTATAATACCTGGGTCGTTTTGGCAATGTATTAAATTATATGAATATTATCACCATTACATAGTTTGCCTAGGTAATGTATACGTTTCCCAACTACTGTACAGAATACCTGCAGGTCCACCGGCAATGAATAAAGTTAGATTTGGGTATGTATAGTCAACTTGGATGAGGGTTGGAATTAAGAATTTACTTAAAAACACACTCAAAACAAATTATAACCTGCATGAATTTTTTTATACATTTTAAATTAATGCTTGACCGAAATCACACTTGATGGTAAGGAGAGATGCAGTCTAATGGCTCCTACACTACACTGCTCGCCTACGCAACTTCGGATTTTTCAAAATTGGTGACAGAACCTGCTTTGCAACCCCGACCCCACGTGGTACTAGTCTGCCCTACCCCTAGAGTGAATGTAAACCCCGGAGGCGCGGAGGGAGAGCAGCCCCCGCCCGCTGTAACCAACTGCAGGCGAGCATGGAGTGCCTGCAGTTTGTTACGCAAGGGCGGAGGGGCTGCACTTCCCGCAGCGCAGGAGATGTTTGGAAGCCTTTTTATGTATCAAAAACCCCTAAATTCTCCCTAAAAGTACATATGTCACCGGAAGATGACTATTTGCAAAGCATGCTGTGGTTACCTGTAATTGTAGGAACAGTAAGATTTAATATGATAAGTAACAACTTGTATTGCAAATGATGAAACTGTATCTTACTGTAGATTACCAACAGTAATCCTATAATAAATAAATAAATAATTAAATAAATAAAGATAACAAGAACCGCAAATTTACAAACCTAGGTTTATAAACAATATACAACCAAATGAATATTACTCTAACTGAAACATTCGCTACTTGAAAGTTGGCCTTTTGAAAAGTGTCATTATAAAAGGCAGACCAAACGTACAGTTGGCAACTGTTAGGTTGGGAAATTAAAAAAAAATGTGATAAGTTGGCAAATGATTATTCGGCGAAATAAAATTCTGCGAAACGTTAGTTGGCAAGTGATAATCGGCCAAACAATTTTCGGCGAAAAGGCAGAGAACTGTCTTTTACACACATTACCAACTACGCATGGAGTATTGTATAGAATGCCTGGGCTAAGTATGAAATAAATAATATTCAAAACGTTACCTGAACGTTTTAGATATTCTATACATTGCCTAGGTATTGTATAGAATGCTGAATTATACAGATTTCCGGTAACATATAGATAATAATCATTACAACGTTGTGCGTAAATAACCTCATTTGCCTACCGTTTATGAAATACTCTTCAACTATTCTCAGTAAGTTAAAATTTCTTATTACGCTAATTGAAACAAAAAATCCTGACGCAAGACGCAAATAGTATTGTTTTTTCGAATGGACGGTTGTCGTTGGCCTAGCGGCTTTACAGCTTCACGCGAACAGAGAGAATCGTTCAGATGAGACCATGATTGGATAGCTCCCTCCGATCCACAGGTAACGTAAGCTTTTGGAACGAAGTTCCTTATCGCGCATTGCGAAAGGGGGCTAGGCGGAAAATTTGGTAACGAAAAGTTGTAACGACACTTTTTGCCGTCGTTAGTCGTTACAACTCGTGCGGCGCCGTTACATGTCGTGCGGCGTGCGCATGTTTCTCTGTCTGTCTCTCTCTCTCTCTCTTATAGAAAGCAATCCAGATATTTTCGTTTCTTGCAGTAAGTACTAGAATAGCAAAAACATGCAAGCGAGTGTGCCAAACTAGGTGAACAAAGCCGATGAGAAATTTAATACCCCAGATTTGTTTTGGCACACTAGCTTGCATGTTTTTGCTATCCTAGTACTTACTGCAAGGAACTTCGTTCCATCTGGGTGTCCCTTGACACCTCTCAAGTTTTTATTTTGTTTTTTGTTTCCAATGATTAGTTGCTGTTGGCCCCTACCGGCCTTTTCAGCTTAACGCGGACTGTAGGGCGGATCCTGGAAGGGACCCAGCCGAGAAATTTGAGCATAAAGTCAGCGGGAGTGGACCGGTTGGAACACAGAAGGTGAATCCAGTACAACAGACCGTTGACCCTTCACGAGGGAGGAACTGGCAGAAGTCCTAGTAAGTTTATAGTAATGTTATCGCAAGTTAGATAAAAAAGTACAAAACTAGTAAGAAAACAAAAACACTGCAAAGTTATTCTTCTTGTATTTCATCATATGTATGTCAAGCTGGTTAAGTTATAACAGTAATTACTTATACATTTTTGAAGTTATACTTCTTATGCGACTTGCAAAAAGGTTGCGTTAAACGTTTGCGCTACCATGGAAGGGGTATGAAAGCACTGGATAGATGGCCCTAGCTTCTTATTATCTTTACCTCTTTTAAAAATTAATGTTATTACTTATACAAATCTCACAGAGTCTCAACAGCGTGATTCAGGTTCGTTAACAACGCCATCTAGTTTGTAGGTACTTGTTTATTTTTATTTAGTACAAAAATAGTTTTTGAAAGATAATTAAAACTGATACACGTTATTAAATTAAATATTTATTTACAATAATGGTCGTCAGCAGGCTGTTAAGATCAGTCAGATTGCGTGTCAGTCAAATTGGTGCGATCTCAATTCTGGCGTACCACAAGGTGGGATTCTATCACCGATTCTTTTTTCTTTATTTATTAATTCTCTTACTCCTCTTCTTGGCTGTTTTTACCATCTCTATGCTGATGATCTGCAAATTTACACCCACGCTAGTGTAGCTGACATTGATGATGCAGTTGCTAAAATCAACAAAGACCTAGTCAGCGTCAGCAATTGGTCCCAAAAATTTGGAATTCAAGTAAACACCCGGAAATGCCATGCTATACTTGTTGGTAGCCCACGCCAGCTGGTCAAAATCGAGACTGATGCGGTGGCACCTGTCAAGTTTGAAGATTACTGCATTAATTTTGCCACTAGCGTCAAAGACCTTGGCATATTTATTGACAGCAGCCTAAGCTGGAACACCCAGGTCGCTGAAGTTTGCCGTATGGTGACTGCCTCATTATCCACACTGAATCGCCTTAGGAATTTTCTTCCAACAGAAACGAAGGCTTATCTGGTTCAGGCGCTCATTTTCCCGATCATCGATTATGGTGATGTGTGCTATTTAGACCTGAGTGAGGCTCTCTTAAACAAGCTGGATCGTCTCATAAACAATGCCATTCGCTTCGTATTCTGCCTTCGCAAATATGATCACATTTCTTCTTATCGTTCTAAGCTAAAATGGCTTCCCATCCGTGAGCGACGGCGATTCAGTACGCTTTGTTCACTTTTCTCTATTCTCTTTGATCCCTTTTCCCCGGATTACTTGAAATCCAAATTCCAATACTTGTGTTCTTCCCATGATCGGCAGCTTCGCTCTCGTGCCTCTTACCTGCTTTCCATTCCACTGCACCGGTCTGGCTTTGTATCTAACTCTTTCACAGTTTTGGCCGCTCGATTCTGGAACTTACTCCCCGAGGATATTAGAAGACCCTGTGTTAAGCTTTTCTTTAAGAATAAGCTAAGAGCTCATCTGCTGAATCGTCATCCATAAATCATATCTTCATCATCTTTCATGTATGTATTTATTAATGTTATATATTATTTATGTATTTATATATGTATGTATGTATATTATACTATGTATGCCATATATGTATTATATAATATGTATCATAATATATACTGCGTTTATATAAATACTGTATTTATACCGCCATTCGTGTTATCTCTGTTTGGCCTGCTTGTACTTGGTTAGCTGGTAGAGAATGCATTAAACATTAAGCTCGCCAATTGTACCGTAATTAAATATTGTGGTCAATAAAGAGTAAATAAATAAATAAATAATTATGTCAAAGAAGTATAAGTTCTCACGCGCGTACAAAAGTACACGCACCCTTTTTTAATTTTTCATTAAATCTTTTCTTTACTACCGAAACCTAATTTTCAACAGCAACAAATCATATTTTATACAACATTGACGCAGATAGTGCGTAATCCAGTTGCGTGTAGTGTGACTTCATTCACCTCAGTAACATTTTGCAATATTTCACGATTGTGTACTTTCGTTTTAAGAGTTATAATTTAAAAATTAAACGCATTACTGTAATATACATTTTACGCTCTGTTATTATGTGTGGCGAAGCGTTTGAGATAAATCTAACTACTTAGGTTTGCAACACTTAAGTGTTTAATAATTAACTAAGACCTCATAACAACTAAATGTTACAGTTTGCGATTTATCTAAGGTTAACGATGACTACGACTGTTATAGGACAATGAAAGATCAAACAGTCCTATAAAACACATTCTTTGAAGTCCTATGTCTACACAGGACTACGAAGTCCTGTGATCATCGTAAGCAATGACCTAGCGTTTCCGGCCAAGAAGGAGAAAAGAAAAAATAATTTGCAAGAGAGACGTAGAAAGAGAAGAGAAAGAAGACGGACCTAGAAGCATGAAACTTTTGCACACAGATTAGTTAGTATAATTTAGGGAAATACTAAGGGATTTTTGAAAATTTAACCACTAAGATGATGTAAATATCTGTAGTAAAGTAATAGTAAATAAGTAATTAATAAATAATATTTTCGTAGACGAAGTCGAGAGCGCAGCACCACCTTTCCATGTAACTCAAAAATATTTTGAAAAGTAATCAATCAAAACCATTCCTTAGTAAAAAAAATATATCATTGGTAATTTACATAACACATATTTTGGCACCTTGTTCGTATGTATAAATTTTTTATATATTGTACCATAAGTTTACCATGTTGTTGCCGTCATCTAATTTCACTAATCGATATATCAACGTCATATTTTTTTTTCATTCAATAGTAAATAATTGATCTTTATATATTACACCCTAAGGTTGAAATTTGATTGATTATGTATGACTGGTGGAATGCTTACTACCTTTTGAGCCGGGAAAATAACTTTACTAACGCATTTAGCAATATAAATTATTATTGGACTAGCTTCTACCCGCGACTTCATCTTCGCGG
Source organism: Thymelicus acteon (assembly GCA_951805285.1). Classification (NCBI taxonomy): domain Eukaryota; kingdom Metazoa; phylum Arthropoda; class Insecta; order Lepidoptera; family Hesperiidae; genus Thymelicus; species Thymelicus acteon. Next base: position 5,871,281 of record OX638217.1, read on the forward strand.
ACTTCAGAGTTACGTCTAGAGTGAATTGAAGTGTGCCATTTATAAAAAAACGGCCAAGTGAGATTTGGACTTGCGCACCGATGGCTCCGTACAAATTTGTAGAACTGGACATTGCTGTAACGAAGAACATACTTAAATTGTTTTCAGTAACAAACTAAAGTTATTGTCGTAAAGTACAAGTTTTAATTATTGTCAAGGCAGTTCAAAAACCTTCAGCTATTCGTACCTTTATGTTACGCAGTCAAAAAAATATTTACAAGTGAGTAATAAAATTATGAAAGTCCTGCTATAAACAGGTACATTGTGCATTCCACTTGAAACTTGATTACCTACTGTGGCACGTGGCTTACTGAGTAATATTTTTGTGCACACCGTACAGAAAATGTGCTTAGGTTCAAAATTAAATTATACCCGTAGCAACTCACAAAAAATTCTGGATCTTAAAATGTCCATACGGTAGAACCATGTAACTCTTTAAAAAGTTTCAGACAGAGATCAATGGCATTCATTTAGTATATTATTCATGCAATAATATTGAAGGAAATGATTGTACAATGTTGTTTTTATCAGAAACTTTTATTTTACCAAATCGCTTCATTTGCTTGTTTCTTGTATAAGAACAATAAATAGGAATCTCTAGAATCACTACACATAAAATCATTTTATCATCATTTCACATAGCTAAATTATTCTTCAAGAAAATATCTAAAAATAAATCCGCGACAGCATAACATCTAAGATACATTGATGCACTGAATTAAGTCATTGTTCAACCCAGGCGAAGCCAGGGCTGGCAAATTGTATTTACTAGAAAGATTGTTCACGTAACTGAACAGCAGATAAACATTAACTACGCACAGGATTATGTAACGGAACGGATTTTGAAAATTTTTTCAAGAGAATATAAATAAAGATCTTGGCTATGTTGGTATGTTTTTATTTTTTTCTTAATTGGCGTTTTTTTTTGGCTTGATCGAGGTCTGAAAACGATCATTTTTATCGGTAAATTTTGTCGTTTTTGGAGCTTCGTAACTTCTATAGTAATTTATTTATTTAAAAAAAAAACATACCGACATGGCAGACGTAGAGATGTATTGTTTTCCAAAAAATATTTGCTCTAATGTTAATATCCAGGGAGGAAACAGAAAAATGCGTTTGTATGGGCTGTACGGTGCTCCGATATCCTCTTAAGTACTTGTACAAATCTACATTTCTAGGTCTTTCTGACATACCATAATGCTTCCATTATCTGTAAATTGGTCTACGTGACCCGTAGTATCGGTCGGTAGTATGTGAGGTCACTATTTAGGTCACATTGAAATTGCTAAGTCTACAGAGTAGCTAATCGCTCCACGATAACCTTGCAATTACCTAATTTTATAGACAAGCTGGTAATTTGAATGTAATCGAAATGAATAACGGGAGTGTAATAGATCTGTCAATATTACATACTATAACAGATAACTAGACTTGTTATTTGGGTGTGTTCTGGGCAATAAAAGTTGTCATGGGTTTACTATTAGCTACCTGAATGACACTGTTGCCCAGTTGACGAACGTGAAGTCCCGAGTTCGACTCCCAGCCAACTACAAATATGTTCCCTGTTCATGTGAGTTTTATTTGTATTCATTAATTAATGTTTTTGCTATTCACATCCACAACAAGCACATCCTGAACCAATTGGCCAATATGCATAAAACTTTGAACACTGGTCCCTAATACCATGGGGGGAGAGGAAATAAATAAATAAACTACAGAAAATTTGACACTTCATTCCCTGCTAGGCTAAAATAGAAAAAAATAAGTAATGAGTTATTGAAGTCCCGGGCATTTTGTAAGTATTTATATTATCCGGGTAATTAAATTATAACATTTTGAAGACATAATTAGACAAATAGTCACATTCATTTATATTTCTCCATAAAGGTTCTTTCACAACCAAACCTTTGAATTTGTTTCAAATTGTATTGTTACTTAACAATTGTATTTGGTAACTTCTAAATTCATATTTAGGAAGTGTATAATACTTCATATTGCAAACCCGAGGGCGTTTACACATTTGAATACAAAGACACAGCACACAGCGTGTCCGTTTAAAATCACTGCAGATAACATCGTTTGTTCGCATTTCTTTACTATTTACAAACAATGCAGTACAAGTGTCTAATGTGCAAATAAAGAGAGCAGAATAGGTTTTGACACTCCGTGGGAATGAATGACACAGTCCCTACATCTGGCTCGTAGATTAACGAGTGTGTTAAGATGGAGCGTTGGAAAATAATGGTGTCTATCTCATTCTTTTACAGAGAATTAACTTGAGACAGATATAACTATTTTAACACTGGGCAAATATAAATTGCAAAAACAATAATAAAAGCAACACCTGGCTATATGTAGTTTTTTTTTTTGCAAAACGGTTAAGGGACTTTCCAACGCAATTTCTTTCTGACATGTTTATGTACACGTAGAAATGGATATTTTTGTACGCCTCATCTTTTTACGCCTGATAATCTACGAAACGGCCCATGTCACGTAAGATACGATTACATTTTAGGGTAATACCAACCTCACGAAGTGACATTCCATGAGGTAATAAACAATTTAGTCGAGCATTGACTCAATGACATGCAACTTTGAAAGGTAAGTGGGTATTGCGAGTGTCGTTGAAAATACACTGGTATCGTTGTTATTTCCGTGGTACATAAATCTTAAATGATATGAAGCCATTGATTAGATTGAACTCAAAGCATACTGCTGAGAGCATATTGTGATTAAAATTAATTACCAGTCAGTTCAGTCAACGATGCGTTGCCGACCATTAAGTAAGCAAGTACAGATCGTCTACTTTAAAAAAGAACGTGAAAGTGGCAAAAGAAGTGAACATATCATATAAAGTACCCTGAGGACCGAGCTTTGCTCGGTATTTTTTTTTAGCAAACAACGCCATCTGCTGAAAAAGCTTTAGTGTTGCTACTCGCTTATTATACGTCAGGAAGCGTCTATTGTAGCAGTTCTACATTGCCCGAAAACACGAATAAAACGACATTTTCTGGAAATGAATCCCAGCTAGATCGATTTATCACCCCCGAAAGCCCCTGCATACAAAATTTCATTAAAAATCATTGGAGCCGTTTTAGAGATTCAGATTAGGTATATATATAAATAAAAGAATTGTTCGTTTAAAAGTATTTCCATATAAACATTTCCACTTCAATGTTTTATTAAATAAATATTTTCACATACAGTTTGTAACAATAATATTTAGTGGGGGGGGGGCACGTTCATCTATACATCTATACAAATAAATAAATTTGGAGTGTCTGTTTGTAATATTAAAATAACCGCTTTTTACTTAGTGCATTTTTATACACGGTACAGTCGGCCGTAGAAGTAGCTTAACATTTTAGTACATTGTAATAGTAACTATTTCGACGGTTTCCTAGCAACATCTATGACAAATTCAAGAAATGTAATGTGACAAGGTACTAAAATGTTAAGCTACTTCTGCGGCCGACTGTACATATACCAAAACAACGTTTTTTAAAATTTGTTCCGGCTAATCCCTGAAATGGCTGGACCGATTTTGACAGGTCTTTCACTGGCAGATATGTTATGTAACAAGGAGTAACTTAGGCTACTTTTATTTTAGAAAAAAAATTTGTTAGGTGATACGAAGTTCGTCGGGTCAGCTAGTTTTAAGTAAACGATCTCTACTGACTCCGATACTGCAATCTAAATACATCTAAAATATTTTATTGTTGATTTATCTGGGGTCTTATTAAGCCTGGCAAAAATTCCGTATAGGTAATGCTTATTTACCTGTACATTCGTATAGATCCGGATTATACAATAATGATAATTATAATCAATAAAAAAATATGTTTCCGGATACGTAAGAGTCAATGCGTGTGTTAATAATAAATCACGTAACAATTACTTTAATTGTAAATAATGACTTTACTAGCAGGCTTACACGTTTATTTATGTTTCATTTAAAGAACCATAGAGCGCGTTACCATTCATTGAAATAAAACGGAAACGAAGGCGTTGATTGATGGTGCCTTGTTAAATTACCACCTGCTCGGACTTACGCCCATGGAGCCATTTTATATGGTGAATAAACTAGAAAATTAACTTTACTTTAGACATAGGTACATATTAACAATTATGGAAAAGATTGGATAACACATTTAAATTATAATATGGTTGAACTTCTGGGGCGAGGTCGTTTCATAAACAATTTCATTTCTTCATGGAAATAGGTACTATAAATAGCTCTATAATTACATAATAGTATAGTTGGTAAATATATTTTTAGGGTTCCGTAGCCAAATGGCAAAAAACGGAACCCTTATAGATTCGTCATGTCTGTCTGTCTGTCTGTCTGTCTGTCTGTCTGTCTGTCCGTCCGTATGTCACAGCCACTTTTTTCCGAAAGTATAAGAACTATACTGTTGAAACTTGGTAAGTAGATGTATTCTGTGAACCGCATTAAGATTTTCACATAAAAATAGAAAAAAAAACAATAAATTTTGGGGGCTCCCCATACTTAGAACTGAAACTCAAAATTTTTTTTTTTCATCAAACCCATACGTGTGGGGTATCTATGGATAGGTCTTCAAAAATGATATTGAGGTTTCTAATGTCATTTTTTTCTAAACTGAATAGTTTGCGCGAGAGACACTTCCAAAGTGGTAAAATGTGTGTCACCCCCCTGTAACTTCTAAAATAAGAGAATGATAAAACTAAAAAAAATATATTATGTACTTTACCGTGCAAACTTCCACTTAAAATTGGTTTGAACGAGATCTAGTTAGTAGTTTTTTTTTTTAATACGTCATAAATCGTAAACCGCAATTTACCTCGATCAAAGTTACAACGAACTACAAGAACTTTTATATTATGTTACTTGCTGCTACGGAACCCTTCATGGGCGAGTCCGACTCGCACTTGGCCGCTTTTTTTCAGAGATAATGAATCCTTGCGTGATGTGTGGTGCGCAAGATGGCGTTGAAACACATCAATTTTTTAAACGTTGAACCAATCTATATGAAAATTAGTATAATCACGCGACATGTAATCCACATTGTAAACTCACCTATGAGTGGCAATCACATGGTAAAAACGGATATAATACAAATATTGAAATATTTTTTCAATTTTTTTTTTAAGAACGATAAATACATAACAATCATATTTCTTCGAAGATAATGTATGGATATAGAAGAAATATACATATAATTGTAATATTTCTTAAGTGTTAAACATTTAAAATTATATTTTGTAACATAATATTATCCTGTTCGATTTCAAAATGATTAGTTGTTGCCCGCCCATTCATTTGAACGTCAACTAATACCAGTTTTTCATTAGCATTATAAAAAGTATCATGTGTCCTTTTGCATGAAATAATATACTTCTACGACAAACTTAATTAAAATTTGTCTCAGTATTCAAGCGGTAAATTGAAGGCCATAAATTCAGAGAAAACATACTTTTACATTTTCAATATTCTTTAATATTATTATTTTAAGTACCCTATGACTTTTAATATAATGAAATTCGACCGCTGATATCTTATTTTATTTTACCATAGTATTTTACCTCAACGATCGATGACATGGGAGCATTAGGTAAAAATTGATCATGCACGTCAGTATCTATCAACTTAAATACCTAAGTACCTATCACCAATTTGAAATTTCTTAAGACAAGTAAAAATAATGAATTATAACAAATCAATTTTTATATTTGTGGAATTATAAAAGTTATACTGATTCACCGCACAATACGGGATTATTTTCGTATTTGCAGATTTCTGGAATGTCCACTACATAGCACGAAATGGCTGAAAAAAAATCAGTCAACCAGACTCCAACTGTTTTTAGGGTTCCGTAGCCGAATGGCAAAAAACGGAACCCTTATGGATTCGTCATGTCTGTCTGTCTGTCCGTCCGTATGTCACAGCAACTTTTTTCCGAAACTATAAGAGCTGTACCATTGAAAATTGGTAGGTAGATGTATTCTGTGAACCGCATTAAGATTTTCATACAAAAATAGAAAAAAAGCAATAAATTTTGGGGGTTCCCCATACTTAGAACTGAAACTCAAAAATGTTTTTTTCATCAAACCCATACGTGTGGGGTATCTATGGATAGGTGTTTACTGAACGGTAACTGAATAGTTTGCGCGAGAGACACTTCCAAAGTGGTAAAATGTGTGTCCCCCCCCTGTAACTTCTAAAATAAGGGAATGATAAAACTAAAAAAATTATATGATGTACATTACCAAGCAAACTTCCAACGAAAATTGGTTTGAATGATATATGAGATCTAGTAAGTAGTTTTTTTTAATACGTCATAAATCTTAAACCGCAAAAAATATTGATCAAAGTTACAACGAACAAGAACTTTTATATTATGTTACTTGCTGCTACGGAACCCTTCGTGGGCGAGTCCGACTCGCACTTGGCCGCTTTTATTCTTCCTTATTTCAGTTGATAACATGACAAATATCAGCCGACTATGACTACTTCATTACACATTGATGGTTTATTTTTTATCGTATTGTCAAAACTCTGCGGCTACGATTTGAGTAATAAATCAATTCTTTATTGTTCAGTAATCACCACGTCAGGCAATTTGATTGATATTGTACTCCGTCAAAATACGTGTAGCTACATTAGCGTATTGGATATTGTTCCCACGATAGTACAGTTTCTTGTATTACTAGTAATACTTAAGCAATAAATACTAGTTAGGAATGAGTTGAAAAAACTCCGACACGCTCACACCAGTCCCAGCATAATTATTTGTCGCAGGTGGCATAGACAATTGGATTATTATTAGATTTTTATTTTAAGTTGTCATGCAATTCTCAATCTTGTATCAGTGGTATGAGGGTATATTTTAGTTGCTAAAACAGGGAGCGCCTTGAAACCTTCTGTGCTAGTGCGCTAATTCGTACTGGAATATTCAGGATCCATAATTTGAAATATAAATAGAAAATATCCCTCAGATTAAAATTTTAAAGTGAAAATAGGTTCACAAAATACATAAATAATACTTTTTCTATTATTACAGGTTAGGTTATAAATATAAAACCCGGAGGATAGGTTTCTTTGTAAATCTATGGATATTTCGAGTATTAATATTACGGGATTAATTTTATCAATCGAGTATTTTGATAAAATAATTCCCGTACCCGTAGAAACGTTAGAATATTTCTTCAAAAGGGAAGTTATTACATCAGATTGTGGGAAAATATGTCAAAGTACTGTACTACAATTAACTGTCCGAAATGGTGAACTCACCATAAATGGTATGAGTGAACAAATGACAGAGTAATTATGTGAATGCAATATTTGCATACAAACGAATTAAAAGCAAAACTTATTCCAGACATGAAAGTACATATAACACAGACACGAATATTATTCGTATAAACTTGTTTTTGAGAATGTTGTAATGTTGCTTAAGAAAAGGAAAAAAACTTAAACGCGCTGAAAATGTCGGTGACGTCGACTTTATTCACCTGAGTTAATTCACCCAGGTGTCTTAAGTCCACTTTTATTGTACTTTATTCACCTATATACCCAGGTGATTTAAATCTACTGGCCGCAGGTGAATTGATATAAGTAGACTTAATGTCGGATTATGATGTAAGAAGAATTATTTTTGCTTAGTAAAAATGCATCCCATCCCATCTTGGTTTTCATCGCCTCTTCATGCCCATCTGATGTGATGGGATTGTTGTAAAGAAAAGATATTAAATGGAAACCGGCTAAGTGCGTGTCAGGCTACGCGCAATGTAGGGTTCTATAGTTGGAAGTTTATCGACTACTACTCATGCTAACGTAACGTATGATAGATTTTTTCTAATTCATCGTAAGTATATGCTACTGATGTAAATTTTTACACATGAACAACACCGTCGATTGAACTGGCAGGAGTTGGACACTCGACTCTAACAAAAATTATCACTTTAAGTTTTAAGCCGTATATTTCGCAAACGGACCACTGAATCGAAAAGTGGTCTTTGAAGATCCAATATACCTATTTTTAAAAGAACTTTTCATGATAATGAAATGAATGGGAAGCATCCTGAAAAATTTAAAATAAAAGTACGAAATATGCAAATTCATGATATTATTATTTTCCTCAGATATATTATTTCAATAATGTTCATTATGTTCATGGTCATTACTGGAAGAGAGTAGGTAATCTAGTATGAAATTAATCAACTAGATAACAAGACAAAATATTACAATACCCAAATATTAACATCATAAACTTATTTAAGTACCCATTTACTTTCTATCTGATTACCTTATACATCCCACTGACACCTGATGTGAAAAACGCAATCATACTTAAATCACACCCTTATTTGAAACTCATATATTTAAGTACCAATTTAATTACCATGAATATCATTTATACTGGATATCTAACTGGTTTTTCTTTTATATAATCTATGTAACACGGTATTCTAATTTTGAAATATCAGTTCGTTAACAAATTCAACACATACATGTCATAATCTCGATATAACCGTATTTGGAACTTTTTAAATGATACAAAAATATTTCCGTATTTTCTAAAGTACAGTTGCAAAGATACGATCCCTGCAGACCTTGCGTCAGAAAACTCTAGCACAAATCGGTTTAATTAGAAACGGATAATTATCAGTGTTAATTAACAGTAAGCTTAAATATTGTATAATTAGTTTGAACGTATGTCGATGAGATATGTGGAAAGGTTTGATTGGAACGGCAATCTTAAGTAAAAGGTTAGTGATTGACAAAATAACATGTGTTGATTCAATGACTTAAGATGTCGTATTATCCAATGAGCGTGAAAGATAAGATTATATAAAGTTGTTTGTTTAACCGAAGTTAGTGGCATACCTAATTAGTGGCATGCCTAATTAATATTAAATGATTATGCATAGCATTGGCAAATGAGAGGGGCTTGAAAACTGACGTACTTTTTTATGTAAAAAGCCGGTAAACGATAACAAATGAGTCTGATGGTGAATTATGAACGTCGTCAACATTACTGATGTTGGCTTAGGCTCTTTTTAGAGATTACTAGCTGACTTGGTAAACGTTGTTCTGCCAAATATTTTCTGGATAGGGACACCCTAATCGCCTAGCGGTATGAAGTACAATTTACGACCTATTCTCTTAACTAGCAAATATACACAAAAAAATCATAAAAATCATTTGAGCCGTTTTGGAGAAGTGCGACCACAAACACCGTGACACGAGATTTTTATATATGTATTAGATTAAATAGTATAACATTATACATTTTTAAAACAGTACCAGGACTAACTGTCATTTTATATTTTTGGAACAAAGTTTATTTATTAACACGGCTTGGGGCAATTAGATGAGTGAAATGGGAATCATCTGTTGTCTATGGCAGAAGTATGAAGTAATGGAAACAACGAAATAGTTTTTTTGAGTAACGAGGAGGTTTGCCTAAACAGTCATAATGTGGTCAAACTGGTCAATGTTGGCCATTGTTGGACATTATTTGTCAAATAATGTTCAACAATGGCCACAATATTTAACAAATAATGTTCGACAAATGTTCAAGATAGCCATACACCGTCAACTTCACTGGATGCCGCATCAAGTCCGCTGCAAACTTGAAAACTAACTTGATCATGTATGGCTAGCTAGAGTTTCGTCATGTTTAAATTCATTTGTTACCAATCAATCATCTATCACAATTGATATCACCGCAGGCGTGTTATAGCGTAATATTATGGCAAAATGAAACACCACTAATAATAACATATTTTGATCAATTTAAATAGAATGTCGTTAAAGGGAGCAAAATTAATGCACGACCGCAAGCGATATACTAATAACTATGATAACTATAACATGGCTGCGTCTGTACACTAAATATTTTTTTAAATATACATTTTGTTAGGCTTTTGTCATCGATGTTGGTGGAATCTTTTCTTTTTTGCATGTTCTGTTATCTGTCTGCTATGAGTGACATCACAGGAAAGCTACTGAATAATTTAAATTAAAGTTTTGAATTTATCATTTATATTATGGGTCTAGGATATTTTGTGTTACTGGGAAAATTTTATTTTGCTGTGGGTTAAAAAAAAGTGTTAATTACCTACGTGTTAGCTTAGTATGTTGTGACTAAATGAACTTGGTTAAAACCACTCACACCATGAGGTAAACTTGAAATTTATTCCCAGTTTGATAAAAACGTGTGTGTGTATTTATGTACGCACGTAGACGCAAGAAGTTATACTTATCTCTTACATATAAGTACCTCTCGCTTGCACCCACGACCCGGCGTGCGCTAGCAATCTAACCACGTGACGTACCTCTCGCTCGCACCCAAGAACCGTACCAGCAATCCAAAACAACTCCAGCGATTGCTGTGCGCCTAGTACACAGGCCTAGTATCACGCACATTCCTCATATCGCTTTTTGGCTGTCACATCGTAAAAATTTTACTCTCATAATTTTTCCAAACACCCCATTAAAGAAGTGTTACTTCAAGAATTAGTAAAATTTATTTCGCTTGCAGATATTGCAAATGTAACAAATTAATGTTTACTGTCTCTTTCCAGTGATAAAGACGTGTCATTTCGTCAGCGACACAGATATTTGAATCGCATCGAGGTATACGTACGCTCGCTTCTGAATATTAGTAAAACAAGAACCTTAAGTCATAATCCTACGCGAGAAAATATCCGGGTGACCTCCAAGCAGCCTTGTCACTCGGACACTTTCTATCAGTCAAACTTATATAGTTTTAATCGACAACAAATTAAAACAAAGGTTACACAGCCCAAACTAGACCTGATTACGTTACGTTTACGAAATATTACAGCTAAATAATTTATTATGACGAAATAACGCAAAAAGTACTTACAACAAAATTTACCTGATTCCAAAAATGTTATAAAAATATCTTACAATTTCCATAATGCTGACTTAAAGATATTGATTTGCCACTTTAAGGTCGACGGTAGCAATAAGCGATCAACTAATAATAATTAAGTTTCCTTACAACAATCCATATTTTGATCTGATGGTAGGTAATATAGGAACTTACTAAAATAATTTTAATTTGCGGTTAGAAGTTAAAATTTTAAGCTAATTTGTTGAATAAAACCAAATTTGTTTCTAACATGTAACCGCTTTTCATTACATATGTGTAGTCCAGTCATAACACTCTAGCTTACAATACACAGTATTACGCAGAAAACAACCCATTATGTTAACATTTATAAAACCTAAAACTTATTACAAATATTAGCAATTAACAAAACCTCCATCTTCCCATGGAAATGAAAGGTTTTACCGCGATAAAAAGTAGCCTGCGACACTCTCGACTCTCCTATCTCTACACACTTAAATCATATCATATCATAGCTTCGTTGTGTCGTGAAAGAAGAACAAACAAACAAACACACTTTCGAATTTATAATATTAGTATGGATGGATATGGATTATTAACTTCTTCCTTACAATCATCCTAAAGTAATAAATTTTAGCGGTTTAATTTACATAATTTACTGTAACTCAATAGACGAAACACAGTGCACTTGAGTTACAGGAAAATGACAAAATCTCATGTTATGCACGGTTAAATCGGATAGGGCCCTGTCAGCAATATTGTTACAAATCGACCCACTGTGGTTTCGGCCAGTCAGCGTGTATAGTTACTCCTTTCCTGTAGATGTTACGACATCTACCACTGTGGGAATTCTCCAGGGAACCTAGACGTGTAGAAATTTTACTCTGATGACACAATCTGCAAACTATTTTTTATGTGAATGTGGCAATTGAGCAGTTGAAGTGATGGTAAGTGGTTGCCATCGCGTATGGTAAGTGGTTGCCACCGCGTATGGTAAGTGGTTGCTACCGCTTCTGAACATCATTATCACCAAAAGGTATCACCAACGCATTGCCAAGATGTATAATTCGCTTTTTGACAATGCAACTGAATTACCCACAGACAAATTACCCGTAGCATAAATATTTTTAGGGTTGATTCTAAGGAAGAATGGTTACTCTGCCGTCCTGTTGAAATTCAAACTGTATGATAATAATGCTTATTATTTTCTGAATAAGTGCGCTTACGAGCCTTTTCATCTGCAACAACATTTTTGGGATTGGACAAAGTCATTTACGGTAAACGTACACTTTATTTAAATTCTGTATCAGATAACATAAAAAACATAAAAATGTATGATTAAGAAAAATATTCGTTCTAAATTATAATTAATTTAATTTTTTACAGACCGATAATGTTAAGAATAAGCCTGTATTGCTTCAGCAACGTCAAATGATAGAACTGATAGAAGTGATCTGACAAAAATGTATGTTCAATGTTCATAACGTTGAAGTGGGCCACGACAAATATTTCATGCTCGTTTGTTAAAAAAAACTATGACTGTGAAATCCGACTATTTCCTGCTGTTCATTTTTCGAGTTTGGGCTTACTAGACCAGATACAACAAGTTTTTATACACACCAATTGTAACCGGAAACATATGAATGAAACTAACGCAAATAAAACTAGATTATTGTATACCTACCTACCTACATAATGTTTCACAAATAAAAATGTTTTTTGTATAATTTTATTTTTGTGTGGGTAATGACATGTACCCATACATAGGATTTGCAAAGCGAGTAGGTACTAGTTCAATATACATTATGACATGATATTTCACTATCACATTTTTATTTATTATATACAAATATCGGCTTTGTAAACAGCCCGAGGAGACACCTGGCAAAATCGACAAGTATGGCTATGTTAGACCAAAAAAAAGAGAATAAAGAAAGACCTTTCTCTCAGCCCCCATCTAGAACACAACGAGTCGTTTGATGATCAAATTAAGCAAGAGATTGGTAGTTGGCCAGCTGGCTAGCCTAGCCTCATAAAATACCAGATAAATAGGATACTTTTATTACTTAATTAAATAAAAATAAAAAATAAAAATATATTGGGCACTATGAATTTTACAATGTAGAGACAATATAATTCTTGACAATAATAAACGACTTCAAAATAACTCAAAAACTACTTTCCAGATCTCGCTCTTTAAGTGGGACCACATGACAAGCACCAGCTTCGATAAAAAAATTACCTTTAATCCGATTACAATGCGGCAATGAAATGACAATGTGCTATAAATCTCTGCCGTATACTAATTTACCGCCACTGATTAACGGTGAATTTCAACATAGTTTGAATGCATCATCATTACGATTTTTCTATTGTTAGTCAGTTATTATTATTATTAGTATTATTATATTTACGCATATAATTTTTAATTACGTAAATTGTCCCAATAATGGGACAATGAACCTTATTATTCAAGTTATCGTCATCGCAAACCATAACTATCTCACGATTTATATAGATTTCACACACATTTGAGGAATTATGAAGAACGCTTAGATTTACAAGTATTTTGAACCGACTTAAAAAGAGCAATCAATTCGTTGTTTTTTTTTTTTTAATATCATTCATACCAAATGAAAATGTCGATTCCATAGAGAGGAGAAAAAGCGGCCAAGTGCGAGTCGGACTCGCCCATGAAGGGTTCCGTAGCAGCAAGTAACATAATATAAAAGTTCTTTTAGTTCGTTGTAACTTTGATCAATGTTTTTTGTGGTTTACGATTTATGACGTATTAAAAAAAAACTACTTACTAGATCTCGTTCAAACCAATTTTCGTTGGAAGTTTGCATGGTAATCTACATCATATATTTTTTTAGTTTTATCATTCTCTTATTTTAGAAGTTACAGGGGGGGGGACACACATTTTACCACTTTGGAAGTGTCTCTCGCGCAAACTGTTCAGTTTAGAAAAAAATTATATTAGAAACCTCAATATCATTTTTGAAGACCTATCCATAGATACTCCACACGTATGGGTTTGATGAAAAAAACATTTTTGAGTTTCAGTTCTAAGTATGGGGAACCCCCAAAATTTATTGCTTTTTTTCTATTTTTGTGTGAAAATCTTAATGCGGTTTACAGAATACATCTACCTACCAAGTTTCAATGGTATAGCTCTTATAGTTTCGGAAAAAAGTGGCTGTGACATACGGACGGACAGACAGACAGACATGACGAATCTATAAGGGTTCCGTTTTTTGCCATTCGGCTACGGAACCCTAAAAAGAAAGAAAAAGTTTGAGTATCTACATATAAAGAAATAAACATATGTGTGTACTTATATACGCATGTTATACCAACTTCTTTGGTGTAACAGAACAAAAATAGCTAAATATTTCATCCCGCATGCCAAAACTGTTTGTAAAAGGAATCAGTTATCAGCCAATAAAGTATTCATCACGTCACTTTTTGGCTGTCGGTGTGCGCGTGCATCGTAAAAAATTTACTCTCATATTTTTCCAAACGCGCCAAAAGAAGTTTAACTTCAATGAGATATAGGTACATAGAGATAAACGTGAGTACCTATATAAGATTATGTTACTTATTTACATCAGATATACGGAATCCAAATAAATCTGGCTTAATTCACGCTTTTAGCTTCATGATTATAAACCAGAGCGCTGTATCGTTATGTTTAAGCGAATAAATTAACTTGACAACCAATCGCTTTGTTAATGCGGTATTTATCTTTGTCGTTAGTAACAATTAAAATACGCGGACTTAAGGTATGGTCGCACAAGTAAAGATTAGCTAACTATGAATAAATGACAATAAAATAAATCTGAACTTGTTATGTACTAACTATTTAAAATTTATCGTGTATTAGCTAGACAACTTGCTACGACGTAGTAGATTTAATATTAGATATTTTAATGTATTTTATAATTGTAGTAAATGTTATACAGCTTATAGTGAGTGAAATCCTTTCCCAAAAAAATAATGGTAAAAAAATATTAAGAACACAGGTATAAGTTTCTACAGCTTATCGCTTGTCTTTAGCAGTGTGACAAAATAGTAAGATACGTATCTATTGAATTTATTCGCTGAAACGGACTCAGCACCTGCTATATTCTACGGTGCAGTTCCTGTAGTGACTAAAATGGGAGTCAGCTCTGACTAATCATTCATGACAAATTTAGATATGTATTCAAAAGCATTCTACGAATTTTTTACTGCTATTGAATAATTAGTAATAATATGTGGCCTTATTGGGGCGGCTTAAAATACTGATTTCGATTCTGTCCCAGTAATCTAGGGTGTCGTTAAAGGCAACAGAAAGCCATATTCAATATTTGATGACCCGTGTGGCGCAATAGTTACCATGCCGGATCGCCGCGCCTAGGGTTTGGGTTCGATTCCCAGTGAGGCGGAATTTAAATGATGAGTTTGAATTTCTGTTCTCAGTCTGTGTGTGAGTGTTCTTATCTCTGTGTGTTGTCCATGGCGCCCACGACACAGGGAATCCTAGTGTGGGGCTATGAGTGTAATGCGTCATTTATAAAAATGCGTATATTACCAGTAATATTATGCATAATGCATAATATAGCTACCACCTTGCTTGGGTCAGCCAAACGATTCTTCACATTATTCTGTTTGGAGTTTAAAACACAGCCATTTCTTTTCTTGTCTTATTGTCTTTAGACGTTAGTTTATAAGTTGTAAGCGTATTAAAACTTATTACAATAATAATTATATTATTATATAATTTCTTTGGCAAAAAAAAAACATCGCGAGGAACCCAGCGCAAGTTCTCACAGTTGAAGATGTGATGAAAGGAGTTGTGTCATTTGTACATGGCCTAAATATAGACTGTGTCTTGATTGTCCCATTCGAGGCCTGCAATGGGAGAGTTGTGACTTAATGAACGCGGAGGAAATACTTATGAAATCGTACCTTACCAGGTGCATTGCATTAACTATTAATAGTTTCATTGCTAGAAATCAACACCGACAAAGCATTTTTTTTATTTAAATTGCATGCTGATTGTAACAATAATACTTAAAATGACAATATTCAAGGTTCAAATGCATTTATAGATTACGGTTGGCAACAGCGATATCGTTACAAAATTGTAAACTTGAACTTCTTAACAATTACGTGTAGCTTTCTTTCCCATTTTGTTTGAATATTGCATTGCAACAGGGTTAAGGCTGTTCTGTGAAATGCAAAACAGAGATATTGTCCCGTATCGAGTCGAGCGAGACGCAGTTTTACGTAAGAGCGAGAGGAGAGCGCACGTGCCTATCCCCGGACGATAAAATTTTCAAAACCAAATTTCTATCGATTCTGTGGATCGACCCCAATGAAATCATGTTATGTTTGTATCTTTGATACGGTTTTTAGGGTTCCCAACGAAAAAAACGAAAAACGGAACTCTTATAGGATCACTCATACGTGTGTCTGGGTGACCGCTCTTCACAGCCATTTTACTCTGACTGGACCAAATGAGTTGAAAACTGGTACTCATGTGCTTTTTTGTGACTCAAATATGAAGGTTCAAAGAAGACAAACTAATTTTGAATTTTTTTTACGAAATCAAAATTACAAAAAAAAGGTTTTGCAAACCGTATCATGTGGCATGTCAAATGAAAGGGACAGTTTAACAATGGACAGTTTTAAAATTATTCACGAAATAACGAAAATTAAAGACGAAAATAAACAAGTCCACCCCACCAAAGGGGGTCTCTCTGTAACTACTGAGGCTAGAATTTTGAGAAAAATACAGAAAATAGTTCTTTACTTACATAATTATTACAGGTAAACCTATAAGAAGTCCATGGTCTTAAAAAAAGGGCAAAAATTGATAAAATAGATAAATAACGTTCAATACACAATCAACGTAAGGAGCCCTTTCCAAGCTAGTTTAACTCGCACCTGTCAAGTTAATTTTTTTCTGTTACCTTTTAAGTGAACACAGTCATCAATAGACAACAGTCATACAAAGCACTTGATCATCATCAACGAGAAAGAAAGAAGGAAAGAAAGAAAAACATTCATTTCGCACACAGGGCACTGCAACAGATAGAACAATCTGCTTAAATCTAATGTTATGCTTAAAAATTAAATGCACCATGCAGATAGAACAGAAAAAGGTCACATTCAGCGAGGTGCTGAAAAATGCTGTGACCTCGGTGACTTCTCCCAATGCTAAACTAGACAACTAGACAAGACTAAACACCATCCCGTAGTAGTTCATCGACCATAAAACCATTTTGTTGCTTACCACTGAATCAGCAATGATTTTTTCATGTGTCAGTTGTGAAAATCTCCATACTGAATTATGTTTCTCCATGGCAAGTTTTTGTAATCATCTGATGTCACCTGTTAGCATAAAATTAAAAAAAAACTTTAAAGTTACAAATTATCCTGCAAAATCAATGATTATAATTATTATGGGTAAAAAATCGCTTTGCCATCCAACCCATCAACTCCCGACTGCCTTATTAAATATTTGAATAATGTATAGTGATAATACTTGAATACAAAATAGGTAAAATCGCTTACTTGCGTTACCAATTAAATATAAATAAGATCATTTTATTATGATTTATTGCTGTGAGCATTAAGAAACTCAACAGTAAGTGGACGACTTTATCTCGCGAACCGACAGCCGCGGTAAGGTATTCAATCACGAATATCATGGTAAATACGAATAATATTTACTAGCCGTTTTGAATTACGACATAAATTATATCAATTGAATTATAGTGTTATAATGAACTGTTCTGTAAACGTCGATTTTTCAATCGCTGGTCAAATAATCACAGACTGCGCGCTTTTGAATAGAATTATGTACAACTTAAGCAGGTATCGATTTTTTAAATTTATAACCGGCTTATACTTTACTTTGACATAAAAGTTCGAATGTCATGGTCACAAACTTACTTATGGGAAAATATATCATAATGTAACCATGCATTTTAATTTCTAGTGCGTTTGTTCCGCATTAAAGCGAACGCCTTAAAACATCCGGTTGAATGCTTAAGAGTATCCGGCGTAGACTGCTCACGATTTTACCGGTTAATTACATTAGTTATCCGGTCTTCAAAATTCATGTGTGATTTGTTACTATCCTTACGTAATACTTGCTACATTTTTTTTACTATTTTTTACTGGCCTTGGTACGCTTTGCATCGACACGACACGAAAGCGTACGACACTAAATCGCGAAATCATATTTGACGAAACAGCGATATAGAGCTGTGAGAACGTTTAAAATTTGTGAAATTGCTCCCTTTTAGTCATGCTGAGTTGAGTAACTTCACGAAATTAGTTTCTATAAAAATAGGCGAAGGCAATCCTGGACAATTTTTTTTATCCAACTAACAATTCGATTCGAATTCTGCTTATACCAGTTCGTTATCTCAGTTAGATAACCGTGGGGAAACTTTCAATAAATATTGTATTTGTTTATCGCCAGTTTTGAGGTTTAAGTTATTTTCTAAATTCAATGCCACTTTTTTTCTTCTGAATATTCTTTGTTCAGCGGACATAAATTCACGCTATCTGAATGCAATAACGGACGGAGTTCAAGAGAGTTTTTCGGTAAATACATAACAAAATACTTAACGAAATATTTCGGTTTTTGTCACCACAAAACTGTTTATCTAACATAACGTAATAGATGTGCGGTAAGGTGAGTGTTATTTTACGACACCTTTAACTTAAGCGAAACTTAAGACCGAAACGCAAACTTAAGTGGCTTCCATTGTTGACAAACTCCTACATGATTCACCTTGAACGGTCAACGTTACAAGATAATAGTTTCATGTCTTTTACTATGGAGGATGTCTTTTACCTGGATAGCTAAAAAACATGCACTCATCCCCACACTAGGATTCTCTGTGTCTCGGGTAGAATGAACAACACTAAACCTACTATTCGAGAACAAACATTTATTTATAATTTATATAAACATGCCAAAAGCAATATATTGTACGGAAGATGGACTTAATGCTTATAATTATTTCTTAAGTAACTACTGTATCGTTTCTATTAACTGCTCTTTCCGTCGGAAACACTTTAACACGTAAATAACAGCAAGTTCAAACCTTGCGTAATTTTAGAGCTTTTAATTACCAAATCTCAAATTAATAATTGTCACTTTCATACATTAATGAATGTCTCCCATTGACTCGACCTCGCACGTTCAGTTAAAATTTGACAGTTGAAGGACCACGACCACGACCACATCCGGTCTGGTTAACTACGTACTTATTAACTTTTAATTTGATATTCAAGTTGAGTAACACTAGTGATGAAAATAGAGATTTACTTTTTGGTTTTATTTTATTACTTTGTTTTTTTTTTCACTCGCCACTATCCCAAGACCCACGATGAGTCGTTGCCAGCCGAAAAAAAAGAAGGAAAGACTTGGTTGGTAATAGTATATTGCCACTATTAACCGGAAGATAAGAAACCTACCTAACGCCCCAACTCATAGTCACTAACGGTTACTTTAATCGCTCCTTAGTAAAGAATCACCATAAAATTCTGTACTAGGGAGCGATTTAAGTAACCGTTAGTGACTCTAAGTTGGGGTGTATGTTTTAAAGATATAATATTATCATCGTTACCACCGTAGGTAGGTAACGAAGGTAGTAGTTAGGTACATGAAAAAAAAGGCTACACTTAGCATACATACATGTACAAATACAGGGCATTGGAACGGCCAAGATTCACGGCAACTGATTTTCAGTGCAGTATCTAAGGCTATTCTGTTTAGTAACTCGACACCGGAATCCGCGATGAGTGTCAAAATCCTATCTTTAGTCGTTTGAAGTTTGACACTCATCGCGGATTCCGCTGTCGAGTTACAAAACAGAATAGCCTTACGTTCCTTTTTCGCGTAGTTCTACAAGTAGTGTCAATGCCGTGTTGATGCTATCTCAATTTAATTTTAAACCAATTTTCTTCAGTGCGTGCCCGTACGTTCTCCTTTTCTATACATACGAATATTTCAATTAATTCATTATGTAAATAACGGACAGTGCTTTCATTTTATTGCGTGCATTTAAATACAACATAACGTGAAAGCATTCCCACGTCATACAATGGAGCTTTGTTTGATAAAAAGTGTGTGGTTAATTACCGTTGAAAAAGTAAAATATTTTCCTCTTTCTGTGGTTCAAATATAAGATAGTTTTCAAAAACTAACTTCGGTTACGGATATGATATGATAGGATTGTCACAATCCTCAGTGATCAATCAAGTTATGGATTGGAAGTTAGACACGTGGCAACTGTAGGAGCATTTATGCTTTAAAAGGGACATGTCATTATACCTGTTTGTTTTAGTAGAATAAACAGTATTTCAAGCCATATCGGAAGCCTTCCGGTGGCAAAATAAATTCTGGTATTTGAGCTGAACCTCTTGAGCACTGGTTAACATAGATATGGTACATAATAGGCCTCCTGAGGCCTTTTTATAACCAACTTCATAGTCTTAAATGTGTGATAAACTCATATGTAAACTGCTTTTGACGTGTGAAAGTGGGTTTTTAAGTAGAGATCAAGTTCAAAATAATATTAAGCGTTAAATAAATGAGATCCATTTAAAGTTCTATTACGAAATGTATCATGGTACTGTAAACTGGGCCACATAAGCTTATTATCTGCATACATTATTAAAATTATATCAGATTATTTAATATAATGCTATAATATTATCTCATTTACGTGAACCATTGTTATGCAGACTAAAATCTCATAGTAACAATCACATGTGAATATTAACCTAATATTGAATGGCCTTAGCCTTGCCTATGAGCGCTAATTAGTAAGAAAACATAAACAAAACAAGTAACTGTATCATACTTTATCTTATCTTTTGTGCATAACTATTGTGAGATTTGTGAGGTCAGTAACATCATAATATTGTGATTGTTTTATGTCAACAACAGCACCCACACAACCGAACAAAGAACCACCTGACGGTGCAAAAAGAATATGGACTGTACACTGAAATTTTATAATTCAGAAAATCAAAAAACAGGCCAAGTGCGACTCGGACTCGCGCACGAACGGTTCCGTACCATTATCTATACAAAATTAGACACTATGCATCTACCTGTTGCCGTTATTAATATCGAGCAAAAAACGGCATAAAAATCAAGTTTATTCTGTTTATTCTGTTTTTAGTATTTGTTGTTATAGTGGCAACAGAAATACATCATCTGTGAAAATTTTAACTATCTAGCTATCGCGGTTCATGAGATATAGCCTGGTGACAGACATACAGACGGACAGTGGAGTCTTAGTAATAGGGTCCCATTTTTATCTTTATACAGACTTCAAACTATTTTGCTTTAATTATATAGAGTTCACAAACCTTATAATATTACCGCGAAATCACACTCTATGCATGATGTATATCCTAACTTATTTAAACTATGTATATCCAATTCAATAGAAACACTCAAACTTACCGAAGGAGATTACTAAATTCTCTTGGATGTAGCAAAACCTTGTTTTCTATAAAAGATAACAAAAACATGACGCCAACGATAGATTGAAGCCGCAAATGGAGCGTCAAACTTGTAAGGGCGTGATGGTATTAAAAAACTTTGAACAATGATTGAAGATGCTGAACGAAAACAATGACTTGTCGTCTTACACAGTCAGGCATATTATAATCCCATCCATAAGGTTATGGATTGTAAAGAATCGAACTGTATCATACTTCCTACTAATATTAAAAATGTATAACGACGCTTGAAAGGCAAAAATTACCAAGCGACATGTTGACAACTTTACACTAGAGCATTTTAAAGTTTTTAATTTTAGAAAAAAAAATCGTAAAAAATCGCCTATTAGTCATAGCTATTTCATACCAATGAATTGTAAATGCAGTTTAAATGCTTATTTAAGCGATTTTTTCTAAAATTAAAAACTAAAATGCGCTAGTGTAAAGTTGTCAACATGTCGCTTGGTAATTTTTGCCTTTCAAGCGTCGATAAGTTGTTACTCCTTCACGCAAAAGCTGAACGGATTTTCATGAAATTCAGCACACGGATAGACCATGACCTGGAATATGACATAAAGTACTTAATGTCCCGGAAAATTCGAGTAAATCCACGGGCAGAGCAAGCGAGTAGATAATATAAAATAAATATCTGTTTCTTTCATCAAATTGTGGTGTGCAGAAAATGGCCATCTGAAATTTTAATTTCACGGTACTTAAATGGGTTACTAAAAAGTTAGGTTTTACAAAGAGCGGGCCTAATCTTCTCAGGTTTATGGTAAGAACGCGGAGGATTTGATAATAAGTTTCTCAATTACCGTTTTCCTCTAAATTAAAGATGAATACAGAATTGCGACTTTTTATTTCACCACCAACTTTGTTTCAGCTATATGACATGTATATTGTATAATAATAACATAATAACAATAACATGAACTTTAGTATACTGGAAACTTGAAAACTTTGATAGATAAGGTTTCCATTACTCTTACTTTCTCTAAAGAAAATAAGTTAGAATGAGATAGATGTCAATTAATATAAATCTGTCCGACTCACGTAGATCTATAGACTTTTGCAATAGTACCTACTGACAATCTGTCACTTGGTGCCGCTATTTCTTAAATATCAGATTAAATATTTTCCTTTATTCGGCACATGGCTAATCATGATGTAAGCCCTTGAGTAAGCCGCTATTGCAACTAAAAAATGTTAAACGTATTATTCCTTTACAATTGAGTTCAAAGGTAACTATAGATTCCATCATCAGTCCGCAAAGGTTATAAGGGCGATGTCTTTCATGTCACTGATATTTTGGGCGTCTGCGACATCTTGACTCCCATCATTGACGCCCTCGATGTCAGTGACTGTGAACGACGGTTAATAATTATGAATTGGCCTAGCTAATTTATCAGCCTTAACAAAAATATATTTTTTTAGTTCATGGGTTAACTAGATGGACAATATCGACATCGAAATCACCACCGACAACATGGAAGCGATGTTTAATCGGTGGATTTATAGTGTGACTTTCATATGTGACTATAAAATTAACATTCACATTTGCCACTTCCCGTGTCATAGATATGATTAAGACATCACAAATGACCGAGAAGCGTTCTTAGCCCAGCGGCTTGTATTGATGCTAAGTGATCGATCGAGTTAAGCAACAGTGGGCACGGTCGGTATTTGAATGGGTGACCGCCATCGGTGACCGCTAGTGGCAGATTTTTGAATTGGTTTCCTGCTTCGTAAAGGCACGTAAAGCCTTTGTTACCGGGTGTTATCGTAAAATAACTGTCGTAAAGCCATGTCGGAGGCCTTCGGGTGGTATGAAAACTTTCAATACTTGGGTTTGCCACTAACCCCTCCGCTAATCGGCACTGGAGTAGAGTGGTGGAGTATGCTCTAGGCCTCCTCAAGAGGAGAACCAGTAGTGAGCCATCAATGGGTTGAAGCCAGGCCGAGAACTACGATTACACATTTTCTTTTTTCATATTTCGGTCTACTAGCAGGCTCGTTTTTTAAAAAAAACTTTAATTTATATTAGTTATATCCAATACTAGAGAATTACTTTACAAGAAAACTTATAGTTTCTTCTTTACAAGAAAGACTTCTTGTCAACTCATCATTGAGAACCCTTTATTACATGGTCGATGAGCACGAACAATACCGAGATCCGTCATTTTATCTAGCTTCTGACAAAAAATATGAATATCTACTCCTGTTTAGTGGCATCATGAAACAGTTTTCTCAACTGGTACTATAGCCTATAGTTATACTAACTACAGAGTCATCAAGAGCTAGGGTTGATCCATATCAGGGTATATCCAAGAATTAGTTTTCCCGGAAAAATTCCACACTTATACAGCAATAAATTTCCTGACATTTAGCGTATCAATGATTTGATTCTTTTATTGTTTTTTTTATTGTGTTTGTTTAATAAATGTTAAACATACTATTGTTTATTTAATTCCTAAAAATGTCTGAAAAGGAATGAAATAAGATGTCAGGAATTTCCAGATTCCATATGGTAACCCTATCTATAACTACGTTTAGAATACAAGTGTACAGTACCTAATATTGTTGCAGTAATAAATGCAATTGGGGCTCGTTCAGAATACATAAGTGGCTTAATAGCGCACTTTTCTACCCCGACATGACCAATCACGTCATAAATTGTTAATGCAGTTTTATTACCGTAAACGCACCGCCCATGTAATGGCGCCTCATTGCAGCCGATACCATTCTAGTTGTGTCGTTGTGAGGTAATACTGCATTCCACGATTACTGCGGACTCGGATAATAGTTTAATTTCAGGGCTAAGGCTTTAATTAATAGTTTAATTCATTTTTCGTTACTATAACAGCTTTTAAGTAAGTGATCATGCCT
Organism: Thymelicus acteon; assembly: GCA_951805285.1. Lineage (NCBI taxonomy): Eukaryota > Metazoa > Arthropoda > Insecta > Lepidoptera > Hesperiidae > Thymelicus > Thymelicus acteon. The sequence goes on from OX638217.1 coordinate 5,895,595, forward strand.
CTCAATTGCTTATGCCTCTCGAAGGCCGACACGGCTTCATACTGTTAACAATTGCAACTGTTACTGTTTATTTAAGGAACTCTCAAATTCACACAAACCTATCTTATCTTGCTACTAGCAAGCACCCATCCAACAACGGGATCGCAATTGCTTAACTATTGATCACTTCAGAACAATCGGGCTATCACAAAAAGCGCTTCAACATAGCCATGCCAAATATGACGCCGCCACAAGGCATTCCGCGTGAGCTGCCATCTAGCCCCGACGTCCATCTCCCAAGTGACGTCCTGAGCCTAGGTCCGAACTCCGAAGAAGTTGCCCTTATTTTAGGTCGTGCGCATCCATTCTCGGAATAGTGTAGGCTAGATCTCCCTTTTCGCAAAATTGTTTTCTCGGCTAAGCCTTTCCAGGCTCCCCATCTATCCGCGTGAAGTTCTAAAGGCCACTAGGGCCAACAGCAACTGCCCATTTGAAAAAAAATCTAACTAAATTGCATTGAAAACTCGGAAATCGAAAATTCCACCCGAAGGTCTCTGACTCGACTAATGGATTGTTAGCAGTTATAACAATTCTCATTACTGTTTAAAGGGCCCTCAAATACACAGTAACTCAAAAAATTGCTTGTAGCGCCAACTATTTACTAAGCTCTAGAAGTCTAGGTGCTTCTACATAACCAGGCCACGCTCCAACATATCTATGAACCAAATTGCATCGAAAGTGATACCATTCAAATTCGCAGGATAGATAAACATTAAAGACAATCTGGTACAGTAATGAAGGCGTATACGTTAGCACGCAATATCGCGTGTGATATGTTCCGGCGGGCGCGGCTTGTTAGGCAATCAGGAGGAAGCGAAGCGCTCCACGTACAGCGATTGTAGAACGAACTTCACAGATGTCTGATTAATCAGATGTTAAGTTAACTATAGTTTGCCGGATAAATGAGAAGACATGTCACGTGGTAAGGTGGAGAACAATATGACATAATATATTATGTTCATTGAAGTATAATGTCATAGAACAGACATCTCGAACAAAATGTGTGTCCAGCCGGGAGGTTCTATTTTCAAAATTGAGCCCCCGTTCTCCTTTTAAAATCGAACGAAACCATTGAAAATTGAAGCTGACCGGCGCCAATTCATTGGGACATACATTGTGTTCGCGGTGTCGGTTCTATATGCTAGTAATAATACTTCAATGATTATGTTATATGACATTTCAAGTATGTATTTGTGTTGTCTGTTATGTCTTGTCCCGACTTACGTTGTTTCAGACAATAGTGTTGCCCTATCTGATTTATCAATGTTTATTAAAATTTGACATGTATTCACATTTAACCCACGCAATATAGATTTATTTAATACATTTATACAACCTACCTATGAATACATTTTATTTTATGCTGTTTGTGGTGAGAAATAAAGTTTTATATTATTATTACCTACTATTATTATTTTTAAAAATTTGTTTAATATGTGCCAATTGATAAGCTATATTTAGCCATCCGGTTGAAAACTGATTTAATTCTCATGTTGTTCATCACCGTCAGTGATGTCTCATGAGGCATTGACCGCAGCAATATCGATAAATTCTTTCGAATTTAACTACTGCGTCAACCATTCTTTGCCTTTACCGCCGTGGATGTGATTGAATAATATTGCACAATGTAATCGAAGGTGACAAAAACGCCAGATTGATTTGAACTCGCTTCTGTTACGCGGTGTGAGAAATGTATCTTTAACAGGCTTAGAATCAGTGTTACTTTGAAACTCTTCCTGTTGAAATGTGTCATCATAATTAATTACATTATGAAATTGGAAATGGTCTACCCAATTTAATACTTTCGCGTGGTGGCTTACATCATTTATTTGCTAATGGAATATTGCAATTAAGATATGTATCCGTCTCAGACACATTAAAGTGTAAAGGACCGACTTTGCAAGTAACAGTTACTTTTTTGAATATGTAGTCTGTTACTGAAATAGAAGCCATAGATAAAATACCATGTATTTTTTTACTTTCTTACTGTTAGGCGCCTATAGTGAGTTAGATTTGTAGAGTACCCAAAGTACAGGAAGGCATTTAAGAAAGTGTGCATCTACTGCTATCAGATTTTACAGAGGCATTTCATCAGGATCCGAATTCGAGTTCACTGCGAATGTCATCATTGTTACTTTTTTAATGTTTTTAGATAAAATGGATTAACTTAGGGTAACCAGGCGCTTCGTTTGTAGCATTGTACAACTATACTCCAGTCACATTCGGTTTGGACTCGATGTAAACAAACCATTAAAATTACTTTGTAGGGTTTTCACCAACTGATTTGTATTTCGCACATCAAATAACTATTATAGAACTGAATAATAATTTTAACGTTTTTGACATCTTCATTATTTTACTATTGACCTATAACATATTATATGTATAGTGTATATAGTGTACGTGTATAGGCAGCCTGGCTTTCTTCGTAAATGGCAGGACGTTGGTGACACTACTAGTGTCTAATGGCCATAAACTTTAGTGACCACTCAACATCACATAGCTTGCTTTCTAGCTTGCCGGTTAACATAAAAATACGCAAATTTTCAAACGGTTTTATTTTTACCTACCTGTCTGTGTTAATCAAATCATGCAAACTTAACTGGACCTAGTTTTTCTCACATTCAAGAGTTGAAATTTTTCATATCGACGCTTGAAAGGCAAAAATTACCAAGCGACACGTTGACAGCTTTACACTAGAGCATTTTAGTTTTTAATTTTAGAAAAAAATCGTGAAAAATCGCTTTATTAAGCATTTAAATTGCATTTAAAATTCATTGGTATGAAGTAGCTATGACTAATAGGCGATTTTTTACGATTTTTTCTTCTAAAATTAAAAACTAAAATGCTGTAGTGTAAAGTTGTCAACATGTCGCTTGGTAATTTTTGCCTTTCAAGCGTTGATATTTCTCTATTTCTGATGACAATGCATTTTTTATAATAATAATAATAATAATAATAATAATAATCTTTATTTCAGAAAAACATTCCATATTGGTAATTTGTTACACTTGAAATTTGAAAATAAAAATGTTTAACAAAATTAAAAGTTAAAAGCTACATCAAATTAATAAAATAAAATCTCGTCCTAAACATTGATATAAGCAAATCCAATTTCAATAAATTAAAACGAATAAAACTTAAATGAAAATTAATTAAATACAATTAAAAGTACAGATAAATTAAAAATTAAAAAACATTTTTATAATCATCTCCAGATGAGGGAACTCCTTGTCGGTTAACGGCACAGTTACATTTTTTTGTATTACAAGATTGACGCTATAAAATTTTAAACTATTAACTTGTGTAACAACCACACGCCCAAACGAAATAAATTACCATCTAATTAGCTTAACCTACTTCATTACAATGTGCGTAAAATGATTGATAAGCAATTAATTAAAAAAAAACTTCAGTTAGTAATTAGATGCCTACCAACCGCATACAGCAGTCCCTTATTGAATTTTTTGCTGCTGTAATTCTCTGTTATCAGTTCATTTTCAGTTACATCACTCGTTAGTTAGTCTTGCATTATAAACCGGATGCATTTGAATGTTACACCACGCCTTTAACTCATTAACTCTATCAGTATCGAATCGGTGGAATATAGAAAGCTATTTTAAGTAAACGAGCAGACGAACCTGATTGTAAGTAGTTACACCATTTTTTGACGATTCTTATATAATTTTGGTAAACAATCTTGACATTACTAGTTAGTAAAATATTAATTTAAATTAGTTACAAAAATTAATAGTAAACAGAAATTAGTTTTGACGTCGAAGCGTCTTTAAATTCCTATTTTTAACAGACTTCAAAAAAGGACGAGGTTCTCAATTCGACTGTATTTTTTTTATGTGTGTTACCACAGAACTTTGGACTGGGCGAACCGATTTTGATGATTCTTTTTTTAATCGAAAGCTGGTGCCTGTCATGTGGTCCCACATAAATTTGAACGAGATCTGACGAGTAGTTTTTGAGTAACTTTGAAGTCAGTTATTTTTTTGTTAGTAAAATTAATTATGTTAGCCTTATTTTAAAATTACAAATTACGATAAAGACACTGTAAGATTGTTAACCTACAGATGACGCTAAAGATGCGGGTATTTTTGTAAATAACTGTCAAAATTGATCGTCACACACGTGGATTCATGAAAGTTGCCACTGGCTACTCCAAACAGCAAAAAAACACCTAAACTATTTCATGGTAGCTTTGCCCATGTTTTCAGGGAAAATAAGTAAGTACACTAATTATGTATGTTATTCCAGATCATGGTTACCTGTGCGCTATGTTTCATGAAAGTTCAGCAGTTTTTCCATCAAAGAGATCCATCCATGCTCACAAAAAAACTTTCACATTCATTCAACATTAGCAGGATTCTAGAGGGAGCTACAGCGATAAGAACGAAGCACAAAGACCTTCGAAGGATTCAATTGAGTGATTCAGAGTCCTGTTTCCTCCAACAGGATTAAGCTCACGAACAAATTCAAAAATGGATAGAGCTCTTACATCCGAATACAAGTTTTTTTTTTATGTTTGCGCTGCTGGTTAACAAAGAAGAATTAAAAGAAAGAAAGAACTGGCTCTCAAGCCTCCAGCCGGAACACGACGAGTCGTTTGGCGGTTGACTCAAGCAAGTGGATGGTAGCTATCCAGGCTCCTGACGGAGAAACAATAATACTAATAATGGCATTAATGAACTATTAAAATCAATATCTATACAAATAAATAAAATCGAAGTGTCTGTTTGTAACAACCGCTTTTTACTAAGTGCATTTGGATGTATGTACATGGTATGTACATATACCAAAAAAAAACATTTTTTACAACTTTTGTCTGTCTGTCTGTCTGTCTGTTTGTTCCGGCTAATCTCTTTAATGGTTGGACCGATTTTGACGGGACTTTCACTGGCAGATAGCTGATGTAACAAGGAGTAACTTAGGCTACTTTTATTTTCGAAAAAAAATAGTTTGTTAGGCGATACGAAGTTTGCTGGGTCAGCTAGTTACAAATATAATTCCTCCGAGTGGCCCTACCACCAGCGGGCCGGATTTAGTCGCCTCTTCCGACACCCATCCGGCGTGGGACTGAGATTAGTATTTAAGCCGCCCCAATACGGCTGAGTCAATTTTGCCCACGGTATATCTATACTAATATATAAAGAGGAAAGATTTGATTTTTTGTTTGCATTGAATAGGCTCCGAAACTACTGAACCGATTTCAAAAATTCTTTCACTGTTGGAAAGCTACACTATCCACGAGTAACATAGGCTATATTATTTTTTCAAAAAAAAATAGGGATCCTTAATAAAACTCCAATAATGTAACCAAAGGTGTAAAAAAATAAGAAAACCGAAGCAAAGCGAGGGCGGTTACTCGTATCTTAATAATACGATACGTTAATAATAAATAAAGGCCCTGTCCTCACTGGCTTCTGAATGCTATTAACAGCACATTAAAATATAACGTAATAATAGCAATCTGCCTTCGTTTTGCTCTGGAAACATTAATTCTTGTCAATTAGCGATTAAATGTTTCAATCTGACCATGTAAAGGAAATGACAAAGGATATAATAAATCTTATATCTGTACACCGGAATCCACCCAATCCACCGATCCATCAGACTTTAGTCGTTCATTGGACATAGGCCTCTCCTAACATACTAACCTGACCTTGTAGTCTTGTACGACAAAACTGTGAAGTCATCATTTATTTTCGTCACATGAAGAGGCGGTCTTTATCGAATACATAAATCATAATAATCCTATTATCAAATAACCACCATAAAGCATTGCGATCCCGTGTCATCTTGCACACGGCATCTCCATCGAGTTGAAGAGGGAATAAGTTGGCCAGTGACTCTGAAGGACCGAACTATTGCATTGATGAACATGAAGGGTCCTCGAATGGCGTTCATGTCTTGGAAAAAGGAGTATACGCCCTTCAAGTGGAACGACCTGAAGAAGACATTGGTCATGCGCTGAAGGACCAGTCCGATTGACGTAAGTTAGGGGAGGCCTATCTGCAGTACCTAGTGAACCTCTAAAGGTGAATGGATGGAAGTGAATAAAATAAAATACTTATGAAACTTATTTACTCAAGATAATGTCTTTTATAGTACAGAAACTATAAAAAACACATTAAAATAAATTCGAATTTCAACAAACTTGTTAGGTTATTTGGTTACGAAAACGTTTCTGGATAAATTATGTATTGCCTTATAATAAAACTGGTTAGTACACACTCGCTGAACGATTTGTCACGTGTATGGCTGAACAAGAGTTGAATAGAACATGTTTGCGCGAAAGTGGTGGCATATGATTATCGTGGTAACAAACAAGCGATTGAGGTACAGGTTTGAGTTGTGAGAATGGTTGTAAAGCAGGGATGACCAAATTACGGCCTGCCGGTAATATTAAATCTAAATGAAAATAAATGAAGTATTTATTTATCGTGACAAAAAATTTAAAAAAAATATTTTGGATTCGTTATATTGACTCCATATTAACAGAATATGCTGAAGAAATCGATAATTGACTTAATACATTTATGCGTTAGGACAGGACCAAACTGCACTCAAACGTCGCCTCACTTAACGAAAGTCAAAAACTCAAAATTGACATAATTATTAAACACACTATAAATGAAGTGCGTGTCATGTTCCGACACGGGCCCATCCTTGCTTTTAAAATCATTGTTGACGGCATCGGCACTATAATACCTTATTATATAGTACCTAACAACCGTCGCTTCGAACAAACTTATTGCTCATACGAATAAAGTTTTTTTAAACCATTTCTGACATGAGGGACAAAAATGGAAACACAAACATAGAACATTTTAAGAAATCATTGCAATGGTCCTTTAATAATTTGTTCTCAAGTATCTTTCTTAAACAGACTGTAATATTATAATGATATATTCTATGATACAGACATCGATCACTTGCACTTTTATTATTTGTTAGTGTGACAATTAGCTTTGCTTGACTCTACGTTTAAAAAATATTTGTTTAGTCAAACTATTCAGTCATAAACGCTTATTAAACCAACGTTAGCTTTTGCACTGTTATATTACTTATGCTTATCTCTATAAATTTTTAATAACATAAAATAAGGGGGTTAGAGTTAGTCCATTTATATTCCAAGTATACGGGTTTTCAAAACTGATCACAAAGTAATATTCATCATCCATAGAGCCGTTATAAGCCTGTTTATTATACTGTATCCATGCCTCGTTAAATCTTAACAATTCTTCACAGCGGGAATCGGCTTTGTGATAGGATCGAACTAGGAACTAAGTCCTGTATCACCTACCGCTGTGAACAGCAAATTGATTTTGCTAGTAGGATGTAGGCGATTCACTACGGTATCGGTAGCGACAGGAAAACAAGTGAGGCTATGATATGGAAAATAAATGAATATTTAAAGATTACAAATAAATGCCCAGAAACGCACTTAAACTCCATTATATCACAGGTAAGATATGATGTGTATGTAACACATTATAACACCAAAATACCTCAACAATCTAAATAAAGACCGCTGAATTCCCTCGTAATCTAATGCCTCCTCAAGATATATCATTCGGAAGACAATTTCACTAAACTGGAATAGAGGGTCGTAGAAATTACATAGTCTTTTAAAGATCACATACTTAGGGAAGTTTGGAAAAGAATATGGGATAAGTTTATAGTTTCAAAACTATACCGCAAATGACCGCAATGAAAAACAAAGATATGTTATTGTGCTGTTCACTGTTTAAAATTTCCCTGGTGATGAACCAAACCTGAGAAGCTAATAATTCAGTTTCATCGGAATTAAAATAATATGCTTTAACTTTCACCTCCGCAGCATAAGAGGAAGGATATAATAATGCTCTAATTCACCTTACATGTTTTGATCTAAACAAACTAACAAACTTTATAAATAAAATAAAAGCTAGTGAAATACTCTTAAGTTATAAGAAGTAAAATTCAAAACAGTTACTCGACGTATAATGTACCCAGTGTGAACTTTCAAACGCTCTTGCGAACATGATATTTATAAATGTCAAAGCTATGGCCCTGAGTGACCCGTGACTTGGGATACTTAGCAATGACACAGACAAGCGAATAATCGAAGTGAAATCTTTTAATATCAGAAAACTAACCAAACAGTTCCACTGTATCATATTTTTTTTGTAATCATGGGCAATCTTGACGTCCCCTATGGCGCAATGGTTACCATGCCGGATCGCCGCACCGAGGGTCCTGGATTCGATTCCCAGCGAGGCGGAAATTTGAATGATGAGTTTGAATTTCTGTTCTCGGTCTGGGTGTGAATGTCCTTGTCTAGTGTATTGTCCATGGCACCCACGACACAGGGAATCCTAGTGTGGGGCTATGAGTGTAAAGCGTTATTATTATTATTATAATCTTGTAAAGATACCTGATCGCTTAAGAGTTATGTGTGATTCTTCTCACTAAAACTCCCATGGAAGTCTTGTCGTCGACGATATTTCCCAAAGCATAGGCTTTTGAGGTATCAGGGAATTTGTGATATCCCCATTTTTACGACATTACATAATTATTATATTATTTAAATGTAAGTGTTTTAATTCACTGACTTGACTGATTGACGTCATATTCGCACTAAATATTAGTGATTACGAAAGACTTGTAGCTGATGGCGTACACAGTGTAACTTACATTAGTAATAAGCATAAGTTACACTCATGGCGTACAATAGGTTACCCTGCAGTAAAAGTTATTACACTTTCGATATTTTACAGCTGTAATTAAGTATTCACATAATGAACATCACTTATCGCGTCACCTACCGGAAAGGACATTAACCTCCCTCTCTAGTTAGTATTATAGATGTACTATTATTTCCTCTGTGGTATTATTTAATTTTATAATGTTACGAGTAACCGCCCTCGCTTTGCTTCGGTTTTCTTTTTTTTTACACCTTGGGTTACATTATTGGAATTTTATTAAGGATCCCTAATTTTTTTGAAAATATAATATCTGATCAACAGTTGACGCCATTTTATGTAATATGAGCCTATGTTACTCGGGGATAGTGTAGCTTCCCAACAGTGAAAGAATTTTTCAAAACGGTTCAGTAGTTTCGGAGCCTATTCAATGCAAACAAAAAATCAAATATTTCCTCTTTATATATTAGTATAGATAAGTATGACTTTATCTTATATAATGTATTTTGACCAACCGAGGCTTTTTGCGTTCATTTTCATTGACTACTTTTTATAGCTCCCGGTTCAATAATCATTTTATCAAACAAAATACTTTCACAAATCACAGATATAATACAATATCTACGTACTATATTTGACAGGTTACTTTCTAAGTCGTTGTTGGGTTTTTTTTTTTGTTGTAAAAACAAAATATTTTTGAGCAAGAGGGACGTATCTGTATATTATATTCCAACGCTTCAATGTATAGCCGTTAAATGACAAGATAATATCAAAATCATGAAAAATTTCAGGAAGTTAACATTTCATCTATCCTGCTTAATCTATACTGATATTATAAAGGGGAAATATTTGATTGTTTGTTTGCATTGAATAGGCTCCGAAAATACCGAACCGATTTAAAAAAAATTTTCAATGTTGGGAAGCTACACTATCCCCGGGTGGCATAAGCTATATTACATTAAAAAAAAATAAGGATCCTTAATGAATCTCCAATAATGTAACCCAAGGTGTAAAAAAAATAAGAAAACCGAAGCAAAGCGAGGGCGGTTACTTGTCTATACTAATATATAAAGAGGAAAGATTTGATTTTTTGTTTGCATTGAATAAGCTCTTAAACTACTGAACCGATTTCAAAAATTCTTTCACTGTTGGGAAGCTACACTATCCCCGAGTAGCATAGGCTATACTATATTTTAAAAAATCAGGGATCCTTAATAAAACTCCAATAATGTAATCCAAGGTGTAAAAAAATAAGAAAACCGAAGCAAAGCGAGTGCCGTTACTCGTATATTATAAATGTGTAGGTTTGTGAGAACGTATGCATGTTTGCTACTATGTTTGCTACTGTTTCACGCAAAAGGTTTATAACTTTACAAACAGGTGAACCATGGTCTGGAAAATGTGTAGAGTACTTTTTACCGTTACACGCGGGCGGAGAACTTGTACTTTGTAGTAATGTACAAACTGTAATAGAGAACTGCCAATCGTGCCAACGCGCCTCCTATTTCTTCCGTAACGCAATTTGTGACATCTGCAGATCTGCTGTTTTCGCTGTAATACAATTATTTTCGCTACTTCTGCTATTTTCGCGCCCGATAATGCGATTTGCTACGTCGCGTCTTCTTTTTGGCGTGACGTATTTTGCTAGGCCGTGACTCGTTTGCGAAGAGCTTTCGATGATTTGATAGATGTGTATAGCAAATACCTACCTTTTATTTATATGTATAAAAAGTATAAGCAAGTGTGTACACTTTTCAGTGGTTAGTTTATTTTTTTGGCATGATTAAAACTAATTTTCAATTTCCATAGTTAGTAATTTGCAATTTAAATAGATTTTCTCCATTAATTCACTCCTTCACTCATTATTGTTACTAGGTTACTGTAAGTTTTCCAAATATTAAACAAAAAAAAAAATAAAAAAAAAAATAAAATTAGTTAGGTTTTAAGATTAAAAATGCATAAAATGGTGGCATTATAAGAATTCCGCTTTATTTTTACTATGTGATTCATTTTAAATCGCTATTTAGCGATAAGATCGCTTTTTGTGCACAAATCATATTATAAATATTGTAAGTAGGTATAGCTTTTTCTAATTTTGTAAATTTGGTGTGCAATAAAGTGTAATAAATAAATAATTTCACATAATTTTCATGATTCCCGTCTACCCTATAGTAGCTAAATAGTTCGGCAAGTTTTTTCAAATTATTTAATAGTTTTTGTTGTTGCACCCATATCATTCTGTAGAGGACATACAACAAATTGAATTCAAATATCAACATTAGAAGAGTCAATGTCCTTAGAATTTACTCTTCTTATCTATAATAATAAGCGCGAAAAGCAATTGACTTATAGTATTTAAATTTTAAACATACATACCATTAACAACAAATATCGCGTCTGTCATCGTTACCGCATTTCATCAACATAATAATTGAAGTATTTAATTAAGCACTTAGTTCCGATATAATTAATGGTGGTTTGCGCGGACGTGGCCTTTGTACCAGCATTGTTCTACATCGCGCAACGCACAGCGGCAAATCGCTCACTTTGAGCGTAACCTTACCGAAATTACGAGCACGACGGCGCACTCCGTGTCGACCGGACACCGTGTCCACTGTCACACGGCACATTGTTTGTATTTTAGATGCCATTTGAAAATGTATATTTAATTTAGTTATCAAACTATCGTCGTGTTCTGGCTGGGGGCTTGAGAGGCAGTTCTTTCTTTCATTTCCTTCTCTCTTTCTTGGCCGGCAACGCTTCAGAGATACCTTGATCATAATCCGGTGGATCATAATCATACCATCAGGTGAATTGTCAGCTCGTTTGCCGTCTATTTCCATTAAAAAAATTGTGAAGGTTGACACAAGTAGGTAATTAAATAAATATTAGAAGCACTTGAACAGTTACAGAATGAATGCATGTTCATTCATAATTGTAATGAATATATGTAGGTACTTATCAATGGGCTGGCGAAGCAGTACAAATATGTAATTATATTTAATTATGGTAACACATTTTAAAAATGGTCATCCTATATTGATTTTATGTTAAGCAATGATTTTATGTTTCATCAAGCCTGGCGCACTCCACACTTTTGGTGTTACAATTACACGACGTGCCGTGTTCGACGTGTCGGGACAATTTCAGAAGGGCTGCCACACACCGCCGCGCAGCGCCTGCCGTGTCATACATTCGTAATCTATCACATATTATGTCATCATAAAAAAGACAACCCTGACGTTGTCATCGAAGATAAGAGTTATGATTAGAAAGAGAGGCAACGTCTAGATGCCACGTCTGTTGACGATTAGCGCTGTGCGACCTGATTTACACTTTATTGTGTCGGAGCAAGAGTCGCTATTTGTTTAAATTATTTGGGGGAGTGACTCTTCTGTAACAATATTAGTAGGAACTATTAAGTATTCTGTGGTTTCATTATAATCTTGATGTCTTCAAGGCAAGAATGGATGGGTTAACACTTCACACCTACGTTTTGTCATCTACAACTGTAAGAGTCAATACTCGTACCATCATTGGAATGACAATCCAAATAATGCAATTTGAAACAGATTAAAGTATTAATGACTTTGTTGTACCATGTTATAATTAGACGTAGCTCAAGTCTACCGATTCTCGATCACATAATATATCTTCATATTATGTATCATATAGGTATATAAGTGTTTGTGCTCGGGTCGTGGGATCTGTGATATACCTCATGTCGTCAGGGAAACCGGGAATCTAAGTCCAGGCTTTGGAGTGTGTGGTAATATAATAGCAACGGAAAATAATTAGGTATAGAAATTAATGGGAATTGAATAGAAATAGAACAGAAATAGAAAAAAGAATAGAATAGAAACATAGAAATAAATATCATTAAATAGAGAAATGGAAACAGACGCAGGTCCGCGGTCAACTATCTGCAGCGTGAGATCAAATAGTGAGCTATTTACCTTGAAACCGTAATAGCTACCCATGCGGTGGACATGCCATGTCACTACCAGATAAATCTATATTAATTGCCCTTACTTAAACCTAGTTATGATACAATAAAACTTAATGTTGAAGGAATAAAATATGCTTGTGATTTGAATTCGAGTTATTGTAAGTTATGACTATTCGAGTTATTATTATCATTTTAAAGACGTTACAGTTAAAAACCAGTTTTACGTTAGTCACTATTTCTGATTATTCGACGGTCATGTTTCTGAAAGGTATGCTGCAATTTTAATGCCATTTTTCCTGAAAATAATTTTATGTCAAATGAAAACTTTGTTATGTTTCTTTTGTTAACGGACGATTTTAATATACTTGTCGCCATGTAGCAGCGTTTGAATTTAGACAAAGAGTGACATGGAAGCTTGTCAGGTACAGTCGGCCTCGGAAGTAGCTTAACATTATAGTACTTTGTAATAGTAACTGTTTTGACGGTTTCCTATCAACATCTAAGACAAATTCAAGAAATGTAATGTGACAAGGTACTAAAATGTTAAGCTACTTCTGAGGTCGACTGTACCTATTCTAGACATAGAGGTATATGACATAGTATAGTAGTTTCAACAATTTAACCTAAGACCTAATACAATGTACCTGTACTATTACAAATAAATAAAATTTATTCATTCATTCATTCATATAGAGGGACTCCTGTCATACTTATATTATACATATAAAAATAAGTTAAGTCCGAACAAAAGATAATTTCCCAAATATCCAGAATGCACAATGAAAGGAATGTTATTATGCCTCTAATTGTATGAAGCCAAAGGCCTTGTATCAGGGTTCATTGCACAAACCTCCCACGCACAAATTGCGTACCGCTTAATTCACGTTTTTGTGCGTTGAAACAATGATTAAAATCATAAGTGCTGAGATAGATTTATGTTAGCGGCATGAGGCTTTATCTTTATATCTCTGTCTCGCTCTACTCGTATACGGTAAAATGGACAAAAACAAGTTCGACAAAGGATGAAGATAGGGTTCTGAAGACAGAACTTCTCAATGAGAAGCTAGTTTTTATTTAAAAGTATAAATTTTGATCGATATCGACACTCCCCTTTTTATTCTGTGTTTGTCGACTAACTTCCTTTATTTTTTGTTTTGTAGAGTTATCAATATATATTTTTAATTTATATAAATCACTGCTCTGTACATGTACAAGCTCCTAAAAATTTGAATTTTAGCTGTCAGTTTGTTGAATCAAAAACCAATGAAATTAAGGTAAAAGTTATGCTTTTTAATCCATAAGACAACGGCCCGAAGGCCAGGTGCAAGGCCTATTATATCTGCTGTAAATGCCATTATCGACCACGCAAATCTATAGAGCGACGTTATCATAAATCTTACGAACCGACCACCAGATTAATAGTAAGTTTAATTAATAACGAAACAGTTATTTCAATCGAATATTATAAATAATTAAAAATAAACAACTTGTAATCTGTACTTGATTTTTAATCAAGTTGTTTGATGGGCTGAGGGTTATATTATGACCCTCAGTCGCTTTCGCAACTACTGTGCTTTCACGTGCCATAAATATGTATAACGGGAACCATGATGGCTGATTTATACGTATGTAGAGTATTACAAAAAGTGCAGTGTTGCACGGCAAGATGTGGTCAGTGTCGTAATATGGTTAACAAACGCAAAAACGATTAGGGACGGAAAGTTGAGTCTTATTATTTTAGTGTCAAAAATATAGACGAGCGGTCGAAAGAGCCTCGACAGATAATAAATTTTACCAAGAAAAAAAATAACCGACTTCAAAATAACTCAAAAACTACTCGTCAAATTTAGTTCAAATTAAGTGGGACCACATGACAAGCACCAGCTTTCGATTAAAAAAAGAATCATCAAAAGCGGTTCACCCAGTGGAAAGTTCTGAGGTAAGAAAAAAATACAGTCGAATTGATAATCTCTTCCTTTTTTGAATTAGGTTAAAAAATCGAAATTGAAGTAAGTAGTATTTAGTGTAAAGGGGATCCTTATTGTATCTTTATTCCATTCATTCTTTCCAAATACTTCTAATGGCATCAGGAAGTTATTAGATTAGTCATTCTATACCACCCAATTTAATTCCCACATTACGGTAGGTACCTCAGGTACTATTCATTTACAGATTTTTCGCATATTTCGGCTGTTAACCCATTATCGATGCCTTTAATGCCTAATACACAATCAATAAGCAATCATGACTATTGATCCGAACTTTATCTTATCGTATTCGAAACACTTACGCCCCAACTCAGAGTCATTAATGGTTACCTACTTAAATCGCTCTCTAGTACAGAATTTTATGGTGATTCTTTACTAAGAAGCAAATAAAGTAACCGTTAGTGACTCTGAGTTGGGTTGTTAATGCAGGGTTGTAGCTTGAGTCGAATTCGAGGTAGGGCAGCATTGGTTACAGGTAGGGCAGAAGTAAAAAATCATAATTGATCTGCTCTCTATCTCACAGAACAAAGAATTATTATAATATGAAATGAATGTCACAAACTGTGGTATGTTCGGACAATTCTTTTTATCTTAAACTATGAATAAACAATTTAATTATAATAATTTATCTTAGTTTTTGGTATTTTTAAGGTAGAGCATTGTGATTTTAAGGTAGGGCATTGCCCCACAATGCCCCCCCCCTAGCTACGGCCATGCGTTAATGTCTTCATAAACTTACAGTACGGCCGCTGTAACTTGGCGCGTCTGAACATAGGCTTTGCGAACTTTAGCGCATGTAAGACAGAGATGGCAACACGAACATGCTAACGTGTGACTGAGACACAATACACCGCGTATCGAGTATTGCCGAATTATGTTACTGCGCAGCCTTCTGCGCGATGTTCAGACGCGCCAAGATACAGCGGCCGAACTGTACTCCACAATCACCTTGTTTCAAAATTCAAGTGGTATGGTTCTGCAACCAAATTATACGTTTAAATGCCGCGAGCATCAAAAATTATCTTTAAAGTAGGCTTAATAAAACGACTACTTAAGTAATAACCCATCAATGAATCGTTTAACAATTCAATAACTAATGAAATAATAAATTTATCTGATAAAAGGTTAAATGATTACGTTGCTATCAAAAAATTCATGGATTGATTTTGAAAGTGGAGGCATTGTAACTTATGAACTGGCTTTGTGTTCAGAACAAAAGGTTTAATTTTTAACGCTTGACTTAAATAGGAATTGTCAAACAATATCTGTCACGACTGATTTTGATAGGTCAAAACATTACCGGGACATTCCTGCGAAACAGCTGAGCCAGAGGTCACTAAAATAAAATAACAAAAAACCATAGAGATCATCTACGTGGTGCCCCCACAAGCCCTGATACTTATTGTTACTTGTAAACGGTAATATTTAGGAAACATTTTAAATGAAATAAACATTTCGACTTCAATGGTGTATTAAATAAATAGAAAAAAATATTTTCATTTACAGGTTGTAACAATATCTAGTGGAGGCACATTATTTCTGAAAGTAGACATACTTGGTATTTTGTTGGCAGTATAAACCCCCTAGGCTTGTTGGTAACCCTACCTGCGAAACTAGTTGGGTCCAAGTCCGGGCCGTGGCAAACAATGTTGTCTAATTGGTGTTGTCCTTGCCCGCGACATCGGAAATCCTAATAGAGAGGTATACGAGAGAAGCATTTAGCGTTAAAGTTTACAACATATCCTGTCTCACACAGTCTCCATCACGCAAACTGCTCAACTGCTGAGCTTCAATAACCTCTGACAATGAAGAGGCTTTAGTTAGACGGTATTCTACTACGCTGGAAAAATGCGACGTAGGCTCATCTTAAAGAACATTAAAAAAAACGCTCAGCTGTGCGTTTTCTTTCGTATCGTCGCTCATAAACACCAAAGACATTACAGATGTGTTGCGAAAAAGTGGGACACGCAGTCAGTCACTTACTATGTCTACTCCACCGACCAAACCAACTATGTCGGCAATAGAAAACATAATTAACCATAATTCCCACAAAAGTCAAACAAATGTGACATTGTAATACGCACTTGATTCGTGTTAACTAAATT
This sequence comes from Thymelicus acteon, assembly GCA_951805285.1. Lineage (NCBI taxonomy): Eukaryota > Metazoa > Arthropoda > Insecta > Lepidoptera > Hesperiidae > Thymelicus > Thymelicus acteon. The sequence goes on from OX638217.1 coordinate 5,912,372, forward strand.
TCACCTTTTCATAATAGCACGGTTTGTTTATCATTGTGAAATATCAAAAAGTATTGTTTAAACTTTATGCAGTTAAGCAAATCACAATGGAGAGACAACATACTCTCTTTAATTACGCCGTTCCTAATGCGCTATGTTTTACATAGTTCTGTTGGATTTATTTTCAACCTTAATTTGTAGGTCACAATGCTTAAATTACCGTTCTTTTACAAAATAAATAATTAGGTGTAAATACAAGACCAACAGACGCACGCTTTGTTACTTTGAGTGAGATCAAAGAATTAAATATGGGAAAATGTACAGAGAATTTTTCTCGGTTGCACTTAAGGCGAATTTAATTGTACGCGTATATATCTAATACACATATTATTAAGAACTTTGTTACTGAAATGTATCTACCTATTCAATAATAAGTTTGGCTTTAGCCCAATAATGGCCCACTACTGAGCACGGGTCTAACGGGTCTAACCCCTTGAAGAGGTAATATAACCCAATTTAAGTGTCGGAAGTTTTCATGCCGCCCGAAGGAATCTAATATAGCTTAAGCCGCCACACTATTAGCTTCTTTTATGTAGGCTCTTATTAGTTACGCAGGCATAGGGGTCTGAGATTGTGTATAATTTAAGTATAAACTAGGAAGATGTTAAGCTAAATTTTGTGTGTCTATCTGTGTTCTATTTTGTAAAATAAAATGTTCATTTTGACAGTATATAAAGTTAACTTTTGACGAAGTTAATTACAGTTGAATTTCGAGCGCAGAGCTGACGCTATCGATTCATGAATGACAAAATACGTAGAAGATATGTGAATACTCATACATCATTAGAGAAAAGAATATGGGTATGTACTTGAAAGTTTAATATTCAAACCTGTTCAGGCGCAGTTACCTAAATGTAATACATCCTGCCTCCTGCTGACATCAATCAGTCTGCTGCACTTAAGACGGCTAAATTAAACCAAAAACATTCACTTTAAAAACATGCATGCGAATTTAACGAGCGCAAATGAACATGTTTCGACAGACAATTATATAGGTACAGTCGGCAAAGGAGTTCGGATTCCAGAGCCGTGACAGAAACCATGTCTGCTACTTGCTTTATTTGAAAATTAGATTAAAAGAAAATAAGGTCAAATTAACGTTATATTAAAAGAGCATTACACTATATAACAATAGTAAACGTTATACTAAATGTTATTAGAAAAAATGAATGATATATATGTATACATATTACATGAAATTAGGTTATTTGTTTTTATAGCGTAAGAAAATTATATCATGTGAACGTTATTTCAAGTCATATTATACTAATACGTTATTATACTAACTATTACAAATCCCTACGTACCTATATACCTACGTAAGCTATGATTTAACATTGATTCTATTAGAATAAACATTACAGTACTTGTATATTGTACTTGGCTTCAACCCATTAATGGCCCACTGCTGGGCCCGGGTCTCTCCTCTTGAGGACGCCTAGAGCATACTCCACCACGCTACTCCAGTGCGGATTGATGGTATATTGCACTGCCACCAAATTTTTTTGCCGATTGTACTTGGGCCAAACAGACTAGTTGCTCGGATTCAAGTATTATCTCCACAATTGATTTTAGTTTTCTGGTCTGTTTATCTGTGCGTCGGGTTAAAGTTTTCTCTCTTAAGATAACAAACGGTACCGACGACTTTACATGCCCATAAACATACGCCCCAACTCAGAATCACTAAAGGTTACTTACATTGGTTACTTTAATCGCCCCTTAGTAAACAATCTCCATACTAATTCTGTACTAAGGAGCGATTTAAGTAACCGTTAGTGACTCTGAGTTGGAGCGATAAACGCTCAAGACATTTTTGTCATTAGCGGTCACTACAACTACCGATTGCTCCAATATGTGGATGACAGTCGACGGATCCCCACAAGCCGCCGAACTGTGAGCGTTTGTGAAGCGTTATATGTAAAAAGGTAATAATAATAATCGCATCTGCACGTATCTGTGGTCCGTCAAGTTCGGTTTGACCAACGTGATTTCTTAGATATTAAGTAGCAATATGTAGGGTTACATCATTGACCACAATATTGACATAATGGAACCAATGATACACAAAGAACCCAAAACATAGCAGACGAAATAAAAACTTGGTTTCCGTATCTCATTATTATTATTGAAACAAAAACTAATAATAAAACAACACTTTTTACATTAATTATAAGTTTCTTGTTTATAAATATAAAAACTTTTAAATTATACTATAATGTTTAGCAATTTTTCAGTTATTTTGCAGCACATGAATACTGAATATGAATAGGTATATCATATATGTTATGTATAGCATAACATACGTAATCATATTTAATACACAATATATGTATTTTACATCTTATTATCATAATTGCCACTCGAACTCTTCATACTTGCTTTCTTTGTGCGACTTATAACATATATGACTATCATATATAAATCGATCTAGGCAAATTGTATTTTCATGAAATATTAACCACTTATGATAATTCAGTAAATAAAGAGCCCTCGAAAGCATTAATACTTGAGCTCGAAAAGTGTTCGAATAAAAAATGATTCGAATAAAATTTTCAGTATCAATTTTATTAAAATGGAATAAATTCGAATGTCATTAGTGGTCTCCAAGGACAGCGTTAACAACCACAGACATAAAACATAAGACTGATAAATCGACTGAACAATAAAATAGATTAAGTTTACAGTGATGAAACTAAGAGTCTACGAGAATTTCATAACTGAGTGTAATTTGGTTCTATTTACTTCACGGTCTCCCTAACTACTACGGCCAAGTACGGCAAAAAAGCGTTGCTCTTGACCTGGCGCCTCGGCCAAGTTTTCTATCCGAAACAAATTAATCTTACATTTATATTAGATAATTTGGATTATTATACCGATCGATTATAAAGAGCTCATATTGCTTTATGCTTGTGTAATATTGCATCAAAACATCGAATTATAATATATCTTCTTCTTCTCAGTCGATACGTTCTTGACAGAACGGTCGTGGTCATCATGAAGTAGCGGTAAGGGTTGATGTCACTCGCCTCACGATGTTTCGCCATTTCTCCCTATTGGCCGTCATCCTAGTGCATTCATGTAATGGGCCGCCATTCTTTTAAGCAGTTCTTCCATGAGCTCAGCACTGGTCGCGAATAATGTTGTGTCGTCTGCGTAGCGTAGATTTGCAATCTTATACCCACCTATACTTATACCATGAGACCTGAGACGTATAGTTTAACATGTTTCAGAAGTGAATGTACGAACGAAATTTTTATTTAATTTCGGATTTCGGTCGGATTTCCTCACATGATGTGAAAGGTATACACGCTATTTAAACTGAATTCTTCCTACGCAGACGACGCCAATGCTGAAGTGAGCACGTGTTGCAACATTGCAGTATGAGACGAAATAAATCACTCGTATATTGTTTCGAACGGCCGATGTAAGCGACTAAGTTAATGCATTTTACCACCCATTACTACATCGCCACTTACCATCAGGTGGGATTGTAGTCAAGCATTAACTTATAAGATATAAAAAAAACAGTACCCAGCCAGTAGGAAGAATTAGTGCTTACCGGATACCAAGACAAGTATGGATTTGGCAGACCAAATGCACTTTTGAGATTATTGTAAAATGCCATTTTATTATATTACTATTATAAGATAAATAGTAGTAGTGATAAATAATATTTATTTGTTGATAAAATACATAATACAAAACTCAAGGAAAGTTGATGATTCGTTTATGTTACTTTACTACCATGTTCTTGCGATCTATACCCACTGAACCTAGGTATTAGCTAAAAAACAAAAATATTTGTAAACTTCCAGAAAAAGCTCAGTAACGAACTGACATTTAATTGATTTATGCATGATTAGGGAAATTAATGTTATTTATGATATGTTACTATGCTAATTTACGGCCGTATTCCAACGTGATTTAGAAAAAAGTAGGCTTAGATTGCTACACCAAAGGACTCAACACGATATTTAAATTAGAAGAAAAACCGTTGGCTGACACGGTTCCAGTAAATGATGTCATTTTGCTATAATATGCTGGGAATGTAAGTAAATGCTCAGGGACTTGAACAGCGCCTCGCAACGGGTGGGTCTTAAGATGAACATGGACAAGACGAAAATCATGTCGAATGTCCATGTCACACCCGTACCGGTTCTTGTTGACGGCGCTGCTCTCGAAGTTGTAGACGAGTACATTTACCTGGGACAAGTGATCCAAATGGGTAAATCCAACTTCGAGAAAGAAGTCACTCGTAGAATCCAACTCGGATGGGCTGCGTTCGGGAAACTGCGTCATATCTTGTCGTCCAAAAAGTTACCTCAGTGCCTGAAGTCGAAGGTGTTCGAGCAGTGTGTGTTGCCAGTGATGACATACGGATCCGAGACGTGGTGCTTCACTATTGGTCTAATGCATAAGCTTAGAGTCGCCCAGCGGGCTATGGAACGAGCTATGCTCGGTATTTCTCTACGCGATCGAATCAGAAATGATGAAATCCGTAGACGAACGAGGGTTACCGACATAGCTCAGAGAATTAGCCGGCTGAAGTGGCAATGGGCTGGCCACATAGTTCGAAGGACTGATAACCGTTGGGGAAGAAAGGTCCTCGAATGGAGACCACGCCTCGGCAAAAGGAGCACAGGACGCCCCCCGACCAGGTGGACCGACGACCTGAAGAAGACAGCGGGTATCCGCTGGATTCAGAAGGCTCAGGACCGGTCTGAGTGGCGTAGATTAGGGGAGGCCTATGTCCAGCAGTGGACCTCAAAGGGCTGATGGATGGATGGATGGATGGTAAGTAAAAAATATACAATCTCTCGTGGTATATGACGAAAGACCCCGTGTTAAACAAAGAAGTTGTTAAACAAAGAAGTCCTGCGACGAAAATTTGTGCTGTGAACAGTGATGGTAACAAATCAGTCCTTTTGTAAATAAATTAACTAAAAGATTTCACTAGTTTACTTTTCAAGCAACAAATTCAATATGTATTATAATTAAAATGTAGTATAATTTATTATATCTTATTAACAGATAAACTACATGCCTGTTTTTTATTTATCTTTTAACAAAATCTCAAATAATAATACAAACAAATTTAAAAAATAAACACATAAATAAGCATGTAGAATTTCACGGTTTCGTCGGAACGTAACCCTAAATCGGAATATAAGTTGCTTTTACTGGAAGTAATCTCTAATGGCTGCAAATGCCTAACATTTACCGCGTGATTGCCTTAAGCATCGCAGCTATGCGATTCCATTAAAAAGCCCTTAGTTAGATTTTCACTGCAGGCCACTTAAGACTGGATAATTCGTCTGTTATTTCCTACCATACGAAATGGTGAATAGTATTGAAATTAACTTACCGCAGAGGAAATTTAAATCCTTTAATGAAACTTTTCCCCATACTGCATTCGCCTTAGCGTTCAGCCTCTTATATCCAAATAAGTTCAACTACCGCAAAAAATGTATTCTTTACGGAATTCTTTGTCTCCTCAACTCCGTCATCATATTTTGGTTCTTAATGTACTTGTTCAAATGCATCTACACATTGGACGTTATCAATCTTTCTCGAAACTTGACAATTGGCGTCCTTGCCACATTTTTCTTTTTTAAATTCTTTTACGTCTACTATAAAACGGAGATATTTGCTGACTTACTGGAGACCATCACGCGCGATTTATTGGATGGTAACGATATGGAAGAAGATTACCAAGAAATATACGAGGAATACATAAAGTTTGGAGAATTGGGACAAAGGTGCTGGATCATTATTCCGATATTATTAAGTTCACAGTTTCCGATTTATGCGGGAGCCTGCATGATATACGACAGTCTAAAAAGCGATGTTTGGACAAGGCGCATGGTTCACGAGATGGACTTGAAGTTTATAGAAGACATACAGTATGACACTCCGTACTTTGAAATCATGTTTGCCTACAATTTAGTGCAGTGTGTTACACTGTCACCGGGATTTGCCGGGTTTGACGGGTCATTCTGCATTGCGACGACGCATCTACGTCTGAAGCTGAAATTGGTGACGCATAATATTCACAGAGCATTCAAGGACTCAAAAGATAAATTTCAACTTATAAAGAAACTGAAACAAGCAATCAGAGATCATCAAGCTGCGCTTATATTTCATAAAGATTTACAAGATGTGTATGGAGGATGGCTGTTTGTGGTATTTCTTCTTTCATCTCTGTTGATTTCTATGAATGTATATCAAATGTATCTAAGCGACACGTTCGAACCAAAATATACGATATTTGCAATAAGCGGTGTAGTACACATGTTCACACCGTGTTATTTTGCCAGCAATGTGATTAAGGTAACGTAACTCTCATATAACGGAATAGAAACTAATAATTAAAAACAACGCCTCTGCATAACGTTGAGTAATAATAGTGAATTAATAAAGTAATATTATAGCATCAAGAAACGATGTTTTACAGTGATTCTACAAAAAACTGGACTTGTACATACATTTCATACTAGCGTGATAATTATAATGGCTGGCTTTTTCTCTTTAATAATAATAATATGATAATTACTAATCATGACGTGTAATAATGGTATCTAAATAAAACTCTAACTAGTCTCTAGATACCTCTAACAAATTCGGAGATATGAAATACAGCTGGTATTACTAGTTTAAAATAAAAAATACCTACGATTGGCACCTATAAACCAATCTTAAAACTGTTTATCATGATTTTTACACATAATATTATATGCACTTTTATTTGTATATTTTTTTTCAATTTAATAATTATTAACACCATTTTATGCAACTTTTGAGTTGATGTGATATCGGTCCAATATTTCGTAAAAAACCGAACTTATAACTTGGACTTATTTAATCAATCATGTAATCATATAACCGCTGTAATCCATTGATTTACGAAGATAATATACGCCAAAATTGGATTTATTTGTATACCTATTACTCTGAGCCTATTACATGCATGGTATCTATTTGATACTCAGAGATTTGATATCTATTCAATAATAGAATTCTCTAAAGTCAAACGTTCCAAAGACTCTGAAGCCGAAGAGTTTATCACATTATGTTGTAATTTTTACAGTCGAGTGAGGAAATGAGTGCAGATATATACAGAGAACCTTGGGAAGACTGGGCAGATCCCATGGTGACGAGACTCCTCATCTTCATGATTGCAAAGTCACAGCAAACCCTCATGCTGACCGGCAAAGGAATGGTTATTTTCAACATGCAACTCTTCATTTCTGTTTTACAAACATCGTATTCATTCTTCACTTTAGTTTCTAGTTAATTTTGCCCGTACAAAACCTTTATTATTAGTCAAATATTTAACTTATAATATTGTGACTCCTTTATGGTTGAAAAACCATTTATTAATTTTAAAGGGTATTCGATGATAACTTCACTTTGACACGCTTTAATCTTACTTAATTGTATATGTGTATTATGTTATTATACATTATTATAAGATTAGGCTTTCTACACTTCTCTTCATGTAAACTTTAATCATATCAAATCTCAGATTCCTACGTGCATTTGTCCAAGCGGTACAAAAGTTTTCTCATCACATATTATTATGGTAGATTTTTATTACTTTCGGCCTGGCGGAAATCGTCAGATTGTATTTTTTTTAATAAATCTGGTATTATTAAACCTTTGAAATAAATTAAAAAAAAACCGCGCTTCAGTAAGTCATCTTAACTTACTCATCATTTTTTTTGGAACGAAGTTGCGAAAAGGGGCTAGGCGGAAAATTTGGTAACGAAAAGTTGTAACGACACTTTTTGCCGTCGTTAGTCGTTACAACTCGTGCGACGTCGTTACATGTCGTGCGGCGTGCGCATGTTTCTCTGTCTGTCTCTCTCTCTCTCTCTCTTATAGAAAGCAAGCCAGATATTTTCGTTTCTTGCAGTAAGTACTAGGATAGCAAAAACATGCAGCAATTTAATACCCCAGATTTGTTTTGGCACACTCGCTTGCATGTTTTTGCTATCCTAGTACTGACTGCAAGGAACTTCGTTCCATCCGGGTGTCCCTTGACACCTCTCAAGTTTTTTTTTTTTGCAAACTTTGTTACCCTACTACTCCCTTAGGTTACGGTTAGGTTAGGTCAAATCGTAAGACCAGCAAAATTGACACTTTTTAGCTTGTAACTAAACCCACTTATCTTAATCTGACGCGCTCGAATATTTCCATGACATTGTTTATTTTTATAATTTTGAAAATCTGTAAAAGTTTCTTCCCCCACCGCTGAAAGTGGAAATATTATAGGACTATTTATCTTTCCTATCATCTAATCTACCAAATCTAATAGGTTTCCGCGACGCTCGAGTAACTCCACACTAAGCATCATGGCAGATATTGAATCTCTTACAATATTATTTTTTCGAAGTAGATAAAAATATTTTTAATGTTCCAAAAGTGTCACTCTCTTATTACATTCCTACTAATTTTGTCTCTTATGATAATCGTTCTTATGTCTGTCTCTGCTTGATTGCATATTACAGAAGTAATCACTATCAGCCTCCGTAGTTACAACCAGTATTACGGCCACCGCTATAATTATTTACAATTTTGCCTTGATTTGCAGCATATGAAGTTAAGATTTGTAGTCATTTAGTTACTCTTCCTAATACTAGATACTAAAGCAACTTAGTGTAACTTACTGAAATTTCATAACTTTGACTACCTATTATATGTTTTAAGCATAATATACGCTATTTTTAATCACAAAATATTCGAACTACTAGTGTAATGACTTTAATAAAAAGTTTGTTATTAAACTCGTATTTATGTACAATACGCTTATATATTATGAGCTCATGTATGAGCGCTCATAGTGCGGCGGCTGTTGTCGATCTTAAGTGATCGGCTGAGGTAAGCAACAGCGCATACGACAGTTGGATGGCCTAGTGTCAAAACTTCGTAAGCGATTCCGTGCTTCGGAGGGCAAAGCCGTTAGTCCCGGCCATGTCGGAGGTATCTGTATTTTTTCGGAACTCCACGTATTTTTCTTAATATTTTTAACCGACTTCAAAAAAGGAGGAGGTATTCAATTCGACTGTATTTTTGAAGTGAAAACTTCTTTAGCATCGTTGTTATTTGAAAGTCGATGAAACGAAAAAGCGACAGTAAAAAGAGACAGACATAAATTTATAAGATTTAACGTGGGAGAAAATGAGCTAGGAAGCATTATACAGTGTTTCTTATGTTCGTGGTTCGCTTTGTTTTACTATAAAAAGTGCTAAGTTGTATTCATGGATGGCGCGAGGAACAAGATATGTAGAAGATTCGTTTTAGTGCTGGTTAGATGGCGCTAGCTGCTCATTTTACTCTTCATATTATGTTAAGAGATGGCGTTAGTTATCACTGTTTTATTTTTATTTTCTAACTTTGCACCACTATGATCATTACTAAAACCTACATTATCATCTTCCCGAAATTTTACATTCGTCTCATTATCTTGAAACCGAAATTTTTGAAGGTTTCACTTCTACCACGTGTGAATTGCACTCATTTAAAAAAAAAATATGTTATCTCAGAACTTACAACTGGGTGAACCAATTTTGATGATTCTTTTTTAATCGAAAGCTGGTGCTTGTCATGTGATCCCACTTATAGAGCGAGATCAGGCGATTAGTTTTTGAATTATCCCTAATTTTGAAGTCGGTTATTTTTTGTCAAGTATTGTGTAGTTGAAGACTCTTCAACCTGGCACATTTTAAAATATCTTTACTCAAAGTCAACATTTAAAAGTAAATGAACCTGCTACAGCTAGTAACAGTTTCAGTTGTCGAATTACATGTCATCGACCTGACGAATGACTCAGTGGCAGGATGAGTACTTATATACCTGTCATAACAATGATACATTAGCACGCAAACGGTCGCAGAGATACGAGCCTGTTACTCAATCCAACCGCAACACACGACCTACACGAGAAGCTCGACAAAAACAATTTCGATGTAACAGTCTTACCGAATGCCACTAGCTACTGATTATAATCAACCGCTCATTCATTCAACGTTATTACATGTTATAATAGACCACTACTCTCGAGAAAATAATTTATTAAACAGCCCTGGTTTGTTTTATTTTTGATCGGTGTGCCCTGAAGCGTGAACTGCGTCATTGAAAAGGTGAGTGTGAAATCTACGGTGAATAAGCTCGCGTGTGGCTCAATGAATATCATCTCACTTTCGTTATTACAGTGCGACGTGATGCTAATTATGTACAACTAACGCCGTGCCCGCGGCTTCACGCATTTTCCAGAATTTCTATACTGTTATTTCAGATCATAGTCTACCTGTTTTGCTTGAAAGAGTAACAAAAATCCATACATTCTTACAAATTTTCAGGTTCACAATATTAGTAGGAGTAGTATTATACGTTAATTCGATAATATTTTTAAAATACCTTTTCAACGATACCCCACACTACAAGATACGCGACGAGTAAAAAATTCATCCTCACGTTACCTGTAGGGGAGGTACCCTGAAAAAAAATGTTTTTCAATATTTTATTCTACGATTCTAGAGTTTTAATAAAATGCAAAATTACAGCTTTCTAGCACTAAGGGTCTCGGCGCTTTACTTCGGACAGACAAACGGACGGACAGTCGGACGGTCAGACGGACAGACGGACGGACAGACCGGAGACAGAGGTTCAGATTTTACTTCGAAACCTTAAAAACCTTCTAATTTTGACAAGTGTTACATTTCTTCACATTTTGTAACAGTCATCAATTTGCAGCAAGAATGTTTTGACAAAATAACGTACAGGTTCTTATAAAGAAAGGGAATCCACAAACACAAACTCTATTAATTTTTAATTCAGCCTAAGGAATACTCGTCCACGTACAAGGAAATGACGTCAGCTCATCCTAGAGTTGCAGATGTCCGTCGCATTAAGTGAATAATTAAGTAATAAGTCAATAATAACAACATTTTAAAGTGATATTAATTCTATTAGTAGAGATAGTATTGAAAGATTAAAGGTTAACTTTTTACACTCATCATAATAATGTATTTTGTATACACATTCTACGTACTATTTTCATCGGAAAAATCATCATTAAGGAACTGAGAAAAATATTTATCCAAAGACCATTTAATTACTGGGCCTTTCCTTTACATAAACGTGTCATATTGTAAATCCTTTTATCGAGGTCACAGTAACGTATTGTTAACCAATACTTCATCGATTAGTAATGGTGTATTATAAAAGTTTAACATAAAAGTCATTAACCATGACTTTAGATATGTATTTTAAATTCTTACTTAATTATAAATGTTATCTGCATTTCTTAGTTTCCAACATGTTAAAATAGATAATATAGGCATATTAAATTTCGATAATTGTATTTATAGACGTAACTAGTATTTTTACATTTTACATGCTTTAGTAATCTATTAGTTAAGGCAATATTTTTAAGCTATAAATAGTTTTGAGTAGGTAGGCAGTTTAATTTTCTTATCTCGCTTAATTTGTTACCCAAGAAATCTATACAAATAAATAAAATTGGAGTGTCTGTTTGTAATATTAAAATAACCGCTTTTTACTTAGTGCATTTGGATGTATACACGGTACATAATACCAAAACAACATTTTTTACAATTTTTGTGTCTGTCTGTCTGTCTGTTTATTCCAGCTAATCTCTGAAATGGCTGGATTGATTTTGACGGGACTTTCACTGGCAGATAGCTGATGTAACAAGGAGTAACTTAGGCTACTTTTATTTTAGAAAAAAATAGTTTTTTAGGCGATACGAAGTTCGCCGGGTCAGCTAGTTAAAAATAATTTTTGTGATAAAAGTAATGCCCCTTGAGCTGATTTTTGCCTATTTTGAACAAAAACTGACAGACGATGAGACAACAATTATACACACAAGTACGAATCAGTAAAAGTATTTCCACTAGGGTTTCATGAATCTAGGCATTATAAAAAGAAGCCTTGTTTATTTGTTTTGAACTATAGCTATTTTAGTGATAAGGCCGCCAATTGTATGTTCATGTTAAAATGTGTATTTTCATTTGTAATTTTTGTGTACAATAAAGATAATTTGTATTGTATTGTATTGTATAGACTTAGAGTTACGCAAACAATAGGTAGGTACAACTTGAACGCTCTCTCGGAAGGGCACAGTGATGATAAACTGAATATAGAGGTCAAACGTAACGTCACTGAAGGTTCTATTATTTCTGTGAAATATAAGTACATTTCTTATCCGAAGCGTGTGTCGCCACCCTAAGACTGAGTTACACTATTGCTCTTATCTATTTATTCTATATAATGTAATTATATTTATTAATATTCAACTTCCGTGTATGTTTCTGATCGCAAAACTTAGAAAGTAGTATTTGGATTGATCAAAAATGTTTAATAAGTTTTATTGATACAAAAGTTATTAAATTAGTGTTAGTCTACTTTGCAACAATCCGCGGGTAATATGTATGATGGTATATACTTTAAGACGTGCGTGGTATATAGGTACATGTTATCCGCGGATTGTTGCAAAGCAGACTAATACTAACTTAATAACAATGGATTTCCGCAAAGTAACGCCTGATACGATTAACTATATGATACAAAAGTGTTTTTGCATTATATAATTAAAAGTTCCTTCGCAATTAGTAATTTCTAGAATTCAGGATTTGTTCATAATTTGGCATACTTAGTTGCTTCTTACATAAAGGGAGCCTTCTCAAGAGGAAAGACCCGTGCTCACTAGTAGGCCATTAAGTAACTTTTTTAAGTTTATCAACTTCAGTAAAAAATATAAGCATTAGGATCACTCGTAGCTATGACTATTCGCCTGTCACAGCCAATTAACTCCAATTCTACTTGACCGATCATGTTGTACACGTTATTATCAGTTCATGTCGTCAAAATACGATTGCGAAACTTGCAGTGCAAAATTAATGTATTGCTTTTTAAAATACGGCAGTTGCTCAATAAGTGCTCAAAGAGTGTTAAGAGCGTGTCATATGTGTTAACACAATGTCATAATATGTGATAGGCCATCCTGGTTAATTTGTCCTAATATTGCAAAACTGCCCTTTCTTTACACATTCAGAGTGTTTCTTCTGTGCAGAATAGAGATAATTTATAGTAAAGTACTTCGAATCTTGAAGTGGTTAAAATGTTGAATACACAATAAGTTTTCCATATTATTGAAGTGAAACTTCTATATAGATTATAGACGGGCTATTAGGAGATTTCTGTCACGAAAAAGCGTTACCGCGAAGTTTTGCCACTTGTCCGTTACGACTCGTTTTTCCACTTGTCCTTTGCCATTCGTTTTTCTACTTGTCCGTTGAAGTTTCACTTCCCAGCACACATTTTTATAATTTATTTTGTGATTGATTGAATGAAGCAAATCAAGGCCTCTTTAAAACTAACATAAAGAAAACATAATAGAATGAAGCAACTCTTTTAAAGTATAATATTAATAAAGCCTTCCTCACGCAGTGTTAAATTGTCAGATCCGATTTTTAAAAATCCGTAGATCATTACTGAAAAATCCGAAGATTCAGTACATAAGTCCGGAGATCTATAAATTCGCACCACTATCGACGTGCCACCCGGGTACCAATGGCTTCAACGACCTTTTTCATAGAGGACACAAATATACCTACCGAAGAAACTGCCACTATGAACGACCCACCTTGGCGCCAGTGACCTTTTTATATTATTTGTGGATGGATACACAAAAATCCGTAGATTTGGCAAAAAAAACTCCGTAGATCCGTAGATGGACCTAACATCCGTAGATCTCCGAAAAAACCCGGAAATCCGCCATCAGTGTCCTCAAGTATGTGGGATCATACACAAAACTAATTTCATAGACGACCCTGTAGCCTAGTTGGTAGCAACCCTGCCTGTGAAGCGTGGGATCCCGGGTTCGATTCCCGGCCAGGGAAAATATTGATGTGACAGATAAATATTTGTGCTCGGGTCATGGGTGTTTTTGTGATGTGTTATATGTGTCGTCCATGCCACCCGCGACACAGATAAAAACCTACTGCGGGGGTATGAATGTGTAAGCGTTAGGCGCTCCACCCACTGCACCGCGCACCGCGACGGGGCGCGGGATGGCAGATTTTACCACTGTATGCAAATATCTCAATTTATATAGAAATCACGCCTAGCACAACACACTGCCGACGCGGAAACGCGCGGGAAGGCGGCCCCGCGCGCAGTTTCTGCCGATCTGCGCGGGAGCGCGGGGCGTTCCGCGGGATATGACAGATCGCGCGGTGAACATATGAGCTTATGCCGTCGTAATCTGCATCACCGCGCGGGGGAGCAGATTACACCGCTAGGTAAGGCAGATCTGCGCCTCCGTCGCCGCGCGCGTTATCTGTCGCTCCGCGCACCGCGGCGGGACGCGTCTTCAGTGGGTGGAGCGCCGTAATTAGCGTTAATTAATTTATCAAATCCGTGTGGCAGTAACACAGATTAGCGCGTTGAAAACGTTAAATTCTCTTCAGAATTAGTATATTAGTAATAGTTAATGCCAGAACTGAGACGTTTTACATGAATGTTGTACTATAACGTATTATGTAACTAGATTTTACTAATGATATTATATATATTTTCCTTTTATTCTTCCGAGTTCCCTTTAGAAATTATTACATAGAATTATTGTATCAATGGGAAGCACGTAATAGTCAGGGTACGTAAAACCGTAGGACCCAGTTGTTAATGTAGATAAAGGTTGTCAAGCCATGTTGGGTGGGACGCCTTCGGGCGGCATGAGAACTTCCGACACTTAGGGTGGCCAGTAACCCATCCACCAATCCGCACTGGAGCAACGTGGTGGCGCATGATATAGTCCTCCTTAAGAGGAGAGACCTGTTCTCAGCAGTGGAAAGTTAAGGAGTTGAAGCCAATCAAGTTGCCAATCTAGTCATCAGTCGGAAAAATTGGATATTTACCTATATAGTCAATTGGATCAATGGTACATCAAGATTCCGTTGACAAAATTGTGTTACGATTCCTCTACTCAGTTGGTAGGAAAACTGACACATGGAGAGTCCTAGTCCTTAGCGTCATAATTATATTCACTATAACAATTAAATAATTACATTCAAAACTAATTAAAAGTAAAGGACAGTATAATAGCCATTGAATTCCAAAGCCAGCTGACGAGTGACGTAAGAATCGGAGCAAAACGGTACTGGCCGTAGCGATAGCTATCGCGTTCCGACCGACGATAGCAAAAGTGTCTGTCGACCCTGGCAGCCCCGCTCCCCGCCACTACTGGGGGGGGTTGCCACTTCCAGCTCCCTTCACCTTCGTAGCGCGAACGCAGCACCAACCAATGACCGCCCGTCCCGAGCCGGCGAAAGGTTTTATATACAAGTGGAATTCGCACTGCCAAATTGCTATAAGTCAAAATATAGGGTAGTCGGGCGGTTTAGTCGCTTGCGCTCTCGATTAGTGCTGTGTGCGTACTTGTGTACGCGGATCGGATTATTGGCGTCAACACACGTGTGGAGCAAATGCGCGGCATAGTGTCGTAGATTCGAAATACGGCAGACTTTATGTGTGACAAGATGCGGTGCAGTGCCAGGTACTGTTTTCTGATTCTCTCCTTGTGCCTAGTGACTGAACATGTAATCGGTGTGAGAGTGATGCCGAAACGGAAAAAAGGTAAATGGATACTTATGAATATTTTTATTAATATTAATATAACAACATTGAATTAATATTTACAAATAAGTTTAAGTAAGTAGTTGAACTGCAATGATATTAAGTAGTCTGCGGCAATCGAAATGAATCGCGCTAACTTTAACTACAAACGCAAGGTTGATTGAGGAAAATTGATTTTTTCTTTTTAATTAAGGAAGTATTTGAAGTTTTAAACGATCAAACCTTAGGAAATAAATACTATAATATTTAATTTCCACTAACTTCAAAATAAACGAAGGATATAAATACAATTAGACACGGCAAAACCGATCTTATATCGTAATATTTTTCCCGATGATTAGGCTCTAATAAGTATGAAATATGAAAGACATTCAATACTAGAAGTAAACTCAGGCACCAATTGGTTAACTGGTAAATTGAAATTAATATCACTAACCTGCGTATAGAGCGTTAAATATTCTAAATGTGGTTTCTGTCGCTTGTTTTGCAAACCGTATTCGACCTGGTGTAGTGATCTCAATACATTACGAAAACATATGCGCTCCTTCTAACGCTTTGCTGTCCAAATTCTTTATTATTAAATAATTATTTGCTTATTGACTTACGCAATCTTACATAATAAGACTTATCTATAGGATGTCATAGTTTGTAACTTAAAAAAATATAAAAATATAAAAAGAAATCTACACATACTCGCGTACAATTTCGAGATCTCGATCTCGCGAGATGTGTGCCGAGATGTCACATGTGCTGCTCATAGCGCGGCTGCACACGAAAGGAATACTATAGTTTCATCTGATTTGACTGACAAATTTAAACCTAGTAGTTATTTAGTATAGCAATTCTTTTTATTTTTAATTGCGTCATTCAAAATCTTTGCTTTGGCTTTGTTTTTTTTTTGAGAACTTGAGAAGTTCAATTTCATTATATTATTATAATTCCAACTAGGTACTTTTTAATTTTACTAACAAAAAATCTTTTAAAATACTAACCCTATTGCGAGACTGGCTCTATAGTCTCACGAAATCACGGCATGGACTAAAATCTCAAGTGATTGCATTCTCTAATTTACACCTACTTATCAATTTATTTTTATTTCTGTTTTACCATTTTTCTATATTTATAAATCTGGAACCAATACCATTCTTCACTTCACTTAAATTGTACTTATGATGATTTTTTTTTTGTATGATAACTACTATAGGCTTTCAATTACATTTATTTATTGTCACCTAGTTCCAAGATAAAAACTCAATGCTAAATACTGGTAGCCACTCATTTAGTTTGCGGTTGAACCCATTTTTTATCTACGACCTTGAGTACAATCTATTAGATTTATAACACTTCTAAATTAATAAGTTAATATTGAGAATTTACCTTTACCTAATTTAAATAAAATATCAAATAATATATTATTGTAATTTACTTCATTCTACACTCTTAGAGTTAGTACTTTAAAATATGGTAAGGTTGTATTCATTTCAATACCTGCCATATTCTCTTGTATGCAGATAATTCAAATTCAAATTCAAATTTAATTGTTAATTAATACCATTATTACTATTATTATTTCTCGATGGGGTTCGCCTGAATATCTACCACCCTTGAGCATGAGTCAGCCGCCAAACGACTTGTCGTGTTCCGACTGGGAGCTTGAGAGCCAGTTCTTTCTTTCTTTTTCTTCTGTCTTTCTTGGCCGGCAACGCATCAGTGATGCCTTTGGTGTTGCTGATGTCCATGGGCGACGATAGCACTTACCATTAGGTGGATCGTCAGCTCGTTTGCCGGCTACTTCCATAAAAAAAACATGAAAAGACAATAGAATCCTTGGAAAAGTAGCCCTTGGACATACTGAATTACGGTCGAATTTCAAGTGTAGAGGGGATCTCCAGCAGTTATATTTACTTAACATCTCTCATATGAAAGTCAAATCAGTGCGGTAAAAATTAAAGAACCAGGGCAATGAGTCATTGGCCGTTTGGGGTTTCTATCAAACTCATATAACGTCAAAAATATTACGAATTAAGATGCTTTGATTAAACAAAACGAACAAATTTCTTCCGCAAGCCTATCGAAGCTTGAAATACAAACATTACCAAGCGACATGTTGACAACTTTACACTAGAGCATTTTAAAGTTTTTAATTTTAGAAAAAAATCGTAAAAAATCGCTTATTAGTCATAGCTACTTAATACCAATGAATTTTAAATGCAGTTTAAATGCTTAATAAAGCGATTTTTTATGATTTTTTTTTCTAAGATTAAAAACTAAAATGCTCTAGTGTAAAGTTGTCAACATGTCGCTTGGTAATGTTTGCCTTTCAAGCGTCGATATTATGACAAAAAAATCTTATATTTACTGACCAAACACAGTCAGTCCACTTTACCGTTGGACGGTTACCTCTACGTGGATACATTTTATATTATGATTTTAAGTTGGGGACACTCCGTTTGAAATGCAAACGGGTACTTAGATTTTTGTATTTTATGCCGATCGCGATGTATGTATGTATTGTATGAGTTCGCCGTAACCGTGATTCATGTCTGGGTCGAAATATTGGTATTAAGTTAGTATTACTCTACTTTGCAACAATCCACGGTTAACATGTATGATGCATACTAGTTACTTTGTGACTAACTATCGTAGAGTCAACGTACCCTGATGATGCTCCGTTTCGGGGCGAAAAAGGTGTTGGTGCTGGTATGTATGTTGTATATACTATATATTAATTATTGTAGTGCATGTTTCCGTTGTGGGAGGGAGGTGCCACGCATGTCTTAAATTATATACCATCATACATGTTAACCGCGGATTGTTGCAAAGTAGACTAATATTAACTTAATAACAATGGACTTCCGCAAAGTAACGCCTGATACTATTAACGAAATATTAGTGTAAAATATAAAAAATTACCATTTACACCCTCATACAAAAATCGCAAGTACCGTTTGCTTTATAAATAAAAGTTTATATCGATAACGATTCAGAAATAAAAATACAATAATGACAGGAAATAAGGTATAATTGGCCCCTCGAAGGAACATTGCTTGATAATTAGACGACATAAAAAGATATAACAATCATTCCGATGATTATACAAGTCAAACAAAAGTGTTGAGCAGTAAATTTCATATTTTGTTAAGAATTTCATGTTTTATTGTGACTTATAATAAAGATCGAATTCGGATGCATAAAAAGTAAAGTATGAAATTAAGAACGACTTCTTAAAATTCGGTGACGTAATGTCCCTTTTATTATTACGATTAAAATACTTACAGTTTCGTGAGAGTATTAATATTACGAGTACAAACCCTAATTCCATCTGGTTAAAAACAACTTAAGTATCAGCATGCATTGCATATTTTAATGCACATTTACTTAAAGTCGTTTTTTAACCTGATGCAATTAGGGTTTGACTCGTAATATTAATACTCTCACGTAATTGTAAGTATTTTAATCGTAATAATAAACGAGACATAAGTTTCATTTCATTATTTTTGGTTCTATCCATCCATCCATCAGCCTTTGGAGGTCCACTGCTGGACTCTAAGGCCTCCCCTAACTTTCGCCACTCTGACCGGTCCTGAGCTTTATTTATAGCCTTTTTTCATCTTATTTTCGGTTGCTTAGAACAAAATAATATACCAACTTTTAGGCCAGCTATTACAATTTGTAGTGAGTGACATTCCGACGATTAATCATTTATGCACATCAAGCATGTAATTCAAAGTTTTTGAATTTCATCATAACTAACAAAAAGTTCCATTATTTAGAGACGTAGGAATTAACTAATTCCGTTATGAAAACAAAAAGTCATATATCATGGCCGCTAGAAAACTGCAGAGTAGCCATTGACACACATATCTGTTAACCGTATGGCAAATGCGACCACAAAAAATATTCATGCGTTCAAACCGCTTTATGACTTTGCAGACCACTTAAATCACTCTTTGCTCACCTATTCATTAAGCAAGCGTTTGAAAGGCAAATACATACTTCGTTGTATTTGTGTAAATTCGCTATACGGCCATAGATAAAAAATAAAAAAAGGATAAGGACCCGAATCGATGGCTCAACATTCCCAAATATATACTCAACTGCATCTAAGCTATATTGCTTAACACAAGTTTACTATACTACTAATCTCACTAAATAAAGTGAATAAACATATAGAAAAAGCGTGCTCGTTTGTGATTCAAGTTTTTCTAATAATTTCCGATCGCACTTCCTCCGGCCAGTGAATAGACTACCTACCTTGTACCTATAAGGTATCGGCTATGTGATGGTGACATCCGGACTTCACTAATCACCTACTCGGCTCCTTACGACTTATAAGAAAAATTGAATGATCAGTGAGAGTCCAACCGAACCTGTCCACGAGCCGTTTCTACTTGTTTTCCAAATAATTACGTAGTTCCAATGCATCTTCGTATTGCAAAAAC
This sequence comes from Thymelicus acteon, assembly GCA_951805285.1. Taxonomy (NCBI): domain Eukaryota; kingdom Metazoa; phylum Arthropoda; class Insecta; order Lepidoptera; family Hesperiidae; genus Thymelicus; species Thymelicus acteon. The sequence goes on from OX638217.1 coordinate 5,932,513, forward strand.
TGGCAAATCCAGTTTAAATATAAATCATCAGCACATACCGTTTCCACGTCAATTTACCTGTAGCAATGAAAGTTCTAATTGATTAATACATTCTTGTTAAAATAATATATATGTATGTATGTGTCACTTTAAAACAATTATGAAATAGGTACCAGGCACCTATTCTACATCTATAAGATGTAGAACCTAATAATCTATACTAATATTATGAAGAGGAAAGATTTGATTGTTTGTTTGCATTGAATAGGCTCCGAAACTACTGAACCTATTTGAAAAATTCTTTCAATGTTGGGAAGCTGTTGGGAACATAGGATGCTGCTCTATAAAGCACAAGTCCGACCTCATATGGAGTACTGCTCCCATCTTTGGGCTGGAGCACCGACTACTCAAGTGGATCCCCTTAACCGGATTCAGAGACGGGCTGTTCGTATTGTCGATAATCCCAAGCTCACGGACGGTTTAGAATCGCTGGGATTACGAAGAGATGTGAGTTCTCTGTGCGTTTTCTACCGTCTGTACAATGTTCTGAAGAACTGTTTAATTTAATACCGGCGGCCAACTTCCATCATCGCTCAACGCGCCGCAATGCCAAATATCACAAACACCATATAGATACCTGGCATTCGTCCACGGTAAGCTTTACACGACATTTCCTACCGCGCACGTGTAAACTGTGGAACGAACTACCACCGACGGTATTCCCACAGTGCTACGATATGGGGACCTTCAAGAAGCGGGTCCATCACTTCCTTCTTAGCCGGCAGCGCACTGGTGGCGCCTCTGGTGTTGCGAGTGTCCATGGGCGACGGTGACTGCTTACCATCAGGTGGCCCGTCTACTCGTCTGCCTGCATATTACATAAAAAAAAGCTACACTATCTCCGGGTGACAGAGGCTATATTATGTTTTCAAAAAAATTAGGGATCCTTAATAAAACTCCGATAATGTAACCCAAGGTGTAAAAAAAATAAGAAAACCGAAGCAAAGCGAGGGCGGTTACTCGTAAATAAATAAACTCTACACACTCATAGCCCCGCAATAGGATTCCCTGTGTTGTGTGTTGTGCGCCGTTCTAGCATAGTAACCATTACGCCACGAGAGTCGTCCAATAATATTATAATCTATAGTTTTAGCAACTCAATACACCTTACTGATTAATGAAATGTGTGATTATTACGTGTGCTAATTGCAATTATGAATACAGATCTTCACATAATTTTAATGAACAAGAACTAAGGAGCAATGAACTAACACTACGAGTTATTACTTATTAAATTTAGTATTTTTAGGGTTCCGTAGCCGAATGGCAAAAAACGGAACCCTTATAGATTCGTCATGTCTGTCTGTCTGTCTGTCTGTCTGTCTGTCTGTCTGTCTGTCTGTCTGTCCGTCCGTATGTCACAGCCACTTTTTTCCGAAACTATAAGAGCTATACTGTTAAAACTTGGTGAGTAGATGTATTCTGTGAACCGCATTAAGATTTTTACACAAAAATAGAAAAAAAAACACTAAATTTTGGGGGTTCCCCATACATAGAACTGAAACTCAAAAATGTTTTTTTCATCAAACCCATACGTGTGGGGTATCTATGGATAGGTCTTCAAAAATGATATTGAGGTTTCTAATATCATTTTTTTCTAAACTGAATAGTTTGCGCGAGAGACACTTCCAAAGTTGTAAAATGTGTGTCCCGTCCCCCCCTGTAACTTCTAAAATAAGAGAATGATAAAACTAAAAAAAATATATGATGTACATTACCATGAAAACTTCCAACGAAAATTAGTTTGAATGATATTTAGTAAGTAGTTTTTTTTAATACGTCATAAATCGTAAACCGCAAAAAACATTGATCAAAGTTACAACGAACTACAAGAACTTTTATATTATGTTACTTGCTGCTACGGAACCCTTCATGAGCGAGTCCGACTCGCACTTGGCCGCTTTTTTTGTAAATCTCAATATTAATTACATTTTCTGTATTTCAATGTTGATTATAATCTTTCACGTGCGTATGAATCTCGCTCGTTATGTTTTTACAACAGACGGACATCCTTATAACACTTTTACGATGGTAATCAAAAGGGAAAGTGTCAACGACACCGAAGTAGGTATTACGTTGATATCAGAGAATGTATTTCCAAAAAGAGAAGTTATCAACTAAAAACTAATTAAAAACCAGAAATTCTAGTATAAAAAGGTGAATGACTTGACTATTGTGATAAGAGCATATTGAACTTGTAAAATAAATGAATGAATGAAATGAAATGAAATTACTCAATGTAAAATATATTTAGATTAGCACGGGAACTTGAATGACAGTTCTACATAATAATATATTGCTTTCATTCTATAAACATCTATGACGCATACAAATAAATTAATCACCGTAAAGCCTTATAGCTAGCTTATTAGTGCTAATGACCAATATTTGGGCCATTGATGTATCCAAGAGCCATTTTTTTTAATCTGATGGTTAATAAATAGCTTCAAAACTAGTAAGTGCACCGCTGGTCACGTAAAATTTTAGAATTTCAGTAGAATAGCAGTTTATGTCGAGGGTTAAGCATATAAATAATGCATTAGCCGTTTAGCTGAACCGGCGTAGTTCGTTGTGACTAGAATTAGAATAAAGACGACCGAAACATTAGAGAGTTCTAATGTTACGGTCTTCATAAAATAAACATATTTCTCACATGATATAATGACGCATGTGTAACTTGGAACACGTACCAAGTTACATGTAGTACAATGATTTATTTGAATATTTTAAATATATGCGATATTTACTTTGGCTATTATACAAAATACTGAAATGAAGTGATCATTTCATTCATGCTTAATTTGATTTAATTTAACATCGTAAATAAAGATATTATAGAAATATCACTGTTAAAAAATATTAAATATTTAAAAACTTTTTTGTAATGATTACAAAAACCCAAGATTAAGTGATATAAAAATTGTGTAATAAATACATCAATGGGTTTATTTCAAACGTAGTTTCGACAAGGTCTTGGGATTTTTTATTAAGAAATCCCCAGATTGTGGCTTGGTTTTTCCGCTTTCGACAAAGAAAATACATTGAGAAAGTTTTAAAGATATCCTTTATGTAGTCAATTAACGTTAATTAAGATTACAAAGTTTCTCAAATACAAAAAAAAATATCTTCTGATAGTAATATTCTGGTTTTTATCTTGTAAGACGAACCTATCAAGCGAAGGGATGTACCAATAGTTGTCAACATTATATGTATTTACTTATTCATATGAAGATTTATATGAAGAGCGTAAGAACAGGCAATTGACCGTTCTGCTCGTAGTCACTCTATCAATACAAGACGATACGCACGCTTTTGTTGTTGTCAGAAGTGCTTGACAGTATTAAAATGCCTTAGTGTTTTATACCAATGTGATTGGTGTAGTGAAACAAAATACAAATGTGTGTGTGTTGTAGCTCTTTCGGGAACAGATTCTTTGGTTGATTTGTAAGGGTATAACGTATCTTTAATTTTTAAATACATACGTTTTGGGTATGTGTATTAATTTATTTATTTTTATCGTAGACAAAGCATTAACCAATTTGATTGCTTACACTAGTAAATTTTTACCAGAAGATGCAAATGCAATAACAGGTATAGTTTACATAATTTTGTTGTAATAAGGTGTTAGACGTTATTGATTACTGGAGGCTGGAAGCTCGCTCATGTAATTAACTTTACGCGTTACATAGCTGTTGAGAAACATCGAAAGCGGTCGTTATATTTTGTCATCAGCTTCACTTCTACTTGCAGTTTCTTATGCAGTCTTGCAGTTAACGACTGCATTATAATATTTATACATCACCAGTAATGCATACATAGGTATATACTATGCTCCATCTTTATATAAATCTTGTATCGTAATATTTTATTTAAATATAAGGCTGACACGAAATCAAAAAAACTATTTTAAAGACAGATAATAATTATTTTATGCCAAAACTAATTTCTGTTAAGTATTAATATTTTTGAAACCGATTACTTTATTTTTTAAATAAAAAGTAGTGGCAAGCAAGCAGCAATCTAGAAGCTTAAATATCGACACTTGAAAGGCAAAAATTACTAAGCGACATGTTGACAACTTTACACTAGAGCATTTTAATTTTTAATTTTAGGAAAAAAATCGTAAAAAATCGCTTTATTAAGCATTTAAACTGCATTTAAAATTCATTGGTATGAAGTAGCTATGACTAATAGGCGATTTTGTACGATTTTTTGTTTCTAAAATTAAAAACTAAAATGCTGTAGTGTAAAGTTGTCAACATGTCGCTTGGTAATTTTTGCCTTTCAAGCGTCGATATGAATATTTAACTTTCTACTTTTAGGAAACTTGCTTATACTTAGCGAAACACTCAGTAAACTCGTAAATATTATTAAAACTATAGCTTTCTGGCGACAGTAATCTTAAGGCTGTGTTGATATCGAAATAAAATTTCACTTTGATCGCAAAATTAATATTCTAATCACACGAAATAAAACTCTTTCTCTCCTTACTTTTTATCCAAAATCTATGAGATAGACAAGCTTTCTAAAATTGCGCGTGATTGGCATATTAGGAATGCAAATATTTTTCGTACATACGTTTATTACGTGATCCGTTTTACCCCACTTAAATGAAGCAGGTAGGAACGTAGTAAATTTTAATTGTATGCGCTTAGTCGTAAAGTAGGCTACTTTCGTGTGTGGCGCGATACATATGAAATGGTCATTACTTTCCATTTCTTCTCCCTTTGACACAAGACTCAGTCGCGGTTAACTTTGCGATCTGTCGGGATAAGCCGGATAAAGTTGGAGTTTTTGATTTTTCAGCCAATTTGACTGTGCCCATTTTGCATATTATATTTCTTACGTAGAAAAATTAATGCTAAACTTAAGATATAGGAACAATTTTTTCTTACAAAATAACCGACTTCAAAATTAGGGATAACTGAAAATCGAATTGAATACCTCCTCCTTTTTTGTAGTCGGTTAAAAATCGACAGTTGGCAACCGAGACGTGCAAAAACTTTTGCGATAAAATTTATTTAACTTTAATTTGAAAATTATTTTTGTAACACAAGTTTCTGGTGAAGCAATAGGTATACTTATCAAGCAATGTTATAAAAATATGTTTTAATAAAAAAATTACCTATCTAGTCGAACTTATCAGTTTTTTTTAGTAAATAACGTTCGATTTTATATTTTTTTATTGTATCAGAGCAACTTGTTACAGAAATGTCTTCCTAGAACAACTTTCTAGATCCCAATACTTACAAATCAATCAATTTTATTGAAATATATTTGCGTTGTTACAATGGCATGTTTATCGAGCCTTTACTAGAAGCAAACGTTAGATTAGGAATGATTTATGAATGTTTTATTTACAAGTTAAGTTTATGGTTTTATGAAGATAAGTTTTGAATAAATATAATTAAAGCTATACTACATTCAATAATATTTATATCTTTCGTTGAATAATAAACATCACAACGAACGAACAACATAATAACAGAAGTGAATTTTCACACAAATTGTAAAATAAAAAACACATACTGTGATATGTTTTCAGTTTAATATATTATAAGTTATTGAATCGGAATTCCTTTTATTTTCGCATGACCTTTACTATTGATTTTTCATTTATACTTGAATTGAGATGACAAAATTCCCTGAGCCAGTCTCTTGGGACTCTCCCGGTCCATTAACATACCATCTCGAAATAATCTACATTTTCAACGAAAGATTGCCAATTGGGTTTTTCATAATGACCCCACATAACCCCTTCATTATAATAATGATCGTCTTTGTAAATTCTTAACTTAATAAAGCAAAAAAAAAGCAAAGCAACAACCCATAATTGTCCCACTGCTGGGCTCGGGGTCTCCTCTCACAATGTGATGGGTGTTAGGCCATAGTCTACCACGCTGGCCAAGTGCGGATTGGTAGACTTCACACACCTTTGAGAACTTTTATGGAGAACTCTCTGGTGTGCAGGTTTTCTCACGATGTTTTCCTTTACCGAAGCAAGTGATAATTAACTTGTAATACGCACATAATATTTGAAAATCAGAGGTGCGTGCCAGGATTTGAACTCGGGCCCCTCCTTTCGGGAGACCAACTTTCTAACCGCTAGGCTATCACAGCCTTTTAACTGCTTAACTTAATAAACTCTCTCTAATTGACTTCTACGTATATTTAGCACCCATAATATTATCATTTCGCATACGCCAGATTCTACTTGCAAACAAGGTTCGGTAACGAAATCCAATCGATCTCAAACAATGCGTGCGACCTCTAACACAAATTGCGTACGCAAATAATTCAGAGTCCATTCAAGCTCAAAACTTAATCATACCTCGACAGTCGTGACTATCAATCAAATAGTTGTATGAATTATTTCACACGCTGTTATTGGGTCTGTGCTGGTCTGACTCCCGAATACAACGACGTATGTTTTATATTACATGTCATCTATTGTGCGTTACTAACTGTTATATGACAAAGATTTTATTATTCGCAAATGAAAAACAATCTATGGGCTTTGAGTGCGTAAAAGCTATACATATAGACAAAACAATTTTTTGGTACAGTATAATGTCTAAAATATAACAAAATAAATTGCGTTAATGTCTAACAGGTGAAATCAAATAAGAAAACTTTTGCGTCAAACACGTGTCATATAGCATTAGTTATTGTGTTATCATAATTTCATTAACATGAAAAGTATCACACAATTCATTTTTTCACCGATATAAATCACTGAACTGACTCAAAAATTCTGAAAAAACATGGGTCGTGTTCGTATAGGAAAATCAGTACGAAAATCAAACACGCAACTCTATCTTGTTCTAATCTATTGGTACAAGGGTCATGACTTTTAAAATATATGTTGAATTACTTAACAATTTCTGTGATTCCAATTGTACGAGGACGCTTAAAAGCAAACGTAGCGTTGATCCCTGACCATTCAATGAGTGCAATCATAGCTTTGAATAACTGCTACGCAACAATTTAAGTCTAGCAACATACTTATCGCAGCCAAAATCGTCTTGACACTGTTTTCTAAGTGTCCGACAAGAATCTTGGCCAATAGTAAGTTTAAGTTTCAGTTACTAATATCAGTTTTAATGCTTCGATGTAATCGCAATAACTAAACGTTATTTGTGGTCGAAATTCGGATTCAAAATAATTTGAATAATACTTCATAAGCGACCTGTGAAACTTACCGATACATGTCTTTGAGATTTTTAAATGTGGTAGAATGGTTTCGATGACCCTTTTACGAAAAATAGATTTATAAATTTACCTCGCAGTGCGTAATTATAGAATTCCCTTTCGAACTTTCGCATGGTAAAATAATTATATTGCAAATGTAGAAATAGATTCTACATTAAAATATAACATGAATAACAATGGTATTTGTTTGCGTTCCCGTTTTGCAAATAATATTTGTAGCTATTACTTATATACCAACGTACCTGACAGTTATCCCGTATCGATTGCAACTGAATGAAGGAGTAACCATATTGCGGTCACACTTCACATGTCCAACGCTACCTTGTGGTATTTTACTCTCATTAGTCGCATATTCAAAGTATTTAAATATAATTTTCAATCCACTCCTGGATTAAATTAAGTAAACCACCTACCTAAGTAATGCTCACAAAACGTCATTTTATTTTGTCACTAGCAGCACGCTGAATGGCACATCAAGTCGGGTCATGCAGGTCATGCCACATACCACGCATCTCATGGCACGCATCATCTCAACAAACCCGGTAGTTTCTTGCTGCTTCTTCTCCCGGGCCCTCTCACAGTAGGGCCTTGTTGAAGCATTGGCGTAGCTTGCATGACTTTCAAAAAGTGTTTGTAAACCAAACCAATTTTGAATCAAAACATTTGATCTGATTTGATTTGATTCAATTGGGCGATACTCCATACACGTTGTTACGAGTACTAGTGGCAAGCTATTGGCAATACCTCATCATTTCTGAGTCCACTTAACAAATATATTTTCCCTTAGTTAAGATTAACACTTGTCCATTGATTTATGGTATTTTTCCACTAAATCAGTTTAAATATACATTACGGTTATTATCACGGTTATTATTATGTACATTGTGTTATTTATTTAACATAAATATTTATAGTAATAACATAATTTTCTATTTATGTATGTATGCATATGGATGGTCTCTGATAGTTTATGGACATTGCCAAGTTACTGCATTATTATGCACAACTGTACAAGTTTTCTGTAGCTATTATTTGTTTATATTATTGTATAATATACCTTTCGTTAATATCAAGGGCTTTATGCGTGTATTGTTGATGCTGCCTTTTTTTTTGTTTTTTTTTTGTTTTTCATTTAAAAAATGGCTTGTATAAATGAATATATTAGCAATATAGATGAGACCATAATCTCAGAGTCTCGTATGTCTGATCCAGATGATTGTACAAAATATATAAATGACCACCGTAACAACTTAAATATTTTAACACAAAACATTCGTAGTGTGAAGGCTAATTTTTCAAGTTTTCTATGTCTCTTGCAGAGGACTGATATAACCTACGACGTAATAATTCTTACTGAGTGTTGGCTTATGTGCAACCCTATGACTCCTTCTTTGAGTTCATACACTAGTTTTATTACTACTGATAACTACAACCAAAATGACGGTGTCACAGTATACATAAATAATAAAATAATTCAACAAACCAACATTGAGGAACCTTGCCTATTAGAATCAAACTGCTTGTTAATAAAAATTAAAAACGAAATTGCCATTATTGCCATTTATCGTCCTCCCTCATTTTATAATCCTACAACTTTTATTAATTCATTAGAAAAACTTTTGGCTACGCTTAAAACTTTTAAAAACATATATTTAGTTGGAGACATAAATATCGACATAGCCGATGGAAATAATTCTGCCTTCGCTAACGATTATCTGGATATTACTAGTTTCCACGGACTTATCCCCGGTCATACACTACCGACACATGGGCTTACTTGCCTTGATCATTGTATACTTAGAACAATATACGCAACGCAAATTTTAGTAATCGAGTCGACAGTAACAGATCATTATTCCGTTATGTTATCTATTGAAACTAATATAGCACCCTTAAAGAAAAAACTCGTACATATAGTTGACAAAGATGGACTTTTTCAAAGCATTAAAAACATAAATTTTGATAAAATATACCTTACTATTGATCCTAACATAGCCTTAAATTATTTTATTGATTTGCTAAGAACAGAATTAATATCTCATACAAAAATGGTGAAAGTACCATGTAAGCAACGAATAATTAAACCTTGGATTACTCCGGGGCTGCTTAGATGTATGCGCAACCGGGATAAATTGCATAAAAAAATGAAAAAGAATCCTACTAATGATATGATAAAATTAACTTACACTAGATATCGCAACTTTTGCAACAATCTACTTAAGAAAGCAAAACTGAACTATGAAAGAAGTGAATTCAATAAAGCTGGCAATAATTCTAAGCAGCTTTGGAATACTATAAAAGATGTTACCAATACAAATAAAACTAGAACCCAAGCTTCGCAATTACTAAAAATAAAAACAACTGTGGAAGAATCACTGGATACGATTAATAATTATTTTGCAAATATTGGTAGTACCTTAGCTAAAAAAATGTTAAGCGTTGATATTATGAATTCTAATCAATCTAAAGGTAATACAGTACTAAGCTCATTCGTATTATTGGAAACTGACGAGACAGAGATAGGCAAAATTATTGAATCATTAAAGTCTTGCACTGCTGTTGGGTGGGACGGTATTTCCTCCAATTTTCTTAAAATACATAAAAAATTTCTACTTTCGCCTTTAACTTACATATTTAACCTGTGTCTTTCTCAGGGTGTCTTTCCTGACGCTCTCAAAATTGCAGTAATACATCCTATATTCAAGACCGGTGAAAAGGGAAATGTTGATAATTATAGGCCCATATCTATTCTAACTGCTTTGTCTAAGATATTAGAACGTATTATAAATAATAGACTTATTAAATATTTAGAATCCCACAATCTTTTATCTAAGTATCAATTTGGTTTTCGTAGGAAAAGGTCTACTGCGGATGCTATTCATGAGCTAATAGATCATATTGTTTCAGATCTGGATAAGGGATATAAATCTATGGCTATATTCCTGGACTTACGAAAAGCATTTGACACTGTTTATCACCCAATACTTTTTAATAAGCTTGAATCATTAGGCATTAGAGGAAATCAATTAGATATTTTTAAAAGTTATTTATCAATACAAAGAGTCAAAATAAATGAATTTACTAGTTCTGAACAAATAGTTTATTATGGCGTACCCCAAGGTAGTATACTTGGACCAACTCTATTCCTCGTCTATATTAATGACCTTTGTAACCTTCGAATTCATGATGGAAGAATAATATCATATGCAGATGATACTGTTATAGTTCTTAAAGGCTCAACATGGTTAGATACACTTAATAATGCCCAAAAAGGATTCAATATTGTTTGTGAATGGCTAAATAAAAATATTCTTACACTCAATTTGAATAAAACGCAATACCTTACCTTTTCTATTAAAAAGTCAACGCTTCCCAACCCTGAAGAATTCAAATTAGTTGCTAAAACCGCGAACACTACAATTAATAAAGATTATGAACAGATTATTAAATGTACCACTAACATTAAATATCTTGGTATTGTTCTTGACTCCAATTTGACCTTTGAACCCTATATCAATATATTGTCTGGGAGAGTTCGTAAACTAAATTACATTATTAAGAAACTTCGCAATGCAGCTAATTATGACATAATGAAAATGGTATACTTTGCATTATGCCAATCTCTCCTTCAGTATTGTATTTCAATTTGGGGTGGAGCTGCGAAATCTCACCTCATCACTCTCGAGCGTGCACAAAGATCTGTTCTTAAAGTTTCCACCGGTAAATCAATTTTTTATCCAACATTTACACTTTATCAGTCCTTGAATGTTCTAACGGTTCGTCAACTCTTCTTTTTAGCTATTATCCTAAGGCAACGCTTCATTACTCCCTACCAAAATAACTTAACTAAACGAAACAAAATAATTGCACCGAATAACATTTATAACACTATTTTTGCACATAGATTTTTTCTTTTCCTTGGCCCCTTTCTTTATAATAAATTTAATCGTATCCTTTCAATTCATGAGTTAAACCAATATAATTGCAAAGCAATATTAAAGAAATTTCTAAATAACCTAAACTATGAAGAAACCGAAAAGTTTTTGCAGAGACGTATATAATAATATAATATAATATAATTATGTATATCTAATTTATATAGTATATTATATTCATATATAAAAAAATATATAAAGATCAAAATACATATTTATATTTTAAATATATTTATTACACAAACTAACACTACACCACACATACACACGAACACACACACATACACACACACAAACACACATATTCATACGGCATCAACCCTATAAGCAACACAATATAATAATAAGTTTATCTTAATAAGTATTACCTAAGTTTTTTTTTTTATTGTTACCTTACTCACCTCGGTTACACATATCAGATATGATTTTTGTCCTGTTTTTGTATTGTAATAATATGATATATAAGCTACCTTACAAGAGGTTGGGGCCTGGTGTCTTGTAACACAGGTATTTAAATACCTAGCTCAAGCACCAGCTCCCACAAACATCATTTGTAAAAATCTTTCTATCTGTATGAACCCCTTTGTATGTTTGCTGTTTGTGGTGAGAAATAAATAAAGTTTATTATTATTATATTATTATAGATCATGTCATGGTGCTAAGGCTGGGCATACATGATCAAGTTTATTTGTCAAGTTTGCTGCGGACTTTATGCGGTACCCAGTAAACTTGACGGAGTATGGCTATCTGACTATATACCTAGCTATCTCACGCAAACTGGATGCCGCATAAAGTCCGCTGCAAACTTGCTAAGTAAACTTGATTGTTATGGCCAGCTTTATGCCTAACATTTTCGGCAGTAAGCCCCATAGTACATAACATATAATGGGATTAGACCCCGAACAATGCAGTATAATCTAAATTTTACTAACAAAAAATAACCGACTTCAAAGTCTCAAAAACTACTTTTCAGATCTCGTTCTCGTTATGTGGGACCACATGACAAGAACCTGCTTTCGATTAACCCATTTGTTACTAGCGTTTGATATACGGATCAATGTACATAAAAAAATATTGAACAAATTGTGGACAGTTTCAAATTGTACTGTTAATTGACTATATTAGGTATATGATTCCTTCATAACAAGATGTATTTGGTGTTCAAATTGGACGGTTATACAAAATTCTACGAGCATTGATAGTTCCTTCTTTTTTGACATTAATTTTTCAAGGGGCATAAATATCATTAATTTCCTGTTATTAAAAAATATCTTGTGAAAACTTGTTGATTTAGATGGCTGTTATTATTTTCGTAATATATATCAATAAATTTTGTTTCACAATATGCCTTTAAATTGACGATAAAGTTAGTGTTCCGTATAACAAACGATAGTAATATAGACTACCGTGTTTTGTCCGTGAAGATCATAACACAATTATTACTTTTTGATGTAAATACCCTACAAATGAACAGCTGATGGTACGCAGTCATCAATGCTCATGAATATTAGTAACACCAAGGGCATCACTAATGCGTTAATTGCCAATAAAGATACTTGGGACCCATATATAACCTCTTCAGGTTCTAGGATGATTCTTTTTCTAGTGCAGTGACAAACTTGAGAACTTGAGAAAGTTGTTAAAAAAACCACCAACACACTTGCGAACCTTCCTGATTAACCTGGATAGTACTAGGATGGAGCCCAGTGACCTTCAACAGCAGGGACCTGGCGCCATGTAACCGCCACGAACATGGGAGATCCATTTGGAGTGAAGGATGGATAAAGCCCTTGAAGGATAGGTAGGCGAAAATGTGACACAACAAAACCTGCCAGGTAGTAACTAGGGCAGGCGTCGTCATCATCACCAGCAGCATCAGAAGGATGATGATACGGAAGATGTAATCTCGCTAGTTCAGTTGTCTACCGAGTAATAAGAGATCAGATAAATCTGATGAAAATCCTGAGTAATTCACTCAGTAGCAAGGTTTACTATACATAATATACTTATCAAGTGGCATTGGTAATAAATAATATATAAGAGTAAACTATATTCACATGTTATGTATTATATAATCTGATTAAAACTCACTATAAATAAGTATTTCATACAAACATTTCACGGTAGTACATATTACTAGCGTACCGTATATCAAACACCATTTTCCAGCATTTTCACAAGAGTTAGATTTTTTTTTTAATTTTTTTTCTTGTTATTTACTTTATTACTATACGGCATGCCAAAAATCGGCAAGTTCCATCGAAAAAAGTTATATCCGTAACAAGTGGGTTAAAAAAAAATCATCGAAATCGGTTGACGTGATATTGAGTTATTCGTCAATTTGTCGCGCACATCTTAACACAAATTTACGACCTATGTGGTTTTCTCATGGATGCCATTGTCAGATCTCAATAAAATTTATGTGGGACCACATGACAGCCACCAGCTTTTGATTAAAAAAACAATTATCAAAATCGGTTCGCCCAGTCCAAAGTTCTGAGGTAACAAACATAAAAAAAAAAATACAGTCGAATTTTATTGAGAACCTCCTCCTTTTTTTGAAGTCGGTTAATAAAATACACATATTATGTCATATAAATTTTTACTTTGGAGTCAAACCCAGACCCCTAAGCAGCAAGGTCATTGAGTTACAGCGTCATTTAACAACATTTTGATATTGAACTAGTTTAACGCATGTATACGACCTAGTATGTGCAACATATCTCATTGAATATTGCAACTCGATTATACACATTCAAATACGTATGTAATTTAGATCGATATCTGCATTTATTTGTAAGCAATGGTGGCCATGAAACTAACAAGTTTTGTAGAAAGGTAATTATTTCTTGTACAAATGTGATGTCGTGTCGACAACATGATAAAATAGTAATTATTTGCTTCAAAATACAATGTTAATTTCACGGAATTATAATAGTGTAATTAAGGATTAATTTGTTATGATGAATGAAGATGGAATACTACTTGTTTGATTAAAGCTTACTGATAACTAAGATTTCCCGCTTATTTATCTGTTTGGAAAACTACTCTATATGACTTAAAAATACTTACACGTCATATATATAAAACGAGGTTTATACTTATGTTGACCCGTCCTCGTTTCGCTTCGGGTCTAAATAATCAGTCTCAATACACATATGTCAGGAATTATAAAAATATATAGTCTATATTATTTTATTAAATAAAATAAAAAAACTATTTGGCTTGATTATATGAATATAGATATTATATCAAATTACGTTCACGTTTCCATTTTTGAGCTTTTTTTAATGTATTTTAATTAAAATACATTACATAATGTCTAGGAACAAAAGACGGTTCTAATGCTAAAAGCATTCTCTCCCCGTCAAACGTAAAATGTAAAGGTACCACTCCAGGGTAGCTACGTATTACCGCAGCGTACGTACAACGCACCTTGCGTTAACACTGCCTTTTAACTGCCTGCAATATTTTTACGGTAATTGTACTTACCATTATTCTTCAGTGTATTTAGCTCAGTGGGCACGTCTCAGGAATCAACTATCTACTATACTTCATCATAAGTGTTAAAATATTAAGTAGGTGTTTAGATTTCTTCACTAAATAATATGGTGAAAAAAAAGACATAAAATATTATAAACAAACCATAACTTAGAGGTACCTAGCTGTTAGAGATACATACATTTTTCCGAAAGTGCACACAGCATTCTTAGAAGGTTAATAAATTAATTAAAATAAAACCCGACTGCGTAAAAAAAACAAAAAAGAAAAAACAGGCCCAGTAGTTTAGAATGTTATTAAAAGTAATACTGAACAACTAAACCATATTAGAAGGATTAACAGTTGTCGCTGTGATGATTTTGATCATTGTCATGTCTTTAGTAAAACTCGCTTGGTTAAGTCACAGTCGAATAAATGTATGGACGGTTCTCCTTAAAGTAACAACTTTTTTATTTGTGAACAATGGAATTAAAACAAATACCATATGTTATCCCAGCTTACCTCAATATATATTGAAAACTGTATCTAAATCTGTTGAGCTGTTCTTAAGATAAGTCTGAACATACGCACAAGCAAACATACTTTCTAAATGACAAATCGATTGAAGTAAGAATCATCAAAATCCGTCCACGCGTACAGTCGGCCGCAGAAGTATCTCAACATTATAGTACTTTGTAGTAGTAACTGTTTCAACGGTTACCTAACAACATCTATGACAAATTCAAGAAATATAATGTGACAAGGTACTAAAATGTTAAGCTACTTCTGAGGCCGATTGTACATAGACTGATAAATACATTACCCTCCCTTGCGTCGCGCAGCCGGGTAAAAATCGGGACATCTGACAACGCTATCCACTGTACACTAGAACAATTAATTATTAAAAAAAGAATCAATTATAATGATCAAACATACCGATAGACAATTATTAGTTATGATCTTTTAAGTAGTAAAAGAGCAGTGAGAACCTAATTCTATAATGGAAGCCAAGGTTGATCTAATTGCAACACTGAATGTTCATCATGCCTGGGACAAAATAGATTTTATTTAAGATTATTCAGAGCAAGATTTAATCAAAACGTCTATGATTTTTACAAATTTTAAAATGTAACAGAATGTAAGAACGAGATAGGTTATTATTATTAGGATTATTAGAATATTTTATGTTACAAAATTTTCAGTATAATAATTTTTTAAGTGATTTGATTTTCACTCGAGCTAAATTTAGCTAAAGATAGAATATTTTTTAATTTGGTTTTCACTTGTGTATTTACGAGATAATTAAAAAAAATATCATATAACAAACGTAATGAGTTCCATGTTTAACTTTCTCATTGAAAAAAAAATTAAATACAAAATATCTGCTCATGTAAAATATTTTGAAAGTGTTTAATTACGACAAAATCTGCGCTACACATTACCAATTACAAAATGCGTTGCGTAATTGTCAAAAGACCACTTTCCCTGTAAAACCAATGTCTCTTGTCGGACCATCGTCTATGTCTTGTCGCCTTGTCGCAGAGTGTACCTGTTTACGTACTATGTATAATTTAAAACTTTCTCTGAAGCTGCCATCGGATAGATTTCCCCTTAACACGCCTTAAACGCTTCACTGAGCTTATTGTTACACTTAAAGTAAATAATAGTATTTAGAACATGATTGTGGTTTATGATTACAATATAGGCTTTGCACGTCTGGTTTGAAATACCGTAAATTCACTGTAATTTTGTATATTGCTCGTTCGTTATTTCACAGTTTCTCGTTCGTAACAAGTTCGCGTAAAATTTTATGATTGAATTTCACCCGCAAAAACTACGTAATATTTTAAATACGAAATATTTATGTGTAATTGTAATAAATAAATTAAAATTGTTAGCTTATTGTAAGTATAAAATTGTTATATGAAATCCAACAAAATTCATGTTTAACTCTGATACTAAATAATGGTCCTAAAATACCAATTAAAAATGTAAAAATTATATGTCAGCAAATACATACTATAGACAGATTATCATGTACTTATTAAAACTAAATGTACCGGCTGCCGTAAAATGACCTTGAAAGTTGTTCGAGCTGATTTGGGCCATTATTATTTCGTCACAGTACTTTCAAAATACACTCGTAATTCTTTTGATTGCCGAAGAAGCAAAAAATACATACATTTTAACATAATTTACATTCGAAATTTTTCATACTTGTAATTTTCCATGGTCTCCAAAATTGATTCTGCGGAGAATTTCGTCAATAAATGGAATTAGTCAGTCGCGCATTTCAAAATATGACGCAAGAAGTCCAATTAGAAAGTCGTGCGAAATTTCGAATCGCGACTGATCGAGTAATGGATTCGTCGGATCATAATCGATTTGCGTTCATCCAACTATTCTTTCTCTTACAGGTATGGATCGAGGCACCGCCTAGGTCAAGAGCGATGTTTGGCCATGGCATCGAAATTGCCACTCGTCTGCTGTCAACGTACTCCGTCTTTATAGCTCAGTATTAAAACATGTATATTTCAACACTTAATTATATAACATATCTGATCTCTGATCTTCAACCCATAAAGCTGACGCGTTAGTTTATTGATTTATTCATAGTTAATGTTTATAATTGGATCTGAACGTAAATTAAATTAAAGAAAAATGACTGCTCATTATTTTACTAATGGCTAATTTTCCATTAGCCATTGTTTTCCACATAGACAATGTTTATAAAAATACGTCTTTTTAACCCCCAAGAAAACAGAGGGGTGTTATAAGTTTGACGTGTCTGTGTATCTGTGTATCTGTGGATCTGTGGATCTGTGGATCTGTGAATCTGTGGATCTGTATGTCTGTCTGTGGCATCGTAGCTCCGAAACGGATCAACCGATTTTGATCTAGTTTTTTTTTTTGTTCAAAAAGTGACTTAATCGAGAGTATACTTTGCTATGTTGTAAATAAAACTGTCGTTTTTTTTTATTTAAAATTATCTATTAATAACATTCGGGAATCAACTTTTTTATTTATGTTCCCTACAACAGCTTTGCATTCTTGTAGATCTTACTACATCATCATCATCATCATCATAATTACATCATAATCCACGTTTCGGCGCAAACAATAATTTTGCAATAATATTTCAAATTTATTTTCTTAATATAAAACATATCATTCCAAAAATCATACAAAATATACTGGATACTTATGAAATTATGAAATTTCTATTTATCTCGATACTTATGAATATTTGAAAAAATTAAACCCCATAAGATATTTGTAAAGTAAAATAAAAATGTGTTTGTAAATCAAGGTTACACTCGTTATGAGTAAGTGAGCCATAGCTCAGTTTACTATTGACCAAAGTAGATTATGATATACTTCACATGGACAAAACGAGTTTCGACATTTAGCTACTAATAATAATTAGCACTTTGCTAATAATAACAAGTATTCTTAATAAAACAAATCATTCCAAAAATGTTCAGTCAAGTCTAGATACTTATGAAATTTCTATTTATCTAGACATTAATTTATGAAATTTTAAAAAATTAAACCCCATTAGATATTTCTAAAGAAAAATAAAAATGTGTTTGTAAATCAAGATTACACTCGTTATGAGTAAGTGAGCCATAGCTCAGTTTACTATTGACCAAAGTACTCGTAGATTATGATATACCTCACATGGACAGAACGAGTTTCGACATTTCGCTACTAATTTTCACGCCAGTGCTTACAGTGTTGTGGTAAAAGTAATGTTGTGGTAACAGTTACAGTAGACAGTATTGTATGACTCTATTCGTATATCAAATGGTAATTTTATTATTATGATACTATTCTAATGGGTCTTCGCGAAGCTTCTTTAAAGTTTGAGTTAATTAAGTTTTGGAAAGATTGTGACCCATTTTTGATTCGCATCGGAACCTTTCATCTTTTTCATAAACCGAAGCAAGTATTACAATTTATTCTTCTTTTATGGGTCGCTTTTTTGTGTCCTATAAATTAAATCAATGATCACTTATTTCATTAGTTTATAAAAGTACTAGCTTTATATACGTACCTACTAAGAGTACTAACTAAACTATTAACAGAATTTCCATAATTTCTATTTTGCAGGAACAAATCAATTTTTGGCAATAAAAATGTACGCCCTTACGCCCCAACTCAGAGTCACTAACGTTTTCTTAAATCGTTCCTTAGTACAAAATGTGTATGGTGATTCTTTACTAAGGAGCGATTAAAGTAACCATTAGTGACTCTGAGTTGGGGCGTTAGACCCACATACTAAGTTATAATGAGTTCTAGTTGAATCGGAAAATCAAAATCTAAACCTAGATTCATCATTTGGTTATAAACTCGATTCTTCATTGGTCTTTTACTTGATGACATGCTAATCTCTTGCTAGTTCTGAGAAGTTCCAATATTAATCCGTTTCACAACTTCATACACTTAAGGAGCAATAATTCAATATAAGAATGCAATTTGCTATTTATTGGCCAGACTAGTTGGCTATCGAGCACAGCTGGTGTGAGTAGGGTTGCCAACTGTGCGAATATATATTATAGCCGGACTTTTGTCCTGGTTTTGTCCGGCTTTTAAATTTGTCTGACTTTTTGATTTGTCTGAGTATAAACAAATATTTCATAAGTTCTGAGTATTAAAAAATATTTCATATATTTAAATATTTTGTATCAATAGAAGAAATAAGTAATCAGTCTTAATCTCAATCTAACAATTATCGACTAGTAACATCTAATTAAAAGAATAATAGACTTCATTTAAACATTTTTATTTATTTTGGTAAATTAACCGCCCAGACGTTTTTAACAAAATATGTCCATATTTTTTATAATATTTTTATAGTAGTGTGTTTTTTATTCAAATCAAATCAAATCAAATCAAATTTTTTTATTCGAAATTGGTTTAGTTTACAAACACTTTTTGAAAGTCATGCAAGCTACGCCAATGCTTCAACAAGGCCCTACTGTGAGAGGGCCCGGGAGAAGAAGCAGCAAGAAACTACCGGGTTTGTTTTTTCCTGCTCACAGTTTTATTGTTATTGTTAGATTTTTTATACGATCTAACTTTCCTGGACTTTTCAAGTTTTGATATGGTAACCCTAAGCGCGAGATAATGTTCCCATGGCGACTGTCGTGTTAGCAACGTTAGATAGTTTATTTATTGCGTTTCTGTTTCCAAGACAAAGTCCCTTTAGCTGGAGAATGATCCACTTCTGGTTCCGCTATCGCGTTATAATACTAATACCTTTGATGTAAAGATTAATTAACAAAACGGGTTTGAATAAGGTTATAATGTAATTATATGTGGCACACACGGACAAGTTTTTATTGTGGGGTAGGTCAGGTATGCATTATTAATATAAACTAATTTATACAAACGACAAACGAACCTCTAACAGTTTATACACGCGAGAAACAATTAAACAATTATACATTAATTGATCAAATCATTGTGAAGATTTTTAAGGACAACATTTTATTGCTTCAAAGAGCTTAATGTTAATGGCCAAGTTAACCAAAAATATCTGCATCTCTTTCTAGCTAACCAGAAAAGTGTTTTCTTTGTGTACACCGGATACACTTTGGAAAGTACCACGTCAAATAAATGTAAGATGTAACAAAAAACCAAAAACACTACATCCGGACTTTGTTCGTGTACGCATTATTATTGTATCAACCCATGTTACTTTTGATCAAGTTATATAACAAACCTGTTCACTCACGTAAAAGCTTTACGCGCGTGACTAACCGTGGAATGCTTGAGCATTATGCATTATTAATAAGCCCATCTCACTCAGTATGGAGGAAGATACGTTTCGTCTTAGTAACTGCAGTGTGCATAGGTAATATGGACTGCATGCTGGTATTATGATAACTTTCACTAGTCTATGGCTTATGCAGGACTGTACATACAAGTCATACAACATACTCACTTCATACGTTATGCATAAATGTCTTTACGTCTTTTTAGCTCAATGAATGGCTCTTCTACATCGTCGTTTGTCTTCGTCTTTTGCTATTCTTATTACCTAGTCTAAGTTAAATGAAAGTAGAAAAGTTAGTAAGCAATCAGATGGCTTTTCTTATTTGCCAGATATAAAAACAAATATTTAGCATCAAGCCATTTCTATCACATTTAATGCTTTGTAGTCGAAATAAACATGTCATTAAAAATAATAAATGAAAAATATCACCCAGTGAATTAAACACTACTGATATATCTAGTCAATTCCGCGACACTAAATCAAAAGTTGTCTAAAGTACTCGTACTAATGAATTCAAAACTAAAAATAAGTCAGCTCTATGAAATAGAATCCAAATAATTTTAAACGAACAGTTTCGATCGAATTAGAAATACTTACGACAAACGTCAGCGACACTAGTTACTACCAAATAAGTTATTGATAATAATCGATTCTGTCTTCCTGGTTCCATAATAGTTCCGTACAATATTATTCAAGTTAGAATTAATATTAAATATTAACACGATATCGTTGAGTTCCCACGCACGAGAGTGAGCCAGTCATCCTTTAAGCTCGTATGCCATGTTGCAATATTCATAAGTAATTATACCAGCAAACTAGTATATCTGTTTATTATCGACTTTCTTGACCAGTTTTCGCAGCTGTGAAATGTTTTCATCGTATAAAGCATGCTTCTGTTTAGTTAGTAGTTATTTTAACAAGATATTTGACTTATTTTAAGCACATTGTATTGTAGTGCTGGTACCTTTTTAATGGTGCAACGAAGCGGAAATTAAAAGTCCTTGATATTCATGCCTCACTTTTAAACTTTGAATGTATAATATTTATAAATGTGGGCGAAAATACAAATAACAGTTTTTTAAATGTTACTTTAACAAATATCTATTTAATACGCGACAACGTTCGCCAAAATATTGTACTTTAAAATTCTATAGCTATAATATTCTATAGCCAGAATAGATAAAATTGAATCGAATTAAATACACACTTTTATGCTATATTTAAACCCCTTAGGGACTGAATTATCAATAAATCAGAAAAAATAAATATTAATTCGGTGAAGAAGGGTAAATTCCAAGTTTCAAACAAACTTTTACCCCCCTATGTTACCCCTTTAGGGAAACATTTTCGAAAAACATTTCTTAGTGTTCATAAAACGCTGTGTAAGGAACCTACTCGTGCATAGTTTCATATTTCAGGTTGTGTCTTGTTAATCCCGTTAGCTAGACATAGCCATAAAGTTTATTTCTTCATATTTAATCCGCTATCATAAATGTATTATAATAAGACTTTCTATACTCGTAAATCTGCACCAGAGCGTGGTGGCGTATGTACTAAGATTCTTTATTTGTAAAGAGAGACTTGCATGTAATGCTACTTCTAATTATGTACTCCTAATTATTTTTGGTTTTAATATCTACAACTAACTTATTATGTTGATTATATTATTTCACTATATTGATTAATTTATATATAAGATACACAATAAAAACCACAACAACAACAACAATTAACAATGACAAGATTACAATGAGGGGTGTAACTGGCAATGTAATAAAATAATTATTCTCGTCAAATCGACGTTGTATTGTGTATAGAAACAATAGAAAAGACATAAAAAAACTATAGAACTCTGAGTTAGACCTGTCCACAAATTACAAAGTCCAATAGTGTTTGTTTGTAGCAAAAGCAAAGCTTGAGTTTGCAAATTGAGAATCTAGGCTTCTTGACTTCTATGGAGTCCCACTGTCTTCATCAGATGGTATTTTAGTGCTGGGATTTGAGTTTGAAAGTCCTCATAAGAGTCGTATAGTTTGCCATAGATCCCAGTCTTTCTATCCATCTATCAGCGGTCTTTCAAAGGATGCCTATCCATTGCCGCTTTAGTAAGCTCTGTGAGTTTGAGTTACAGTCCGTTTCTTCCACCAATCCGCACTGGAGCGTCTGGAGCAGCGTGGTGGAGTATGCTCTAGGCCTCCTCAATAGGAGAGACTCGTGCCCAGTAGTGGGCCATTAATGGGTTGAAGCCAGCCGTTTCTTTCACCATCTCTACTCTTCATTAAGGCACCTTTCGGAAACGGTGGCATATTATGTATTCTGTAACTTGTTAGATTCAAAAGATTCGACGTTCATAAATACATTGATTTGAGTGATATTTGTTCATCTTCTATTTTCACCGCTACTTTAGTCTTGCAGTGAAATAGTAATAATGTCACAAGTAGTATGGATCATTTAAAATAAAACAACCTTGAATTCTTATAATCCAGTTTCGTAATATACATTGAATATTAAATCGCCCATGACTTTGAGTTACATAATAATTATGTACATATTTCATTAATGAATGTATATCATAATCATGTCATTTTTACATATGTACTTACGTAATTAACTAGTTGTACTTGATAGTATGAAAGGTGTTAAGTTTACAATAATCCCCCTTGCCTTGTACAAAATTATAATTACAGCATGATTATACATTATGCAATAAGTTAATTAATTATGCAAAAATAAATCATATTTTTACCTGCATATATTAGCATGACATAAACTCATGTATTGCAATGTGCTCCAAAAAACTACTTTCAAATGTTAATATTTTTAGTAAGACTTCACAGTATTTCAGTAGCGCTTAAGTAGCACATATAAAAGGATAAAAAGATTCTCTTACTAACGGTAGTTAAATCTAACATCGTAACGATTTCGTAATACTATTTCGCAAGTTAATTTTACAATATAAGCGAACAAAAATAGTAAATTAAACACTATAGGAACACAATCTTATCGATACGCCATCTGGTAACGGATCTTCGAAACAAGTTTACCAACAATTACTAATTTAAGGAGGTTATTTGATATTTACATAAAAGTACAATTAAGTGGGCAATCTCGTCGCGTTCATTCTCAAGCTAACTTTTACTTTCGCCGAACTGGTGCAGTTCATGTAATGTATTTTGTAACGGGTTTCTCACTGGAGCACCGGTGACAAGGTTGAGAAATAACTCGAAACTAGTCTTACGCACTTGTTACGATATCATACTTATGGGTTTGCGAATAGAACTAAGGAATAAGGGCAATCGCGAATGAAATCATAACCGATACAGCTTTTCTAAAAGCAGTTAATTGAAAAGGAAAAAACATTAAATTTGTTTCTTTGCGAAAAGGACTTATGAAATTGTTACGTAAAAAGAGCTTTTCAGAGCGTTCGTTTAAAGTAAACCGTACGTGGTCCTCTGTGAAATAATTAAATAACAGATATAATTTTGTTTATAACTGTTTTAAAAATATAACAATATCTAAATTGCATTGGTTTAATTGATGTAGACATGTCTTCCAATTCAAAAAATACTTATTGGTTTTTCCGATAAAGGAAGTAAATAAACTTTTTTTGATGTGGTTGGAATGCAGTTTGTTCTCTGAATCATAATACTCGTAGGTACGTGCTCTTATAAAATGGGAAGTTCATAAATTCCATAACGAATGATTGTACCATTCTTAGGGCTTGCTTCACAATCTTCAAGTAGAGTCCTGAATAAGCTATTCGCCGGTTAAAGTGACGTTAAAGTGTAATTTTACATACACGAAATGTCAACTTAACCAACGAATAGCTTACTTCGGACTTACTTGAAGATTGTGAAACAAGCCCTTAAACTAATATTTTTATTACAATAGGATAAATCACTTTAATACATTCATAACTACATATTCGCACTTTTTCTAGTATCACGAGTAATATAAAGATATCTTTGATTTTATTATCATAAATAGCCATGACTGGAGACTCGGTATGAAGGTACTACAACATTCGGGGCATCGAACCTGAGACAATTCACTTAGCAGACAGGATCTCTATCAACGCAGCAAGGTCATCGTAATTCAAAAAACAATGTTTTAAGGTTGTACATTTTGTTCAAATCTTTTAACCTAGATATTACTATAAAGTCCGTAGGCGAACAAAATAACCGACTTCGAAATTAAGGATAACTTAAAAACCACTCGTCAGATCTCGCTCAAATTTAAATGGGAACACATGACATGCACCAGCTTTCTAATATAAAATGAATCATCAAAATCGGTACACCCAGTGAAAGTTATGAGATACACATACTTACTACAGACTAATTCAGAACCTCCTCCTTTTTTGAAGTCGGTTAAAAATTTCTTGTGTGTAGTAAACCTTACCAGTTCAACCAATATACATTTTGGTCTACTTACGCAAGTAACTGTATAAATAACGCGTGAATTTACAATACAAGTTTTAATCGCAGTTACTTTGAGTTTAATTGTAAAATTGTGTTACGAGGAACAGTGGAATAAAACGAGATTATGATGAGGAAAACAGAAAAAACTGTAGTTCAACACGTCTCAAAGCACATGATTCATGTTAAGAAATCATTTGCTCTGCAATTTTAAGGTGTTACATTTTCCCAAATTAAAAAGGAACAGAAAGAAACATTTGTAGAGAGTACTGTATAAACCAGAATACAACGTTACAACGCGGCAACGTTAGGTTTTTATTGCTAAACAGAAATGTATAACTAAGTACTCGAATACAACTTGTCAATTCTGGAAAATATAGTAAGTCCCTCAGATATCCGTGCTACACATTCAACTTTAATTGCGTTCCAAATGTGAGCAAACGCTTGACTTATAATTTCCGGACCATTAAAGGTACCTCACACACTGCAGACAAGGCCGAACGGCGAATGGGTCAACCCAATCTGTGCACGACAATGCATTCCATTACCATGTTATATATGTGAGTTTCAACCACTAACATTGTAGGGACATGCTATGTATGACTTGGAGCAATTAAATGTATAACAATTTGTATTAATAAAACTGCTTTATTGAAATAAAAGAGTGTCTATGTTTTTGTAAAATTGTGAAGGATAAGTCTGAACTAGATCAAGCAAAATTTTCGAAAATTCTATGACGTCGTCATAATTATGAAAACCACGGAATAAATATTGATGAATGTTTTCTTGAAATATAGATCTGTTTCCGAGATAAAGAAATCAATCAGTTATGATGGATATTTTGTGTCATGCCTAGTAAATAAAGTTTTTGATGTTTTTACCCTACCTTACGTTACCTTCAATATATTATTCGTTTGTATTGCAAAAATCCCACAATGATAAAAATAAAACGCCTGAGAGAATTTAGTAAGCAACAGGTGTTTCAGATATAACCTCTATTATATGGACCGATAGATTTTAGGTATTATTCAAAGCAATATTTGGGTCGCTAGCATGATAATAGTTTTTAATTTAAAGCGGATCTAATTGATTCAGAATGACACGGTCGTAAGACGGATGTAGACAATGCCCTTGTCGAGCAGTAACTTGCAGATATAAATACCTTATCATAAGGTTTGCCATATCTTTTATTAATCATACATAATAATACATAAAGGAAATTCACACGCGTAAGATAGGATTTGAATTAGTTTTTTATGACACGAAGAAGAAGTGCATAATGCGCACTATTTTACGTATATGTGTTACAAATATTTAATACAGAAAAAATAACATTAATTTCTTAAAATGTACAAGCTTGGTTTTTTAATGGTAGCACGGTAAAGGAGGAGATGGATCACTATTTATGAATAGTCACCCTGTATAAGTATGCTCGGCTTAGGGGCGACACAGTTGCATAGCTAGTCTGAAAAAGAAGATTTTAATCCTCTTGTTATTGAGCTTACACACAATGAAATGCAATAACACATGCTTTTAACACATTAACAACTTTCTATTCTATTCTACCTCCCCTACTAAAATCTTAACCTTGTCAAAATTCTAAGAACTCTTCAATCTAAACACGATGCTGAAATACGGCATCAATCCCATCTATCCAGTCTATACAGGACGTTTAGTTACCCTAGTTATCGTAGACATGCTGGCACGCCAAAGACACCGAATCACAAATATTATTGGCACTAAATTTTGCATTGAATCGAATATTACAAAACTAGACCCAGTTACGTGGAAAAGCTGTTAACGTTTTATCCAATGATTTCTTAAGCGATACAGTTTATTCAAAAACGAAAGTAGATCATAAAAAACCTAAAGAAACATACTTGACTGACTAGATAGGCTACATAACTACTTGTGTTGATACTATACATTTCATACGGATAAATCTGAGTTTAGTATTTAAAGCCCGTTTATAAACTTACGTTTCAATACAAATACATCGTCTTTAAAATACACCTGATATAAATCAGAATCAGCTATGGTCTATACACTTAACCCACGCAATTAAAACATAGTTTTATTAATGGCTTTAAAATTAACTCGGATAAATTATACCAGTTTAGTTATAAAGCAATCATTAACGAATAAATATACAATGTAACGAAACCGTTTTAGTTAGGCAGGCTTTTGCTCGATGGATCAAGTTTTCATATTCCATTCAGAAAATATGTAAATACTTGAAATTAAGGATTGCTTTGGTTTCAAAGTATCCTGAGCAACTCAGCTCTCCATAATAATCATTGGTATGTACCTGAAACATCTGTGGGGAATCGTGGCGCATTATGGCCTTGAGCACTCATTATTGAGAGGACGAATAAACTATTGAGCTAAGAATAACTTTGGGACAATTCTAGGTTAAAATAAAGATATCAAATAATCCAAATCATCAAATAAAATTTGTCAAAATCTTTTGTTTTATACCAAGCAAAGATTCCACTGAAGGTCCGAGTGATAATAAATAGTATAAAAGAACAGAAGGCAAGATTTAACGTCAGAGATATACAATAAAATGGCGTAATTCTAGTGGAACGTCAATTTATAAATACTCTCTTATCAATAACCAAATTCTTACTAATCTTACGCTATTATTAATACCAATTCAACTTTAGATTTCTTTTATTTATTTGTAAACGTTTGTTAAATCCGACGTTTTACTATTGTTTCTGTGTAATTTTTAACACGCTTTAATACTCATAATTCTAATATGGAGTCTAAAGTAAATATAACCAAATAAACATATGTATATGTTCAAGCAGTGTAAAAGCAGTGATAGCCTAGCGGTTAGAACGTGGTCTCTCGAACAGAGGGGCCCGAGTTCAAATCCTGGCACGCACCTCTAATTTTCAAATATTATGTGCGTATTAGAAGTTAATTATCACTTGCTTCGGTGAAGGAAAACATCGTGAGGAAACCTTGCACACCGGAGAGTTCTCCATGAAAGTTCTCAAAGGTGTGTGAAGTCTACCAATCCGCACTTGGCCAGCGTGGTAGACTATGGCCTAACACCCCTCACATTGTGAGAGGAGACCCCGAGCCCAGCAGTGGGACAATTATGGGTTGTTGCTTTTATATGTTCATTTGCACAGCTAAATAAAACATAACTATAAAAAAAAAACCCGCTGTCGATGATATTTTTTCTAACAGTAACACCATTAAGTGATTGAAGGATTAATTTAAGAATTAATAAATGGTAATGTGAATGTAATCTTTGATAACGTTTATTGATTATGGAAACGGAACGGTTAAAACGTGACTGCAGCCCACTGACAACACGGATTTATTGGAACACATTCCAACACTTTATTGCTTTCGAATTCGACATTTTGCACGGTGGGTCATAAGCGAGAGGTTGACTCGATGGTCGCTAGCCAACGAGCAAATTCGTTCAATGATAAATTAAATTATGCAACAGGTTTTGCAATTAATGCCAACAACCAGATCAAAAATAAGTGATTTAAGTAATTCGATTAAGACATAATAAATGTCTGTCTAAAGAACAGTTAATACAATTTGTCAACTCGATTTTATTTTGTTTTATTTAAACGGTTTTAATCGTGAAGGTTTGGAGAATAAACCTAAGAAAATTAGGTTAAGTAATTATTTTAATTGGCTATAATCACGGACCTGAAAAAAGGCAGACGTAACTTCGTCTAATCGAGAGTGAAGCATAGCAATGGCTGCCCGCTTACCATGTGTGCGTAATTTTGATTCGCGATTGGCGCAGTATGGTGTCAATGTGTGGGTGTGTGTACTTGTACGAATAGAGAGTTAGTATTACTATGGGTGCTTCTCTGAATTTGTTGTTGGGAAAACGTCCGTCTTTTTTTTAAGTCCGTGGCCAGAGAATGGTATGCTCCATCCAATAAAAATTCAATGTTTATTGTTACTTTTCGTTATATAATTCCCTGGCCACGGACGTAAAAAAAGACGAACGTAATCCTAAGAACAAATTCAGTGAAGCACCCATAGTAATACCAACTCTGTATTCGTTCAAGTACACACACCCACACATTGACACCATCTTGATATGACATTGACACCATCGCGAATCAAAAATTACAAAATTACGTACTTACACATGGTAAGCGAGCTGTCAGCTGTCAGCTTCACTCTCGATTAGACAAGGTTACGTCCGTTCTTTTTTTACATCCGTGTCCCTGGCATATTATTATTCATTGCCATATTGCAGAACTCACATGTGACATTAAACAGACACATGAATCTCAAGTCCGTCAAAATGGAACTTTTTTAGTTCATTGTTAGCCCGTCATGTCATTCCAACAATGTGACAGGGTGAACTTTCTAACTAGCTATCTAAAAAAGATCATATTCGACTGAGATGAGGTCGTAACACTTTGCGTCTCCAATCAGTGGTCTAAAATGTCAATAAAAAAGAATTTGCGTAATTTATTCTGACTAAAAACTTTTTTAAAGAAAGTTAGATACTAAAAGTATTAGAAATTATGTCAATTCATCAATATCAATATAGCAAAATACTGCTTTAAGTTGACTGACTTCAGTACCATACATATGAGATCTATCTGTAATTCAAAAACTAACTATTGACGAAAATCGGAATTTTTAGGACAAATATACTAATGGCATTTAATGTAAATAAATTATAAGCTGAAACTTAAAAACCAAATATACAATCCGTTGTTCACTTGGTTAGATTCAGATTTTAAAGGCTGGCTAATTAAAACAGACTTCGCAGGAGCTAATTGGAATTCCTTTACCGTAACAGACCACAATCTGTCCGAGCTCTGTATAAATAATATCTTTGAAGTCAAGCTGTCATGCCGGCAGTCTGTTCGCTAACTCGTAGTTTAGTTATTAACCTAATTTAGAATTTGGCGCTTTCAAACGTTAACCAACTTGATTTGGACTTCAACACTGTATTGAAGTCAACAATGAGCTTGGAAGCGACATTTTTTTTTAATGTACAATTTTGAACTTAAAATATCACATTCATTGATTTTCTCATTGTTCCTAACCTCATTATCTCAGTAAACATTTGGAAGTGCCTCGTCAGCTGTTCGTATTCGGATTACCTAATAAAAAAAATCAAAAACTTATTGCATATTACATTCATTAGGTATAACTCCATCAAGTAAAATGGACTTTATAATACACTTAGGCATTAACACGTTTGGGTCTATTAAAAATACATTCTACACTTAACTACCTCAATCACATTGTATATAAGTTATACCTACGCATTAAAAGAAACACGCAAAAAACATTTTTGTACGTAAAGGGTTAACGACTTCATTTAGACGTTTTCTGGTATAAATAATATCATGAAATCAGTTCATTATGACGTAAATATTTGTTTTAATCACACTTTCTACCAGACTAGAAAACTTCTAAAAATATTAAAAGAATGTTATTGCATTTGCATTGCATTGCATTATATTACAATTATTTTTGTCATTCTTTAGTTTGGGAGACACAAAAAGAAGCAACATAGCCATATAGATCTTTAGTTTAGGAGATACAAAAAAAAACACATAGATCAACCAACCTCCTCATAAATGGATACGAGAGCGTACTTCTAACAAATTATAGCTACTTAAGTAAAACTATAGGTCTCCTCAATAGGAAAGACTCGTTCCCAGTAATGGGTCATTAATGGGTTGAAGCCAGCCAGCCAAGTAAATCTACAGCGGGTAAAGTTACAGAAAACTTGTAACCTTAATTTTCACCCAAAAAGCAAATCAATATTGGAATAAGTATTTTTATTATTCGCTAACAATGAACTATGCAATAGCAATACCATTTTTTATTATAATTTATTGTATATTTTCGGTATAAACCGGTCTAATTGTCGTGTCAGGGTCCGATTTTCTCACGCTCCGGCGCACTTTAAATATCATTACTGCTACCCACTGTGTCGCCGCTGCCTTTGTTTGCCGTTAAGACATAACCTTTTGTGATAACTTCAATATTATTATTAATGCGAAAACCATCAAATTCAAGAGTAAGATCAGAATTACATTTTACCCTCTCACTTTAAAATGCACTTTTTTACCAAACCATGCCGCTACATTAATAATTGAGATTAAAATTTGGCATGACTTCAAAATAGACAGCTAGCTAATCAAAATAAATACGCAAACTCTGAATATAAACTAGAATTATGGCCGGCTAAATAGATAAATATTAGTTTAAATTATAAATTAATTATTGGCTCTTACATAACAAAACCAATTGTTCTTTATAACCAATTAGCAATATATGTATTTCTTATTATTTGCAACCGCTAATACGCGAACTACATTATAAGTATTATAAACATTGGCAACACAGATTTCACACGATCTTATAAGAGTTTTTATTATGTTGTTACATTACATTATTGGCATAGCTTTTAAAAGATTGTGAAACTATTACGTGATGGTACAATTTCTCTCGGAAGATGATTTTTTACTATCATTTACGGACGAGTTGGTTTAGGTACGTGTTATAGTCAATTAATTCAAAATATTTTAATTAAGTTACGTAATTAATTAAGCTTGAAATGATTTCAAAAGCATTACTCAAAGTCCGATTTTATTGTTAATGTACACATTTTTCAATTTTATGCATATTACGAGTACTTTATTTGCGTAATAATGATATAAAAGTAACTACCGCATTGTTTTCGTTACTTATCTAACTTCTTGCGGAAAATATTACGTACATATTCGCTAACGGCTTATTTATGTTTGTAATAAAATCGATGTAAAATCATGAAACGTAGAGGAAGCAACGTTAAGGAAATAAATATTCCTACGATTATGGCAATGTTTGATTGAAATTAGCTGATGTTAGTCATTATTTTGATAACAACTATTTACAAGAATTAAAAATGCATAAAATTTAATTTAATGGATAATATGTTACCAGCACATAATAAAGCTACGAACCATGTATCGACAAAATTAATACGTGATGTATCGACAAATTTAATGGATCTAGACGTTTAGAAGATATTGAAGTGCCCCCTAATCGAATTTTTTAAAAAATATTCAATGTACAGAAAATTTGCCCCTTGAGTTTTATTATAGTATAGATTATAATATCTATTATAGTATATTATAGAGTTTTATTATAATATAATATATTATAGTATAGATTTGTGATCAAATAGACACCAAATACTCGTATATAAAAGCCAACACACCAAATATATAAAAAAATATCAGATTATTAGAAAATGAAAAGCCAGTGGCGATGGTAATGAATGTGCAACACTTTTGTATCAAGTCGAGTTAGATCAGATCGCGAAACTCTCATAAAGGACACGTTAGACCGAGCCAGTAAAAGTTGCTCATGTCATGTGTCAGTGATACGAACAAGTTGATCGATATCGACTACTCAAAAACCACTTTTTAAAATAGACGTCGAAACAGATCAATCTAAATCAGCTGTATTCAAAGATAACTCGTTTTTTATTACATATGCAAAAATGATTTGTGAAATTACTGATACGATGCTTATTAAATTCTGTCGTGTTAGAGCTTTGCAAGTTAATAAGAGAAATTTGATTTGAATTGGTACGTTACGGATGATTAGAATGTGAAATCAAGTAATGATTAAAACGTCTAACAAATTGTAGGATTTACAGCAGTTACTATTGCTGCATTTTTTATTAAATGCGTTAAATGAAATAGAAGGAATTTCACACTAATTTTCAAAAATAAAACCGGGCAAGTGCGTGTCAGAAAGCTAGTTTGCTTCGGAAAGACAGACGGACAGACGGAAGGACAGAAGGATGGATGGACATGACGAAACTATAAGGGTTCCGATTTTACTTCGGAACCCTAAAAATGCATTATGTGATATCGTAGATATAAACGAAATCACCACAAAAACACAACCTATGTTAAAAATAATTACAGGAAAAGAAAATACTGTCAATCAATGAAATAATATTATTTTTTTTACATTTAATTAAACATTCCGAATAAATCTAAAGATGTTTTATTGATGATGCATATTTGTACCTCTTAAATTTTACAGTATACTCATTTGCAAGTTAAAAAAATTCAATAAACATTTATTTTGTAAATACGATCCAGACCGTCCTGCTTTCAATCTAATACAATAATAGTAAATCAGTTTCCTAAGGCTATAAAACACAGGATCGACGTTAAATAACGCGATGCCGATAGCTTACAGAGATGACAACATCCGTCCGCTGTCGGCGAGAATTTAATTTACATTGAGCCGAGCCTCTCGTAATATCCGCTACACCTTCCTATTTTCTAAATAATGCATTAAACGAAGCTCTTTTTCATGTACAACACACTCGTAAAATAACACTTATCGTTTTTTGTCGCTCTGTGGGAATACGGATCTTGAAAGAGTAGCAGTTTGAACTGAACGTTTTTCCCAATTAAAACATTTTTACGTTCCCCATTATACTGCAGGTTTTTCGTCATGTTTTTCTCATATTTCTATATTCATATTTAGAATAAGAGGCTATGCTTTGTTATAAAATAAAATAAAATTTATTTCATTTATTTTATTAATCAGTATCTTATTCCAGATTATGGTTTACCTGTGTGCTAAATTTCATGAAAATCTGTTCAAAAAAGAGTAACATACATCCATACATCCTCACAAAACTTTCATATGAATAATATTAAGTAGGATAGGAATCAGGATTCATAAAGGTCAGTCACTAATATACGAATAACTTAAGCTTAATTCGTTCACTGATTTCTAATAATAAATCTATTTTACATTCGTATAAAAACTTGTAAGGAATATAATAATTATTATTATGAAAACATATTCTCGGAATTTAAAATAACGCTACATACGCAAGCGTCACATTTCTAAATACCAACGGAAATAGAAATCAAGAGCCAACGAACTATATTTCACACATCATGTATCCTTAAATTTAAATTTGATAATCTTTATTAGGTAGTTAGTACACATGATATCATGTAAAGACCATTTTACTCGAAGCGTTACAGACGTATAATTTACACAGTGTAAAAACTTACAGCGATACATCACATTTAATGTCGTAAGTAAAGCCGACACGGTCTAGACATTGCGTTATTTCTGCAAGGTTATCACATCCTACACTCCACGTACCTTCTCCATCATTACTATTAACTCATTAAAAGGATATTACTCTTATTTTCATAACTATCCTGGTAGAGTTTTAATCTGAGACAACTGTTGAATCTTATGGGTTCAATAAGTTAAGTCCCTTGACACTTTTCCCAAATCTTCTTTACAGTTTTGAGAACATAACGCCTCTAACGAATGATCTGCCTTGACGCCTTTTTGGATTGACTTTATGAAACAGTTAAGCTGCGGTCGTATGCCAGTTGAAGTGTGAAACAGTTATTATTTCGAGATAAGTAATATTAATTGCTATCCAGTACCATAAAGGCAAGTGTTGCCAGTGAATAACCCGCTTAATGTACTGATGCAACTACGTTACGAAAAACTAAATAAGTGACGATTAAAAAATAGGACGCCTTAATTCGCCCGTGGCGTACCGATTTGATTGATGGTAGCCGGTCGAGTCCATGAGACCGGACGTGTTAATTTTTTTTTTTAATGGTCAGACCAATAATTCAGATTTGTTACAAATACCTTCGCTTTTGACATCACTCTACATTTGTAGTTAATTAAAGTGACTAATGACTGACATAATTAGTATTATTATTTTCTATACTAACCACCACAATCTAGCTCACAAAACCTGTTGGTTCTTAGCAGACCAATTAATATGAAACAGAAGCGGATCAGACAGGTGATGTTCAGCGGTATCTTTCAATATTAATTATTAATACATAATGAGAAACAAAATGTTTCAGATGCAGGTAAAAGGAATTGGTTTTCTAGCAAAGTGGAAGCGGGTTACTAGAATCCTGCTAATATTATAATTGTGAAAAGTTGTGAAATTTTTGTTCTCTTTCAGGAAAACTGAATGCATTTTCATGAGCACACAAATAGAGCATAATCTGAAATAGGACATAGGGTACTTATTATCCTGGAAAACGCGGGCAAAGCCGTGAGCAGAGCACCAGTTTAACGTACATATATATGTATATTTTTATTTATGGAAATAGCCGGCAAACGAGCTGACGATCCACCTGATGGTAAGTGGCTATCGTCGCCCATGGACATAAGCAACACCAAAGGCATCACCGATGCGTTGCCGGCCAAGAAAGAGAGAAGAAAAAGAAAGAAAGAACTGGCTCTCAAGCCCCCAGCCGGAACACGACGAGTCGTTTGGCGGCTGACTCATGCTCAAGGGTGGTAGCTATCCAGGCGAACCCGATGGAGAAATAATAATAGTAATAATGGTATTAATTAATAATTTTATTAAAATCAATATTACTAATATAATCCCTCGAGGGTTCCTACCACCAGCGAGCCGGATTTAGTCGCCTTTTACGACACACATCCGGCGTGGGATTGGGGTTAGTATTCTAAGCCACCCCAATACGGCGATATGTATGTGACGGAGTCATTGAAGTATAATGTCTTAGAACAGACATCTCGAACAAAATGTGCGTCCCGCCGTGAGGTTCTATTTTCAAAATTGAGCCCCCGTTCTCCTTTCAAAATCAAACGAATCCATTGAAAATTGAAGCCGATCGGCGCCAATTCATTGGGACATACATTGTGTTCGCGGTGTCGGTTCTGTATGCTAGTAATAATACTTCAATGGACGGAGTAGGTAATTCCGTTCACTGCTCACCAACGTAACGATGTGAGACTAGAATCAATCATCATTACAAACATGTTGCAAGACGTAGTTCATGAACAAATTTACATGCGAATAAAAACTTTGATTAGTTCGCTCATATCCTAATGTGCAAATGCTTAACTCTCAGAAAAACATAATTTGTCCGTAATAGGATATTAATATAGTTTCGTGGAAGCAAATAGAGACTAAAAAACTGGACATGGTTGTGACAGTTGTCTAGAATAATTTAGCATAAGTACAAATTATTATGTAATATCCTGACAGATATCAGTTACCCATAAAAATTATAGCCTTCACTAAGTGAAAGTAATATGTTAGAACTATTTTTAATGAGCTATCATGCTCTAACGATCAGATTGCCATAGATAACCTACGTCCAAGTTTTGAAGTTAAATCAATAAGGGCTGTCAATTGTTATTAAGCAGCAGTAGCTTTATTACAAGTATGTTCATGATCAGTTTGCTTTTATTCGGCGTAATCATTCCTTCCTGCTTTAATAAATATTGTTAAAGTTATAACTTTAATGCAATCCAATCACAGTGAAACTATAATTGTAAAAAACATTACAACATTCAAAGAGTTCACCTTTTCAAAGAGGCATTTCTCATTATTGTTTTTTTTAAACAAACGTATGATAAATATTTTCATAAAAAAACTTTAATATTCTTAATCAACATCTGTATTACAGGTGGTAAAGAACGAACTTTTAGACCTTTTCAATAAAATTATTCAGTCAGGGTTAAGAATTATGTCAAATACACGATAAAAAGTAGACTCATCCAGCATTGCAACATGCTTCTGAATCGTGCAAGCACGGCCAGCTTAAGATGTCGATGTTATCATGCAGACCACATTGAACACGATTTAACCTAATTTTTTAACAGATTACATTCAAACATACCCGAAATGATGGGAATGAAAATGATGACAGGCCCGTGAAAATTTAGCTGAAGAAATACGTGTAGTTTATATGTGGACAACTAACAGACCCTTAAACATAGACCAATCCTTCAAATATCCTGTTAAGCGTTATATCATAAACGTACAACCTACTTAGAAGGTAAAAACAACTTTTTCGGATACAGAACTAGCTTCAGTAAAAAGCAGCGACTGCCTAATATAAGATTTAGATTCAAATCCCGATTAAGTTAATTAAAATTCAGAGACAGCACAAATTAAATAATTATGTCTGCATACATCTCTTCACACTTGGCCATAATAATAAACGTGCCCTTAGAAAGTTAGAACAGTGTTAATATGGGTTGTAAATAATAATATGATGATTGAGATAGTGCATCCCAAAACATGCTACATGTAATTACAGAAAATGAAGTAACAAAGAACAAATAGATGACCTAATTTATCATTACGTCGAGATTAAAGACCTCAAGCCGGCCAATCACCCTATCTGAGATCATTGAGACGCATCACGGCCGATAAATCAGTAGATATTATTTCTTCACATCCGACCGGAATGCGATAGTGCTTCAAAAAAATTCGCGGCATCCGATGCACAGTTCTCATCATCTACAAAACGATGTAGTTGATCTGTATTACAAAAACTGTCAGTTATTTCAGAACTGAGATTATTTTTATAATTAGCCGTTGCTTTGGGAATTATTACAACACAAAGAACTGTCATTAAATCAGTTGCATATTTTGATAAAAATTGCTTACCTTGCTCCAAATGCTAGATGTCAGTGAAATTCCATCTTTCGACATAGGCAACATACATAATAATTTACGAGAAAATCAAAAGTAAAGAGTACTACTTAAAATAGTGTTTGACTGATTAGTGTCTTTTTTCCTTTTTTACCTTTTTAAGAACAATGTTTTGCTACTTTTTTTTTACTTGATATACTTTGTTGTTTTCATTTTTTCGTTAATTACGTATATTAATATCATTTCCCTTGTAAAAAGACGAAGAAATTATTTTAAGCCATTATCAGGTCTTGATATTAATGATGATGAGATATTAAAGATATTCAAACACATGTCGCAACAAATCGCCTAAATTCACAAACAGCGACAGCGGCTGGTTACGAATAACTCAAACAATGAAATTGTACTAAGAGAATAATTTCAGATATTTTAATAAAATTGACCTCCGCTGGTTGACCTTCTTTCACAACATGTTGTTTTGGTTGCTATTAATTACATACAATATAGTACACGTGGTCAATGTCGCAATGCTAATGCATTTACCTTCACGAATAGAAATATTTTTGATACGTCATAATTATGGGAATTGTCTCAAATTATAGATAATCATACGTTAAAACCTGTCCAAGTAATGTGATTTACACGCGATTTGAGAGGCGAATATGTGATTGCGCAATTATTTTTATTAATGTTATGAAAGTTACAAGGTCTGAAAAAAACCTGTGTGGCAAAGCAATCATGAGTCAAATTACCGTTGTCGACTTGTTTGAAGTGCCAATTTCAGCTTATACTCGTAGAATTATTGAAGTTATTGAAATGACAATGCTGATTATTTTATTCAATCTTTCTTTACAACCTGCTAAACATAGCAACGTCTAAGTTTTTATTGTTTAATATATTTTTTTTTAAATATTGTTTCTGCTTTTTAGGGTTTCAAAGTAAAATTGGAACCCTTATGATTTCGTCATGTCCGTTCGTCCGTCTGTCCGAAGCAAAGCGCCGAGACCCTTAGTGCTAGAAAGCTGTAATTTGGCATGGATATACATATTTATTAAAACTCCAGAATCGTAGAATAAAATATTCAAGTGAAACCTGTGAAAAATTCTCAATAAAGGTTATATCTGTCACGATTGGTTAAATGTCATAACTATCACGGCTATGTTAGCATAAGTAGTTAATGAGTAATAGTCGATAAACTTACTACTTCGGAACCCTACATTGCGTGTGGCCTGACACGCACTTGCTCGGTTTTGTTCATAAGCAAGAGATCGCTATTTTAGTTCAAATATTCAGACTTCGCATACTTAGTTGACTTTTTTATCTGTACTAGTGGATACCCGGCGTATTAGATTCTAGGAATGAACTGAACAACATGACATCGACTAATTTGTTTTGAGTTAAACTACTAACTAACAAGGTCTATGACCCTAATCAATCATACGATGTTTAACGCCTATATTATCTGGATTTAAACACCTTAACTGAGACAAACCCAGCATCCTCCAAGAGTGCAAACACAGACGAGGATTGCTACACCAGCCCATTGTCTGAGAGTAATTATATCGGGTAGGTTAATTCTGTAAATGTCATCATCAGGTTTGCTGCGATCTGCCAAGGAAAGAAGACCGCGGCCTCCGTCATGCTTCGCGATTGTTCATGTCAACTTGCTTGCTTTACATCCGGCCTTAATGCCAATCTTATCCAGCACTTCATCATCATTAACAATCATTGGTTCCACTTGGCTTAGTTCCCTATTTGGGTCAAAGCCAAATGTTTCATGAACCATCCTTATTGCAGTGCAGCGATTTTTAGCTTCCTGAAATTATGGTCTGGTTTAATTTGGCCTAACTTTTTGGACCTAATTTTAAGAAATATTTTATACAATTCTGTTAGGAAAATACAGAGCGTAAACATTTGAATTTCTTTAAAGATCTCCACAATGATCTCAAAGATGTCTTATTGGATTAACGATGACACGGAAGGGTTTAGTGGCAGTAATTCGGTTATTATTCCGGTCAACCGAACTAAGAGTTCAGCCTTCACTACTTACATTTTAAGTGAAGACTCCAAGCGCAGCTTGATATTGGACAATGTGGATTGTGCTGATATAATACAAGTCAGGATACCATTGATTTCTAAATTATCTAATTGATACACAAACGCGCAAAAGCTAAGAAATTTCTCAAATTCGGTTTATTTATTCCTCTATTATACTCAGAGATCGTACTGCTACCGAAAGATCTCCTGTTCTGTATTCAATATCTAAATTCGACTAAAGCTATCACTCTCAAACATCTAGTTATTTTCAAGATATCAAGAGCTAAAGTAGATCGTAGATAGTGAGAGTAATAGTAGAAAAGTAACGACAATAGCAAATAATAAAAAACCCTAACACAAAACTTTTACCGTTACTGAGTAATTCTTATAAAGAATTTTGTACACTCTCTTTGAATTAAATTACTTATGGTTTACATTCACCTGAAAATGTTTCTAGCTGAACATTAACATCTAATTTTTTGTTTATTTAACAGGTGATATTCGCGGAAAGTTATTTCGTAACATCTTAAATGTAGAGCAACCTAAAAATAATACAATATAAAAAGAAGGGTAAACTCGACATCAAGAACATCGCTTACAAAGTAAACAACAAATATTTATAAAGTTATCTTAATCAACTAGATAAATTTAACGATAATGTCAATGTTATTTCATAACCAATTGTAGGTTGAAATCATGACAATGAAATATGTCAAAATTATGGATCTTTCTTATCAGTTTTCGCCTACGATTGTAGTAGTCCAAGACCTGACGAGCCAATTACATTTTCATTTAAAAAACCTAAATTAATGTGTGTAAGGTTGCTAAAAGTCGAAAATGAAATAGAAAGAAACGAAAACGCAATTAGCTGGATGATATTAAGATAAACGTTAAAATACCTATCTACTATTTGCTGTAACTAAGCAGGCAATCATTACCAAGCCAGCTCGTATTTTAATAGGCTGTATCTCAGTATATTATCATATTAAATTTATTAATTCACTATCACTTTCAATAAAAATGATGTAAAGGTATGTTGACTACCTTTCAGATTTTGTCAAGGACTTAGTCAAATTGTCCGCTAGTCTTCCGGTTGTAGTGCACCTAAATTTCATGAGTCACTGCAAGTTTTTAGATCTAGTCATGTACCCGCAATTCATAACCGTGTGAACCCAGGACTCCACCTTTTGGACTATTTAATTGCCTTGTGACCTTGCTATATTCACCACACCTTTGATTACTATCTACTATAATATAGTCGACTGCCATTCAAGAAATATTAATATAAGTTTTATCTGTGATTTCATGTTATATTTATTTGTTAAATTTTTAATCCGATCATACATCACGTGAAGTTCGGAGGACAGGTTAAACAGATTATACCTTTAATCTTCCTATTAGTCATTTATGATTAATCATTTTATATAAGAGCTCCAGATATCATAATATTTTATAAGACTGTTATATAAAAATTACAAAAAAATATGAAGAAATGTATATTTTGCTGCTATCCTTAAATAATGACTCCGTAAAGAAGGATTTTATTTCATATAACTAGAAAACCTGAAACTAAAGAAGAACGGAATAAAACGGGAGGGAGATAAGGTTTACAAAGACAAGAACTAGTTGAAATGGAGTCAATAAGAGAAGGACTTCCAAAAGCTTATAGACAGATATCTTTCACACAAGCTTGATAATGCCAAATTTGTTTGTGACAG
Source organism: Thymelicus acteon (assembly GCA_951805285.1). Classification (NCBI taxonomy): domain Eukaryota; kingdom Metazoa; phylum Arthropoda; class Insecta; order Lepidoptera; family Hesperiidae; genus Thymelicus; species Thymelicus acteon. Next base: position 5,973,579 of record OX638217.1, read on the forward strand.
TACATAGTTAAATAAATATTAAGAGAATAATAAGAGCATTATATCAACAAACTGACCCGTAAACAATCTCACATAACATAAATGAACTGATCATTGCAAATTAGCATTGTCTGAGCAAATTCCGATGTTGTTTACGTATTGATTGCTGTGAGACTAATAAGATAATATTGTGAACATGATTTGGACTGATTATTGTTATTACCAGTTACATGCAAACCTTAACACTAAAACCAATAACGTAATACTACAATTTATGCGCCACTTTTTATACAGAAATAAACACAGTTATGGCCATCAGGCGCTTACGTGAATGCTTGATTAACGCTTTAAGCAAGAGTTCATTTACTGTTCGACCGCGTTTACATTATTCATTAGAATAAACTGACTGATACATATATCCATGTAGGTCTGACAAGTTAATATATACGGTGTAATTATATAAGCAACAGTCGCAAAAAGGTTCAAATCAACGAAGAGTGGCCGTGAGGCACGAAAGCGCAAGTAATAGGTGATGTCAAGGTTCTACACAATCGATGAGGAACAACGCATTATGGACTATTTCCAGCTATATCGTTATGATCAAATGTTGTTTATTGTTCTCGATTCGATAAACTATTTTCTAACAATCTATCGTTAGGGTGTCGTGTCTGTTATTGTTCTAACCAACCCAGTTTCAACACAGGTTAACCATACCTTTTATGTTTTGCAATAGGTTATCGTTAAGTTCAACTTCTACGACGCTTATCAATAGTACGTGTGTAGTTTGCTGTACAGGTTTGATACCTTTACGATAAAAACTTGCTGAAACTACTGTCTCTATTATTATTATTATTTGATTTTTCGGGCCCGGGACAACCATCCCAGGGACCATTGCGACCAGATTTGATCTATTGTAACCGTACCCGTTTCTGATTTAGATTTGGTCTCCAAGTCCTACTGCCCTGATGAACAGTAGGATGTTCCTAGGTTCCAGTTCTCTTATTTGGCTGGATGAGATTATAAATACTGTCACTAATAAATCGTACAAACCTCTTAATGTTAAGATTTGGGAAAGAAAGCTAATTCATTTTGTCTTTATATCAAGAGATTGCCTCTTTTGTCTCTGTTTTTCCTTTCTTTTTTGTCTTTTTTCAGTTTCTTCTGAGGTTATTGTGATCAACAAAACCATAGATATAATAGGAGACTTGAACATTTTACTGTTACTAATGATGTGAATTGTTACCAAGCAAGTAAGTAAGCTCAGAAATTTATAAGCTAGAATGTATGTTATTTTTCTTTCTGTAAACGAATTAAGTGTCCATTGGATGTAAAGGCTCAAAGCCAGAGTCAAATGCCATGAGACTTTGTTGGTTCAAAGCCAGTATTGCGTGCACAGCTTCTGCAATCGAAAAGTACTCATAACGCACCAATTTGTTCATGCAATTGTCTTCTCTGGGAGCGCGTAGACAAAGGCGCCCTGCAAACAAGCATGAACGAATTAAGGCTAAGGACGACAAAACTGTTGCAAAACTTAACAGTTTTATCTTTTCATCTAGAAAAAGCATTAGCAGCTTCAAATAAGAAACAAAATCGGATAATAACTAATATAACAGTCTTGATTTACGACATACAGACATATTTATTGATAAAGCCAAAGCTAAGGATAAAATTATTGCCAAACAGTTAAGAGCAATTTCATAGGATTTTTTGGATAATAATGATTATGTTAGACCTTACACACGTACATATTACGAATGTTTCGTTTAAAATAGGTCAGTAATAAATTGGTACAGTAATGCCTCGGTTGAAATTTTGCAGGAAATTATCATATAATCACTATATTTTGTGTACCGCTTAACATTGCAAAATATGTGTTATTTTAATGCATTATGCATTAAGGTATTTTATTTAGCAGGCATGTGCATTTACTGTATTGGTTTGTTTTATTTTTTGCTATTTCCTTTAATATTTTCATTGCTAGCGTTTTATACCAAATTATTGAAATTATTTGAAGTATAAAGAAATATCTTTTAAAATAATAATTATTATTATTATTATGAAGAATCCTTCTATACCAATGCACCGATTGTATAAATATTCACGTTGTGTGTTTTAATAGTCAATGGCTATTCTCAACTTTGGATGATTGGTTAGTCAATGTTTGCTAGACCAGATAACTAATTTGTCGTTTGTTATAGTTTTGTGTATTTAATATATGTCACCTATTCTATTAAAATATAACTATTTTTTACGATGAATGTTTCGTAACTTTTATAACAAGATTTAGTACAATTTTACTGATAACGTTGTCAATAAATATAGTTTCTAGGTTACTTCACTTACAATGCTTTTTGACTGAATCTATTGCAAATCTATTTGAACTTTTTACTATAATAAATACTGACGAGACCTATTTTTTGTTAATCTCCTGTTTTTCAAGATCAGCAACATTCCTTACGAAATATCAATCATAACTTCACAGTAATAAATCGTCAAATAATTTATGACAAAATTTCCGTGACTCTCTAGACACGATATTCTCCATAACTATTGAACAAATCTGATGTGATTTTTACAACGTTTGATTGATACACAAGAAATAATTAGGTGTGTATTTTATTCATATTTTATTTATCTTTCATGGCAGTAACAGATTTTTATTCCAATATCCATTTAAACCCTTATTTTCTGACTCATCCTGTATCAAACACATCAAGTAAAAACAAATATAGATACGTAATAATTTAAAGGAAACAAAAATCAAGTCAAAATCGAAAGCGAGGTCGAATGAAAGCAATTCAAATTTAAAACGCTTTCCAAAATAAGTGGTACATAATATGTGGTCTATAAAATATTCCAGTTCAGTACTTCAAACAATTGCCAATCGAAGGATTCTCCGTCAATTTAAGGATTAAAAGCATCTACTTAGGATTACGATTTCTTTTATATAGGATTTTAAGAGTTTTAATTGACGACACTCAGTGGCGTAGCTAGCCGTAAGGAGGCCCCATATCAATATTTGTTGCGGGGCCCCCTCAATGTCAGCTGTCAAATATAACAGGAGTGCCAACTTTAGCGGTCGTAGGCCGCTGGCGAGCTTTTTTTTGGGAGTGTAAGTGGGGCCCCCTATACGCTAAGGGGCCCCGTATAATTGATACGGCTGATACGGCGGTAGCTACGCCCCTGACGACACTGGAACTTTTTTGACGAGAAATAATCAAGAGATTAGAGATATTTAATAGACATATTGGAAAGGATTAAGAAAAGCTTACTGACTTTATCTACAAATTTATATTAATTGAGTAATATTGTCTTAATACAAAATAAAGTGAACAACTATAGAACTTTATACTAATTTTAACTTTGCCCGCGTTTTCGGGATATTAATTAGCGTGTATGTTATTAGAGATCATCGTCTACTTTTGTACAAACATTCATGAAATTCCGTTCAATAATATAGTTTTACGTGAAAGAATAACGAACACCCATACATCCACACTAACGCATGTAAGATTACTACTTCAAAAATGTATTTGTACAGTTACCTGCAGAGAAAAGTAACCTATCTATTTACAACGCAACAGGCAACGGAAACGTTGCTGTTCCTATATTTATGTTACCGGCAAAACCCGATTTCAGGTTAAACTAGTTTGGCCTAGGCCAAACTAGTTTATCCTACTCGTGTCAGGACAAACCAGTTTGGCCTAGTCTAAACTAGTTGGGCCTAGGCCAGACTAATTTGTCCCGACACAATAAGGCAAAACTAGTTTCTCGTCAGTCTAAAACTGATTAGAACCGAATTGTTACGGATTTATATTTATTCGACAAATCTTTGTGCTTAAAACGGGATCCTGCCTTCTCGCCGAAAATTGTTTGGCCGATTATCACTTGCCAACCAACGGTTCGCCTATTTTTCACTTTGACAACTAACGATTGTCAAATTTTTGTATGACAACGTTTCATTTGGTAGAATTAATGGAGCTGATTATTATGATGACACAACACGTTCAGAGCACTTATCATTTGTCAAATCCTTCACTAGGCCAGACAACTTTTAGACGAATAATAACGTTTCCTCTGTGTAACGGTTCCCTATTCGTACATTTATATTATGATTAAAAAAAACTAATTTTTACATGCAATTTTTATTTAAGAATTACAAAAAAACCTTAACACATTAATAATTTTTCCTCTGAATATGAAGATTTGTATTCAAAAGAGTTCTGTTGATTCTTTCTTCTTTCTTCTTTGTCCAAGTACTTTTTTTTCTTGGGTTCTGGTGGGGCACCTGTTAATATATTTTCTATTTCCCCCTCGTTTGTAATGGTTTCCTTTATTAATTGTTTTATCAATTTTTCAAAATTGGTGACAGAACCGACTTAGTCAACCCCAACCCCACGTGGTCTGCCCTACCCCTAGAGTGAATGTAAACCCCGGAGGCGCGGAGGGAGAGCAGCCCCCGCCCACTGTAACAAACTGCAGGATGCATGGAGTGCCTGCAGTTAGTTACGCAAGGGCGGAGAGGCTGCATTTCCCGCAGCGCCGGAGACGTTTGGAAGCCTGTTTGTGTATCAAAAACCCCTGAATTCTCCCTAAAAGTGCATACAAAGCAACTTTGTAATTATAATGATTTGTCGTTTTCTTTATAAATTTGGTCCGAAACCTTACTTAATACATCATTTTGGTAAACAATATTCAACTAAATGAATATTACTCTAACTAACGACTAGCCTGACAAGAATAGTTTCTTGTTCCCGACACGATTAGGCAAAACTAGTGTTTTGCCTAATCGTGTCAGGACAAACTAGTCTGGCCTAGGCCCAACTAGTTTAGACTAGGCCAAACTAGTTTGTCCTGATACGAGTAAGATAAACTAGTTTGGCCTAGGCCAAACTAGTTTGACCTGAAATCGGGTTTTGCCGGTAACATTTATAAACAGGTGGGTTACTTTTCTCTGCAGGTGACTGTACATTATGTACTCTAAATAAATATTAGAGAAAAGCATCAAAGTAATTTATCCTATAATATAAGCATTAAATGATTCAAACTAGTCAAGATTGCGTTAATTACAACCGACTTGCTTTATTACGCTTTACCTTCTAACACCGTGAGAAAAATAACTGGCAGTACAAAGAAAGTGTACACAGAACAAAAAGTGATTACAAATTGTTTAACTAAGTACAATACCTATCGGATATTACGTGTTAGACTGTTAGATACTTCCGTGATAGAAGAATTAATAAGCAAATTAAATGCGAATTGAAAGGGCTCATAAAAAATCTAAAATAACTTTTAATCGATGATAATACTACGACCGGAAGCCATCAAAGTCTGACAAATTGACATTTGTTGTGTAATTTCGATCAAATGTCATTGATAACCGATATGATTTGATAATAATGTATATAAAAGTATACGCCCTTTTGTATTGCTCTTGATGTAATATTAATTTAAAAAGAAAGTTATGACTTAAGAGTATTTATACTAGGTCAATAATGTCCGATTCGAGTTTGATTACCTACATTTTGAACTATTTAGTATTATGTCATATAGTGACATATAAGTACATTAAAAATATAAAAGACACAATTAACTTACATGTTAGAGTCTACAAAAGTATGTCATATAACAATATACCTGTAACAAAGCGGATTCTATTAGGATTTTGTTATTAATAATAAATAACTTTAATTATTATTTACATTTTCACTAATATTAAAACCCCTTTTACGACAGACGACGTTCAGAGGAGAATTTGAGTTGCAATGGTCATTTATAATAAAATAATAATAAATAAACGCTAACACACTCATACGCCCGCAGTAGGTTATTATCTGTGTCGCGGGTGGAATGAACACACATATAACACATCACAATCACACCCATGACCCGAGTACAAATATTTATCTTTCACATAAATATCTGCCCCGACCGGGAATCGAACCCTCTCGCTTCGCAGGCAGGGTCGCTACCAACACAACTTACTTACACAACCAACTTAGGTAGTAATGTTCCTATAATACCAGTTATTTATTATTTGTTTTATAACGTAAGAGTTTAGTTCTTTATGCCACTGCACTACAGTCAAAGATCTATTCTAAACAATATATTCCTGCAGTAACTGAAAAACAGAAATTAAAAAAGTAATTTATCAATGCTATTATTCAGCGCAAAATATTACACGAATTTTATTTGCTAGTGTTAAAGCCAGGTTCAAGTATCATATTCATGTTACTTATTAGTGCGTATTGTAATTTTTTATGCTCAACACAACCGAGTTTTTGCAGCGATTTCTTGAAGTCCTACATAATTTTTATTTAACCCAACAGGCGGATCCGGTTGCAACCGAACCGCAGGTTACGCAGGTACATCAAATAATTAATGAATTAAATTACATACTCTACCTAAATCGTGTCACGGCAACACGGCCTTTTCAAAACTGATACGTATCATTATGTATCACATAACTTCATTTAAGTAGCTGGAAGATATTGTTACACGCATGCTTTAACATGTTTAATGCGAGTTATTTAATATGAGACGATATTTTCTATTCAGTAGGTATCTAGTGTGCCCTTGCTCAGTACATGTCAGAATTCAAAGCTTGCTTTTTGCTGTACAAAAGAAACTTTGCCAGTAGGTAGTTTGAAAACAGATATTCCTGCTTCATACTATTTTTAACTGACTTGAAGGAGAAGGTCCTCAATTGGGTTGTTTTTTTTTGTTACCTTAGAACTCATTAAGAATCGATTTAAAAAATTTAAAGCTTTTTGATTGGTATCATATTTATCAAAATTCAGTTGTAATGAGCATGAGGAATTTAGAAAAAATCGATAGGAAAAAAACACATGACAAAAGCGGTAAAAGCTTATTTGAAAGATAAGCGTAGTAACATTGAGGTATAAGTACACTTAGAGAAGACATCTCAAACAAAATGTGTGTTCCCGCCGGGAGGTTCTATTTTCAAAATTGAGCCCCTGTTCTCCTTTCAAAATCGAACGAATCCATTGGACATTGAAGCCGCGCGGCGCCAATTCATTGGAACGTACATTGTGTGCGGTGTCTGTTCTATACGCTAGTAATAATACTTCAATGCGTAGTAACAATAATAAATTTGTATTAAGTAATAATGATGATGAATATTGTTATTATATTATAGGGCTATCAAAATCTAGACCAATATTTAATCTGTATGCTCTTGTATCTACGTGTTGTTGATTCTTATTTTGAAAATAAAGTAAAACAATTGCATGTTGCTAACATCTTGTTTTAATAAATATGAACTTGATACCGTTAAAGAACCACTTTCTGAAGCAGTTGTAGTCTAATAAGGAAATTGAGTAATCAGCAGAATATACAACGAAGTGCAAAGAATGTGAAGCATAAAGACACTTGTTGGCATGCAAACATGAAAATTAGCAAGCACACCGCACATTACTCTCGATTTCTACGATTTCAAAGAACAGAATTATTGCGTGCTTATTATCAAGGAAACGTTTAATGCAATCGTGTAACTCGTATTCATTTGGTTTAGTGGCAGAAACAAGTCATCATAATTAATTATTGTAATTCTAATGATTGCTGTCAAAGCACTAGTTGAATCAGAATACAATTTTGTAGCTCAGATTATAAGTTAAGGGTTCGCCGCACTGTGTTCAAATGGAGTGTTGGATTTGAGCAAAAATTTCATAACCTGTTCAATTTAATCCTCCAAATACTTTTTTCTTGTAGGTTAATACGCTTTAATTTTCAACCGGGACGGGACGGGTTGGGTTCTTTGAGTAACCTATAAAGTTAACCTTATTATCTGAACATAATTAACAATAGCAGTCCACTAAACATTGACTTCACTCACTTAATTTTTTACTAAACAGGTTAACAGGTTCATTGTTATCGTTAAAAATCAGTTGATGGGAAAATCAAGAATGGAAACAATAGGTTCAAACGTCACAACACTCAAAACAGTCAAGTATTATATGTTGAATTTATTATACTTGTGCGTGTAGTTCGAAGTTGGAACTTCGATATCGATTTCGACATACGATAGATACATATTTTAGAAAGAGGATAGATAAATTGAGGATTGAAATTTGTTTTGAAGAATACTAAGAACCTTGTTAGTTAGTGAGTATTTTGATGATGTTCACTCATAGTTTGATGGTCTATGTGCCCATTATTCGACTATCGATATAACTCTTCAGGAGTCTCCTGATCACTGTCAATTCAATAAACTTTTATCTTTTTAAAGAACGTTGGAATTCCCACAAAATTGATCGAGATGTTTATAAAACAAAAAAAAAACGTAAAGAGGTAACCAAAAATAAAAACAGATCGATAGTCGCAGAAAAGAAACGTAGGAAATGGCCGTGAGACCCGTGCCGTAAGCATAGACCTATATGTATATACTGCCGTAAGTCGCTGATGGATTTTAGCATTTGTAGCCGATGGTTTCACAACATACGAGCATGTCCTGTGTTGCGCTGTCGCCGGACAATTCCGATCGTATCGGCACATGTAGGCTAGTACTACCACTTTACAATTCTGTACTCCTGATAACTAGTAACAAAATCAAGACCAGCTTACGTAATTCCTTCAAGATTTGATCAACAGATGTATTATTAAAACGTTGAGTACTACTTCGCTGCATTTTTAATTACCGAACCCTGCTTTTAAATTAACGTACTTATAATTATGTGACTTGTAATACAGGCTTAAAAAGACCTAATTCATGCACCAGGCTCTCAGTACACTACTAGAAAGGTGAACTATTGAATGTTGGCTTGTTAGAGATTGTCTACTTTAAAAATGAACGTGCCCCCACTAAATATTATTGTTACACCCTGTAAGTGAAACTTTTTATTTCTATTTATTTAATACAATAATTGTTATCATCATTTTTTTCCTTAACATTGCCACATAAATTGCTACTTTAAATATGTACTTAATAATACTAAAAGATTGAAAGCAATATAAGCAAACCCAGAAGAACACGTACACAAATCAATAAATTATTGTTTTAATAACTGATTTCTTGTTAATGATTAAGATAATAAACAAACACGAGATAGTAAAATCAAAATAACAATTACATAACAGATTACAAGGTACTTACCGAATTGACTTGTAAACTTCAATCGGTTCAGACAGTAGCAGTGTACTCACTGTACTCGTATTGTATAAGCTTATCTCAGTATTATCTAAGACTGTCTAACACTAAACAACTTATTTCCTATGGTAATACAGCTGTTTATCCTTATGCAATTAAGGAACAATGATACAAGAAGCTCAGTGAAAGTGTTCTCGTTTTAACGAACTCGGTACATTTAGCGTAATCGAGCACAGTTGCTGTAAGCATTCTTGCGAATTAGATCATTCGTGTTCTACTGTCAAATAAATCTTGGCTGTATGGACACCAGAAATGTAAGGGACCAGCTATCGACGAGAATTTAGGTAATTCATCGTAAGAATTCATTCTAGAATACGGGTGTTTGTTATCTGTATTGTACACTTATATTGCAGTTGTAAGGAAACTCTTCTGGAACGAAGTTCCTTATCGCGCGTTGCGAAAGGGGGCTAGGCGGAAAATTTGGTAACGAAAAGTTGTAACGACACTTTTTGCCGTCGTTAGTCGTTACAACTCGTGCGGCGTCGTTGCACGTCGGGCGGCGTGCGTATGTTTCTCTGTCTGTCTCTCTCTCTCTCTCTTATAGAAAGCAAGCCAGATATTTTCGTTTCTTGCAGTAAGTACTAGGATAGCAAAAACATGCAAGCGAGTGTGCCAAAACAAATCTGGGGTATTAAATTTCTCATCGGCTTTGTTCACCTAGTAGCTTGCAAAAACTTGCTGCATGTTTTTGCTATCCTAGTACTTACTGCAAGGAACTTCGTTCCATCCGGGTGTTCCTTGACACCTCTCAAGTTTTTTGTTTTCAACTATGGTTGAAACCAAAGTTTTTCCAACTATCATGATTTAACTTAACTCAGAATTAGGAAAACTTGAATCCATCTTTTAGTTCCTTGTCATTGGACAAGGCTATGGCGAACGAACCATTCTATTGAATGTTGCTGGATCCTATTTTATTTATTTATTCTTTATTGAACCTTACACAAGTAATGGAACAAAAGGCGGACTTAATGTATACTATACTATGTTAATATCCAACTATTTTATCTCAATATCCAATAAATAAGTAGAATCTTTTTTGCCCAATTCACTTATAATAAGCAACACTAAATAATATCCTAGAGATAAGCCGTGCCATGCCTCTATGGATTTTCTATGGCAACAAATAAAAAATCATTTCTCGGAAACTTAACAATGTTCAAAAATTAATTAAATTTGATTATTTCGTCGAAACCTGTAAGGTTTCTATAGATGAAGTACACAATACAATACAATACAATACAATACAATGCTCGATTCGAATTACGATTTTTCTTTCTTTACTACGGTATAAATGAAAAACTTTCACAATTTCTTGGCAATAATAAAGTTGCTTAACGCTATTATCGTACGAGATTGCATCGACTACTACCGCTATTCGTTTATTTGCATTTATTCTGCTTTTAATTAAATGCTGGTATATACGAAGACTGCCTATTCGATCACCTCGTGTACTTTCTAGATTCGTGATTACGAAATTGATTTATATTAACAATTAAAAAATAATAGTTATAAAACTCTCTCGCGCAATTATCTTGGTTAATAAGCGTTATCGACAATTCAAATTAAAAATAAAACTGAATTGCTAGTGCAGCTACCTGTTTTATTGTTTGTACAAATTAAATGCTTTGACTGGATGTCTTATTTATCTACGATTTGCTTGCTGCAAGTTTGACGTTGCAACGGTCAATAATGTAATAAAATTGTTCTATCTCAATCGACGGCAGTATCAGTGCATCTATGATCTACTTAAGAGTTATTAATATAGCATTCAATTAAAAAATAAATTCACAGCTATCGATTCAAATATAACGTGAAAATAATAGGTATCTACTAGATATAGGTATTATCGACTTGTAACTTGTAAGTATCTATTATTTCCCTCAAATGATATAGAGGGCAGAACTAATCGAAGGATAACAAAGTAAATTGGAGGTTAGGCATTCATTTTCTTAGTCATAGAGCTAATAATGGTGCAACTGTACCGAGTGTGTTAATTTAGAAAGAACTCTAACAATAGATGTGCCATTTCAGTGGTAAAACGGGTGGAATATTCGCCAGTATGCTATTCCCGTAGCAATTAAATATAGGAGCTAAAATAGATTAGTTACTAAAACTTTTTACCAAATAAAGACATGTCAATTAATTGCTCATACCCTATAATGATAGTATTTATTTAAATTAATACAACCCTTAGTATGCGCTATCAGAAGAATTTGCAGGGAAAAAAAGGTGTGGACTTAATTCACGGAATGCTTCCGTATAAGGTTCTTTCAGTTCCCAAATATGTGTAACAGTTTTTATGTGGTGGTACTGAATGTAAATTGTAATCTAAATGGAAATTCACTTCGCTTTGCATATATGTTAATTGGTTATCCATCCAGGACACATTGCAAAGTCTACGAAAGTGACTCACTCTTAAATTTCGTGAAGATTATACTCAATTTATCATTTTACACATCGGCTTAAGCAGTACCGGCTTTAGCACTACCAGCGCCCTAGGCGAGATTTCTACGGCGCCCCCTATCTGCCATTGAAACCATTTAAAATTGTTCCATACGAAAACAATAAATATGTAAATTCATACAAAGATACCGCTTTCCAGCACCGGAAACTACCTATAAGGGTACCTGAGGCGCCCCTTCATACCTGGCGCCCTGGGCGGTCGCCCAACCGCGCCTTACCCTAACGCCGGCACTGGGCTTAAGGATCTTAATAGTTCTAGATTAAATGGGTTTAAATTGCCGTGAAATTAGAAGTGACTCCAGTTTTACTTAAAAATGGTGTTAAATAAGGTCACAATCTAAATATTCATTGAAACCAGCCTACAAGACCTCCATACGGCCTAGCGTGATATTAAGTCATCCAAATGCATAATTCATCAACGTCAGAATACATGTACCAATACCAACAGCTTGTTACGAAGACAAATCGAACATAAATCGTTAATATCAAATATCGATCAGAATATTGAATGCATTGGTTCCAGTTCATTTAAGACGCAATAGTAGCGATAATCTATCGTAGTATAGAAGATAAATATCCTGGATAAGAAAACAGAGGGGACTACCTATTTAAAATAAGAAAAGAAAGAAAGAAAGGAAAGAAGAAAAAATCTAAATCCCCTAAATCCAAAAATGGTCTTAGAAGACTCATTGAATAATATTTTTGAAAGACATTTTCAACTATACCCCACGCTATAGGGTACGCGACGAATAAAAAAATCATCCTCACGTTACCTGTAGGGGAGGTACCCTGAATCTACGATTTTGAAGTTTTAATAAATATGTATATCCATGCAAAATAACAGCTTTCTAGCACGGAAGGACAGACGTACAGATAGAATTATAAGGGTTCCGATTTTACTTCGGAACCTTAAAAAAGAGGAATAAAGAAAAAAGGAAGAAATAAATACATAAATAAGTGACTTATTAACAACCCTTTCAGTACACAACATAATCGTAAAATTTTGTAAACATGACAAAAAAAAAGTGTGTACAACGCACAACTGGAGTTTAACGCCATGGTGGTGATGATGATGATGATGATGTCTCACATCATCAGAATAGGATGTACCAAGATTATTATTATTATAAAGTGGCGTTGTTACTGATCAACCATCCAACACAATCTAGATTCTGTGTTATGAATTACATACATAACGCATAACGTATTAATTTATTTTACTCCCCACAAAATCTCATACCACGGGCTTAAATATGAAATCGATAGATAAGGAGTTAACCTCAAAAAAAGTTATTAAAAGGGCAACTGATAGCAAAAGGACACCTAGATATATAATTAAATGTAATTGGAATCGTCATCACAATGACATTTAACATCTACTTTTGTTGAGTTATCTAGTCGTAATAATTAATAGCAGTGATAGCCTAGCGGTTAGAACGTTGGTCTCCCGAACGAAGGGGCCCGAAGTTAATTATCACTTGCTTCGGTGAAGGAAAACATTGTGAGGAAACCTGCACACCTGAGAGTGCTTCATAATGTTCTCAAAGGTGTGTGAAGTCTATCAATTCGCACTCGGCCAGCGTGGTAAACTATGGCCTGTACCCCTCACATTGTGAGAGGAGACCCGGAGCCCAGCAGTGGGACAATTATGGGTTGTTACTTTGCTTCTTTATCTAGTTGTAATATGAAATCACACCCACCAAATTGTTAAAAATATTCTGTAAAATTACTATTTTTTTTAAATAACAATTTCACACTCATAGCGCCCCACATTAGGATTCCCTGTGTCATGGGTGCCATGGATAACACACAAAACAAGGACATTCACACCCAGACCGAGAACAGAAATTCAAACTCATCATTTAAGTTTCCGCCTCGCTGGGAATCGAACCCAGGACCCTTGGTGCGGCGATCCAGCATGGTAACCACTGCGCCCCACAGGTCGTCAATTGTTAAGAATATTCTAGAAGTATCATTAATATTGATATCAGTATCAGTGCATAAAATACTGAGAGAAAGTGTTTATTGAATAAAATAATACACTGCATAATTAAGCGTATTTGCTAATTAGTTTTGTAAAAGTAACTAAGAGTCAAAGATTGAAGGTACTGTTAAGTTATAAGCCTAAAGGGCACTGCGGCTTGGAGAGTGGTGACCTGGTGACACAGGAGACCTTGGAGTAAACCTTAGACTTTATCAGTTGTCCTTTTACTAACTGGTGTTACAATATCAAGTAACATGTGCAATGTGCATATTAGTGTTAATATATTTATCATTGACATTGAACTATTAATAGGAATAAAGTCTATTATTATTGTTATTCTTACAAATTTAGTTGAAGGGATAAACTTCAAGGCTAATGTACTAAATAAAAGATTATTAAAAATTCTCCAATCTCTAAATCTAAAATATAATAAAAATTAAGCTAATTAATTATATTTTCATTATATGTATAGGCATGGACCTAAAAGGTGAGTGGCAAAAATATCAGTAAAACCGGGCAAGTGCGTGTCAGGCCACGCGCAATGTAGAGCTCCGAAGTAGTACGTTTATCGACTAATATGCCATGCCAAATTACAGCGTTCTAGCTCTAAGGGTCTCGGCGCTTTGCTTCGGATAGACAGACGTACGGACGGACAGACAGACGGACGGACGGACAGACGGACGGATGGACGGACGGACGGAGAGACGGAGAGACGGACAAACGGACAGACGGACAGACGGACAAACGGACAGACGGACAGACGGACAGACGGACAGACGGACAGACGCACAGACGGACAGACGGATAGACGGACAGACGGACAGACGGACGGACGGACCCTGCAGAACAGACAGAACCCTAAAAACGTAGACTTAAATATTTCAAAAATGGAATTAAAAAGCTACTAATGTTTTATATAGATCGCATGTAATAGACTTTGAATTGATAGTTGATACAAATAATTACAACACAATAATAAGATAATATTATTTTGATGGTAACGATACTAAGGATGCTAAAAGATAAGAAACAACCACAAATTAGGAACTCATTTATTTGCGTCGATGAAGTGACCTTGTCCGAATGTCGAAAGTTCTTAGGTCGTCCAAAGGGCAACAGATTAGCAACAGATTATAACGCTTCGTAGAAATAGTTGCTTGACGAGGAAGCTGTAATAAAATATGCAACGATTGGTGAATCATCGAAAGCAACGGATATTGCCAAGCGTTAAATCACTTGATACGGTTTTGTGCTCATTTTTAACCCCCGACGAAGAAAGAGGCGTGTTAAAGCATGGAGCATTGAGATAGAAGGAGGGCCATCTCATATGAAGGGAAAGTCGAAAAAGTGTCCAGCTGTTTACAAAAAATAGAGGTTCCAATAATGGGCATTTCCGAAAGGCGCTAGTGTGATACAAATAGCAAACCATGAACGTAGCTGTTGTAGACGGAGTGAAGTTTGCTGAATCATGCCTAGTGCATCCACAGTGTCACTCGTAATGAATGGCGCTAGTGCCGCTAGTGTCCGCCAACAGCACCGCAGCGCCTACTGGAATTTTACGTGTTTTACGGACACTTTTCATATACAGAGATGGCATTCCTTCTCTCTATTTTCAATGTGTTATAGGTAAGTTTGACGTGTCTGTTATCTGACTCTGTGTATCTGTGGAACTGTATGTCTGTCTGTGGTATCATAGGTCCCAAAAGAATGAACCGATTGTGATCTAGTTTTTTTTTGTTTGCAAGGCGAGAGTGTTCTTAGCAACGTTTAGAAATAGAGCTGTCGGGGGTTTTTTGACTATTACTCCATTTTCCACACTTACATTATAAATCTGTTTAACTTATCCTCCTGAGGATAGAGATAGAATGCCTTGTTTAAGCACCACCAGAATGAGTAATGTAAAAGCAATTATGAACAGCAATTAAAATAGATCACAGAAAAATCGCGTGTTACATTTAAATTAAATGCTCTTGAAAGTAGGAAACCGTAAAAAATAATCTAACGATCTAATCGAATTTATTCTAAAAATGGCGTTTATTATTCTGAAACTCTTTCCTGAAAAGTAATTGCTCGTAACATGAACATCAGATTCTGTTCGCTGTTGCAGATGGTTGCGTAATACAATACAACGTTATAAAATAGTATAATTAAAACTCTGTATGCTAACCAGTTGTAAGATGACCCATCGTTATTAAACACTTATTATTTGCGTTGATAAATATCCAAGCAGCTCACTGTAACATCGAATACATTACTCGTGTATCAAGTCCAAACCAATCATTGTTCCATCTGCTAAAACGTTCACTTTCACTATTCACGCTTGACCGCTCCCGACGGGCGTCCGGTAAGAGTTTACAATATCTTGAAGAAACCGTACAGTTCATTATTTAAGGATGTGGATGGGAATTGGTGAACGACTTAAATATTATCGCAAACATTACTGCACTAAGCCAGCCTATGATTTGTATACTATTTGAAGGTTATACTTCTTATGGGACTCGAAAAACAAGGTTGCGTTAAATGTTTGCGCTACCATGGAGGGGGTATGAAAGCACTGGATAGTATAGTTTTTGTATGTTTGCAACCAATAAACTCAAAAACTACTGAATTATTTAGTGACGAATAATTATTCAATCAAACATTTAATAACTAATCAACATTGTTAGAAATATCTATCCACGAATAATAACTACGGACATCTTAAATGCAGTAATATTAACGCCGTGTCAGTTATGCTAATTAACAAGAGATTTGATCTGACATCTAAATCTATGTTTTACTAGTACTTATGTAATATTATAATAATAATATGTGATTGCAAGAATGAAATTTAAAACGACAGTTTTAATTTCATTTCATTTTAAATTAATCAAATTTGCCTGTAGCTAGTGTAGCTTCGCCCTACGGGCAAATAGAAATTCAAATAGAAAACATAGAAGAGTTCCTTCTAAGTGTATAAAAGATTTATTTTCAACTTTGCATATCAGATTTTTCCATCTCTTGCACACAAAAAGCGGTCGTGCATTTAAATAAATATTTTTAAGCGCTTAACAAACAATTACCAAATAACTAGGTTAAATTATAATTGTTAGATTAGATATACATATAATAATAACAGTTATTGTCCTGTAAAAGAAACTTTTTATGCAGACCTTCAATCAAATTATTTTTTACCGAAGCTAATCGAATAGTAACTAATTGTAAAACGGATAGCGTGACCTTCTTTTGCATTTCATAATCGCGATCCCACCCACAGCGTATGCATCATTATTAAACGCTTTATCAAAATACTCAACAGTAATTTCGATTACTAAATCGATTTCAGGATCATTGTAATGATTAGGTGTATTTATTATTGAGGTATCATTATAATTAGACTTTCATTACTCTTCGCGATAATTTAATTAAAAGAAAATATTTTAGTAATAAAGATTGAATAGAATTCTTAGAAACATAAACTTGATACTATACTAATTTATTTCTAGTTCAACTCGTGACCGAAAATTAATCGAGACAGGACGGCAGTAAAAGAGCATCAAATAGAAAAGTTATCCAACTATCGATTAAACATTACCGCTAGATATTTTATGAACAAACTAATGAAAGCTTAGATCTTGTAGTAAAGAGTCAGTGGCATTGAAAGTTATCTGTGGTTTGTAAGCAAATCGTAGTCCTACTGTTGAAACTAACACCACATTATGGACTATGAACAAACATAAGGGCGCTTTCTCTAAACAATATGGTTACTTAGAACTCTTAAAAGCGTTGTAAACGGGAGAATTACCGTTTACAACGCTTTTATTGTATAGATATTAGTTCACTTCTTCGTCGCAACCCCATAACCCACTATTATTATATTATCTTAGTTATCCCAAGGCTTGAAAGTTCTGTCTTAATGTGATAAGTACAGTCCTGGTACTTATCACATTAAGACAGAACCTGGTACACTTGGCATAACCAAACTTCACACACGTTTTTGAAAACATGGAGAATAATGCTGAACGCACATTTTGTCCGCACCGTCCGCGCCGGACGCATCGCGTTTGTATGAAATCACATGAGAGCCCGATGCGCCGACGACATATTATGCGTCCGCATATAAATGTGCGCTCACCATAATTGTACAGATTTCTTAAGGATACTCTTCACCAAATAAAAATAACAAATACGGTAATAAATAAATTGAAAAATTATACATACCTACCTGTAGCACCTACGTATTTGAATCTAGGCCTGGTAGGCCAACATTCATAATATCACTAGGCCGTCGCTATGCTATATCATTATTATGTTAACATTATTATAATTCATTTAAACATATAATTAAATCCTTGATAAATGATATTTCCTTTTCGGTTATAATAGCTTGAGTTAAACACGATAATAATGGGTTTAGGTTACGTAGGCGATAATCATACTGTATTATTTGAAACCCCAAACGAGAGCTTAAGATAGTAATTTGTTGCTATAGGTAACCACAGAAGAAATAATAGTACTTATAATAAGTACTATAACTCCAATACAAATATCAATATCAAAATGTAAATATACAATTAAGTATATTTTACCCAAGTAACATTACTAGATTAGACATTTGTTACAGTGGCTTCAACTTATTAACAGCCCAAAGACACGTAACTTAGCGAATTTGCAACAGTACTGCCATCTAGTTATAAGCTTTAGTACTAAATAGAGTATGTAGGTCCACAAAAGTTGTACCACAATTGTCCACAAATACAGTACGCTACTAATATTTGAACCTTTTATAAATTATGGTATTTTTTGTTTCATTGTTCTTTTTTAACTTGCCTTCGAAAGTATTGTACGGCCACTACTGAGCACGGGTCTCTCCTAAACCTATTTCAGAGGCCTCTTTGGACGGCATTAAAACTTCCGACACTGGGGTTGATCATTAACCAAACCAACCCGCACTGGTACAGCGTGGTGGGGTATGCTCTAGGCCTGCTCAGTTAAGAGAAACCCGAGTCCTGTAGGGCTGAGGGCTTAATCTATTCTGATCAATTCCGCCCTATGAGTAGGTACAGACTGTTATCATAATCTAGATTTAGTTATCATCATCTTAAATCTGGAATGTAATTTATTCTGACTTTTAGACACGTGTCAATATCAGAGTCTGCATCTTGCATTCGCTTTATCAAGATGAACATGCAATTGCAATATCTAAGCTTAATGTTTTATTTTTACTTTAATTAATTTTACATTCAGGTTAAAGTATCGTCAGGGGCGAGCTACCGCAGTATCAGCCGTATTAATTATACGGGGCCCCCAGCGTATAGGGGCCCCCACTAACACTCCCAAAAAAAAGGTCGCCAGCGGCCTACGACCGCTACAGTCGCTGGCACTCCTTTTATATTTGACAGCTGACGTTAACATTGACGTGGGCCCTCACAACAAATATTGATATGGGGCCTCCTTAGGGCTAGCTACGCCACTAAGCTTAGTGCTATTTATTTGACAGGTTTCTAGTTATTGAGTTTTAAAAACCGATCTTAGTTGCAATTAAGTGTAAGATAAAGCAATCTAAATGTGCTTAAAAGCAACTTGCGAATTGCAGAACTTTTTTTTTCTCTTTTTGACTAATGGTTATACTTTTTTATGTAATAGTACATTTTTAAAGGATTCCAAGGAATACTGTTAAGATTTTCGCCTTTAAAAAACGTTTTAAAGTAAAAGCTCTTGTTAAATAACTTATACTTTTTACGTGAAAATCAACGGTCATGGTACCCCAAAGCGAGTAAGTTGTCTACTACTACCGAGTATAATTAGTGAGAACAAAGCGGTAGATACGGCTTTTGTTCCCACTAGTCCGACGGTAGAACTAGTGAAAAAAAAATCCCACTAGTTCTAGGATAGGACTAACGAATAGAATTAGTGAGAACAAAGCACTAATACTTACCAGTATCTACTTACCAGTATCTACTTACCAGTATCTACTTACCAGCCATCTTAATCTCGGCGTTCTTACGTGAAGATTTTTAAATTAGGTATAATTTTAGAAGCGCCTGCACGTCACGTTGTACTAATGGTTAACTACAACGCCTAGGCCAATAAAAGGCCTATCAATCAGTGTTTCCAACCCTAATTTAGATTAAAATTGCAAAGAAGCTTTCAAAAAGCTGTAGAAAAGTGCAAAATTCTACTTAAACAACTGTAAATGGTCGCCTATTGTTTTGTGTTCCTTCCTTGTGCTGTTTATGTATATTATGTTTTGGTGTACAAACAATAAAGTGTTAAATAAATAAATAAATAAATGTACAGTTTTTCTTATTTTGTATTATTTAATAGCTGTAATCAATAAAACAACATCAAAATTACTCGTATACTTGTACTCGTAAATCAACTTTAAATCTTAACAAATTTACTCAATTTCTACTGACTGAAAAACTGACTCGTTTTCAATCTGCACATCCTCTTGATTTTCAGTTTCTTCTTTATTTTTAAAATCGTACATATATTTATGAATTTTTTTTAAATGGTCATCGGTAGCATTGAACAATTTTTAATTTCTGACTTTGTAATTAAAGTGCCTAAAGATGGTGGCAGACCGTTTCTTCCTAAGTTTGGGTTAGGTAGCGGATAAAATGGATGACCTTAGTATAATAAAGAAAAAACTGTAGATTTTGAGGTCTAAACCAAAAACTGTGAAGATATCGAAAAACTGAAAATCTACAGTAAAAACTGTGGAGTTGGCAACTCTGCTATCAATCTAATCAATTTAATTACCGACAAAGAATAACCGATAACCGATAACCGGCAACCGACAATCGACATCACTCATGCATAAGGATAATGTTTGATGAGTCTATTAAATATCCATTCTCACCGATATGATTACGTTTCCGGAGATTTCCATATTTAGCCGTAAACTTTTCTTGCTACGTAGGAGTTAACTATTTCAGTGTGTACTCACGGTATCTTGAAGTTTAGCTAAAAACAATTTATAAAACGACTATTTTACATATTTTTTTTTGTAAATTCAAACGTTAAATTTATTTATATGTAGTTAATTCTGATGAATTTCAGTATAAGTATCAAAAACAGAAAAAAAAACGGGCAATTACGTGTCAAGCCACACACAATGTAGGGTTCCGAAGTAGTAAGTTTATCGACTATTTCTCATTAACTACTTATGCTAACATAGCTGTCATAGTTTTCCTTGTAAATTCATTATATAAACTATTTTTGAGCATGGACTGAAATAGCTTGTCTGCGTGGGTGTTCCCGTCCACCTACAATGTAGGTGTCTTCAAGAGAAGAGTGAATAGGCATTTATTAAGTTAGTGCGTTCACCATCTTGGCATCACTTATCATCACTCCATCGCCACTTACCATCAGGTGGGACTGTTGTCAAGCACTAACATATTTTCTGTAAAAAAAAAATTTCGCTTATCCAACTCCAACAATTTTAGCCGGCAGGGGGGGAACTTCACTTAATTAGCACTTTAAAGCCAAATGTTTCGCAAACGGACCCCTAAATCCAAAAATGGTTTTAGAAGACCAATAATATTTATAAAAGACCTTTTCAGCGATACCCCACACTGTAAGGTACGCGACAAATAAAAATTTCATCCTCACGTTACCTGTACGGGAGGTACCCTGAAAAAAATGTTTGTCCATATTTTATTCCACGATTTTGGAGTTTAAATAAATATGTATATTCATGCCAAATTACAGATTTCTAGTACTAAGGGTCTCGGCGCTCTGCTTCGGACAGACACGACGAAAACGACTATAAGGGTTCAGATTTTACTTCAGAACCCTAAAAACTATGAGTGACTAATCAAAGAATGAAGTAACAAAAAAGTTAAACAAACATCATCTTTATCTCATTGTGCAAATTTGAGACAGGTAATAAAACTAGCAATAAAATTGTTTGCTTTACATTACCGCATTTATTACGTAAAGTCAATTAATTTGTCAACAAACACGGTAATACACCGTACTTCAGTGTTACACCGCGCGAGCCGTCAATGCTTAATACTAGGAAGAGAGAAATTGTCTCATCGATTACAAAAACACAGCAATCGTTGTATCTTTGTGCTGTCGGCGAAGAACGATAAGCGAAGTTAATTATTCCAGCAGGTAATATCAATAGCTATAATAATAAAGTATAAGAGTTGCCGCTAATAATTTCGTGCCCTTGTGTGATAATAAATATAGTTAAGTAAGTTAGTCCTATTTACCATCTTAGAATACATCATGACTATCAAGACATCATCGAGTGGGATTGTAATCAAGTATTAACTTCTAAATTATAAAAAAGGACATGTTCTGAAGTCCATCAGATAGTGTCACAAAATGAACGAATCTTACCAGGGACCGATGTTTTCTCCGATCTTGAATGTTTTTGATGTTTAGTGTACCATGTTTCGCAGGTATATAATATACGAGTAACCGCCCTCGCTTTGCTTCGGTTTTCTTATTTTTTTACACCTTGGTTTACATTATTGGAGTTTTATTAAGGATCCCAAATTTTTTTGAAAATATAATTAGCCTTTGTTACTCGGGTATAGTGTAGCTTCCTAAAAGTGAAAGAATTTTTGAAATCGGTTCAGTAGTTTCGGAACCTATTTAATGCAAACAAAAAATCAAATCTTTCCTCTTTATATATTAGTATAGATATAGATTACCCACAACATAGAGAATCATATTGCTTAGGAATTATTATGGATAACGTTTAAAATTATTTAGTTTTTGTCTTATTCATTAGCATTTAATTATACTTTATTTCAATGCAATAATAGATGTCGTTGTGTGAAATATGACTTAGTAACGAATTTATTTATATCAAAATATATTTTGAATAATTATCGCTCACTCGCCAGCGGTCAGCCAAGTGTCGCACCTGATTCTAATTGATTAACTTGCAATTTATAACGTAGCTGCTCTGATAAATTCCTAATAAACCCGCCTTGGGGCACCAGCGGTAACTGATGTATTTATGTTAGTAATAGCAAGTTTTATGCAGTCAGTTCAATAAATCACTACTTTTAATTATAATACCTGGGCTTTTGAGCAAGCGTATTTCGAGTGTTGCCAGTACCTAGTGCACTGGTTTCTATTATCTAATGAATTCTGAGTAAGATTAGGATCTGTTAAATAGGCCTCGTAATTATACGGTAATAGAACGCAGACAATTTTATGTACTTTTCATTTACTTTGAAACTAATGCTGGCTGTATCTGATGGTCTAACTCTAGTCTTATGTAAGTCGACACGAGATTCAGATTTTGTAAATTATATTTACCGCAACTGTTATTTAAATGATGTGACAAGTTGTTCGGAAGTTACAGACCAAATTACAAGAATTTCGATATTTCCGAAAAGTAAAGGTGAAATAAATCGAACATCATCAATGAGCATCAAAGTTATGTATCTACACGATATCGTTTAACATTGTTTTAATGTCAATATATTGCGGAAATTATGAAAATGTCATTCGCGTCAGGTTGCCGAAATTGGATTTCAAATTTAATGGAAATGACTTCCAGTTTTAAGAAAGAATCTTCTACCCGTCTTCTTCGAATCTTCACTACAAAACATTTCATATAAAGGATGTGTCAAATTAGGTCCCATAAACGATTAAATGTGCAGTCAACAATGTTTACAATGTACTAATAAGGAAGTAAAAGTTGGGTCAAATGAAGGCCGGGTATCCTAAGTTAGTGTCAGTGTAAATAAAAAGGCCGCAACAATGGTAGACGATGCAAACATTGAGCAACGGATGATGTTGAAAGATAATAGAATCGATCGTATCGACAGAATGGTCATTTAAGTGTAACGTTCGACAAAATGTAGATCGAATCAGCCAGAAACTGTAACAGCGGCTAACGAGGAAGTAAAAGTCCTTGTTAAAGGATAGAGTACCTTTGAGCCCCCTCCACTCGTTGCGACACTGTGACAACGCGGTGACCAATGTTCCTGCACTAAATTTGCATTAGCACCTGCCAAGAACGCCAACTATTTTTATCTAATAAACATATCTCTCGAATACATTACCGGTTTCAACTGCTTGTGAAATGACTAGATCGACGATTTTGTGTCACTTGTTAAATAATTACACGCCTTCTGTTTAAAACGTTACGATAGTAACGTTTGTTTGCGAATTTAGCGAACAGAAAAGTAATTGCTGTTACCACAACAAATTCGTTACATAAAAATAAGTAGATCAAAGTAATTTTATTATTATTTAATGAATTTATTGTCGAGCTGAAGGAATTTAGATGTGAACTCAACGAGCCTGAATTTCATGCTCTGTTTATCACACTTGTAAGCATAAGGCATACTGCCAGGTAATTATAGCTGATAAAGAAGCATGAAATTGAATCTAAAATTACCAATACACTTGTTTCTACTTTATCAATAGCAAGTTTGTAAGAGATTGTAAGTAGTTCCATTATTTGTAAATGAATATCTTTGTATATAATCTCTGTGGTGCTTGATTGTTCATCTGTTGTTAATTGTTTTTATAGATTTTTCACAATTAGATTTTTCATTGCGTATGCAACTAAAGTTCTTAAGCGTTACGTAAAAAATACTCCAGTTTCTTATACATGTAGAATTTATTAATAATTTGTGTACTTAATATGTCAACTCAAAAAGAACTGACACTTAAAAATTTAAGTTGAGTAACAATCAGTAACAATAACAATGATAATAATATAACCACATACCTGCCTGAAATTGACAACACTAATTCTAAATCGTCGTTCCCTAAGTAAGTCTCATGGTCTCATTTATATCTGCACTTCACTATGTAATCTATTTTTAAAGTCCTAAACTATAAAATACAAAGAAAATTCGCGCTGACTCCTACAATTACCGCATTAACGTACAAAACATTTACCTAACTAGTTTTAATTTTGAAGAGATTATTTGGAAGAGCATTTTATAATATTAAATTTCTTTCATTGCAGATGCAATCAACGCAGCTGATGACCAATCAACGTCAGCGTCATGGTGGCAGGCCGGCACAGCGACACCGTTCCGCGAGAACTCTGCCAGTGGAAGCGTATTTTCCTCCACCCACGGCATAGTCCAGACCCATCCAACTGGCAACGATCCCTACGGGAGCTACGCAGGCATCGGCAGCACGGCAGAACCAATATTGAACCCGTTCGTCCAAACGAGCGGCAGCGGTCCGCTCAGTGGCAGCTTCCGAAGCAGCAATCCGCTTCCACCGTTGGCAAGAAACGCAAACGGACGACCTTTCATGAAGCATCTGGACTTTACTAGCAGCGCTACGGCTGAGTTGAGAAGAAACCCTGCGCTATCTGCCCCTGATGAGTGCGCGCGTGCTTGCAGAGAGAACGAACCGCCCAGAATCTGTTACTACCATTTCACTCTTGAACTTTACACCGTACTGGGAGCGTGAGTATTCACTAATCGTACTATCCTTAATATATCGTAATATTATAAACTAGCTGACACGGCGAACTTCGTATCGCCTAACAAACTTTTTTTTCTAAAATAAAAGTAGCCTAAGTTACTCCTTGTTACATCAACTATCTGCCAGTGAAAGTCCCGTCAAAATCGGTCCAGCCATTCAGAGATTAACGGAACAAACAGACAGACAGATAAAAATTGTGAAAAATGTTGTTTTGGTATATGTACCAAAAATTGGTATATGTAAAAAGCGGTTATTTTAATATTAAAACAGACACTCCAATTTTATTTATTTGTATAGATATATAGATTGTACAGATGTGAAAGTTTGTGAAGATGGATGGATGTATGGATGTTTGTTAGTCTTTCACGCAATAATTGCAGAACGGATTTTCATGAAATTTAGCACACAGGTAGACCTTGGTCTGGAATAAGACGTAAAGCACTTACTATCTTGGAAAACGAAATCTATTTTTAAATCAAGTTACTGTGCCAAAATCATTCATAAAATCTCTGACTTTTACGAAAACCACGTAAACCAAATGTAACATAAAACATTAGTTTGTCGACATAGTTTTTCACGCACATCAATTTATCAGTCACTTCAAAGTTGCTTTTAACACCGTTTCTATACGTGAATTGGTACGAATTCCGTTGCTACTGCGTGTAATTGATAGGTGACGACAGAACTTATGCAAACATGGTTTCGTGATCATTTGCGTTAGTTATTCATCCAGGTAGGGGAAAATGTGGTGTAATAAGCAAATAGATACGAAAATTTACACTTAATTCGAGTTACTGGTTCACTTGTTTGGCTTTGACCTTTTACTTGTCTAATACACCGTTTGAGAAGACCTGAAGAATACTCCACGGTCATGCAAAGTGGAATGGTAGAGGATTTAGTGGACAAACAATATATAGGAAGTTCTGATATTGTCTTAAGGCGTTCGATATAGTCAAACGACCGCTATAATTATTACGGTAACAGCTTTATGTTAGTACTCTCTGAAACATGGAAGTAATCAAGTTTACTACTAAAATTGCAGTGCTAACACTTAACTTGGTAAATAAATTATGATTATATAAGCCGTTTGAGTATAAGCTATAATTCATTTATTTTTTGTCATTACAGAGCGTGTCAAGTGTGCACACCAAACGCAACAAATGTCGTATGGTCTCACTGTCAATGTGTCCTCGCCGATGGAGTCGAAAGAGGAATCCTGTCAGCTAACAGAATGTTACCAGGACCATCCATTCAAGTATGCGAAAACGACAAAGTTGTTATTGATGTAGAAAATCACATGGAAGGTATGGAAGTTACCCTTCATTGGCACGGTATCTGGCAACGTGGATCTCAGTATTACGACGGTGTGCCATTCGTCACTCAGTGTCCTATCCAACAGGGAAATACCTTCAGGTAAGCAAAGGATTGCCAAGAGACTTCGATAACGTTATATTATACTTATAAAATACTTCATGCTAATAAGGATTGAAATTTCTTACGTATTATTACAGATATCAATGGCAGGGCAACGCTGGTACTCACTTCTGGCATGCGCACACTGGTCTTCAAAAACTGGATGGATTATACGGCAGCATTATAGTAAGACAACCACCTTCAAAGGATCCGAACAGTCATCTTTACGACTATGATTTAACAACGCACGTAATGCTCATCAGCGACTGGCTGCACGAAGACGCCGCCGAGAGGTACCCTGGTCGTCTAGCAGTAAACACCGGTCAGGATCCTGAATCAGTTCTGATCAACGGAAAAGGACAGTTCAGGGACCCCAACACTGGTTTTATGACCAACACCCCTCTGGAAGTTTTCACTATCACGCCCGGAAGACGTTATAGGTTCAGGATGATAAACGCATTTGCGTCCGTTTGTCCAGCGCAAGTCACCTTCGAAGGACACAATTTGACAGTCATCGCCACTGACGGCGAGGCCGTGCAACCCGTTCAAGTGAATACCATCATCTCATTTTCAGGTAAGAATTTTATTCCAATGTTACGTCATTCCATTATTAACGTTGCCATTAATGATAATCCCGCTGACCACAAAAGTAAAGTGATTTAAACAGCGTCCAAAGTAGAAGTAAATGCGAGTTATTCAACTAGAGAATGCCAGTTATCGCACATAAATTGGTATAATTCGGCGGTAGGTGTAAAAAAAGTCGTGTTTTCGCTCTCCTGTTTTAATTAATTTAAATAACAGATTTAAGTGATTAAAGCTTTAGTTTTTCGATCAATATTTCATTAAACTTACTTGTTGCTTAATCTGAAGCATTAAAATCACAGTTTCATGCGTTAAATAGCACCTAAGTTGCTCTGCCCCGCCGCTATCACTCTGAACTACATTGCACATCACTTCACTGTCCTTTTGTTGCACACCCCTTTTTAAAATGGCTTCATTTGATGCCGTTCTGGAAACTCAACAAGCCATTGAAGCCACCTTGTTGAAGAAGCTCACAGATTTTGAGGCCCAGCTCCGACCTGCAGCACAAAGTACCCCACCAGTGAGTCGTTTGTATGAGGACTTCCTGCAATTTAAGTCTGAGGTGTGGAACATCATGGACCTCTTACGGCAACAAATTTCTCAAATTTCGAAGTCTATGGAAGTAATTGAGATGAGGCACAGAAGGAAGAATTTATTACTTCATGGCATTCCGGAAACTGCAGACACAGATGGCAGCCTCTTGAACCAAGTCATCAAACTTTTCGTGGAGAAGATGGATTTGCAGCATTTCACCAAAGATAGGTTGCAGTCGTGTCATCGGTTAGGCAAATCCTCTGATGGTAAGTGTCGACCGGTCCTCATACGTTTTGCTGACCTGGCAGATCGGGCCACTGTCTGGAGAAAGAAGGTTTCTCTAAAGGGCTCTCGGGTTGTTATCTCAGAGTTCCTGACTCGGAAACGTCAGTCCTTATTCCTTCTGGCACGTCAACGCTTGGGCGTACGAAACTGCTGGACCGTGGATGGAAACATTTTCATTAAGTCGAAGGATGGACTACGTCACCATATTACTTCTGAAGTAGATTTAACGAAGTACAGCGACGCCGTGGATCCTTCAGAGGAAATAGTTCGTAGGAGTCGCTCTAACTCGCCCGTCGCATTTGCCACTGCTTCGGCCTGTGCTGATCATCTTACGAAGGCGAAGAGAACAGCAAGGATTAAGAAATAACTTGTTTAAATGTATTATTCCTGCTTTAGTTACTTTGTTGTTTCGCATTCGTTCTTTCTATCATGTTTACCTTCAAACTTTACACATATCTATTACTTGCATTATAACTTACCAGTCTGCTATTTTTATTGTATAAGTATGACGGTATCTTTTAAATCTTCACTTAAATTGATTTCGGTTTGTGATTCATTTTATCGTGCATTAATTAAACTGTTTGTGTCATATATTATCATCTGTCACTCATGTTTTGACAACGACAGTTGTGTAACGTCTATAGTTAACCGTCATAATACTCATAATTTGTCAAACTCAATTGTTACTTGGTCTATGGTTCATCAATTGCTTACCATGGAGTGCAATGGACTTAAATATCTATGTCCGTGTTTTTAGATATAAAATGTGACTTACACATAAAATAATAATAAGTAACCTTACATATATAATAATAGATTTTGCACACTGTATAGATTTAATTAATAAACATGAATTATGTTATAATTGTATTTCGTCTGTTTGTGCATCTTTATTTTATTTCTGTATGCTTGTGCTTTTCTGTTTGTTTGTTGAGCTTGCATGTGTGTTTTTATTACTGATTATTATTATTTTATTTTTGTCAGAGTTAGCCGGCGGGATTGGCAGATTCTATTGGAATATTTTGTAGCTGGCATTTTTATCAATATAATTATTATCTTTATTATATTTATATTATATTAATATTATATTTATATTTTACTTATATTATTTTTTATTATGTCTGATGATGATTCATTTTTTTCTGCTTGTGATTCCACTGGTTCTTTTGACTCATGTAATGAGCCTGAAACACTTCGTGACTTGGTGCATAAGACTTTTGAATTTTCACCCACTTTATTTAATGTTTGCCACTTAAATGCACAAAGCATCCCTGCCCACTACACTGACCTTTTAGATACGTTTTCTTCCGCTTCTAATGTGCAGGCCATTCTTATTTCTGAAAGCTGGCTTAAGCCCTCGCTTTCCACCTTCTGCTATAGTTTACCAGGGTATGTCCTTATTCGAAATGATAGAGAAGGTAAAGGTGGTGGAGGGGTCGCTATCTATTTACGTTCTGACATATCTTACTCTATTGTGGCAGTGTCCCCCCCACTTTACTCTGCGAAAGCCGAATACATTTTCCTTGAAATTCAGCTTGAGCGTTCTAAGGTTGTACTTGGAGTTGTTTACTGTCCACCTTCCGTAGATTACTTTTCTGGCCTCGAGCACGTCTTAGAATCTCTGTGCTCTGACTACACACATCACATAATCATGGGTGACTTTAATACTGACCTCCTCAAAACTTCTACTGAAAGTGTTAAACTTCAAACCATCCTGTCTTCTGTAAACCTTTCCGTTGTTCCCTCTGATCCTACTCATCATAATCCCGAGTATCCTGATACGTGGTTAGATTTAATAATCACCTCCTCGCCCCATTTAATTATCAAGCATGGTCAGTTGTCAGCTTCTGGTTTTTCGCGCCATGACCTTATTTACCTAAGCTACAAGTTAAAACCTCCCAAGAAGATACCGGAAGTTGTAAGATTTAGAAATTTTGCCAGGATCGATATTACCGCTTTAAACAAAGACGCCTCATCTATCGACTTCTCGCCAGTTTTCGATGCCTCAACAGTTGATGAGAAAGTCTCATTACTCAACAATTCTATTATCAAACTGTTCGATAAACATGCTCCCGAAGTTGAAGTACGACTGAAGCGACCTCCTGCTCCGTGGATCACGCGGGGGGTTCGCATGGCGATGACACGGCGGGACAGGGCTTTTAGGGTGTTTAAGCGTGACAGGTGCGACGACAACTGGCGACTGTACAAACTTGCTCGTAATCGCTGTAACCAAATGGTAAGGGCAGCGAAGCGACGGTACTTCTTCGACAATATCGTTGATTCTTCACCGGCCGACATATGGAAGTTTTTAAACTCTATTGGGATATGTAAACCTTCTGTTAAAAATGACATTCCTTTTTCCCTTGACGCCTTGAACTCTCACTTTACAGCTATTACTCCTCTTTGTCCTGTCATTAAATCCCACACTATTTCTGAAATACCTTCCATGGCCACTCTTCAACTTAAATCCTTTTCTCTCGCTTGCGTTTCAGTTGAGGACATCCGCAAATCTCTTTCTTCCATCAAGTCAAAAGCTATGGGATGTGACGGTGTGAGTCGTGCCATGATTCTTCTTGCTCTTGAACATTTTTTACCCGTCATTACTCATATCGTCAACTTCTCTATGTCTTCTGGTACTTTCCCTTCCTTGTGGAGAAGAGCTTTTGTTATTCCTCTTCCTAAAATTGCCAACCCAATACTCATTAACAATTTCAGACCAATTTCTATTTTACCCTTTATGTCCAAACTTCTGGAGTCCACTGTTCATCGACAATTGTCCTCACAATTACACCAGGCAAATTTCCTCTCCAATTACCAATCTGGGTTCAGAACTGGACACAGTACATCTACTGCTTTAATCAGAGTCTCCGATGACATCCGGTTTGGCATGGAGAATAAAATGGTCACGATACTTGTATTGGTTGATTTTTCTAACGCGTTCAACATGGTTGACCATGATATCCTCCTTGCCATCCTTCAGCAACTTAACTTATCTCCTACCACTCTAGACTGGTTTGCTTCCTACCTTCGCGACCGTCAGCAGGCTGTTCGTCATGATAATATCTTATCCAGCTGGTGTGACGTCCGTGCTGGCGTGCCGCAGGGTGGAATCTTATCCCCTCTTTTATTCTCCATTTTTATAAACTATCTGTCCACTCAGCTCAGCTGCTCTTACCATTTCTACGCCGATGATCTCCAAATTTATACTCAAGCTGATGTTGAGTCTATCAATAGCGCCGTGAATGACATAAATAACAATTTAACAAGGTTACACTCATGGTCTCTCAAATTTGGTATCAACGTTAATCCTCTCAAGTGCCAAGCTATAATTATTGGGAGTAATCGTCAGTTGGCTAAATTTGATGTCAGTTCCGTAGCACCTGTCATGTTTGATGGAACACGAATTCCCTTTACGCCTAGTGTCAAAAACCTGGGAATACATTTCGATTCTACATTGTGTTGGTCTACGCAGGTCAAAAACATAAGTAGGTCGGTAATCTCAAAGCTGAGTACACTTAATCGCCTCAGAAACTTTCTCCCGGTTAAGATAAAGGTAACATTGGTGCAAGCTCTTATTTTCCCTATCATTGATTATGCTGATGTGTGTTACCCGGATCTAAACGAGGCTCTCCTGGATAAGCTTGATCGCCTTATTAATAACTGTATCCGGTTCATCTACTGCATTAGAAAGTATGATCACGTCTCCACGTACCGAGCTCAGCTGAGATGGCTACCAATACGTCAGCGTAAGCACGTTAGGATACTTGGCATGCTTTTCTCCATCTTATTTGATAAATTCGCCCCCGATTACTTAAAATGTAATTTTCTATTTCAATGCGACACTCATGATCGGCAGCTCCGATCTTCTGAAACTCTAGCTCTTTCAATTCCTCCTCATCGTACTGGTTTCTTTCACTTCTCTTTTGTTGCTCAGGCCGTCCGACTTTGGAACGCTCTTCCCCCTAATCTTAGGAAATCTTCCAGTAAATACTCGTTTAAAAAACAGGTCCTTGATCATTACCTATCTTTGGTTTATGGTCACAAATAGGAGTCGAAGTGGTCATCATCATCACAATTTTCACTTATCTATTACTAACTTTACCATAGTATAGCCTTATAATATATTTATATTATATATATATATATATATATTTATATGTACATACATTTTTATTTATATTATGATACATATTTGATTGTACATTTTAGTATATATTTCCTGATATAGTATAATATATATTCTTATATATATAACATATGCTGTTATTAAATTTAATTACATAGTTTCTTTTTCCCTTTTTTGCTACCGCCTTCTTTGTTCTCCCACTGCCCTAAGGTTGACTGGCAGAGAATGCTTTTAGCATTAAGTCCGCCTTTTGTATCTTTTATATTTTAAGGTGCAATAAAGAATAAATAAATAAATAAATAAATAATTTGCAGAAAAACCACGCCTTTGTATGTTGTAATCTATTTAATTGGTGCATCAACTCAAGCGAAGAAAATTGGATAATATTATTGCACGCAGCCTATTTCCTATTTTACAACACCCGATAGTTAATCATCCACGATCTGACGTGCTAAAATTTTAACTGTCTATCTATCCTTGAGGCCAAGCCAACTAGTTCTCCTGTTGCACCTTGATAAGGAAAAAACGAGTTAATGAAGCAGGTTTCCGCTGGAGGCTGGACTTAACCTGGTTTTGTATTGACGTTGTTTCCCTGCCCACCACCATCCTTCCAACACCAACCATAAAATCTAATTTTAGTAAGAGACATATTAACCATTAGGTACCAGGAGGTATTTTAACCAGCTCCCCGCTTTTGGCTCTTTAGCTGGTGAAGTGTTGATGATACCTTTGGTGTTTAATTTCCATGAGTCACGGGACCACTTACCATAGGCGGCTCGAACCACCACATGCCCATGCTTTAAAATACTTTCTATCGCTTTACAGGCGAACGATACGACTTCGTGATCGAAGCTAACAATATTCCTGGCGCTTACTGGATCCAAGTAAGAGGACTTGGAGAGTGTGGAATCAAGAGGACCCAGCAATTGGGTATCCTGCGTTACGCTAGAGGACCTTACCAGCCATCGACACCTCCGCCGACCTACGATGTCGGAATCCCTCAAGGAGTCGTAAGTCATCAAACCAAAATTTCATAAACCAAAAATGAAATGTGCAACGTCTTTCACTGCATTGGGGTAGCTTTTGATATCCACCCACAAATTCTGTATATAATCAAATGGATTCCAGGTATTTTAAAATGCAAATTTTACTTTATTTAATTAGTACTTTTATGAATACCTTCCGTTCTCGTTAAATAAGATCTCATGTCACGAGCCAACTTGTCGCACTTATTAATTGGCGGATATTGCAAACTGGATTCTTAGAGCAGGTACTGCAACCTCGATTAGAGTGAGCTGTCGCCGATTACTTAAACTTGAATACTGGTATCCTGTGAAATCCATACTATATTTTAGCTACCAATTATAAATACTGTTACATAATTATAATTTATGAGTAGATATTAGTAAATCACCAAATACAATTTTGTATATACCAACATATCAACGTGTCTTATTAGAATAAGTAGTTAGATTTATTATATATAGCCTTTCTATACTCAACTATAAATAAAACATGTGTAAATTTACTTATTTAAAGTAAAAAAAAAAAAAAACTTTATCAACTTTTCTATATAAATTGACATAAATTTCTATATATAATTGATTGAGACCTAAATTATAAGTATGTGAATATACAATTAAATGCACATACGCCAATTCAATACAGAATTCAACACAGAAAAGATGATAAAGCGAAAGTATGTTATGGTATGCATCTAGTATTTTCAGTAGTGGAAAATGAACTTATTACCAAATAACTTAGGAACTTATATTTGGTTTATTAGTAGTGAATGCAAAAACGTAGTTGAAACTAGTAGATTAGATTATGCACGTACGTACGTAGTAATTGCACGATCCTTTCTCCTCACTAACTATTCAGGTTATGAATCCCTTGGATGCAAGATGTAATATACAGCGAGACGATGCCATTTGCGTCAGCCAACTGAAGAACGCCAGGCACATCGACCCGGCTATTCTGCAAGAGCGCCCCGATGTCAAGATCTTCTTGCCCTTCCGTTTCTTCGTTTACAGACCCGAAATGCTCTTCCAGCCTAACACCTACAACAGATACTTGGGTAAGATTTGCTTCACAATCCTTTTCTCTTGTATCAGTCACATAAACTCTATCAACACCACGTTTGTCTTCCACAGTGGCTCCGGGAGGAACTCACGTGATGAGTTTGATAGACGAAATCTCCTACATGTCTCCACCAGCTCCTATGCTTAGTCAGTATGACCATATCAACCCTGAACAATTCTGCAACGGTGACAACAGACCTGCTGATTGTGGTCAGAACTGCATGTGCACACACAAAGTCGACATACCCCTTAATGCTATAGTGGAAATCGTTCTAGTAGATGAAGGTATGTTTCGCAAATTACAGCTACAATTATACGCAAGTCTATTAAATTGCAAATGAAAGCAAATCTTTACTAATCATCGTTTTCACTTTCAGTTCAAATCACAAACTTATCTCACCCGTTCCATTTGCACGGATACTCGTACAATGTTATCGGTATCGGTAGATCGCCCGACCAGAACGTGAAGAAAATTAACTTGAAACACGCACTCGATCTGGACAGGAGAGGCTTGCTCCAGCGTCACCTCAAGCAAGGAGACCTTCCCCCGGCAAAGGACACCATCGCCGTTCCCAATAATGGATACGTCATCTTACGTTTCAGGGCCAACAACCCTGGTTTCTGGCTGCTTCACTGTCACTTCTTATTCCACATCGTTATCGGAATGAACGTAGTACTTCAAGTCGGCACTCAAGCTGACCTCCCCCCCATTCCTCCCAACTTCCCCACGTGTGGAGACCACTTGCCTCCAATCAATTAGACCTGTTCCTAAAAATAATACAATTTACCTTCGTACAAAAATTGGTAGCAGTTGATTTAATAATGTTGACTAAGTATAATTTTATGTTTGTTTTGTGTGATGTGTTCGGTAGATTCGAAGTGCTCGACTCTACCATGTGTTTATTTTGTATTCGAATGTTTAGAGTTCATGATGGTTTGTGATGATATTATTTAATGGTGATACGTGTTTCTTTGAGCTGATTTTAGAATAAACATGCCATATTTGGTGATATCTTCGGTTATACGTGTCGCCTACGAGTTAAATATTTTGAGGCTTCTAAATATACAACATAATATATGTTTTTTCACTTGTATTTTATGAATTGTACTGTGAATGCGTTTGTTCTGTAACTAACTACTTGCCATTGTTTTTTTCGCCAAGGATATTTATTTCGTGTATATATTGAAATCTTGTGTGTTATAATTCATACTTAGGAATGTAAGATATACGTTTGAACCCCGTTACTAACCCCTTATTGCATGCAAACCAACAGAATTGTAGGAACTGTAAATAATCCGCAATATTTGTAAATACACTATACACAAAGCTATCTAATGTGTTCATCTTTGCACTTTTCCGGAACAAGACTGTTTTTCGCCGTATCCTAGCCGTAGCCGTAGACTAGATCCACAATGTTACCATTCCCAGTTACCATTATGCGATACCTAAGATATTTTACCCTAAATAATTATATAACGCTTACTAAGGCAATTCCGTACACTTCCATTGGCAGTTCCTAGTCCACCAGTTATTTATATATATTTTTTCGTATTAATTCAATTTGTGGCTTTATGCCGCATACGCGAAAATCGTATTTATCATATTATTGTAAGAAAATTGTAAATTTTTTACTGATTAATATAATGTATTAAAATATGACATTATTTTATTTCTTCCCGAACGTTACACGTGAATCATATCACGATTTTCAACAATTACGATACTTAAACACTTGTTGATACTTGTAGTTTGTTTTGTAAATATTTACTTTTATTACACTAGTAGTAATAGCACAAGTAGTTTTTAAGAAGCAAATTTTAAAGTAGTTACTTTAACTAGTTGACTTACACTATAGTGTAACGACGAGGCCTGTAGCAGTAGCACGAGGGAGACACACAGGTTGTTTATTTGTAATATACCTATTGCTTGTACAGAATATTTTAATCAAATATGTTTATCACCTGGTGTGTATTATGTTAACTTTATATATTTTTTATTCAGATTCTTAACCCTTTGGACGCTATATGCGATGTTAAGAGGAACGATGCAGTTTGTGTGAGCAATTTGAAGTCGGGTAAACCAATCGACAAAGAGATACTTCAAGAACGACCAGATGTGAAAATATTTCTACCGTTCAGATTTCACTTCTACAAGCCTGCGGACCTCTTCAAGGAGAATACCTACAAGAACTTCTTAGGTTATTATAATTTTCTTTATATTATTACATTGATGTTATGCTAATTGCTCTGTGACATGGTAAGACCGAGTTGATTGAGTGATTGCGGTTGCAGTGATTGGTTGAGTTAACATCATAGGTTAAGATGTCGATCCCAATTATTATAATTAGGTTACCAAATTAACTGACGCATACATCCATGTATGGAATCATGGGTATTTGTAATTATATTGGTCAGTCAATTTATTAAAAGTATTGAAAAGATGGAAAGACATATGATTCGTTTGTTTCTTTGTCGTCGTTAAAATTTGAGAAAAGGTAAGAAAAGTCTCGGGTTCCATCCTTGTCTCCAGTGTCTATTGAAATAATAAAGACCGATAAGGCAAAAAGCAATGAGGATCCGTAACGTTTTTAGTTGAGAATGCAGATTTATAGAGCTAAGACATCCTTAACATACAGTGAAAAAACTTTTGTTCTACGACAAAAATTGACGAAGTTATGACCAAATTACTTACAAAGTTCACTGCGTGGCTGTGACGTCACGATATCGGTCGCCGCCAGTTAGCCGCTGGCAGCGATACGGCGCGCAATGTTTTGTTTGGATAATTGTGACTTTGAAACAAATTAAGTGTCCCATTTGTGCCTAATTCACCTTTTAACTATGTATCAGTATTGTATAGTGCTTAAGCGTTCAAACACTTCTATGAAAACGCCAAAAAAAACTATTTTTAACGTGTCGAAAAACTCAAAACTTCGTAGAAAATGGTATTCCGTTGTAAAAAGACAATATATGATTTATCTTCAATAGTAACTGAGCTGGGAACTATATCTTTAACTTATATAAATTTCGTAGTTGTATCTATATAGCCAGCTGTGGTTGGGCTCCGTAACATTTTTTTTTCAGTGGCAGATGGCTCCTCGCTGCGTCTATGGAGCCACATCAAAAATGCTACGCTATGTTTGCAGCCTCCCTTTTGAGCAGCACAGTCATGGAAATCCACTTTCTCTACCGTTCAGCAGCAATACGCTTTACTTTTTAGGGTTCCGAAGTAAAATCGGAAGTATCGGAACCCTTGTAGTTTCGTCATGTCCGCCCGTCCGTCTGTAATTTTGCATGGATATACATATGTACACATTTATTAAAACTCCAGAATCGTGGAATAAAATACTGAAAAACTTTTGTTCAGGGTACCTCCCCTACAGGTGTGAGGATGAAATTTTTACGCGTACCCCGTAGTGTGGGATATCGTTGAAAAGGTCTTCGAAAAATATTATGGGTCTTCTAGGACCATGTTTGGATTTAGGGGTGCGTTTGCGAAATATTTGCCTTTATAGTGCTAATTTTGGTCGAGCCCCTACTACTACTCAAAGGATGATTTGTAACGATGAGTGAGAGGGAAATAAAAGCGGCCAAGTGCGAGTCGGACTCGCCCATGAAGGGTTCCGTAGCAGCAAGTAACATAATGAAAGGTAATTTGCGGTTTACGATTTATGACGTATTAAAAAAACTACTTACTAGATCTCGTTCAAACCAATTTTCGGTAGAAGTTTGCATGGTAATGTACATCATACATTTTTTTAAAGTTTAGAAGTTACAGGGGGGACACACATTTTACCACTTTGGAAGTGTCTCTCACGCAAACTATTCAGTTTAGAAAAAAATGACATTAGAAATTATATGCTGAAATTATATATATATAAAATTATATGCTGTTTATTTATCTACATGTACGGTTATCATCAGAAGTAGCTTAACATTTTAGTACCTTGTTACATATTTCTTGAATTTGTCATAATGTTGTTCGGAAACCGTCGAAACAGTTACTATTATAAAGTACTATAATGTTAAGCTGTTTCTGAGGCTGACTGTTGGTAGGTAGGTACTTATTAGGAATCTTTAGGTCTAACTTCTAAGCTGTGTACATGTGTACATATGTATATCCATGCAAAATTACAGACGGACGGACGGACATGACGAAACTACAAGGGTTCCGATACTTCCGATTTTACTTCGGAACCCTAAAAAGTAAAGCGTATTGCTGCTGAACGGTAGAGAAGGTGGATTTCCATGACTGTGCTGCTCAAAAGGGAGGCTGCAAACATAGCGTAGCATTTTTGATGTGGCTCCATAGACGCAGCGAGGAGCCATCTGCCACTGAAAAAAAATGTTACGGAGCCCAACCACAGCTGGCTATATAGATACAACTACGAAATTTATATAAGTTAAAGATATGGTTCCCAGCTCAGTTACTATTGAAGATAAATCATATATTGTCTTTTTACAACGGAATACCATTTTCTACGAAGTTTTGAGTTTTTCGGCACGTTAAAAAATAGTTTTTTTTGGCGTTTTCATAGAAGTGTTTGAACGTTTAAGCACTATACAATACTGATACATAGTTAAAAGGTGAATTAGGCACAAATGGGACACTTAATTTGTTTCAAAGTCACAATTATCCAAACAAAACATTGCGCGCCGTATCGCTGCCAGCGGCTAACTGGCGGCGACGGGAATCGTGACGTCACACGCGCCCGCGTAGTTTGAATTTTAGCGGCCGGAACGGCAATGTTTATTACTTAATATCTTCGTAAGTAATGGTCCGATTTGGATGATTCAAAAAGATATATCATTCATATGCCATAAAGAATCGCGTGGATACTAGTTCTATAGAATTTGCTATAACTTTATTGATCCTCATTGGCCATTCAAAAAAATCATC
The DNA here is from genome assembly GCA_951805285.1 of Thymelicus acteon. Lineage (NCBI taxonomy): Eukaryota > Metazoa > Arthropoda > Insecta > Lepidoptera > Hesperiidae > Thymelicus > Thymelicus acteon. Next base: position 6,012,498 of record OX638217.1, read on the forward strand.
GCAAAAAATACACGTGAGACATAACAACAAGTACCATGAGAAAAGTTGAAAAGAACTTTGAAGAGTTCAAGAGTTAAAAAACCGTTCAGGCGCAAAACACGCTCGATGTCGTCAGTTTCAACCATGATTACTAATTTAATTCTTTTTTTTTATAAAAACGCTAACACACTCACACCCCCGCAGTAGGTTATTACCTGTGTCGCGGGTGGCATGGACGACACATATAACACATCACAATCACACCCATGACCCGAGTACAAATATTTATCTGTCACATAAATATCTGCCCCGGCCGGGAATCGAACCCGGGACCCCTCGCTTCGCAGGCAGGGTCGCTACCAACTAGGCTACAGGGTCGACAAAGTCAATTCAAGTCTTAATACCCCTTTTCTTCCACAGTGGCTAGCCACTGTGGATCGATACTAGTATCGACCGTGCGGATGAGTGATTTCAATTCTTAATTTTCTTTCTTTCTTTCACAGTGGCTCCGGGAGCAGATCATCTGATCAGCCTGGTGGACGAGATCTCGTACCGCGCGCCGCCCGCGCCCCCGCTGTCCCAGATGCACGAACTGAACCCGGATCTCTTCTGCAACGGGGACAACCGTCCCGCCGACTGTCCCGTCGACTGTCGCTGCACGCACATGATTGATGTCCCTCTTAACTCGATCGTGGAGATCGTTCTTGTAGATGAAGGTTTGTTTAGCTCTCACTCGACTCTAATACGGAGTTAAGTAGTAAGTTTTGTAATCTATTTCTTCATATTGAAAAGCCAATATTTCTATCCTTTTCAGTCCAATCACCGAATCTATCTCATCCCTTCCATCTCCACGGAACGTCCTACACTGTGATCGGTATGGGCCGGTCTCCAGACAAGAATATAAAGAAGATAAACTTGAAACATGCCCTGGATCTAGACCGAAAAGGATTACTACATCGACAGTACGATCTCCCTCCCTTGAAGGACACTCTCGCCGTACCCAACAACGGATATGTCGTCTTAAGGCTCAAGGCTGATAATCCAGGTAAATGATTTCATTTTGGCACTGGCCTTAAGAAACTAAGATTGTTATAATCTTGCTTTCGCCAAATCTTATGTTTAAATTTTACGATTTATATAATTATTTGATACACAGCGTGTGCTACAACGCTAAAAAAATACAGAAATTCGGGATTTTTTTTGTATCGGCAATATCGAAAATCGACCGTGAATGGACCGAATGTGCCTAATACTCTACGTACCGTTACTGTTTGAAAAAGATGCTTTGAAATAAAGAAGAGGACATCTAACATTTCAAAGAAATCTCCTGTGGACATCTTTAAAACATTACTAATATGCTTTCCTCTCTTTTCAGGATACTGGCTGTTCCACTGTCACTTTATCTACCACATAGTGATCGGGATGAACTTAATTCTTCACATAGGAACGCAACGAGACCTACCACCCGTTCCACCGAACTTCCCGAGGTGTGGTAACCACCTTCCGACGATCACACCATCAACCTACTCCAGTGTGCCGTACACACTATACTAAAACTAGAATAAGATCACGTGATCTGTTCAAACTGTCGTTTATTCCGAACTGAATGCGCGGATAAGGGTGTCTCCATACCAACCGACGGGTTTCGGTTGTACGATGTCGTTTCCGCACTTAATGCCATAATGAATCTGACTGATTTAAACAGATTCTACGTCAACTCGTATGGGCAGACTCTTACAAAACGTCAAGGAATCTCGCTGGTTTGAACGAACTGCTTATCATCACTACGGTTGATATAAGACCTAACAATACGAGTGATAATTCAAACGTAATGCGTACTGCCATATTTTATCATGTTGTTGAAATATGAACAACGTGCGAACGAAATAATTTAATGTAAATAAGTATAAATTAATGGTGCTTTTGGACCAAATTAGCTATTGAACTTGAAAGTTTGCAATTAAACGAAACCAAAGTTCTAATTAACCGTTATTTTACCATAAACTCAGAAATTACATCACATTTAATATGAAATTCCGAGGCATGATGAACTGATCTATCTTAAATCATGTTATGAAATACTTTAACCTACCTTACTACTTATTTTTGTTACTTTTTTAGTTTTGTACATAAATTAGTTAAGTCATCGTGTTTAAGGAAGTAGTAATTATTGTAGAGAAATATTTTATATACTGCGTGCAACCAAGTGTTTGTAACAACTAAAATATTGTACGTAATATAACCGACTTGTTTAGAAGGCGTATATTTAAGAAAGTTTGTATGTAAATTCACGTACGTAAGTACATTATTGTGTACAATGCATTTGAGTGAGCAATGGTATCATGATGAATAAATAGCCCAATAAAAGGTGGATCTTTTGATTATGTTAAAATCAGAGGCTCGGTTTTTAAAGTTCCAAAATCATATTCAAAATAAATTAATAAGATGCGACTGCGGTGTTCATCGGCTATATCTGACTAGTATAGTGACACTCAGCTAAAGTCGATTCCGCTTTGATATAATATGTGGGAAAACCCCTGTAGTATTCAAACCAATATGTGAAGGGCTATTGGATTGGTCTTCATTTTGCCTCAATGAAGAGTCAAACCGAGCTCTGGGCCAAAAATTAATAAATTATTATGGCTGTAAATATAATTATGGGTGATTATACAAAAGTTGGGTAACTTTTGAGGATATTTTGTTTACTATACTTATTTAATCAAATTTGTACAAATTTGGGCGTATATGATGGCTAATCTAATGAATATACTGTTCCAAATCGGGCCAGTCACTTTTTTAAGTAGATTGTGAGATATTTAAAATTTTCAGAATTTTACTGCCATGGGACTGACGAGGCTAACATAGTACTGATAAAATACACAATTTTGTAAGAATTTTAATAAAATTTAATAAAAATTTGTACAAATCTCTTAGGATTTAATAATGGCACATGTCTTTTAAGTATTAAAATCACTTAGTAACTATTAAAATAATTATTAATATGTAATAGGTACTGGGAGAAAATACTATCTCAGTTCAAAACAGCCTTTTGACATTTAACGTAACGTCATTCACTTAACTTTTACTACTTTGACTTAGTTTTACTTAATATTTCTAAGTAATCAACAAACGAATATGTACATCACAAATCTGCGATATGCCGATGATATAGTTATCCTGGCGGCAGGGGCGTAGCTACCGCCGTATCAGCCGTATCAGTTATACGGGGCCCCCAGCGTATAGGGGCCCCCACTAACAACAAAATAATGCTCGCCAGCGGCCTACAACTGCTACTGACAGTTGGCACTCCTTTTATATTTGACAGCTGACGTTGAGGGGGGCCCCACAACAAATATTGATATGGGGCCTCCTTAGGGCTAGCTACGCCGCTGCCTGGCGGGTTCCCTGGAAGAACTTGGTACAATACTCAGGGACTTGAACAGCGCCCGATCCGAGACGTGGTGCTTCATTATTGGCCTAATCCACAAGCTCAGAGTAGCGCAGCGGGCTATGGAGAGGGCTATGCTCGGTATTACTCTACCGTAGACGAACAAAGGTAACCGACATACCTCAAAGAATTAGCCGGCTTATGTGGAAATGGGCTGGCCCATATAGTTTGAAGGACCGATAACCGTTGGGGAAGAAAGGTCCTCGAATGGCGCCCACGTCTCGGAAAAAGGAGCATAGCACGCCCTCGGCCAGGTGGACTGACGACCTGAAGAAGACAGCGGGCATCCGCTGGATTCAGAAGGCTCAGGACCGGTCAGAGTGGCGCAAGTTAGGAGAGGCCTATGTTCAGCAGTAGACCTACAAAGGCTGATGGATGGATGGATGGATGAACCAACAAACAATAGAAACAAAAATCTAACAATATTAATCTTAAAAGTTTGCATTTGTCTACTACATTTCCAGATATAACTTGTTTAAATTTTTTTCTTTCTTCATGAGTTTAGTGTAGTTTTCTTCCAATTGTGTTTTAATAACTTCCGCAAAAAGGGACATCTTCACTAATTCTTTCTTTTTAGTTCTATCTTTACTCATGTCTTCAATTCTGGTCTTTGGCGTTTTTTCAACAGATTTTATTACTTCTTCTTTGAATTCCGCTAATTTAATGGGGTCGCTTTTAATTCTGGCCAAGCAAGCCTTTTTAGCTTCACTCTTTTTTTTTAATGTTTCTTCCCTAGTCAATTTGCTTTTAACGTGCCGCATGATGTTTTAAACTGAAATATAAATACACACGGTAGCAATTAAGATAAAAGTACTTTAAAACAAAAAACATCAGTACCATGGAAACACGTCAGTTCTTTGGCGCGATACCTGACAAAGGACTGACGCCAACGGACTGACGAAAAAGACATAATTTGAGGCTATAATCATACCTATTGTTTTTTTTGGTAATTTAAAATATCAACAAACTACATTTTAACAAATCGTAGTTAACTATGTATGAATGAAAATAAACCTCAGATTAACAAGAAAATAACGACTCACCACAGGACTGACATGTTGACTGGCTTAGCACGTGTATAGACGACAAACACAACCCAAGCACTGGTACAGTTACGGCGGCCGTCAAATTGTGCGGTCCCAGGTAACTTCATAATCAACATTAAAATTCAAACAGGGATTTGACGTTGAGTTGGTGATATTTTGCGCGAATTTCAATTTTAAACAATACACAACGGACTGACGAATAAAACTAATGACAAAGTTCCTTATTTTTTTTTTAAATAAAGTGGAGAACATTGCATTATGAAAGTTCCAGTATATATTACTATGTACATCACAGATTGTTGTAAATTAGTAAGTTTTCTTAAATCAATGATAATGTTTAATAGATATTCACTTGATTCTTGGTTTTCGGGATTGTGACATGCCAAAGGACTGACGTTTTAAGCATTAATTGTGTTTTTTTATTAACTTGTATTTAAAATTAAGAGTTGAAATTGGGTGACCAAATAAAGGACTTTTCATTACTTTAAAATAAATTGTAATCTCAATAAAATATAATAAGACTTTGTATATATTGGCTGATGACATCGAGTTACCCAATTTTTGTAGAATCACCCATATGTAGTCGTGTCCCTGCCTGTCGCTATTTACCTCAAGTAACTCATGGACTTGAGGCCGTAATCATGTTACGGTGCTTACTTCTAGTTTCAATCACGCTCACTTATATAATAATTTATTAGTAGCACCATATTTTAAGCCTCTGTGAAGCATTCTTTCTCATCGCACAGATGGAGACAAGAGCCTATTACGCGTATGACATTGAATATTGCTTGACTGATCTCAACCTTTGTAAATAGCCTGAACCTATTAAGGCTCCGGTCCATCCAAATAATTTTTTGTAACAATTTTGTTACACCTTTTTTACGGTTCACGCGATTATATAAATTTAAAACGATATATAATCTTACAATAATCCATTTTTTCGTAAGTATAAAGTAGGTAAAATGATCACGTCACCGAAACTTGCAAGTATTAAGTTATAAGTTAATGTTAAATAGCGATAAATTACATATTAATGGACTATTTACTCAAGCTATTAACTTATAACAGTTAATTATTGATTGCAAAATGTCTATCTGGAGACAAATACCCACTGTGAGAACTTCACTTTTTTATCTAATGATTTACAAATGGGTCTAATTTATTTTTACGTCTTCATTTGTCGTTTTAGGATTCAAATAAATACATCAGTTGTTCATTAATATTACAAATGTTAAATTTATTTTATAGTTTAATTTTTTTTACAAATAGGTATATCCTACGAACATAATCTAGACTTTTCAAGCTTACCTCAATGTCCTGCCGTAGTAGAGCAATGAATAAATTGACACAGAGTATTATTTTATAAAAAAATATGCTGCTGTGGTAGGGTAGCCACGAGGAGTGTAAAATCAAATTTAACTTAAACTTATGTCTTTGTTATTTGTTCTGTAAGTATTTGAAGCTTCATTATGTTTTTTATTGTCTATTTTATGTGTTCAGAATTCTCTTTTTAAGTTATTATTTATCTATTTCTTTGTGTGTAATTTAAATAGATTTGATCTGGATTTCAATATTAAAATTTCGGTTCAAGAGTTCTGGTAGGCAGCTTTTATTTATAATTAAAAATTAGGTGAAAAATTGTAATTTATTGATAAAGGTATACTAATATACTATGTTTCTATTTATTCCAATAACTATTATTAAATTATTATTATTATTAAATTATTACTTTTATTGTATTCTGAACATTCTGTGTATCATCTTAGTTTGTATTTGTTGTTTCCTATTTAATTGTATTATAAGTTCTACACTGAAAGACATAGCGAATATAGTCATTATGAATAAAATATAATATTCATGAAAACCTTTTTCATTTTGCGCTTGCGTTATAATTTTATGTAAGTATTGAAACTATTAATTTTATTGAATGTGAAATTGAGAATTGAAATTGAGAGTTTATTTTACTAAGTTTTACTAAGTTTACTTACAATCTTGGACCTCATCGCGACTTACCATCAGGTGATATTTTTGATAAGCTGGAAATCATTTAAGTATTATAAAAATATTATTATATTATACTTACAACAATAAGTCATGAGGAGCTTGGAGAGACTCTACAACAAAATACCAGAGACTTGTATTATGTAACAAAATAGAGTAGTAACAAAATAGAGACTTGTATCTATTTTGTGGCTCTAGTAACAACAGAAATAAATGAAACCGTCAACACATCGACTTCATCCTTTGCTCTTATTAAGAGTCCCGTGCTCAGTAGTCTGTAGGCCATTATTAGGTTTCAGCCATAGACTTATGTATATAGACGGGCTGTTCCGAACAAAATCCGTGTCACATTTTTTGTACTCTGTGACAGCGCTTCGTTCGGTCAAGTTCGGTTCAAGATGGGCGGTATCAAGTATTTTGCACTAAATCATTTTTAAAAATGTAATTAAAAATATAGTTATTTACCAATTATAATTTTAAATAAACTCAAATAAAGTTCAAACGTAAATAATGAAAACGTTGTAACTGTACACAATAAACAATACGCGATATTATTTGTTCTTGAACGGTCGGGGTTTTTCAAAAATGACATCTACTTGGCCCACTTGCTCGCAGCCGACTAAAATGCGTTGGCACTATTTGGTGTCAATATAGGTGTCCAAATTGTTTGTACTGAACAGCCTGTCTAGTATAGTACATACATATACATATAGGTCTATGGTTTCAACCAATGTCTATTGACCAAATTACTACTAGTCAGCTAATAAAACAACGATATTATATAAAATATGGCCATAGTGGAATCGAACCTGGCTCCCTTTGTTCAAGCCAAGGTCACTATCAACTAGGTTACAGAGTTCTCTAATCTCAGTTACTATTTCTTTACTCAGATTATGATTTTAATAATAAATCCTTATTACTCTGAATACATGACCGACATCCATCGTAATTACCCGTATGTTAAAAGTACTAAAGTATCAGCACTGCGCCACGGCTTTAAATTATCCAATAATTTAATTATATTATAATTTTCGTCCAATTTAATTGAATTGCTTCGTATGACTGGGTCTCGCTTCGCTTCGGGACAACTCCCATTTATTTTATCCGTAACGCAGTAAAAGTATCTACCCACAACCGAAACGTTTGCTATTATTTTTATCAGGCACTTTACAAATCAAAAATCTTCCCTATTATATTTGTTTTGGAGTAAATTTTTCTTGTTGCTTGAATTACAATTCCTTAATTTTGCCGCCAAAACTTTATTTGATATCTTTTTAACAGAACTGCCATACATAAGTCTAATATCCCCAGGAAAAATCGATTTCCCTCAAACATTTTGTGCAGTACCTACCTGCCTATGACATATTTAACTATATATAGGTAAATAAATGAATGTTTCATTTACAACTCAATCCAAAGATCATTAAATAAATAAATAAATAACGTTACACACTCACACCCCCGCAGTAGGTTTTTACCTGTGTCGCGGGTGGCATGGACGACACATATAACACATCACAATCACACCCATGACCCAAATACAAATATTTATCTGTCACATAAATATCTGCCCCGGCTTCCCCGACCGAGATCCCTCGTTTTGCAGGTAGGGTCGCTACCATCTAACGATCTCGATTGTAATAAAGAAATAGAAGAATGTAAATGCATAAACTACTTTTCATAACTTTTGTTATGAAATCAAAGTTAAGGATGATTTTGATAAGATCGAAAAACTAAATGCCACTAGTGCATCACGGTGAAAAAATTAATATTATGTTTTTGTTCAATTTTTCTAATTAAGATAATAGTTTTCTTTCGCTCTTTTTTTCTTGGTTGACAAAGAATCGATAATGCATTTGGTGTTACTGATGGCCATAGACGACGGTGGCCACTTACCATCAGATAGAACGTTAGCTCGTTAGCTGGCTACATAAAAAAACTGAGAAGATACAATAAGAACAGATACCTACTCATAGCTTTTAATAGAAAGATGTTACTGGTTGAAAAATAAAATAATTTACTTACTTTCAAAATTGTGACCAAAGGTTGTCCGCCGCTGCAAACTGAACTAAGTGCATTGATAACGGTCACGTCTCGGTTCTAATGTTATATAACTCTTGCATCTCCAGTGAAGAATAACTAACTCTGTAACTTCTGTCCTCGTGTAAAAGCCGCTAGGGCCAACAGCAATAAAATTGTCCATTCGAAAAAAAAGACTGTGTCACCATGAAATTTGTCGTGAATTTATTAATTTGTTTTATGACATTTTTTAAAATAACTTCAGGTAAAACTTTTTTAAATATTGGATGTGTATTGATTAGGTACTTAACATAATTAAAAGTGTTAATAACTTTAATTAAGTTTTATTTATGTGCTCTTGTTGTCTCCGAAAATAATTAAGTATTAACATTGTAAGTAGTTTTAACTTATTAGATGATCTTTTAAATGTGACAAGTTCATCCTCGTAAAAATTTGAAGGGTACCTTAATTTCAGACATAATAGTAGATATATTTAACAATTTATTTTCAAATACTTTTGTATCCATTACATCAATGAACTTCTGATGTCAATGAACGTTACACAATCGTGTTAGTAAATATGTTGCAAGCTAATATAATTAGGTTAGGTATTAGCTGCGTTATTAATAAGAAAATACCACAATAACTAATAAAAATTAACATACTTAAAGGTGGCTATATAGACGTGACACAGGCGAAAATAGTCGGAGGGCATGCGGCTAAACCTAACAGCCATCCGTACCTAGTGTCTCTGCAGCTGAGGTTCCTATGGCTACCCATGCACATCTGTGGAGGATCTATCCTAAATGAAAGATGGGTAAGTAGTTCTAATGTTTAATTATTGGCATATCCATATGGTATAGACATATGGATTTTATATGTTACTAAACAAGCGGCTCAAAGACCTGAATCTAAACGCGTTGTGGCATCTATAAAATGTCCATAACTCGAAATTCGCGTTGAAGTCCTTATGAAAGCGCACACGATGTGTCTTGTAATTCTTTACACACTGACAAGGTTGACTAACAGAGAATGCTATTTTAGCATTAGGTCCACCTATTGTAACATCAACTGTTAAAACAACAAAGAATTAATATAAATATTTTCTTCAAGTTCTTAGTTTATTTTTCTTTAGGGGCGTAGCTACCACTGTATCAGCTGTATAAATTATACAGGGCCCCCAGCGTATAGGGGCCCCCACTAACACTCCCAAAAAAACTCCACGACCTACGGCCGCTACAGTTGGCACTCCTTTTGTATTTGACAGCTAACGTCGAGGGGACCCTACAACAAATATTGATATGGAGCCTTCTTAGGGCTAGCTACGCCACTTATTATTTTAAGTATTTCTTCAAGATCACCAAAAAGACATCACCAAATCCGTTTTTCAATAATTCTAACTTAGCATGTTTTTGTTCATAGGTATTAACAGCAGCACATTGCGTAAAGGAATCGTTTTTAGTGCGATGGTTGCCAATGGACGCTGTGGCTGGAACTCATGATGTGGACAATTTTGAATGGCACACACAAATTGCTGCTATTTCGAGGCACATTCCACATCCACAATATGCAGGGTATGTATAGAGGTATATATCGATTATCGTAAGCTGGCACGTACAACAAAAAGAAAAATTGCGCAATTAAAAAATTGCAAAGACATTCAGGCTACTACTGCTACTACTATTACTAATACTATGTATATACTACTAAACTTATAACACTAGGTTCAATGAAGACTGGATTAATGTCATCAGTAGTGTTAACGGCATTGATTCCTTTGTAATATCCGCTATTATTTACTATAATATATTTTTAATATTTTCGTTAAGTAATTGTTTGCATAAGGCAGCAGTGGTTTACTTTGAGGAAATTGTACACCTAACCTTACTATTATATCCAACGTTTTTCCGAAACGGTCAAATTATTTATGTTCTTTATGTTTTATTTAAATTTGGATCTGCTTTTCATTGAATTTCATGAATTTTTGTACAGCTCAAAACTGTATCTTATTTTTTTAGAAACATTGGTCCACATGACATCGCTGTCCTCCAAACAAGATCACCATTTACATTTACAAAGCATGTGCAGCCTATACGTCTACCACAAAAATCAGCAGCTGATCGATTGACTGATTCCCTGTCTTTACTTGGTTGGGGAGCATTGAGAACAACCATCTTTATACCAGATCTCCCTAGCAGGCTGCAAGAAGTGCAGGTTAAATACCTACCTTATGAAGGTAAGATTCCTTTGACTATGTTTAATAAACGATAAGACTATGCTGAAATTAAACTGAGCGATAATCTGGCGACCCTGCCGAACCAAGAGTCCTGGTTTCAATTCCCGGATGGGGTAACTATTGGCAAAAATTTATTCTTAATGAATGTGGCTATTATTCTTCTGTACTATAATATTTCCTAATACATGTCACCCACAGCCCGAAAAAATCACCATATATATCAGCGTTTACTTTTCTTATTATCAAACCTATCAGCATAATTTATTTGCCTATTATTGCAAGATTTTTTTTTAAGTATTGATAAGTTATCAAGTACCAATAAAGAAGTCATATCAATTTCAAACAATTAACAAAAAACAGTTATTTCCAATTTGACACTTTGGCAAGCTTAAGTTTAAATCATTATAAATCATTAAGGCTCCGTTAAAGTGTATTTGTGGCTCATTACTCCTAATGACTGACGACATAAGTTAAAAAGCTGTTTTCCATTGTCTCGTGCCTTATCTGAGGTCTCGTGTATTAAAATCTTATAATTACTTGGTCATTGTTAACTGTGTTTTGCTGTTACAAAATACTTTAAAGAACAATAATTTAAAAGTGATTAAAGGCACTTCATCATTTTTAATTATCTCTTTCTTATTACAGAATGCTTTAAAGCAGTTGATGATCTAAAAGGCGATGATGAAAGCAACCCGCTTGACAAAGATGCCAACATTTGCACCGGTCCACTCTCAGGCGGGATAGCTGCTTGTAACGGAGACTCTGGAGGTCCCCTTGTTCAATTTCCTAGTAAAATTAATGGGAATAACATAGAAGAAGATCCAGTGAATCAAGATTATGATGACAATACCTATTCAGATTATTCCCAGTTTGATAATGATGAAAATCCTGTTATACTCGGTGTAGTGTCTTGGGGAATATCACCTTGTGGCGAAAAAGGAGCGCCTACTGTTTACACAAAAGTGGCTCATTACATTGATTTCATTAATAAATACATTCGATAACAAATTCATGTAGAAAGAAAAGCAACCAGTAAATAAATGTTTTTAATAAATAATAAACTTAAAATTATTTACATTTTTATCACGAAGATTTATGAGTATTCATTTCATGTAATTTTTTTATCATTTATTTGTAACTTGGCAACAATTTTAAGTGAACATTTAATAATTTATTTGTTTTAAAATATAGTTACTTAATGTGACCATTCACAAAAATAATAGATGCGAATACTAAGGCAGTTCCTTCATTACTCTAAATTAGATTATAGGTAATCACAATGTATAATAATTGTGAGGATAATAATTTTAACATTAACAGATTTTTTAACTTACTAAATTAGACTTGATTTGATATATTTTATTGTCATCATTAATAAATTCCTACTAATTTATATCAATGGATAAACCTCCTTAAGACGTGTTACTACCTCTTGTTACCTTACTGAAAAAAACATCTTCAAACAGTTACCAGCAAAAAAAAAATCTTGCAGCCAAGTTTACCAACGTTTTTAGTTTCCCATACTAAATACTGAACAACGTTTAATTCAGTTCCTGGGTTTTATCACAGTTCAACTGGCTTACTCCCAACAAAACGAATCATGGAAATTTTGAGTTTTACATGAACATATTTATTATTGTAAAGTTTTTTTATTACTTTTAACAGTATACTCTTCCATTTATGTTTTTGTTTTCTATAAAATGTTTTTTCTTAAAATTTGACACAGTTTACATCTCCGTTTTATCAAGAGTAAGGCCACAAAATATGTATTCAATTAAGAAGTACATCAGCGGGTTTATAGTTGCCACACTTGGGTAATGTATCTACTAGCAACTTAGGTATTACCAGAGGCACGTCTATAAGAACGGCTACTGGTAAAGAAGAGAATCCACACGACCGACATTCTAGCAACCAAGTTCCGCCGCGATCGGGTTTTATTCTTAGAATTGTTACGCCTTTATTGGGTACCGTAAATGTATCTTTCACCGGCGGATTCTTGTAATTCCTGAAAATTTCGAACTGGTGTTTAGTACATCGGTACAGTTTTAGTATAATTACACATTTTTAATTTCACATGTAAAGATTTGTGCATATGTTACGAAGTGAACAAGAAAAATAAGTATTCCTTGTATATAAATTCCCAGTTTACCACACATCAATGCCTCAAATGCTTCATTATCTTGGCTTAACTACACAATATTAGGAACTTTGTACGGCTTGAGTAGACCTATTCACGTAATTAAGACCCAACCCTCACAAGTAAGGCCAGCCCAAGCCTTTGCAATGAAGGGGTTTTGTTTTGTATGATCCTTTTATATTACCTTAGTATTAGATTATTGAGATGAAATGTGTTACTCTTACTTTTAAATAACTTCGACTTACCATTATTTTTAAAATGAATAATACATAATACACACCTTGAGATTTTTCCTTCTTTATCAAATTTATTAAAATCTCTTTTTGAAATAGGAGTATTGTTCGGATTCTTCCACGTGGCAAGAATTTCAGCGCTGTAGCCATGTAAATGAAATGTATAGGAGTCGTTACTGCCAAAACCTGGAAATATTCGAGGTTGCTTATATTTACCCAATGATTGAGTATCCCAAATGCTGATGGATATAATCTCCTATTAAGTCTAATAATGATAATGTTTAGTAAGTCTATTTGAACGAAATCTCAACGATCATCTTCATACTTTTATAATTTCATCATACTTTATCTAATGAAATTTAAAATTCGAGGCTGTAGGAAGGCCATCTCAACAAAACTAACTGGATATGTTGCAGTATTTCTATTCTAATATAAAAACTCAAAACAAATTGATATATTTCAAGTGGATATGTCATGACAAGACAGTCTCAAGACTCTCACGTAGCTAACTTTGGTGAATGGTGACCATTTAATTTAAGAATTTATCAATAATCTCATAAATAACTTTCACTTGTCAATCTTACCTTCGTTAACCAAAGCTATCTCGTATGTCTGTTGATCTTTAACTTTCAAAACTTGTATGCACTGCGTCTGTTTTTGTTTGTCTTCCTCACCAACAACACACACGTTATCTTCTTTCACTTCTTTTGGTTTCAACAACATGACTGTGTCCGGGTAGAGGTAGTTCTTCCCGTTTATCTGAATCACACTGTTGTTTGTAGCTGAAAAATAATGGGAGATAATTAAGATAGTATTTAGTCTACTTTGCAACAATCCGTGGTTAACGTGTGTGATGGTAGGTATGGCGCTATTTTAGTAACAATGGATTTCCGTAAAGTAACGCCTTATTCTATTAACTAAATTTTAGATAAGTCGGGAGTCAAGACTTTATACTGAATATCTTCGCGAAAATCTGAATATACGTTTTATAATTATGGGCTATGCAAACGAGGTTTAATCCCCGGCATACCTTTGTCCCCGTAATACGCTTACAACTGTATTCACCAACACAAAGAATGGACAGGACTGTATTTACTCTCAAAATTTCTTTAATTTCATTATACTTACTTACAGGTCAGTAGGCTAATGCATAAGTTTGCGTTAAAAAATCATAGAAAACTTTCGCACACGCTTGCGACTATTATAGCTTGTTTTCGTAGAATACCGTTTCTCCAATCAAAGCGATTTGATGTGAAACATCTTTACGCGAGGGGTAAACCTGATTTTAGACTTGGTGATCGTGGCGACGCATTTCGATGTTTCACATCTGTCAGCCGTGACAGCCATGACAGCTGTTTTTTTTTTTGATGTGAAACATCTTTACGCGAGGGGTACCTGATTTTAGACTTGACGATCGTGGCAACGCATTTCGATGTTTCACATCTGTCAGCCGTCCCATGACAGCTGTTCTTTTTTTTTATTAGTAGGTATATCTAAATAGTATAATACTCACCCAGTTCTGCAGGGAAGAAGGGTTTCTTCGGCAAAACATCACTGAGATATCGGTAGTCGTTATCACTGTCCTTAAACTGAATGATATTACGGTCGATTCCCAAATAAACGGGTTTCACTTCAACAGGATTTAGCGAATCTTTTAGACTTTGTAATTTTTGTCCAAACAGTAAAGAATCTGCATCAGGTTGAGGATTGGTAGAGATTTGTTTCTGGAAAATAAATAATAAAAATATTAAAATTCATTTTGCCTAATGTTAAATGAATCACGATTCATTAATTTATGGACTTAAATAACTTTCGATTCAAAGCTGTTGTAATTAAAAAAGGGATTTGTCAAATTACCACATTGTGACGTAAAATAATAAATTAGGTACCTACGATACAGTACCGGATGATAAATGTAAAGACCTACAAATAATTAAAGCAAAAGTTAAAACTGAGATGCCTTTGGGGTTACTGCGATTATTTATCATCAGGTGTCACATCTGCTTGTATGTTTACATAAACAAATACATAATAAGTAATTAAATTAAGATTAAAAACCTACTGATTCCTGCAACATAGAAGTGTAATTGAATCCAGAATACAGCAACATGGCGCTCGCCGAGAGTCCTTCGCACTTGTCCTGGCCGCGGACTCGAACCCAGTACCCACCGGCGGCCTGGTCTGCGCGTATCACTACATCCATGCGCTCTCCTGAAAGATTATAAAATCAGAATGTAAGTACCTAATTAAACGTCAAAAAAACAAAAGATTACTACAAAATAATAAAACAAAGAAATAAAATACATTTATTCGAGGCTATGGCCGCTTGCAAGTCTCGAACACGAGATTTTGTGCAAGTTGAAAAGTTCGAGGTCTGAATATAGGTTTAAACTACTGAAAAAAATTATAAGTCCTATGAACTTACTAGTCACAAAACACACTTCTACAAAGTCTGTGCGCTCAACTTAAAGGACTTCACAGCCACCATCAGGTGGGATCAAACCCCTCTTTCCCACTGGGCACTTTGGGCAAGTGCCCAGGGCCCCGTGATCGATAGGAGCCCCCTACTTCCTGCCAGATCACTAAACGAGAACCGATATTTATTACCGAAAAACTTTTTTAATTCCAATAAATCGAAACTAAATTACTGACTACAATACCAATTTGCTTATATTAGCTTTTGCATGCGCGAAGCTACTCTACTCTCGCCAAAAAATTTGGCTTTCCGATTTCAGCATGCTTAGATAAATCAATAAAAATTAATCTAGAAGCTTGCTTATCTACTTTCTTTGTTTATTCTAACATAAAAATTGTGTTCTGTCAAAGTCATAGGGGCCCCAATATCCTAATATGTCCAGGGCCTCCAATAAAATTGGAGTGTCTGTTTGTAATATTAAAATAACCGCTTTTTACTAAGTGCATTTGGATGTATACCTACACGGTACATACACCAAAACAATATTTTTTACGATTTTTGTCTGTCTGTCTGTCTGTCTGTCTGTCTGTTCCGGCTAATCTCTGAAATGGGTGGACCAATTTTGACGGAACTTTCACTGGCAGATAGCTGATGTAACAAGAAGTTAGGCTACTTTTATTTTAGAAAAAAAGAGTTTGTTAGGCAATACGAAGTTCGCTGGGTCAGCTAGTATGAAATAAAATTAGAGGCAATATATATCGAAACGAAATTACGAAATTCAAATGGGTCGACATGCATAATTATCAATAACATTTACCTTCAGCTTTCAATTGTTGAAAAAGAAGGCGAATTACCATCTTACACAAATACAAATAGTACCTAATCGTGGTGAAGTTAGAAAGGATGAAATACAAAATATCGCGATAACCATAATCATTGCATACGGCAACTTTCACACAGTAAATAGTTTGCGTGATTGTAGTAACTAAGAATAATATGTCTTCTGTTTATAAGAGTTATTTCAGAAAATATAGTTTGAGTTGTATTACCAGTGACATTAGATATGACTTGATGTGAGTGGTTATTATTATAGTGGTTACAAATTATCAAATCGCCCTGCCTAACCTTAATACCTATTTATTATTGACGACCGTTTTAAATATTTTATTGCCTGATACACCGTGTAGGTAGGCACCTACTTGCTAATCTAGGAATCTAAGAAAATCTCATAAAGTTAGAGATGTCAATCAATATGCCTTGTTACACCATGTTTACTAATTTTTAGTCTTAATTTTTTTATTTAAGATTTTTTTATGGAAATAGCCGGCAAACGAGCTGACGATCCACCTGATAGTAAGTGGCTATCATCACCCATGAAAATCAGTAACACCAAAGGCATCACTGATGCGTTGCCGGCCAAGAAAGAGAGAAGAAAAAGAAAGAAAGAAAGAACTGGCTCTCAAGCCCCCAGCCGGAACACGACGAGTTGTTTGGCGGCTGACTCATGCTCGAGGGTGGTATGTTATCCAAGCGAACCCCATGGACAAATAATAATAGTAATAATGGTATTAATTAACAATTAAAATCAATATTACCAATATAATCCTTCGAGGGGCCCTACCACCAGCGGGCCGGATTTAGTCCCCTCTTACAACACCCATCCAGCGTGGGATTGGAGTTAGTATTCTAAGCCGCCCCAATACGGCTAAAAAGATTTCTAGATTGTAGATATATTATTACTACGACTTTTAAAAGATAGAATCTCACTTTGTATCAGGGACAGCGAAGTGGCGAAACCGCAGTATTGTTATAACACACAATTGCAATGCAGAATTTTGCAGTAAAATATTTTTAATCCAGTGTCAGGAAATAAATAGGTTGTTAGGATAAGTATATTTATTAATTAATAGCAATTAAGAAATTGTTTCAGTTTCAATCACGTTATCGGCCGAGAAAGAAAGATCAGAAAGAGAAAAAAGTATCTTCAGGACCAGAAACGGAGGATATTAAAATTGGTTTTCGGAAAGGTAACCTTTTAACTGCCGACGCATCGCTATCGATGTCTTTACAATTTCTGATGGCCGTGAACTGCGACCATTGTCATTCATCGGCTATCTACAAGACAAAATGTGAAAAATAATTCACAGCTGTTTTTAAACATTAATTATTAAATTGTAAGTTAACAAACGTCTCGATTACGTGAACTTTCTAACAAAAAACCGCATCAAAGAGTTTGGCTCAGCTATCTTCTGCGGGGTACTATTACCCCGCAGGCTACTTACTCATTTGTAATCCACGGCGAAACGGAAAAGGTTTAAGTGAAAGGTGTTAAAGTGAAAGATCATTTTGTTTGTGCAAAGGAATGTTTTCGTTTATGTTCAAAACGGCTTGATCGATAAGGTCTTCTGTACACGGGTAGTGATTCATTAGAAAGTGCATAGTAAAGATATGCATTTTATGACTATAATAAGGCTTCAAAGTGAGTTAACATGTTCAGTCTAATGACTGTGACGGGACGCAAGACCGTAATGCAACGCGACGTAGAGAAATGACTTTTATCATAATTGCATAGAAAGTGAATTGAACACAAGTGAAACCGGTTGAGCTCAAGACTGACCTTAAACCGTGAATTGGAACAAGTGTGCAGTAAGACCTTTCTCCTTCACTTCGACGGAGAAATAGTGAAATTATTTAACATAGAACATTTAATGGCAAAACGAATTAGCTTTTTAGTTTTCTATCCACCTCACACTTAAAAAAATTAAATTTTTCTATTGCAATTCTTGGAAAAAGCGACGCATCTTGAAATGAAGAGTGCGATGCCCTTTAGGCACTATTCTATTCTAATATTATAAAGAGGAAAGATTAAATTGTTTGTTTGCATTAAATAGGCTCCGAAACTACTGAACCGATTTGAAAAATTCTTTCACTGTTGGAAAGCTTAGTTGGGAAGACATAGGCTGTATTATATTTTCAAAAAAATTAGGGATCCTTAATAAGACTCCAATAATGTAACCCAAGGTGTAAAAAAAAAAAGAAAATCGAAGCAAACTGAGGGTGGTTACTCGTATCTTATAAAATAATAAGTCATATTACGTAGTCTTTACTGCTTAATTTAAACTTAGTTTTTAAATCACACAAAATTTATGTATTCCTTCCGCGTGATTTTATTTTCCTATTAGCAGAACTAGCACCAGTACGTAAAACAATTGAATTATGCTTCTGCTTCTATGCACGCAGCATGCAGTAGCTATGCTGTCTGTGACTAAACTCATTGAGGAGTACGATAGAATTCCTTGTAATGTTTTCTAAGTTCTACCTATGAATCATGATCCATTCCAATCGTTATAATGTAACATTTATTTTGTAACATACCTTCCTACATTTTTACAACAAGTTAGTACGCAATTTTTTAGTATTTTGCTGCAACACTTAATTAGTTTTACAAAACTTACTTAAACAATATTAGGTATTATATTTTATCATATTTTCAAAACTTCGAAGAAATCAAAGATTTTTTTAATTTGGTCGTAATATGCTGTAATAAGTGACCTTCAAACACTCCTCGACCTTAACCAGAATATTATTTATTTTTTATAGTAATAAAAATTAAAAACATTATTATCATGAAGATGGCCAAGAGTCCTGAAATAATAGCATTTACGCCCCAACTCAGAGTCACTGACGGTTACTTAAATCGCTCCTTAATACAAATTTTGTATGGTGATTCTTTACTAAGGATTGATTTAAGTAACCGTTAGTGACTCTGAGTTGGGACGTTAGATGTTATTTCTACATTACTTGCAATATTTTCATCGTTGTATCACAACGGACTTGTAACCTCTTGACTAATGTAACGAAATTGGGTTATCGTTTCTTAACATTTATTTTATCGTGTCAAAATTGAAACGGAAGAAGCAAAACCAAACATTACCAAACAGAATATACTTATTGTGTAATGACATCTGCATCAATGTACACTGATCATTTAAGCTAACAGAGCCAAACCTAAGCTACAAAAAAGGATTTTTATTATAAACGAGTAACCGCCCTCGCTTTGCTTCGGTTTTCTTATTTTTTTACACCTTGGGTAACATTATTGGAGTTTTATTAAGGATCCCTAATTTTTTGAAAATATAGTATAGCCTATGTTACTCGGGGATAGTGTAGCTTCCAAACAGTGAAAGAATTTTTCAAATCGGTTCAGTAGTTTCGGAGCCTATTCAATGCAAACAAAAAATCAAATCTTTCCTCTTTATATATTAGTATAGATGAAAATTTAAAAAACCCCCGATAGTTTTATTTACACTAAACATATGTACCTAAGAAGACTCTCAATTAAGTCACCTTTCAAACAAAAAAAAATCAAAATCGGTTCATCTGTTTGGGAGCTACGATGCCAGAAACAGACATACAAATCCACAGATACACAGGCACATATACACACAATTAGGTATACACAGCTACACAGACACGTCAAACTTATAACACCCCTCTTTTTCGTCAGGGGATAGAAATCAAAGGCGTTAAAACGGTAATTAAGAAAATTACACAGTAAAGTTCTGTTTTTTGCTCATTACAATAATTAAGTGCTCATGAACAGAACAGAAAATTTAATTAAATACGATGTGAAGTTTTGTTTTTGTAATCACTGAAGTGTCTAATATTACGGTCATTAGTGTGACGTTACGAAACTTCTATTTTTTAAATGTTTTACGCTCTTAAAATGAAAATATAAAAAATAAAAGATATAAAAAAAAGAAAAAGATAAAAGAAAATATAAAAAGAATGCAGCGAAAATTAGTCTTTCTTTATTATTTATTTAAAATTTGAAAAAGTCGCAATTATTTTCGATACATAAATTAATAACTAGGTATAAAACCTATACCCATAATCTGAGTATGAGAATTACCGACCAGCGGCTTTATCCACGTTTTCCTGGATAATAATTACCCTATGGGCTTGTTTCACAATCTTCAAGTAAGTCCGAAGTAAGCTATTCGTTGGTTAAGTTGACATTTCGTGTATGTAAAATGACACTTTAACGTCACTTTAACCGGCGAATAGCTTATTCAGGACTCTACTTGAAGATTGTGAAACAAGCCCTATATCTTATTCTAGACTAGCTGTTACCCGCGACTTCGTCCGCGTGGTATTTAATATTATTAAATTTTTAATTGATCCTATTTTTTACTATTTTTTATAAAATAAAAGTAGCCTAAGTTACTCCTTGTTACATCAGCTATCTGCACAAGAAAGTCCCGTCAAAATCGGTCCAGCTATTTCAGAGATTAGCCGAAACAAACAGACAGACAGACAAAAATTGTAAAAAAATGTTGTTTTGGTATATGTACCGTGTATACATCCAAATGCACTTAGTAAAAAGCGGTTATTTTAATATTACAAACAGACACTTCAATTTTATTTATTTGTATAGATTAACCTGAAAGAGTATGAAACATCCATACATCCTCACCAACTATCACAACTACAATATTAGCAGGTTAAGTTTATTGATTGATTAACGTTTTGTTAATAACTGCTAAGTATGGTAAATTTCTTACATTCATTTGGTCACCAACACATCAACACATCTATTGAAACATTCACTTTTTGTCTGACGAAAGTTCTGAGCTGAGTTCCATGATTAAGCAATATTTTGGCAACTCAGCATGAAGGTGCTAATTCAATACTAATTCGACAAACGTTAGCTTTCACTTGAGAAATCTAATAATTGTGTTTATATTCAGTAGGAACGTATACTGTTATTGACCCTTAACTGAGTAAAACGGCAATAAATATTTAAATATAAAAATCAAATAAAAAATGAGAGGTGTCAAGGGACACCCGGATGGAACGAAGTTCCTTTCGATTAATTAGTGAAGGAATTGTAATAAAATTTTATTCACCTTTAGTTTATAATGATTTCTGTAATATTTTCTTAGAAACATTTATTAATATGGTCATCAAAATACATACAACATCATTGATGCTCATTGTATTTTCATACATGACAGGATTTACATGTTATGACGGTGTAGTAAATGTAGTAATGTCTTTGTAATATTTTCTAAATTTCCATAGATTATATTATGTTTTCTTGTTATCTTATATATGTAGATTATATCTAAAATTTAGCTTTATTGTATTAGATTGTAATCTGTACTAATATTTAAAGAGAAAAGATTTGATTTTTTGTTTGCTTTGAATAGGCTCCGAAACTACTGAACCGATTTAAAAAAATATTTTACTATTGGGAAGCTACACTATCCCCGAGTAACATAGGCTATACTATATTTTCAAAAAAATAGGGATCCTTAATAAAACTCAAATATCGTAACCCAAAGTGTAAAAAAAATAAGAAAACCGAAGCAAAGCGAGGGGGGTTACTCATAAATTAATATGTGACGAGCTTTATTGTATTAATATGTGACGAACAAGTTGCATAACTATCGCACGAATATTCAATCCAGCGAACTTTACCTCCACGTATTTCTAGTATACAAATATTTAGTGCTGAGTGACCTAGACACAGATATTAATCAAATTTCTTGTTTTTATGTTGTATCAATAAGACTGGTTATGTTATACATGCTCTTATCATACATTATTATTGATCTTTAATAATTATATCTTAATTTGTATTTTATATTTTACAAAGATATTTTCCATACAATTTACAGTGCTCTTACCGAATTAGACTTATTTGTATCAGTCGTAAGGGGCCATCCATAAATTACGTCGCATATTAGGGGGGAGAGGGGGGCGATGTAGTGTGATATTGTGTGACAACGGGTGGGAGGGGTCCTTTTCGTGATGTCACATTTCAAAATCGAATAATTAGTATGTAAAGGTAAATATTAGAAAACAATGGAAATAAAACTTATTTCGGAAATGCTGTTTTAATTTAATAATTTATAGGTGTAAAATTTCATAATATGTGACGTCTCACTAGGGGGGGAGGTCTCACAAATGTGACCAGCTATGACAAAGACGGGGGAGGGATCAAAGTCATGAAATTAGTGTGACTTAATTTATGGATGGCCCCTAATTGACCCAAGTTAATCAATCTGTTGTGGTCAGTACTCGGATGGATTGCACGGGTTAATATTTCCTAACCCCCTTCTTTATTTTAGTGGAACACGTTTTTACGTGTTTTTTTGAACACTTTTGTGACAGAAAAGTTGTTAAGTAAAATGTACACAGTTACCTGCTAATGAGTTCAACGCATTTCTTAGAACGAATATTCTGAGTTAAATGAGGTTTTCTTAAGATAAGGATCATGTTTCGTGTAATCAATTAATAGCCTACCGAATAGGTACTAATGAACATCACAGATTCGTCCAAGTAAATGTATAGGTACAATAATTGTAACATAGATAATTGTTTAAAACAAAATCGAGTTCAGATCCTAAAACATTTAATTAGATAATTATGCTTTGGACATTATTCCTTGGTTTTTGAAAGAAAAACGTTTTTATTATATCTATTAAATGTGTATTAACGCTAAAGGGTACCGTAACTACCATACCATATATATACAGATCTCATACAACCCTAGGTCACCCTGAGCAACCAACCAAGAACGAAGTGTCAGTCAACCCGTTTCCTTAGTAGGTACCTACGTAGTTTTCCAACACTTCAACCAAAACTCGATAGAACCATTCGCGGTAGATTTTAAAAAAGTAATACCTATACGAACTACCTATCCGTTTAGTTAAAACTACCTGACCCTGCGAACTTCGTATAACCTGACTATTTTTTTTCTAAAATAAAAGTAGCCTAAGTTACTCCTTGTTACATCAGCTATCGGCCAGTGAAAGTCCCGTCAAAATGGTCCAACCGTTTCAGAGTTGAGCCGGAACAAACAGACAGACAGTCAGACAGACAGAAAGACAGACAGACAGACAGACAAAAATTGTAAAAAATGTTGTTTTGGTATATGTACCGTGTATACATCCAAATACACTTAGTAAAAAGCGGTTATTTTAATATTACAAGAAGACATTCCAATTTTATTTATTTGTATAGATGTATAGAAGATTCGTGATAATATTTTTTCGGGAAACTGCACAGCTCTATCTAGATATCTTCATAAATGATAGCAGGTAGCAGCGAGTGGAAGAGATATCTGTACGAATAGTAAGGTTTCCTTGTATTCTTCTTTCTTGGTAAACTTCCTAATACTTTTTCTCATGAACAGTTAAAAAAATAATATAATTGCTAAACACAACGAAAAATTAGAGATTAACTATCAGTCCATCAAAGAATTACAAGACGATTATAATATACTTTGTTGTAAGAGAGAAAGGCCTCCGTATTCTAAGTTTATTGTACCTATCGCAATTTCCACTTGCGTGATCATTATTATAAACATTGTATGTTGTTACACATATGCATTAGGCATATAACATACGGCTCGTTCCCACGTAGGTACATCTGTCATTGATGATTCGCGATTAATAACGATTAGCGCTCTCTGCCTTCGAATTTACCCGCGTTTTCCCGGAATATTTATTTATTTATTTACTACGGGTAACCGCCCTCGCTTTGCTTCGGTTTTCTTAATTTTTACATCTTGGATTACATTATTGGAGTTTATTAAGGATTCCTAATTTTTTTGAAAATACAGTATAGCCTATGTCACCCGGGGATAGTGTAGCTTCCCAACAGTGAAAGTGAAAATCAGTTCAGTAGTTTCGGAGCCTATTCAATGCAAACAAACAATCAAATCTTTCCTCTTTATAATATTAATATAGATAATTAAAACGGTAACAACGAATTACATTAATTATAGATACCACAATTATAGTTCTCGCTCACAAAACTTCAGGCATACAGACAATATTACCGACTATTCATCCGCAAACAAATCGCACTTAGGGTATGCATCCAGAAGAGCGTTGAGCGCGGTAAGAACTATAATATATACCCTATATCTTATTGCAGACCATGGTCTACATAAATGCTGAATTTACGTGAAAGAGTAGGAAACATCCAAACATCCTCACAAGAACACAGGAAGAAGGATAGTGGGATTCGATATCATAATAATATATTCATAATATGTGCCACTGGAAAAACAAAAAAATCATTTACAACTGCGATCAGAGAAAACGCTTCTTCCTTGAGTCATCCTAACGGCTAATTGTGGAGTCTTGAAAACAGTTCTTTCCTTCTTTCTTGCCCGGCAACGCATCCACCACCACCATGATGACGTCCATGATGACGTCTATAGAGGATACTAATGTCCTTAGGCAACTGTGATCACTTACCGAGTAACTGGTCTGCCCGCTTGTCGGATGTCACAAATAAAATATCATCCAAGTTAGAATGACCTTACCTGGATACAACAGCACATATCGAGCAGGTGCAGCTCTGACTGGTTTCCCGTCGCTCGCAATAACCATCAGGTCGTGACGGTCTACATTTAAAAGCAGAGGACACTCGATAGCTGCTGCGTTGATTAATCGCAGTCGGTAAGCATATCCTGGTATGACGAACAGCCTGCAAGAAATTGGATCGATACTGAATACTTTATGTGGAAATCTTCAGTCGTACGGTGGATACTCAAGTAGGTGTGTAACTAAGTATAGGTACTCAAGAATTCGTTTGAGTGGATATCGATTTTCTTTTACAAAATCTTTCTTAAAATGGTTGATGACGACATCTCCGGGTGGGCTAAAAACCATAATGAGGGCGAAAGAAGTCATTAAAAATTTGGAAGCGTTGAGGTGATCTACCTAACCAAAAAACGCAATACAATTGATTTGCTATTATTGAAATCATACTTTTTCTTAACTTCTGCTTTAAATTTTCTAATGGGGAACTTCAGAAATTTGTTGAAAATTGATGAAAGATGTTTAAGTTTTTGTTGCAAATAGGTTGTATTGAATTACTCACTTCGAGCTGTCTTTTTTTCCATTAATAATAAGTGTGGATGGTTTGATCGGCCGTAAAACCTCCAAGTTTCCAGTTAATAAAGCAGGGAACTTAGGAGCCATGATCAGAGTATTTTGTTCAGGCCTGTCGAAGTCGTACACCGAATTATGTGGCTTTAATGGCTGAGGTTGATCGACTATGAGGGGGCCATATACCCCATCACTTTGATGAGCCACTGTAATAAAGTGAAAACGTATACATATGTGTAAAGTTAAAGCTTAAACGTGTAAGTGACGTATAAAGTTAAAAATAAGGTTCAGAAAATGAAAAGTTTTATTAATAACATGCGGCTAACTCCACCATTACTCGAAGAGCCTGATAAAGGTCATAAATGCAATTTAGTAAATCATAATAATGGTGCTGAATTTATCCATAATTTAAAGTATGCAACCAAAATTAATTAGACAGTTTTTTACGTAAATGTAAAATCACTTAACTCCATGCTGTTGTGTTAACATCCAATTAAAATTATTATAATCCGTGATTCCGGTGTATAATGAAAATAATCGCACGTGGATTTTTATAAACATAATAACGCTACGTTTCTTTTATTGTGTTACACTTGCACAATTTACACATTGCACCCAATTATAATGACTCATTAAAAGTATTGCAGGTGTACCCATGTTATGTTAGATGTATGAACATTTGTATAGCCAGGGGCTAAACCATCGAAATATCCAATAATTCAACCGCAACCTATGTTGGTTGAAATAATTCGGTGAGGTTGTTTGGATCCGACCCCAAATAGATAATTTACATATGATTGAAAAAATAAACAACGATATTATTGTATCTGGATAGTGAAGCAATTAAATATACCTAATTGAATTTTAGTGTATTTCTATTTTTATTGACCAAAATATAATTTGAAAGACATTTCTGACGCAGTGCACTAATATTTTCAAATTTTACATTTATATGTATAACTTACCAGAATACGAATGATAGAAGAACGTCCCTGGTGAAGAAGCAATAAAAGCGTATTCATAAATTGACCCGTAGGTTATAGGACATTGGGTAACCATTGGAACACCGTCCATATGAGGAGTTCCCTTATGCTCCACTCCATGCCAATGTATCGTCACATCCTGGTCTGGGATCTTGTTCCTTACTTTAACAACTACGACGTCATTCACACAGACATGTATAGGAGGCCCTGGGGTCATCCCATTGACTACAAGGGCAGGCCTGTCTTCTTCTTGAATGACTGGCTCTATTTCGAAATTGTAGACGCAGCGCCGCGGTTTCACGCTGAACTTGCAAGGTCGGTGGCATGATTGGTCTGGAAACCGGGGCTAGTTGAGTAACACTTAGTTAAATTACAAACGGTATAAGGCTATACACATACTTGTTAGTCGAATGAAATATTTCAGACATTACAGTTTATAAATTTGAATTTGGAACTGAGGTACTCGTAAATTTTGTCGAGTTCATAGTTTTACTAAGTTTTAGTAAGTTGAGCTTCGGTTAAATGGATTTTTGAACGCTATCACAGATGTCCGAGATGAACCCATGAAGGCATGAAGCTGCACAAGATCCGGGAACTGTTTCATATGCAACGTCAGATTCCTCTAAGAGTTTCAGTTCATAAAAAGTGCAGAAAACCCAATTGATCGAAATTGACTCAAAAAAGTTGGAAGCAAAGTTTAATTTTTTATAGTAAAATTTTCTAAAAAGTGCTTTAAAATTGAGCGTTATATCCAACTAACATTATTAAGAAAACAAAGTCTAAGATCCTAAGTAGGCTATCTTTGTTTACACAACAATTAATGAAATTCTGAAACTGAAAGCATCATTAATTTTATTAATTCTTAATATAAGATTGCGCTCAAATGAATCATCTATACAAAGCAATGTGTGCATCTGAACTGAGGGCCCACTTTTTTTTCTTGGCGTAGCGAATTGAAATTTATAGAGGATTTAGTTAAAAATAGTTAAAACTTAAAGCAAACACTCATAAATTTCTTAAACGTGAATTAAAGATGTTATGGGCAAATGTTTTGGGCCCTCAGTTCAGATGCCTACAGAAAGTGGCATGGTATAAATCTCAGAAAGTAAGAAGTAGTGAAGGAAATAAATGAAAATTTATGTACATTAACAGAACCCTGTATTAATAGTACAGAAGTGCAATAAATAAGACTTCTGCAATCATGGTTACCCTACAAAATTGGTTCCTACTAAAAATGAACAGTAAATTTTCTCGTAAAGTATGGCATTGTGAACAAAAAACCGAATGTAAAATTTTAGTTAAAAATTAGTAAAAACTTTTCAGCTAATTTATTTCAAACTACGAGGTTGCACCTAGTCGATAAAGCCGAAAATATTGGGCCCTTAGATCAGAGGTTATCCGAAAATTCGAAGCCGTTTTACCATTTAGCCGTTACTTCTTTATCACTATTTCTTTTTTTAACTAATTCACAGGGATGTTATCTAAGGGGTTTTCAATGTACATTTATGCTTTTCTTCCTTTAAACCTATGTTTCGCCTGGGCTCTCAGTTCATAAACGTCTGGATTGAGGGCCCAAGTAAAACTGCGATAAATCTGTAATGTTATTCTCTAGCCAGTTGAGAATGATATCAATCGTTTTAAGAAATTCTTACCTAAATTCTAAAATAAAAATTATTGACACAGAGGTAGTACTTTCTGAGATTTATACCACGCCACTTTCTGTAGGCATCTGAACTGAGGGCCCAAAACATTTGCCCATAACACCTTTAATTCACGTTTAAGAAATTTATGAGTGTTTGCTTTAAATTTTAACTATTTTTAACTAAATCCCCTATAAATTTCAATTCGCTACGCCAAGAAAAAAAAAGTGGGCCCTCAATTCAGATGCACCCCAAAGCAATACAATAAAAGAAATAATAAAAACAAAACATTACTTGAATTTTTCGTAGTGTCTGCTAGAAGAACATTTGCAGTGGGCATAAAACTTTCAAGAGAAGCTTTTCCATTGTAACTTAAATTGGCTATAATGAAAACACACCAAAGTAACAACTTCATACCGTAAATGAAACGAGAATGTTTGTTTAAACTTTAAATTTGGAACGGGTTTTACTTGTTAGGAACGCGATCGAACGAAATTGGAATACAATTTTAGCAACTACAGTAATAACTTCATACCGAAAATGGATCACTTTTTACAAAGTTTTGAATTTGGAATGGGTTTTACTCCTCGATTTCGAACGCGGTTGAAAGTCGAGTCTCGTCTCGCGCACTGCCAGATAAGCAGTGCGCAGTTGATGGTGCTTCGACCAAAACTAGTCTAGTCACCGTAAAGCCGGTGTGAGATTCCGATTCCAACATTCAGCTGGCATTCGCCGTTCCGTGATTTTGCCTTTTAGCACAAGTTTGGGCATCATAATTTACATATATGCAATTTTAAAATGTGCAATGAGATTCGTTTACACCAGTTAAGTATTTATTAAAATATTCTGGACATTTAAACTAAAACCAGTAGAATTACTTATAATAAGTTTCATGAAAAATATTGATTTATGTAGGAAACCCACAGGCCAATCGATAACTTGGCGTGAAGCCGATTCTGCGCATCAACTGCAGTTATAAATATCTACTTACTGGCCCGCCCTCGCTGTAAGAATGGCCTCAGTATCTGCATCCATTGGACAAATTTCATGTTTACCCCATTTAATTAATTTAAAAGCTGTTTAAAATAGAGAGATTGCAATAAATTCTGACCTTTTAACAGGATCTCCATTCAACCTTTGATCAGTCTATTTCCCAGGATGAAAAGTACACATTTTAGATAGTGAATATATGTAACAGTTGCGCTAGATATGTATACTTACCTAATTTAAATCTGCTGAGCGATTTCTACGTGAAACGCTCAGGAAGATATTGGCCTCATTTATAGGTTATAAATTTAAAAAATCATCAGATTTGGTCTCTTATAATTTTTATTAGTAGTAGCTTGATTTTGATATAGTATCTATAATTAAATTATTAATTTTTACTATTACAGTCACAGATCGTATAGACATTCGTGTCATCGCAACCTTTGATAAAATTGAAAAAGTTGAGAATGAGCAGCAGAAAAAAAAACACGTTCTAATCTGATATTCCTCGTTGATCTTGATTAAATGTGATCTGCAGTCATATCGTGATTTTCCATACAAAATCATTGAATTACCATTACTAGCGTATAGAATAGACACCGCGAACATAAGGTTCGGGGGTGTGCATTGCAGCCGGCCGGCTGCATTTCATTCTGTCACTCGGCTGTCACTCGGCTGCGCTCATGGCGGCCGCATGCCAAAATTGTTTATGAAAAACTGAAAAATGCCGTAGTGCGTAATAAGAACGTGTCATAATTGCACGACAAAAAACAAAAAAAGATAATGGTATCACTTATCATCGATAAGAAAAGAAAATATTAACTTAAATCAACTAAACCGAATTTAATTAAATTATTGTGCAATGTTTCCGCCATTTTGGAATGAAAAAATCATAAGGAGCGTTTGAACTTGGCAAGCCACTAGCGTGTTAATGGAATATTATATAAGCTAGCTTAGGCTTGCCGTCTTGGTTCGGCAAGTGTCATATACAAAGTTACTCTATGGCAAGTGTGCAAACGAGGCTTCTAATTTGAAAAGAGAACGGAGGGCAAGCCGACGGAGAAACACACATTTTTGTTTGAGATGTCTTCTCTATGCATGTACCTCAATGTAAAAAATAATGTTTTTATTTGTGCTTAATTAATTGATTTATTGCACAGCTGTACTAAATTACATGCAACGATGTTGTTCAAAAGTGAAAAAAATACTAAATTTTACGATGATTTTAATCTACGTACATGAGAATTTTGATCGAATATCGATATTATAGGTCTAGTAGGTACAATACAGTACAATACAAAAAATTTAATTAATATCCTAAAGTTAAATTACTATTCTAAAAATACTTGTAAAAACAAACCCGCTGAAGAGTTCCCTCATCTGGAGTCATATCAGGTCACCATAATCATAAAAAGCATTGTCATTGGAATCAAAGCAATTTGTGAAATTCCAACTCCGTAAGATGATTCAGTTAAAAAAATGAGGTAGATACTTAAGTGTATCAGTGATAACGATATGAATGAATAATGTTGAATTTTGAAATGAACACTTAAGAAAAAACACGTAACACAAAAGAGAGAGAGAAGAAACAACAGGGATTTTATCTGGAAACCATTGTAAAAAATAAAAAACTTGATTAATGTGCTGAAATTTTTAATAAAACTTTTAAAGCATTATTCTCATAAGTATTGTAGGTTAGAACCTCTGAATAACTTCCTCATTGCGTGCTAAATTAGCCCAGTGATGAATCTGACACAGTTACTTTTAAAACATTATTGCTTTTTTATATCTAATGCATCAGTTAATAGTTATATAACGCAGATGACAAGTGTGCTATTTTCTTTATTGGGCAACTCGGTTTTATGTAGTAACTCTAGTAGGTTAGTAGAAGTGGTTGCCAATCCGTCAGTAGATATTTCATTTGCATCATTCACAATTTTTTACATTTCATGTGAAAGCCGTGCAAAACTTATGGGGACATTTTATTAGTAGTGACACAGAAAACATAATATTACTTATAATAGTAATAGTGACTTTTAAATTAACTTTTTTAACATTGCTATCCCATTTATCGGTCAAGTCCTAACCAGTAACAATAAAATGGTGTCTTGTGAATAGAACTAATTTATCTCGCTATACCTCTAATTATGTTTGGTCATTCTAATCAAAAGTGTCGCATTACACCTTAACTACGGTAATAAACTTGTACATAGCTTGCAATGTAGTAGCGAATGTATAAATATTAACTGGTATGATATCAGCTGCTAGTAACAAGATCGGCTTTTGTGCTTGCATCAACATCACGTACAACAACTTCTGTTCTTTCGCCTTAAAATTTTCCCATCCACAACTGTACACTGCCCTCTCGAATATCTCGGCCGCATTTATCAATTTCTGACACAAGAAACAATACAAAAAGAAAACTAAAAAACAATAAATCAACACCGGGCTGTAGTTCATCCACTCTGGCAGCGGAATGTAGAAGAAAAACAAAATGCAGAAGGCGTTTGTACCGAAATTGACTCCTAAAGGCATACTATACAAGTCTTTAAGTTTGTTGATCGTTTGTAAAATCGAAGCGTGACGTCTGATCAAAACCGGTAACTTTTCGCTCACGAAGTTGTAATTGTTACGCAAATCTTCAGTTTCAAACACCATGTCTTCAGAGAGTAGATGGTACATGGCTGATGTATGCACAATGAGGAAAAGTAGGATGGCTTGATAGCTGAGGACAACAATCACCATGGTGATATGTTGAGCGACTAATATAGCGAAGCATATCTGCCATTGAGGATATACAGTTAATGGTCGTATCCCTGAAAATATATGATTTATTTCCGTTATCCAAATTAAAGAATATCTCCGTCTCATTACTTGAAATCATCTTTTAATATCGCTTAAAGTCACTCATACCAGACAAAAACAAACTAATAACCATAAAAAAAATTGCTTACCAACACAAGGTGTCATACAATAAAGGTTATTCGTCGGATTGATTTGATTGGGCATGTAAATGACAAAAGCATCCAAGGCATTAAGTGTGTAGAAAATAAACACAATTTTCTTCATAACTGATATGTATTTTTGGTGTTTCTTTCGTAAGGTTTCAGACTCTAGGGATAACTCGTCATTTTGTTTCACCATCCTTAAGACGACTCTCAGCATGGATCTGTCGGAAAGATAGATATTTTGAGTCATATTATCGCAGATATTGACTGTACCGGCTAATAAGACCTTCAACCCATCAACGACCCTCTACTGAGGGGTCTCTTCTCTTGAGGAGGCCTTGAGTATACTCCACTACGCTACTCCAGAGCGAATTGGTCGAAGAGTAAGTGGCTAATCCAAGTGTCAGAAGCTTTCAGGCCGCCCGAAGGCCTCAACACAACAAAGAGGATCGACGACTTCACATGCTCTCAGAAGCATGGACAGTATGGACACGCTCAAGAAATTTTTGCCACTAACTTTCACCCATGCAACTACCGACCACGCCCGCTGTTGCTTAATTTGGCCTATCACTAGGATCGACACAAGTGCCGACTCAGGTGCCGATATTTCAATCATATTTGATTTCGGCACTTGATAGGTAAAGTATCTCATATTCAGATAAATCTGTAACCGGAACGGAAATCCATTTCTTTGCAAAAATAATATGAATGTTGTGTTACCTCTTCTTTACAATCCAATAGCTGTTATTCAAGGTCAGTGTCATCATAGAGATGTTAACGTATCCTTTGATGAATTCCCCTGCACCCTGGGCATGTTTCATTTGAAATACCACGCTGCCTACTAGGTATACGTACACCAACAATACCACGTGAAGAATCCAGAACGGCACTAATAACAACATAATTTGATATATAAATCATAGTTTTCTTAAAATTATGCTGATTAGTACGGACAGCCAGGCCTTAGTATTTTTGGAATTAGCGTTCCGTTTGCGAAATATTTGTCTTTAAAGTGCTAATTTTGGTTAGAGTCATGTGTCTCCTCCTAGGTTAACGAGCTAGGAAACTGGTTTAAGAAATGGCGCATCGAGGTCAATGCGAACAAAAGCAACGCAGTCCGCTTCACACACAAGCATAGACTTTTCAAAGGCCCGGGCCTCCCATCCGCTTCTCGGGAATCCCCGTCCTATGGAGGACTCAAACTAAATATCCTAGTAGTCACCGAGCGGACGCTCCCTATGGAGGACGCAAAAAAGGGACAAAATTTGTATATGTAAATTACTGGAAATAAAGTACAGATTAATGGAAAGATAAAGAAGCGTCAGCTGATAACTCTTTAAATAACTCAAGCTAATCAAACCTTAATCGCTTACCAAAAATGTTATCTTTGAGGATAGAAAAGCGCCCAAGAGCTGGTACTATATCTACCAGCCATATTGCGCTGTCCAAGCTGTTATCTTTAAGACGAGCTTTGGTGTTAAGCACAATGGCTTTTAACCACGCATACATTTTGCAGATTAGCAAACAAGTTAGATTTATATAGACGTAACAGGTGAAATACGACCGACCGTTCCCAGAAAATTTAAAGAATACAAAGTGTCTAAGAAACCTACGAGTAAAATTCAATTCACAGCTACGGCATCGTACATGACTTTGCCCTTTGCCTTATTCTTATTTTTGGAAGCCGTGGACTGTAAATAGATAACGGTAGATATAAATATTCCAATAATGCCTATAGGTACTAATTAACATAAAAATCTCATCTATCTATCTACGGCCTTTCCGTCTATAACAGACGATTTAAACAGCATCTTGTGGATGGCACCTCCTTTCGTGACTATAGAGACCAAGCTGGGAGCGACAGTTTCTACCGCAGTGGCGACAGGAGAGTGTAGAGTGGGCTGGTCTGGAAGCCATATTCTGTTTCTTGACTCTCCTGTCGGATAGCAGTCTGAACCAGTCCCTATCATGATTGTCTCTGCCCTCTATGGTATTCTTTCGCCAGACGTCTCTATTAAAAATCTCATAGAAAATTATTATCTTAGAGCGTTCCTGAGAACTACCACTGTATTTATAATAAAGAATAAAATTAATTTAATTATTTGTAGTTTCACATACATAGCTAGTTTAATAATAATATACATATATAGGGTATTTCTTTATTCCCACAAGATTTGAAATTATTTAAAAATACAGTTTTTTATGTTGTTATTTAATTACTGAAATATTCATACGATTCACAATTTATTTTAATTGTTTTGTAATAGTTAATTAGTTACTTAATAGTTGAAATGCCCTGAACATTTCTTGAGATGCCGCGATGTCGTCAACATCATACTCTACATAAAAAGACTCAACACTAAGTTAATATACAATACTTTATTCCTTATCCACAAATACGAAAAAATACTTATGCCCCAACTCAGAGTAACTAACGGTTTACTTTAATCGCTCCTTAGTACAGAATCACCATACAAATTCTGTACTAAGGAACTATTTAACTGTAGTCTGTAAGTAACCTACGTAAATTATATAAACTTATTTGTATAAAATTATACTTAAGTAACTTATGCCAGGGCACCGATGTATACATTTTTAATGGGTCATGTTGAATGTTTCTCATACCTAATAATTATAAAAATAATCTCCCTACCCGGCATGATATTAGCATGATTTAAACAGAGATGTACAAACACACAAGTCACAAAAACCAGTAGATAATATTCAGCAAAATCTGAAATTCAAAAAATTGACGTATAATTAAAAAAAATATCACCTACGATCTAATTACAATGTTATTAAATTATAATACTCTGTAATTACAAAGCGCCCTGGTGTACTGCACACAGTATTAAATCGTGTGATAATTACACATATTAAACACACAAGAAAATGCAAATAATCTGTGGAAAATGTTGCTTCTTGCAAGAATAAGAAGAAGAAATATTATTTATTTGGCTTGTCTTCAATTAATTCAGTCAAAAAAAATTATGCCAAACATCATCTGTAATGAAATAACTCATTAATAAATAGATTTTAAGTAAAAGTAACTATGTATGTGAAAACATATTTACCATGCATAGACCTATATGTAAATACGATACTATTACCATGATAGTTCATGCTACTCTCGTATAAGGTACATATTATTTCTGAAGGGTTATAGAAAATTAATGAAATTATGACACAAAGCTTCTTATACCTATTCGTCATAATATTGTAAATTACAATTTAAAAATTGCGACAAATTTATAAATCGATTGCATAGTAGTAGCAAACGTATGAATACGTATCGGTACTATATACGCCGCCAACAAGACCACTGGTTTTTGTGATTGCTTTAACATAACTAGTACCATTTTTTTATTTTTACAACCAAACTTTTCCCATCCACAGCAGTAAACGGCCATTTCTAGTCTTTCTGTCGCTGTAGTCAATCGCTGACCTTGGAAGCAGTATAAGAAAAACACGCATAGACTGTAATAAACTATTGGTGCAAACTCGAGCCAAAGTTCTAGTGGTAGGAACAGAAATAGGCAAAGCGACATGGCGTTAACACCAAATCCAATGCCTATAGCGGAACTATAAATATCTTGAAGATTACGCACAGTTTTCAGAAGAAATGAGTGACGGACAATGTAATTCTTCAAACGCCTACATACTTCGTCGGTTGCAAATTGATTGTTATTGATATCATCCAAGCTCAATATGTCTTCATACAGGATATCGTACATGGCAGTAGTATGAGCCAATAGAAATATAAGTGTGACGTCATAGCTTGCTACGGCTACCATTGATGTAATCTCTTGTACTGCCACTATCAGCACACAGACTTCTCGATTTGGTGATTTACCCATTGGTTCTAAACCTGTAAAATAATATAAATTCAACCTAATATTAATTCAGCAAATGAAAAAGCCACTTCAGTTTGCTAGATGAGTTACGCCACAACTCAGAATCACTAACGGTTACTTTAATCGCACCTTAGTAAAGAATCACGATACAAATGATGTACTAAGGAGCGATTTAATTAACCGCTAGTGACTCTGAGTTGAGGCGTTAGAATCCAAGATAATCTCTTCTCTGTCTCCTCGTGAAACAACCATACAGCATGACGAGCCAACGGCCAAATATTATCTGTTGAAGGCTGCTAGGTTCTACTTCATCCATCACCATATTCTTGGCAATACTCGTGCTTGGTGATACGGCTAATTTCCATCCTTTTCCTAAAATGATCCTTTAGTGTTTTGGTAATTTCAGTGGAGTATACTGATACTCCACTTGAAGGACACTGGTCCTTCAATTTATTCTTATAATTACATGAGCAGTTAGTCAGTTAAAAAAGTATAGGTACCGAAACAAGTCCCAATAGTGCCATCAGCCAAGTTGATTGACCTCGTTGGAATGAAAATGCAAAAGTCATTTATGAAATGGAATATGTAGTAGAGGATCAAGATAAATTTTATCTGTCTCAGATACACCCGCTGTTTATCAAGAAATGAACTATTTTCTTTTACCAGGTCATCATTCCTCGTGATAAGTTTCAATATTACTTTGAGGCTATACCTGCGTGAGAAACAAATTACTTTATTTCTTTTGGTATGTAGATCCACACATATCAATTAAATTATTTTTGTTATGTAAAGTTGAATTTACCTTTTAGAAAGAGTCCATACGCTGCTATTTACTATAAGAATGAAGATAGAGATATTCAAGTAACTGTTAACGCTCTCGTTAAACGTATTTGCATGGTACATCTCGTACAGGACAGTACCATAAACATACACGTAAAATGAAAGAAGCGCGTGCAATATCCAGAATGTAGCTGAAAATAAATAAATTTTAGTAGAGTAGAAATAAGGTTACGAAAAACAAAGTTTTCTTGTAACAATTCACCGCAGTGTTGCCAATGCTACGGCCTTAATTACCGTGTTCTACGGCTTTCAGGCCAAAAAATCCCAAAATCCACAGCCTACGGCTGCAATCCTATGGCCGTAGCAAATTCTACGTCTTTTCACAAATTCTGCGGTCTTTTTTATTTATTTTTTTGCAAACATTTAGCGAATATTAAAACCCTTAAAACAGCGCCACATATATTTATTCAATTATAAAATGTACATATTCGGGTCATTTTCAAATTTGTGGCCAAAAGCACTAATTATGATATCATTCTCGTTAAGTAAATATTAGCATTACTCAAATTACTCTAATCGACTACTCCCTTGAGGCCCCTTGAGAGCTTTTGATATTTACTTGTTATCGCTGTAAATAAAAGAGATATGACGATAAAACTACCCTATATCTCATTAGTGTCACTGGTTCCAAATGCTCATTTTTTATCTATTAGTCCATAAAACAAAAATGCATCCAGGAAAATGGAATTTTATTTTCGCAATGTTTAATATGTTTATATAAGATTCATAATTAATTATTGCTACAATCTTGGGTATAAAAAAATAAGATTTCTTAATATTTATAATCAGTATACATTTTAAATATCATTTATGTAACCGTAGACAAATGCTTTAATATTACACAATTATACCCTGCTATATCCTGCGTCTCACCCCGCGTGGTTCCCGGGTGCTAAGTCGTCTCCGAACAATCTTGGTGGCCTGTCATTTACTTCGTTATTTTTTGAGAAAATCTAAATATCAGGTAAGATTTGGGAGAGTGTACCAAAACTGTATCATTAGTGTCTTAACAAATTACGTCCATAGTTATGTGTTGTTTTATTTTTGATTTATATGAATAGTCAGGCATTGCAGGCATATTTTTTTTCCGTGTTAAGTTATATTATAGAATATTCCATTTTGTAGGTAAATACAAATAATACCGAAAACCTCATTCGTGTCACTCTCATTCGTGTCAATTGAGCAGTCACACTAATGATATTCAATTTCGTACAAATGATAAGTTTTGTTACCCGACTGCCAGGAAGGTATGTATGCAGGTAATATTCTTTATGACATCTTCCAAACTGCTCAACGGATTTATGGGTGAATATTTGAAAATAAGCATATTCGCTTGTTTCCAAGAACGCATCAAAGATTGTTACCAAAATTGTTCTTTATAGATTTTTTATATAGTTTATTATATTACATTTTTATATATGTGAAAGGGACAATGATAAAACTAATATTGTAAAAGTTATAGACAAAAGAAGATTTTTTGAAAACGGTAATGATATTTAAGACGAATGGTAATTATTAGAAATAACTGGTAATTAGAAAATTTAAAATGGCAATTAGAAATGAAGTAACTTCCAAAATCATTCAATCATTTTTTCATAATAAAATAATCATTTTTATAATACTTGAAATAACAATTTAATGATTTAGTCTTCTTTTTAGAGATATCGATATAATTATAGTTAAAAGTAAATAATTATAATAAAATAGTGGATAGTAACATAGCAGTTACAAATAAAATCAATAATGTAATCATAATTAATACTATTAGTAGTACTACATTTGGGCATTGAACGTAGTTGATATACCTACAATTATTTTTGGAAAAAAATCCCATTTTGAAAAAACTTCGTTTCGGCGGCCAGTGATGAAACATGTGTCAATTAACGGAGTAAGTTATTATAATGAAAAATTATTCAGTGATGAAAATAAATATAAACCGTTGAAATATAAAGCAAAAAAAAAGGTCTTCGGTAAAAAAAATTGATAAGATTACATTATGTGATTACGATCAAAAAGAATTCAGTGATGAAATGTTGACAGTAATAATATTATACACCTTGTCATCGATATTAACATCAGTTTGCAAATGTAGTTTATTATCAGGAGTTACAGCTGAAAGAAGTGTTACTTTCTCATTATCTGCAAATGGTGTCTTGATTATAACGTTAGATGTAATTTTTTCATTTTGTTTATCGTCTGCGTATAGTACTGTTTAGCTCTATTGAGCACTCCTAATTTCTTTGCAGTTTGGCCTTACTAACCAAGTGGTCCCGAAATTGCACTTCATTCGAAATGTCGACACCACGGATCTCAATGCTTTTGGAGATGTTAAGAGGAGTGTTCTGAAACTGAAGTGCCATGACGACATGGGTTTTCTTAGCGGTTAACGCGCAAACTTTTGTCTTCTCAGGGTTAAACTGGACTAAATTTAGCCTGCCCCATTCCGAGACCCGCTCCAGAGATGTCTCGACTTCAGATACAAGTTTCATCCTCTTCTCCTCATTCTGCATCCGAGAAAGATTTGTTCGGCCTGTATAACGAGCATCACCCGTAATATCATCAGCATAGCAATGGATATTCCTGATGTCAAGCATATCATTGATATGCATGATGAACAGTGTAGGTGAGAGCACAGAGCCTTGAGGGACGCCAGCATTTATGGGCTTCGTGTCCGAGCATACTTCGTCAACAACGACCTTGATGCTCCGCTCGGATAAAAAATTAGCAATCCATTTGCACAAATTCTCGGGTACTCCGTAGGAAGGCAGCTTAGAGAGTAATGCCTTATGCCACACCCTATCGAAGGCCTTTGCAACATCCAAACTTACAGTCAATGCTTCTATCCTGCTCTCAATTGATCTATTTTAGTGGTCTCAAACCATCTTCGCATTATTGCCTTTCAAATGTAACCATTTTGGGGCACATCGGTAGAATGGTTTTAAAGTCTATAAAGGACATCCGTACAAAATTGTTTAAATTATACAGAAGATATACCTTTACAACATGTAACATAGTGTTGTCATAAACTAAAGGTCATATTGATTATCTAATAAGGACTCCCTTTAGAAATTTCTCATTCATCTAATTACCATCCAAACAAGCTCATTACCGTTTTATTAAAAAAGAATGGTAAAGTCCGGTAATTAGATAAACGGTGATTAGAAAATCACACATTTTCTTGAATTTCTCTGTATTTAGTGACCGTTATTATTTTTATTATTTATCTATGTAAAATAGTTGTCTATGCAAGAACCTAAGACTTATATTATGGCAGAAAAACATATCTACTTACCTTCAAAAAATTTAACGGCACTGAGAAATATTTTGAAACAAAGCACTCGTGCATTGGAATAATTTTATATTACGTCGTGCTGAAGCATGTTTTGACACTTCCGTTTGTTCGAAGAGGGAGCCACGATTGGTGGTCGAATGTTTATACCTAAAGGAGCGCTGTACAGTACAAAATAAGCAACAAAATTGAAGTGACCATCCTAATGAATGGTAATTATATAACAATGCAGGGACAAAATTCAAAATGATTTTATATAACGAAAATATGTTCTTTGCATCATGATTTTAATGTAAGGCATGCATATACTAGTCTATTATCGAAATCGTTGAAGAAAACTTCGTTCTTCAGTTGTATATTTTTTTTATACAGCATCATTTGTTGAAATCGGGGAAAAGGGACACTAATGGTAATTAGATTTTGGATTGTTTCATCACAATTTGCGCTATTTGGACTAATTATTTTTGTTTAACATCTACTGCGCCAAGTAAAAGACGGTTCGGTGTTTGTAAAAAGCACCTTGTCATAATCTATAACAATAAAGAAGTATGATATTTTCTAACTGCCGCTCAATTTCTTTATTTTCAAAGAATCGCCCTTATATAATTAAGATATCGTTGGATTCGTCTTAATAACCAAGTGTTTTAAGGGAAGTGATATTAAAAAAACAAATATAGTGGCTGTGAGATGCCATTGTTTGAAGAATCAAAAAATAAAAATAAATCAAATAATGCAATATGGGTATTATGTTAAATTAAAGAGCTCATTTAAGGATTTCAAAAAGGTATAACTATACGATTGTTTTTTTTTTGTGCAGTCTGGTATATTATTTTGTTTAATTTATACTAGTCTAATACAAGCTTTTATTAACCCCCTTTCGTTCGCATTTTGTATGTTCTGTATGTATGTTAGCAGTATGTTTTTCTTGACCGTTGATTATGGTGTACAATAAAGTGTAATAAATCTATATCTATACTTCTATACTAATATGTATACATATATAGCTGAAGAGTTTGTTTGTTTGGTTGAACGCGCTAATCTCAGGAACTACTGGTTCAAACTGAAAAATTATTTTTGTGTTTGTCTTTTTGATAGTCCATTTACTGAGGAAGGCTATAAGCTATCGGAGTTTTGGAAGTTATCCCCCAAGGGGTTAAAATAGGGGCTTGAAGTCACCTTCATACAAACCAAAATCGTCAGTTTTATAGTTATAAACACGAAATTTTTATGTAAGTGTATAGTTATAAAATATTAACAAAAATATATTTTAAAACAATTTTTTTGGAAAAATCATCCCTTCAAGTGTTAATTTAGGGGATGGAACTTAGTACGCAACTTCGTAATTTTTGAAATTAAAAACATGAAAATTGATATAATTATTAGCTCAAGATTAGAAAAAAAATGTGACAGTAATGTATTTTTTTGGAAAATCATCCCCAAAGAGTTAATTAAGGGGGTGCAAGTTAGTATGGCAACTCCATCAGTTTTGAAGTAAAAAGGGTGAAAATTTGTACATAAGCTTTTGTATATACATTAGGGAAAGGGAGAGGAGGAAAGGGGAGGGGAAGGAGGAGCTAAAGGGGAGGGGGAAGAGGGAAGGGGAGGGAGAGGGAATTTAATGGTCTCGAATTTGTTAAACGTACCAAAACTATAAAAGTTAAAATAACAAAGTACATTCACTGATTGTTAGGCGATACGAAGTTCGCCAAGACAGCTACATAAGTAATTAATAAACTTGCAGTGTATGTATGTTCGGGTCAAATCTTACAAGTAATATTTGACCCACTTCCCGTGGTTCTAATAACTTATCGCACACTTTTGTAAGTTGTGAAATAAATAAAATAAAAATTAAAAAAATATATTTTTAACGCAAGCTTTTAAAATTTTTAAAACCTTGAGGCTATCCATTAGGTTTACTAGACAATATCCATCAGTGCCCCAAGCTTTTCAAGTTTGAAAAGGTTGTCTTTAAAGTGAGTTTTTTAATTTTTATTTTATTTTGTTATATAGATAAAATCTTATTCATATTTGCTGATAAAAATGGCAGAACAAAAGAGAGCAGAAGAGTTAGAGAGACGAAGAATAGCTAGACGAGAGAAATATAAAAATATTAAAAATAATCCAGAACTGTATGCTGCTGAGCAACAAAAAAAAGACAGAGTTATTTAAAAAGAAAAGAAGCTAAAAAATTTAAAAGCATTAACGAAATGAGCCTACGCGAACAACGGATGCAAAGAAAAAAATGATGAGAGAGTTCCAAAAAGTATTATAAAAAGAAATAAAACCAAAGAATTGCAGAAATTATTACAATCAGTAAAGTAAGTAGTGATGATGAAAATATGACTCCTGCTGTAGATCCGTTGAACGCAATAGAACGAAAAGAAAAATCTAAACCAAGTACTGATGAACAAACGCTGATGAAAAAAGTTAGGACACTAAAAATGCAGCACACAAAACAGAAAAAAAATTGATATCACTTTTAAACAAATGCAAGAATAAAATAAAGTTTTTACAAAGACAAAAAATCAAATCAATAAATGAAATAAAAAATGAATGGTTTGTTTGATTGGGCATCTTCTAATGTGAGGGTATGAGTGTGTAAGCGTTTTTTTAATTGTATTAATGATGACAAATTGAGCAAAATTTATAATAAATTAAGTAATGATAATCTAAATAAGTTTGTTTTAAGAATTAAATAAAGAATAATTAAAAACCATGTTATTATCATTAGTGTAACAAGAGTTCTCATCAGTAAATCACAAAATATCATTAGAGGAATATGTTTCTCATTCGTGTCACTCAAAAAGTTGATTTATGTGTGTTATTGTTCAATAAATAAGTGGAATCTTTGATTGACATATGTTTTTTCTATTTATGAACGCATCTGAATACTAAAAAATATCAATATACATAAAAAACAAAATTCATGAAATTGCTTCGTTTTTGGCTCCAAAGTTGAAAACGACCCATTCACAAACCATTAATTTTCTCCCTGCTAAAAGAGAATCCAGCTAGCGTTGGCAGGATATTAATAAACCATATTAGATCACGGCAAGAATTATAGAATAATTTATTTTTTAAGTATGTGACAGTTTTCCTGAAATCTGTCATCTTGGTTCTATGAGTATGAGCAGTTGATACTAGAAAGCACACCCACATAAAGAACTGTGTAACAAGCTCTTTGTTAAGAAATTTCTGGAATTGCTGTTAATTAGTTTGATGTCTATTAAGCAATTAAAGTAATCACCGCAATATAGCTAGTTAAGTTACGCATTGTACTGACGAATGGACAATATGTTGAGTTTATGAATACCTAATATGAATTTGTGGTTTTTACTTTAAAAGTTGACTGCAGAGAAAGCTTTCGTCGTCTACTATACTGTAACCAAGTTATTTAATTTAATAAAAAAAAATCATATTTATTAAAATAACATTTAAAGTACATATAACCCTCAAAAAATATATAAATTACATTAAAAATGTACTGTGTTATTTAAAGTAAATACATAAAGAAGCTAAAGTGAAGATAAAGTGTATCTTCATGAACCTTTTATAAATCTTTTCAAGATGTTACTTTTTTATGATTTTCCTTTTACTCCTAAAGCTAGATTTTACACCTATTTCGTAATACAACGTTATGATTGTTTTTTTATACGTAAAAATAAATACTGGCCCAATACTTATCCCTTCGTGTATATTTCTTGTCAAAGTAATTTGTACCAATATCAAGTTGCACAATATACTGCAGCTGTTATTATTCACATGAAATTAATGTTTTAATTTCAGTATCAACTACTAGTTAATTAACAATTGTCAGCCTATATCCTGTGTCAATATGTTTTAATAGGTACAGGAAATTAAAATTACTAACTAGTTAAATCACACATGAGTAAGATAAAATACTAAATTCAAAATATTTTAAAGAATACTAGTATTTTCCATATTATACATTATAATTATCTATTGTACAGGATATCCGTAAGTAGTGGATCAACCTAGGGTGGCAGAACCTTGAAGGTTGGCCTACCATAATTATGTCAAAAAAAGACCTGAGTAAAAGTGTCACCGCTTTCGAGATTTTGACCTTTACCTCGACCTTAAAATTTCGAAAAATTGGTTCCTTTACCCTACTTTTTCGTGTTGAGTCCACAAATAAGCAGATAAGTATATTGATATTTTTTTCTGAAAACTCTCAGATTTCTTTACAATTATCAGTATTAACTTTGTTGAAATTATCAGGAAACCCCAAGAAAATAGCGTCTACTTTGGATATTTTAGTTTTGATTTTCTTCTACGTAAAGACGCGAAAAAAACTTTAAAAACTTGCCTTTTAAATGTAGATTTCTAAAAGGTACATTTTAGGCTACTTTGATAGGGTTTTTTTATAACAATAGCCGGCAAACGAGCTGAAGATCCACCTAATGGTAAATGGCTATAGTTGCCCTTGACAACAACGTAACGCAACGCTACACCAAAGGCATCACTAATGCGTTGCCAGCCAAAGAAGAGAGAAGAAAAAGCAGGAAAGTTCTGCCTCTCAAGCCCCCAGTCGGAACATGACAAGTCGTTTGACGACTGACCATGCTCAAGGGTGGTAGCTATCCAGACGAATCCCATGGAGTTATGTATAATAATAGATACAGCGTGTACAATAAGAATGTGAGCGGTATATTTAAAAATTTTGGAATGCAGTTAATAAAAATAAATATTTGGCAGGATATAAACTGGATAGAACAATCCTTTACCTAAAATCCTTTCAATTTTTTTTCCCCTCCAATTTCTTGTTAAAAATATTATTTTTTACAATAAAATGGTGGTACGAACTGTGAAACACCCATTTAAAGTGCATGTTAGGGGATAATTCAGAAAACAGGATTTCAGACATGTGTATTGCTTGTATTGGTTTTGAATGCTCAAAAGTTG
This sequence comes from Thymelicus acteon, assembly GCA_951805285.1. Lineage (NCBI taxonomy): Eukaryota > Metazoa > Arthropoda > Insecta > Lepidoptera > Hesperiidae > Thymelicus > Thymelicus acteon. Next base: position 6,057,388 of record OX638217.1, read on the forward strand.
AAAGATTACGAAAAAGTATTATTGCCGCATTAAGCATTATTTAAGAGATTGTTTCCACGCCGAAATGATTTCTGGATTCTGCAAGAGTCTAATGATCCTTAACACCGAAGTTAGCTCCGCACCACTTCAACAGCGGACGGTCGATACCATGTTTGACGATACTATGATGATACCATCGACGTGTTGGATTGGTCCTCACAGTTCTCTGATGGCCATCCAACTGAAAATGTTTGTTCTTAGTTGAAGATTAGGGTATGGGCAAAAACTACAGTAGGTAACCATAGCTGAACTTACTCGTGAACTGAAGACTGCGTGGAAGTCTTTACCTCGTAGCTATGCTGAAAAATACAAAAAATACGTCGCGAAGATAGCAAGCGATTATGGACAATGGTGTAAATTGGATGCCATATTAATATTAAAGCATGTGAGAGTAATAAAATACCTAATTTTACTAAATATTGCCGGTCACGCTCTTTTCGTACATAGTGTATAACGGTATTAATTAACAATTAAAATCGATATTACCAATATACATAATTCCTCCGTCCTGCCCTACCACCAGTGGACCGAATTAGGTCGCCCCTTACGACACCCATCCGGCGTGAGATCGGTGGCATTGGGGTTAGTATTCTAAGCCGCCCCAATACGGCTGTAAATCTTTCAAGTGAAAGCCGTTTCAGTGTCAAAGGGGTTAAACTGAATCAAAAATTACTTATTTTACCTATCCTTTACTGTTTTGTCGCGAAAATTTTAAATGGTTTTTGCTTAAAATTATGTTCCGTTTTAAATTATCTAATAAATATTTACAATATCATTATTGAAATTGAAATGATTACTTGCAGATTTTTATACCTATTAAAGATATTTCAAATTTCCTCAGAATTACTGGAAAAAATTGTTTATTTAATTTAATAAACACGGTTTTCCTGATCATCTAGTATTAGATTACAATATTTAATAGTATATTGTTACCTAATACTAGATGATCAGGAAAACCTTGTACCTAATTGCTATTAACACGTTGGCGGACGCGCCGGCTATGACCGTCGTTAGACGGGAGCGTACCTAGTACCTACTATACAATGACGCGCCGGCTATAGCCTTCGATATTTTCTGCACTTTACAGACGCATTTCCATACTTGTACCGTATACTTCATCATCTAATAAATAAATAAAGTAACACTTTCTTTTATTATGTAATATTATACAATATTTTTTATATTACAGATTAACTTTTTGAAGTTATACTTCTTATGCGACTTCCAAAATGGTTATGTTAAACGTTTGCGCTACCATGGAGGGGGTATGAAAGCACTGGATAGATGGCCCTAGCTTCTTATTATCTTTACCTCTTTTAAAATTTATATTATTACATATACAAATCTCACATACCCCATTTACACGCGCGCGCGAGCCACGAGACAATCCGCGAGACGCGCGCATACGCGCGCGTGTGAACAGGGCGCTCGCGGAGGCGCGTCTCGCGCTCGCAGGGCTCGCGTCGCGCGCGTCGGGAGCGGTTTTCTAGGCGCGCGCCTAAGGGGCTCGCGCGAGCGCTCGCGCGGTGTTCACACGCGCGTAGGGGGCGTGGCTTACGGACGCGCCACGAGACGGTCCGCGACACGCGCGTGTAAATGAGCGGACAGAGTCTCAACAGCGTGAGTCAGGTTCGTGAACAACGCCATCTAGTTGGTACTTGTTTATTTTTTGAAAGATAATTAAAACTGATACACGTTATTAAATTAAATATTTATTTAATTATGTCAAAGAAGTATAACTTCTCACGCGCGTACAAAAGTACACGCACCCTTTTTTATCTATTAAATTTAAATTATACTAAATGTCTTCCAAACGGCCTTGCAAGGAACAAGGCTCTATATAAGGCCAATATAATAAATCAGTCGTTTAACTTAAAACCAACGCTGTGACAATCAAAATATTTGCATATACTTACCCCCGTATTCAAGAACAATACTTGTTTAAGTAAAGAAGCAATACTATGCGAAGTAAGGCATTTCTCAGTGCGTTCGTCATGGCAACCCTTCTGTTTCACAGTGGACCCTTAAGTATCACTTGGCTGTGCGGACGCACAGGCTGTATACAGCCCTCTTATTGGTCCATTTGATGCGGCTAACTTCACTCTAGTCATTTGACACAAGCAAAAGACAAAGATAACAATACAAACAATCGATCCTTTCTTTCTATTTTGATAGAAGTCAAACCAACACTATGCGTTCGGTAAAGTAGCTCGGAAGCTACTTTATCGAATTTGACAAACGCACAGCGAAGGACTTCAATCAAGTATTGTTTACGAAATGGTTTTAATGCCACTATGCACTCGCAAACACTGTGAGACCTCACAGTGTTGTTCTTGAATACGGGGGTTAAACTACATAAAAAATGTCATCCATTAAAGTGAAATATTAAATGCTCACCATAACATATTCAGATAGAAATACTCAACGAACATTAGGTACTAGAACTCTATAGTAAAACTAAGAGTGTATTCGTGAAATTGTTTTGAAAATAATATTTATGAGTAATAAATCGATATCAAATAAGTTGCTAATCTATATATATAAAAATGTTATGTTGGTTTGTGTACGCTTCAAAAACTCAAAAAGTTCTGCACCGATCGAGCTGAAATTTTAGCATGATATATAATCCGCATCAAGGATTGTTTTTATCTAATTTTTGCATCAGTCACATATCCGCGACTGCGAAAAAACAGTTTTTTTAACGATCAGCTATATACCAATGACCGCGCCATCTGCCGGAAGCGAGGAAAACACTTCGCTGACAACCGCAATAATAATGGCGCAGTCACATGAGAAACAATATTCGTTCCCAATTACATTGTTCATTTACAAAAAAAAATGCATTTGATTCTGATTAAATCAAGGAACTTTTGTGTGATCGTGTCGTGATCGAACACTGCATTTCACCAAATCGTAAGTAGAGGTTATTTTTTATATGAAAAATGGACAGTTTTCGAGCTGCAGCTATAAGAATCACGAGAGATAGGAGAATATAAGAGCTGTGAGAGTCATAAGAAGTTATAATTTCATTACTTTCTTCTGTTCCAGTGAAAACCGAAATAATGCCTCGCAGAAAGTCAAATTTGAGCCGTCGCACTTGCCACACAGAAGGATCAAGAAGACGGCTTTCAAATGTGACTGAGGAAGAGCGAGCATCCGTACGATAGAGGGACAGACTAAGCACCTTCCAGACACGTAACGTGGACCCAGCAGAAAGACGAGCAGCCAGGATTGAGGATGCAGGATTACGAGCACGTCAGTTGCGTTCTGCAGCAACAAATTTGGTTCGTTCGGGCAAATATATCACAAAGCTGGCTCCCTGCTCCCGTTCTCAGATAGCGACCATGAATTCTGATGTAGACAACCGTTGGGTGGTTCCATATTCTCCTTTGCTGTCAAAAACATATAAAGCCCACATAAACGTAGAATATTGCAATTCCGTGAAATCAATTAAATACATCTGTAAATATGTTAATAAAGGCAGCGATATGGCAGTTTTTAGTGTGCAATCAGATAATCGTGACAAAAATGCAGTACGAGATATCAATGAAATTGCTCAATATCAGGCTGGAAGATACATAAGCAGCAATGAGGCTGCATGGCGAATTTTTTTCATTTCTCAGACGTGTTTATTTCACAGATGCAAATGTGCAAGAAAGAGCTCTTAATCCACCTGGTATACAACTCTGATTGCTTTTTTCACCTTATGCCAGGACGACGCTTTCGCCAGAACACTGATGTATTCAGAAGTTCCCTCTTATTACACGTGGAATGTAACTACAACAAGTATTGCAAAATTAAACTTATATGACATGTATTCTTTGTTTCGTTTCTCATTTCACAACCATTCAATCACAATGTGCCACAGCGAAGCGTGGCAGGGTACAGCTAGTAACTTTTATAAAATAATAAAAAATAAAACTGATCAAAATGACCTTCTTAATTGAAATGGAAATAAATTATTTTTTTTCTTCCGCACCATAGCATATCCTTAAATTATCAATTTAGAGTAAAAAAAATAAAGAAAACAATAGTTTATTTACGTGAAAACTTAGTTTTACTAAGAGCACGTATTACAATTTTAGCATCGAACGATGACCGATCAAAATCAACGAATGTGAGGTATTAATAAAATCTAATGTATAAAAACTAGAATAAAGTGTATTCATGTATTCATGATTACTGCTGCTGTTTAAATTCGAGAAAAACCACAGAAGAAAATTAAATAATAGTACAATACTTACGAAAAACAAAATAAGATGGGTGCCTTTCGTCTGTAGAAACAACGACATCTATTGAACAGTTAATACAGTTACGTTGAAACCAAAACCTCAATTTGTTTATTGTAACTGTTAGCAGATGTCACTGCGCTGTTAGTTTATCGCTACCACAAGTAGATGTCGCCTAGTGAGCTATTATATTCCTCAAAGGCTCAAATAAAGTTTCATAAAAATCACAAAATAGAAAGCAAAATGGCAGTAGTTCGATATTCGTTCATGTTTCCAAATAAAATTTGTTTGCTGTTTAATATTGTTGCGCAATTTAATTTTTTTTCATGATTCTTTTATCTGCTTTCAATACAATCCATTGTATAAGAAGTACCTACCTACCAACTTATTTAGGTACCTAAATACTATGTAGGTATTTATTTATAGATGGATATCGTGAAATTCGTGAATGCTATGCTATTGCCAGTTGGCCACTACGAGCGCCGATGTTTATCTTGTTTGTCAGCTGTTTTCTATTTACTTTATAAATAAATGGTTTACTCAATGACTTATCCATTCAATGACACACAGACAATTACTATGACTACGTTATGTTATAAAATGTAAAAAGTATTTATTTAACACGTTCACGCCGGCGCGGGCCACCGGTGGCCCACGCTAGACTGACTCATTGGGCGACGCGGGCCACCGGTGGTCCCCACTAGATTGTTTCATCGGGCGGCGCGTACCACCGGTGGTGACACCACAAGAGTACTTTGTTACATACTGAAAGGTGGCACTCACTGACTTACTGTACTACTGAGCAAACATGCAACATGTTTGCAGGTCTGAATAGGCAAAAATCGCGCGCCATTGCCATGTCATTGCCATGGGTAGGTGCCAGGTGGTATGGCCGGCGTCGAGTACTGCGATGACAACTTATTATGGTCAAATACGTCGTAAAATTCGATGACAAAAAGAAAAGAGGATGGCGAAGACTACATTTATGTAACAAGTAACTAGACATCACGGACCTAAAAAAAGGCTGACGTAATCCAAACAACAAATTCAGTGAAGCACCCATAGTAATACCAACTCTCTATTCGTACAAGTACACAGACCCCACACATTGACACCATAATGCTTCAATCGCGAATCAAAAATTACGCACACATGGTAAGCGGGCGGCCATTGCTATGCTTCACTCTCGATTAGACGAGGTTACGTCCGTCTTTTTTTCAGGTCCGTGCTAGACATATAATGTCATTTATAAACAACATTAGAATATTACGTCGGTGGAAGTCTCGTTATAGACTCTATACTTGAGTCAAACTCGTATCAGAATACTTGTCAACAAATCGTAAAAATTCCTTTATAGGGTTTTCACAAACTGATTTGTATTTCGCACACCAAATAACTATTAAAGAACGAAATAATCATTATAACGTTTGTGACAACTTCATTATTTTAATATTGACCTATAACAACAACACACTAAGAGAAAACGACGTAAAAACCAACATCTTAAAACAATTTTCGTCATGAATAACTCACGCTCGCACATCCTTAATTTCGTGAAGCGACTTCAAACCTTTGTAGAAACTTATTGTTTTGAGGCCGGCCTACCTATGACTATAAATAGAAATGACTACGAAAACCTCACAGCTATAATGGCGCTTACATGCTTTGCAACTTGGTCGTATTATATTTCGAAATACAGTGAAATCAACTTATCTGTGACTATGAGGAGGGCGCTGCCGGACGCATTGGACCAATCATAGTCCGCATAGTAGTAATTTATGAATGGGATGGCATTAGTTCCAATTTTCGCCACGTCACAAATAAGTTCTTGAGAGATGGCACTGTACAGATTATACAGATATTTCATTCCACTCAATATGCATGAGCATAAAATTATTTATAAGTTAAATTTCATTAAACAAAGCCGAATAACATTTTATATTTATGTTTATGTATTTTAAAACAGTCTATATCGATTTTATACGTAACTATTCCGTGTTATTTTAAACTTTTGCAAAATAAATATTATGTTTAAAAATAAAATAAAATTATAAAGAGTGGAACGGAACGCGACTTGCGAACTCCAGATTTAGTTCAAACGTACTTTATACGACCAAAAGTTTCATGCACCTGTTTGTTTGTGGTTGCTACGCAACACAGTGCTTATGTAAATTCTGATTCGAATGTGAATATAGTGTAGATCTACCTCAGCTTTGCCACGATTGTCTCAATATTGCTGACTCCGGAGATTTAATAGAAACCAAAAAAAAATATTTAAAAGAATATGATACTTAATATTATGTATGTAACAAGTACTAAAATATCTTAGACTAAGGGCTTGTTTCACAATCTTCAAGTAGAGTCCTGAATAAGCTATTCGCCGGTTAAAGTGACGTTAAAGTGTCATTTTACATACACGAAATGTCAACTTAACCAACGAATAGCTTACTTCGGACTTACTTGAAGATTGTGAAACAAGCCCTAATTCTATTAGGTTACCATCTTCTGTTAAGTAATTGCCAATTGTCACCGATCACCGGCCTAGACCCAATTAGGAGCTGTTATTATTTGGATACAATGTAGTTCGATCTTATTGGTTTGTCCTAGATCACACATTGGGTGATAAACTTTAATTAGCGGGTACAATCACAACATGAAAAACCCCAAACCCACGCCGGATGGGTGTCGTAAGAGGATACTAAATCTGGTGGTCATACACTGGTGGTAGGTACCCTCGAAAGATTACATTTTTGCTTTTCAAAATTCACGTTATTCCTGAGACACCCTATACAATAATGTTATTTACCTGTTTATTTTAAACTAGCTGATCCGGCGAACTTCGTATCGCCTAATAAACTATTTTTTTTTTCTAAAATATAAGTAGCCTAAGTTACTCCTTGTTACATCAGCTATCTGCCAGTGAAAGTCCCCTCAAAATTGTTCCAGCCATTTCAGAACCGGAACCTTTTAGCCGGAACAAACGGACAGACAGACAGACAAACAGACAGACAGACAAAAATTGTAAAAAATGTTGTTTTGGTATATGTACCATGTACCTATACATCCTAATGCACTTAGTAAAAAGCGGTTATTTTAATATTACAAACAGACACTCCAATTTTATTTATTTGAATAGATTTTTATAATAATGGATCTTTGGACACTCACTGGGTGTAAAAATCATCCATTATTAGATTATTGTAATGGATTTTAAGTGGACATTGTGGCGGGTACAGTGGCGAGTCTCGCGGGTAGTGTTACCAACTCAAAATTATATCAGTCCGGACAATTTAGCTAAATATTAAAAAATAGACAAGAATCCTAATATATGTACTATTTTAAGACAATAAATCCTGTTTCAATGTAAATAAACACCGACACAGACCTACAAGCATTATCAAAAGTACTTGACTAATAAGTGCTTTCCATGGTCACTGATAGAGAGAATAATAAAAAAACCTGTTATTGTGCTATACCTGCATGTTTTTTTTTATTTTCAAAGCAATAACTGACTATCCTTTTGAAGAAGCACAATAATCTGAGCCACATAACATCAACAAAGAACCTATTAATAATGTAATTTCTATTCTGATAAAGTCTCTTTTCAAAAGGTATGTAAAAATATAATAAGTTAATAAGTTATTACAAACATATTTCCTACAAATATTTATCTATTAACAATGATACTATACTAGACAGTTATCAAATGCATTCGTTAAATCGATTTGATCGTTAATCTCAATCTTAATTAATTAAAGCTTTAAAATTAGGTGACGCTATAAGCCAGGCCTCCCCGGCTGGCCTCATGTCAGCTGTGGTCGGAGTTTAGACTGCGCACCCTTCGGATGAAGTCTTCCACCCTCTTATATGGACTTTGACATCCCTCTCGGCTCGATTTTATGAGGTACGGGCCGTTGACCTGGCGGATTTCTGGTGTATGACGCCCGCTAGAGCCATCTGCCGCAACTCTGCTTAAAAAAGGCTCCATATCTGGTGCTGATGTAGAGGCTGCCATCTTCCGCTCCTCCTTAGCAGCCATCTCAGCTTCTTTTTGCCGCAGCCAGACTGGCGAATTTACGTACACTTTAGGGCGTTCTCTTAACGCATTGCATCTCTCCAGAGCAGGCCTCCTAACAGGTACGGGAGGCCTGTAAGCAGCCGGAATCGGTACTCCTCTGCCGAACACTGAACAAATCAATCTTTTCAGTGCCGCCCGAAAGTCTTTTAAATGATATGCATATAGTAGCGGGTTGATTGCCGAGTTAAGGTGCGAGAATATAATACAGAAGTAGGTAAGCGTATTGGGAATGTCGAGTTCTGGCATAAAGGCTTTGATAGCATTGATGGTGTAGAGCGGGATCCAGCAGATTATGAAGAAGAAGACGATGATGGCGAGGTTTTGGGTGGCCTTAACCTCGCGCTTCTGGGCTGCTCCTAACACGCGCAGCATGGTCCCCCCTCGGCCTTGGCTGCCTTCAACTGTCACCACCGCGCTCATCTGCAATTTAGAAATATCAGATTTGAGAATAGCAATAAACAATAAAACGGTATGAACCATTAGGTGTTTTTAGTTCTAAATATTTATTCATAATATCTTCGTTTGATACTGTTTGGTATAAAGGATTATTGTCAGAGAATCTTCAATTGTTCTATTATGGATAATACTACGAAACTTCACACAGTGTGAATCATTTGACGTCAATGAAAATATCAACGATAAAGTTCTAGAGTAAACTACGTATTCACATGTAGATAGCGAGTAAAAATACCTCACATTCTGACGATGAGTCCACAATTAACATCCATTCACGCGAATAATTTCGTAGGTCTGTCTTGCGTTGCAACGGGGGCTGATATAATATTGTACAGTTTACATTATAACACCTAGCAGAGCGCAGTGAGTGTTTTACTACGATAAGAGAGTCACCAAAAATCAAAAACCAATACATATTCAGTGACATTTCAGCGCATGTTTCTGATTTATTACGTTCTTATTCGACATAGTTAGGGCCTTCGGGACCGATATATGAAACCAAGATAATCCCGGTTAAACCGGGACATATGGTAAGCCTAGTTATAACAGAGTTGTTTGGGATTTAGTTTTTATCTATGTTTATCTCACTCACTAAATGTGTTAAGTATTAAGCTGAATATATTTTAATTCGAAGCAGGATGTGAATTGTGATACTACTTCCTCTTTCATCTTATCAATTATGGAAGCGCGTACATATTTGACGGTCACTTATCTAGAACATGTGGATGCATGTTAAGTATGTAGGTACCTACTTAGGTGCCTATAATCTAGGTATTTAAGTTACATACATTGTATGCTAAATTTAATGTTTTTGTGCCTACCACAAATTCGTAACTGCATTAAAATAATTTGAATCTAAGTTTTACAAATGGGCTAGGACGACAAGATAATTCTATTAGAACAGGTCAACTTGTAAAAGAAATATAAAAACTTTCGAAATATCGCTTATGAAAAGTAGTTATGGTTTTGAAAAGACTTGGTTAATCATCTACCTACTTACAACATTCACAACGATACAATGGAACAATGGAATAAGAAACGACCTAGGATGCATTCAATTCATACAAATGTTTACAAAAAATGTTATTTGAGTAGGGTCGTTTCGCCTGTTCGCGTCCATTTAGTGCAGTTGGCAAGTTTGACGGCGATAGTAAAAATGTCCCAGCACTCATTTCTATGAAAAATTTGTGTAATGTATTCATTATATAGTCTATTTTAAGATTAACTTTCAGTTTTATTAGAAACATCTTGTGTTTTCTTTTTAAATAGATAAACTTCAGAATTAGGCATTTCACCCTCTTTGCGTCCACAAAATCCAAATTGCGTCTACCCGTGGACCATTTAGCGTCCAGCAGCTTAGAAAAGGAATATAGGGGTGATATTTTTAATAATTTGTAAAGAAAGATTGTATTTTCATAATTTCTTTATTTAAGAATATAAATATTAAAAATCAACATTATTATCATTAAATCACTTTAAAAAATTCTTCTCAACATTGGTTGTATCGATTCTCTCGAATTTCATTTAACGATTTCTTTAAACCTTCTTCTGTGTATGTTCTCTTTTCCTTCTTCTTTCTTGTCTCCGAAGAACTAATCTTAAATGGAAAAAAAATAAGATTGAAAGAAATGACTCATTTCAATTAAAAAATAGAATTATAAATACGTAGTCTTAATAAAAAAATCTATACTATAATAAAACTCCAAGGCCAAATTTTCTGTACATTGAATATTTAAAAAAAAATTCGATTAGAGGGCACTTCAATAACGTGTTAGAGCACAAAAATATATTTTTTTAGAATTATTGTCTGTCTGTTTGTCTGTCCGGGCATCAATTGAAAACCCTTGAACGGATTTCTATGAAACTAGTAAAATTGTTACTAATACTTCGGGTCATATTTTAGGATACTTTTTATCCCCGAAAATTAAAAAGGTTTCCCCGGAAACGGGATGAAATATTTGGTATGGAATATTTTTAAAACATCAACCGATTCGCTTCAAATTTGCAACAAATGTTCCTTGATTAAATTGAATGAATATATATTTTTCAGTTTTTCAAAATTTTGCAATAATAAAAATAAATGTGAATATTGCTCATTTTTCAAAACCCGCTCCTGGAAGAATCCTTTGTGATTTTATCGTGGATTTCAGTATATAAATTACTAAATATAAATGTACTTCAATATGAATTCACCGTTTTTTAAATTTTCTTCTGCAAAAGTTACAAATAAGGTAAAATATAATTTCCGTATGCGAAGCTGCGGGCAACAGCTAGTGTACAATAATAATAAACAATACATTTTAAATTATTTTTACAAGCAAGTACTTAAGAAAAACTGTGGACGCAATTTGGTTTATTATTATCCCCTGTAGATATTGTTTGCGTCCATTGCGGACGCAAAGTGGAAGTTTTGTAAAATTCGATGCCATCAAAAACAAAACTTGTAAAAAAAACCAAGTCTCGCAACTCAGTTCTTCTACCGTAAAAAGTTGTGAGATCCATGTAATACCAAGTCGGTTAATTTATTCAGTTCCTACTTAAGGTGATTTTATACATTTCATGCTCGCGGTCGATTTATATAATATAATTTTAACATGGCGGAATGGTGTGTAATTTATGCTGCTATTTTTCCGAGTTGCGAGGGTCATTTTCATAATAATATAAGTATTTGTAACTCAACACAGCATAGCTGTAATGATCACAAATAGGACAGGATCAACAGCATCTAACATATCATTAAATTACACTGACACCAGGTACCTGGCTATTGGAGCATCCCACACCGATGTAGGTAAATACCTACCTACCTACCTGTAAATAACTGATAGTTACTAACGGATATCTATTCTGTGGCTACATGAATTACGAGTACCAACCAACATTACATTTATCTACAGGCATACAGAACATTAACTTTAATAATGTCGTTGGCCAAGATTTGTTGGTAAATTGTAAGCCGGTTAATGAAATGGTCACGTTTTCTTGAGAAAATATATCACTTTTTCAGGAAATTGTCATTTGATCAAAAATAGCAGATCTCACTCTCTTTCTAGTAGGGAATTACCCATAAATTTTAAGACAATGTTGATTTCATAATGAAACTCAATAATATTATCTGGGTAGGTATAAAGTTTAAGCACGGTTTTATTAATTCAACACAGAATATCTAAAGTGTTTGAAGCGAAACAACTCCAGAATTTACTCTCTTTTAGGGCGCGTGGTTCTTGCATTTTGGCCTGACTTGCCCTAGTGCAGATAGGAGTGTTGCCGCATTAGTTTTTTAATGTTAATTAAAATTTGACCGACAAACTGTAGTAGGTATTATTTTATTGTTTAAAAAGCTGTTTCCTTCTTTTTCTTCTTTCTTTCTTGGCCGGCAACGCATCAGTGATACTTTTGGTGTTGCTGATGTCCATGGGCGACGATAGCCATTTACCATCAGGTGGATCGTCAGCTTGTTTGCCGGTTATTTCCATACAAAAAAAACAGAGTTATAATATTTTTTGAGGAGACAACATTCCAATTTTTTCGGACCTAGGTAAGTAGAAAGATACATACTGGCGTACCAACTGATTATTCGTTCCAAAACTTCCAATCACTGCACGTCATTTTACTCCATGCATTATAAACCACCTATGTACATAATATGACGTTATTGAACATTTCGCCCTGACTGAATGGCTCTTCTATTGACTTTTATTAACGGAGAGTCATACAAGGAAAATCACAGCATCGTCATACCAACCTATGGTATTTCGGAATGAGATTTCCTCGAGGTAAATCACAACAGCGATACTATAATTCAGTAAAGTTAATAATTTTTAATTGCTACAGGTGCTGAATGGAATTGCTAAAACTGAGGGCTGATTAAAACTGAGGGCTGATAAAATTGTTGTACGAGTATGTTGGAGTCGTCGTGACTAAACGGCACTGCAAGATGTGCTGTAAGCACATGAATCTATGTCTATGACATAAATACTATTGTAAGGGCTTGTACACAAAACTGCGATGCGACAAGAACTTGCGAATTGTTTCGCATCGCGCATTTTTGCGATTCTAACATTTCTAACGTCGTCACACTAAAGCTAGTTGATGCCAAGTTTAGTTCGCACTGAGACTTGTTAGTTTGTGTCGCAGTTTTCTGCGTTGCGAATTCATATCGCGCCGATTCGCAGTTTTGTGTTCAATCCCTAACAGTGTGGAGAAAAAATATGGCTAGACAGATCGTTAACAAATACGAGAGGTCTACCTGCAGTGGACCGCTAATGAGTTAATTCCATCGCAACTGGTACCAATTAGATCCCAATACCAAGTAAAAACATCCGAGTCAATAAACTTGTTTCTGAACAAATGATCTTCACGAAATCAGATTAGGTAGGTATCAATTAAAACTAAATTAGTATCTACCTACCTAATTGAAACCTACTCATATTACCTACAAAGATTTTTAAATATCGTGAGTATCTAAGAGCTCTCTAAAATTATCTCAAAGTTCTGTTTATTGAATAGGTAAATAATTCTAGGGTCAGCAGACTAAAGCACATAACTCAAAGCCGTTCGTTTCATTTTGAACTCTAATGCCTACCTTTTCCACTGTATCATTCTTTTGGTATCTTGCGACGTTAGGGACCGGCCAGACAGAAAAGACGTAAGACGCGGACGCGTCGCAGACGCGGCCCCCCCTTCAATAAATTTTCCGCGCCCTGTCTTTTCTGTATGTTTTACGTCGCGATGGCTGTATACATTTTGTATGAAAGTAGATTGAAAGGGCCGGGCGCCGCGACTGCGACGGGTCCGTGTCTTGCGTCTGTTCTGTATGGCCAGCGCCTTATAAACAAAATAATATTAAGTGGACTTATGTTAAAAGGACGCATAAAATAAAAAAAATAAAGCAGATTTCTGACTTATCGCACCCTTAGAATGAGAGTGACCTAACTCAAAAATTGCAATTTGTGGGAAATGAGCAAGAAAGTTTTCAAAAAAGTATATATCGATGAATAGAGCGATCAATGAAAGTGACCGATTATTAGGTTGTCATTTTCTTACTCATAATTCGAGCTCTTTTTCATCACAGGATTTTAGAGTACGCATTTTAAGGTAAGTTTATAGCAAAAACAGAAATTACAGGAATTTTGAGTTAGGTCACTTTAATTTTAAGGGTGCGTTATGCGCTTTAGTCGGCCGACCCTAGATTTATCTTCGACATTATGGTCACTTTATTATAGACTACCATAAAAGTATAGCTTCTAAACTAAAAATATCAATATAGGTACTACCTACTTACTACCTACTACAAATTACAACCGAAACCATAGCCGAAACAAGGAAATTCCTACCTAACCACTCTGGATGCGTCACACAATTGGCGGAAGAGACATTCAGCCAGAGTCAACTAAGAACTAACAAAAGAAAAAATTCACTTGTTTACGTCTGAATTACAACTTATAACTGATTAAGTTTGCGCGATTAAGCTTAACTAGACGATCATCCTAATACGAACCACCACACCACTACAACAATAACAATAAAATACTCGCCTGTTTAATAACAACTCTATAGATATGAGTGTAGAACGCGGCGAGAAGAACGCTCGGAGTGACGATGGTGGCGAAGTAGAGGAACAGCAGGTAGTTGTAATCCATCACCTCGACGAAGTAGCATCCGGGCGCGGAGTCTTCGCCCTTGTGCCAGCCGAACAGCGGCAGAAACCCCACGCCAGCGCCCGCCACCCAGCATACTGAGATTATCACTGGGAAGGAAATTAAATTGGATTAAGTATAATTTTTCCTTTTTCTTACGGAAAAGTAGACGTTTTTATCTAAGACCTAATTTAGGGACCTATCTTTTAACGGGTTTATAATAATCATAAGTATTAAACAATCTGGACATCGAAATTCGTCATTTTCTTTGAGACCCTAAAGTTTATAGTAATACTAGCTGACTCGGCAAACATTGTTCTGTCAATAAATTTCTGGATAAGGACACCCTAATCACTTAGCGGTATGAAATATACTTTACGACCTATTCTCATATTTACAAAACGTACACAAAATAAAAGCGGCCAAGTGCGAGTTGGACTCGCCCATGAAGGGTTCCGTAGCAGCAAGTAACATAATATAAAAGTTCTTGTAGTTCGTTGTAACTTTGATCAATGTTTTTTGCGGTTTACGATTGATGACGTATTAAAAAAAAAAACTACTTACTAGATCTCATTCAAACCAATTTTCGTTGGAAGTTTGCTTGGTAATGTACATCATATATTATTATTCCCTTATTTTAGAAGTTACAGGGGGGGGACACACATTTTACCACTTTGGAAGTGTCTCTCGCGCAAACTATTCAGTTTAGAAAAAAATGATATTAGAAACCTCATATCATATCATTTTTGAAGACCTATCCATAGATACCCCACACGTATGGGTTTGATGAAAATTTATTAATAAAAAATTTATTGTTTTTTTCTATTTTTGTGTGAAAATTTTAATGCGGTTCACAGAATACATCTACTTACCAAGTTTCAATGGTATAGCTCTTATAGTTTCGGAAAAAAGTGGCTGTGACATACGGACGGACAGACAGACAGACATGACGAATCCATAAGGGTTCCGTTTTTTGCCATTCGGCTACGGAACCCTAAAAATTATAAAAATCGGTCGAGCCGTTTCTAGGAGTGCGCAACTACTACTATTACTTATTATAAGTACTGTTATTATTTCTTCTGTGCTTTTATGTAATTATTCGCGAGTGTGTAATCATCACACAGGTACCTATCTAGTGCCACTTCTGTACTCGAGAAGTCGAGACACCTCACAGAATAAGATAATTATTAAGGGCGAACTTACTAACTATCTCCCAACTCTAGATAATCTAACTACCCGAATCGAGTAACTTGATATTATGCAGCCGCAGGTTTCCTGACCAAAGTTTTCGTTTCCACAGCAGAAAATAATTTATATTGTACAAATGGTTGTAAAAATTCGAAATCGAAGCCCAGTGAAGGTGTCTCAGTTTCAAAGTATGGTGCCATGGTCCATTTCGGTGTATAACATAGTACACCTATCTATATATATAAAATTGAAAAGCGACACACCGCTGATTAAACAAAAAATCTCAGAAACTGCCGAACCGATTAACATGAAATTTGGCAGGGAGATAGTTTATGCTAAGGAGACGTCCACTAAGAACGGATTTGTGGAAATTCATCCCCTAAGGGGTACAAATAAGGGTTAGAAGTCACTTTCATACAAACCAACTTTGTCAGTTTTAGATTTATAAATTTGAATTTTTTTATGTAGGTTTATAGTAATAAACAAAAGTTAACTTTAACACATTTTATTTGGAAAATCATCCCTTAAAGGGTTAATTTCTTTGATTGAACTTAGTACGTAACTTCGTCATTTTTGAAGTTAAAAACATGAAAATTTATATATTAGTTCAAAAATAGAAACAAAATTTAATGGGTATCTGTTTTTCGGGAAAATCAACCCATAAAGGGTTGAATAAAGTTGTTCAAGTTTGTATGGGAACTTCGTCAGTTTTGAAGTAAGAAGGGTGAAAATTTGTATATAAGCTAAACTAACTGTATCACGGTTTTCTCGAAATTCATCCCCATAGAGGGTAATACTAAGGGTTTGTAAATATCTATTTAAGAAACTACGTCATTTTAAACACAGTAATGTGAAAATGTATATGTCATTTTATAATTAGAAACAAAAATTAATTGTAACAGTTTTTTTTTTAATTCATCCACTAAGAGGTAAAACCAGGGGATGTAGTTTGTACGAAACTTCGTCAGTATCGAACTCAGAAATGTGAAAATAAATCAAAAATTAACTTTATGAGGTTTTTCGGAATTTCATCCCCTAAGAGGTAAATAAAGAGGTTGCAAATTTTTTCCAGAACTTTGTCATTTTCGAACTCAGAAATATGAAAATTAATATGTAAGCTTATAGTGAGAAACAAAAAAATTGTGTCGAGGACTTTACGGACGGTAGGGGGAGGAGAGAGGGACAGGAAGCGAGAGAGGGACCGGGAACGGGAGAGGAACAGGGAGCGGGAGAGGGCCGGGGAGCGGGAGAGTGAGAGGGAGAGGGACAGGAAACGGGAGAGGACCCGGGAGCGGGAGAAGGAGAGGGGAGGGATAGAGAGCGGGAGAGTAATGAGAGGGACAGGGGCAGGAAGTGGGAGAGGGAGCGGGACAGAAAGCGGGAGAGGGATCGAGTGCGAGAGAGGAACTGGAAGCGGGAGAGGGACAGGAAGCGGGAGATTGACAGGAAGCGGGAGAGGGACAGGAAGCGGGAGAAGGACCGTGAACGGGCGAAAGGGACAGGGAGCGGGAGAGGGAGAGGGAGACAGAGAGAGATGGAGCGGGAGAGAGAGTGGGAGCGGGAAGTGTAAGTGTCCAGATGGAAACAACAGAACCGTTTTTAAAGATATTTGTACTGTTCATGTTGACATCGTAAAACCAGTTCATCATTGATCCATTTAGGATCTGGTGGTGTTACTTCGAGACAAGATATGAAACTCCTGGATGGATGGAAATAACGGGACGTTTTTGTTTTTTTTCTAATGAAACTCAAGAGCCAGTTTTTCTGTACATTAAATATTTTTCAAAATTTCGGTTAGGGGCACTTCAATAACGTGTTAGAACACCAAAAAAATTTTTTTTAAATAATTGTCTTTTTGTCTATCTGTTTGTATGTTCGGGCATTACATGAAAACCCTTGAACTGATTTCGACGGAAATTAGTTATGTTGTTCCTCAAACTTTGGATCACGTTTGAAAAAACTTTTCGTCTCGATAAAATTAAAAGTTTTCACCGGAAACAAGATGAAACTTAGTGTGGAATATTTTGAAATATTAACGATTTGCTTTGAATTTGCAACAAACATTCCTCATTTAATTGATGAAATACATGTTTTCGTGTTTTTCAAATTTTTTCATGAAAAAGAAAAAACTAATGTTAACTAATACTGTTTATTTTTTTAAATTCTTTCCCGGAGGAATGATTTGTGATTATATCGTATGTTTCAGTACATAAATTCCTAAATATAAGTACTTCAATATAAATTAACCTGTTTTTCAATTTTTTTCTGCAAGGGGTACAAATATGATAAGCATAATTTCCGCATGCGAAGCTGCGGGCAACAGCTAGTACTAATATATAAAGAGGAAAGATTTAATTTTTTGTTTGCATTGAATAGGCTCCGAAACTACTCAACCGATTTGAAAAATTCTTTCACTGTTGGGAGGCTGCACTATCCTCGAGTAACATAGGCTATATTATATTTTCAAAAAAATTAGGGATCCCTAATAAATTTCCAATAATGTAACCCAAGGTGTAAAAAAATAAGAAAACCGAAGCAAAGCGAGGGCGGTTACTCGTAGGTAATAAACTTTGAACATTTATTTTTACTCTCCAAAATAACAATGGACTAATCTAATCTAAAAATCTTTGTAGGTCACAAAGAAAAATAGGTAGGTTTTTGTTCCACCTAAAGGATTTTGTTCCACATTTACATTTATTTTGTGTCAACAACCTACCATTACAATACCACCTCTTCGTTTCACTTGCTACGTTCCTACGGACTGCGTGAGTAATAGGCTTCCCTCTGACGTATACCACCAGACGATGACGTGTGGGTTTTATTTTTTAAAACGAATTTTAGTCATCCAATGCACTATCTGCCCCACAATGCATTGCATACATAGATACCTACCTACTCGTATAATGCGAATCATGATTTTCATTACGCACTTGTTTTGTAGCATATTTATTTGGAGTCCATTATATGAGTAGTATTACCAGTATCTGAGATTATTGGATATTGTTTATAATAAAGTTGTAAACAGCAATGACACGGTAAAATGTAAAATGCACGGTCTTTACAATTTCGAAAGCAGAAAGCTGTTGCTTACATTGCATCACTACAGTGCTGGTCTTAAATGAAAAACGTACCTAATGCATAAGCTGAATTCTGAAACGATATTACATTTTGAAATATGAAGAAAAATCTCGAAATAGGTATTTGGTGGTCCTGTTTAAAATTGATTGTGCGCGTCGCCATAGAACTTGCAGTCAATTTTTTTGATTATTTTGGAAACTAATACCAAAAAAGAAAATTTAAAAAATATTGATTTATCAAGATTATTTTTGTTTAATAACTTGAAAGTTATTGTTGCTATTTCAGTTCTCTACCGATAAAAAGTAAGCACTATAAAATACACACGTTAAAATATACACTTACTTTTTAGGGTTCCGAAAAAAAATCGGAACCCTTATAGTTTCGTCATACCTATCCGTCCGTCTGTCTGTCCGAAGCAAAGCGCTGAGACCATAAGTGCTAGAAAGCTGTAATTTGGCATGGATATACATATTTATCAAAACTCCAGAATCGTAGAATAAAATATTGAAAAACATTTTTTTCAGGGTACCTCCTCTGCAGCCGGTCACATGAGGATGAATTTTTTATTCGTCGCGTACCCTAGTGTTCGTTGAAAAGGTCTTCCAAAAATATTATGAATCTTCTAAGACCAGTTTTGGAATTAGGTGTCCGTTTGCGAAGTATTTGACTTTAAAGTGCTTATTTTGGTTAGAGTCAAGTGTCCCCCCCCCCTTGCCGGGTAAAGGGTTGGAGTTAGACACGTGAAAAATTTCTCAAAAATAGGTTATAGGATGAATTTACAGGGAAAACTATCACGGCTATGTTAACATACAAAAGTAGTTATGAGTTATCTATACTAATATATAAAGAGGAAAGATTTGATTTTTTGTTTGCATTGAATAGGCTCCGAAACTACTGAACCGATTTCAAAAATTCTTTCACTGTTGGGAAGCTACACTATCCCCGAGTAACACAGGCTATATTATATTTTCAAAAAAATAGGGATCCTTAATAAAACCCCAATAATGTAACCCAAGGTGTAAAAAAATAAGAAAACCGAAGCAAAGCGAGGGCGGTTACTCGTAGTCAATAAACTTACTAGGTACTTCGTAACCCTACATTGCGCGTGGCCTGACACGCACTTGCCCGGTTTTTAGTCATACCCATAAAATTTATAGAACAACAGATAATTATATTGTACAAAAGTTCTGTTTATCTCTTACGAAATTTCTTCTAGCAGACCTGCAACTGGAAAAGTGAGTAAGACGGCGCTCACTCAATAGTACTTGTCATTCATCCAGATAAGTTGAAGGTTTCTATCCATGATGATAAAAGTGAATGTTACAATAATATAACAATCTGGTATAAATAAAATTTTATAAAAGTCATAAATAACAACATAACAAAATAATTATGTTTAAATATAATGTTACATATCTATATTATATCATAACATACTATAATTACATATTATTGTTCTGGTTTATGGTGTAATGTGCTTTCTAATAGTAAATGTCTTAAAAGAATACAAATATTTTAACAAACTTTAATAAACAATTTAATCATACAAAATATATCACATACATACATCAGACTATTAAGTATACAAGTTGCACACAAATTAAGTAAAGATTAAATCAGATCTTAACACTATAATATATTAAGGTTATAATGTGTATCTTAAATTTAATATTCGGAAATTCCATATATTCATCAATTCCCTTTAAAACAGGCATTAATTTAATTAATGTTTGCATGATTAAATTATGCTTTTGCTGTCGCCATTTTAACTTAAATTGATTTTTAATACAAAATGGAATGCACAAACTATTTGTAAAACTACTAATTTCATATAATAAACTTCTACATATAAAAATTTCTAATTTTTATTTTCCAATATTCTATTTCACCTCACCATATTTTGAACACAAAGCTGCATCTTTATTTTTGTTTCTGAGCAACACTTGCAGCTGCATAATTAATATTTTTAGTATTTAGGAACGGGTTGTAAATCAATGGACATAGAAAAAATTTATAATATATGGATAGTAATAAAATTAGTGACTGCAATGTAATTTGAAAAGTTGAACTTGTTAAATTAAAATTGACAATTTTATTTAGTGTAGGCTTTTACAGTTTAAAATATTTTTGAATATAACTGAAATAACTTCATAAAAAAATTACATGATCCATAGATTAAGCCTTATAAAGTAATACATTAATGCCCCAACTCAGAGTCACTAACCGTTACTTCAATTGCTCCTTAGTACAGAATTTGTATGGTGATTCTTTACTAAGGAGCGATTAAAGTTACTGTTAGTGACTCTGAGTTTGGGCATACGTAAATTTTAATTTAATTAACTCGTTAGAATCCGCGTGGCGGCGGTACCTTTGAGTTCGAACGTGCTGGAACGTTCCCGGTAACTAACGAGTTAATCAATGAATTTTAATTGTTATTTTACTTTTTTTTTCATTTTTAAGCACATTAAAATGTCACCATAATAATTTTGTCTCTCAACAAACAAAATTAAAACTTATAAGTAACTAATACACAATGAATACTGCAAAAATAACAGACAATATCGTAAAAGCTGGTATGTTTCTGGAAGCCGAGTTCTTCTTCAAGGATTTTTCAGCATATGTTTGCAACAATCCACAGGGTACACTTCGTTTCATGTTTGAAGATGGAGTATGTCTGATAACGTAACACTTCATACCAGGGGTAACTTCAATAGGTTTACCCTTGACGTCAACAGCATTGGTCACTGTTGTTGTATTGGTGGTAGTGACAACCACCGATGACGTCATAGCATTACCGGAAGATGTCTCATTTGCTGCATTCATCGTTGCATTCGTTGTCGCATTAACGGTCGTCACATTAATTGGGACTAATGTACCGTTGGGCAACATCTCATACACAGGATTAGCCTTGACGGTGCTGGTCTCTTCAATGCCCGGATTGGTCATGTTTACCATTGTGACGTTTGTTACCGTTGTCGTTATAGTGGTCGTGTTTGTAGGACTATGTTGCGTTTTCTCTTGTTCTTGGAAAATGAAACTAGTAATCAACTGGCAATCGATCTTCGTTTCCTCGTAGTCCCCATTGTCCTTCTTAAGGCCGAATTTGCACACTTCACCTGGCTGAGGCTTGTAATACGAGTGGCTATGGCTAAGTGCGTATGCGCCGGCGGCAACAGTCCCCAGATTCAAAAGAGCCAAACCAGCTAACAAAGTACCGTATTTGCTGCCAGAGTCCTTGTATTTGTATACGTAAGTCGGAGGAGTTCCATGGTAGACGGGGTAGCTCATTGGAGGCCCGCCGTGGGTAGGAGTATACCTGATCTGCTGCGGCGGATTGTAGTTGTAATGATGATGGACATTGGTAGTATGTCCAGTGTTGGGGTTTCCTGACAATCCCTTCCCAGCCGGATAGCCGTGGCTTTGAGAATGGTGAGTGTTCGAAGGGTAACTGCCTCCCGATGACGGATAGCCGTGACTGCTTCCGGAGCCAGGAGAGCCGTGACTGTTACCAGACAGGCCACCAGAAGAAGGATATCCGTGACTACCGCCCGACGAAGGATATCCGTGGCCCCCTCCGGATAAACCACCCGAGGACGGATACGAGTGACTGCCTCCACCAGAAAGGCCACCTGATTTCGGATAACTGTGTCTACCGCCACCGTAATTTCTTTTTGCTGCTGTTATCGGATCTGTTATTGATAGTGTCAATAACGCGCAAAACAAAATACACAACAATCTACCCATGGTTCTAAAATGTCACAACTTTCACTAAATTACAACACACAGGTCACTAAATCCTCGTAAAAACTCTTGCGCACTGAAGTGAACTGTGAATGTGATGTGAAGTGACTATACTAAGTATACTAAAACAATTGATCAAACAAGTCAAACAACTGAACCGAACAGAAGTGAGGTACGAACCGAAGCGAAGCGAAGGCCCCCCTCCCCGCCTTCGCGTCAGTCAGTCGAGGAGGAGGTGTACCGATGTCATAGAGTAACTTTGTATATACGGGAAACCGATGTGTGCTTGATGTGTGTAGCAGCAAGTGCATTCAGGCCATTCAGCACAGTGACGTAAATCATTCAGTCAGTCATTCATTCCATTTCGGTAAGAAGTTGGTAACATTGTATGAGTCATGTTTATTTTTACTCGATTGTTTGTATTGAGTTGAGAAACTCGTGACATGAGCCACAGATCTAGGAAAAATAAAAATAAATGTTTATTTCTCCGAGCTATAAGGACGTTATGCCATGCCAGTAGCCACGAACTGCAATGCGAGGATGCGTGCGACGTGCGACTTTGACTTTGACATATGAGTTCTTTTCCCTTTCCTTCGCTACAATGCTAAGCTATTATTTTAACTACACTGCCTACTTAGTATTCCAACCATGGAGTATAGAGCTAGATCTATACTCCATGATTCCAAAGACAGAACACTTGCGCACTCATATCCATATGACATGGTTTGTCATTCGCTAACGCTATCGCCAAGGGCGCCAAGATGTCGCGGTTTGTCGCTGCAGTACAGTGTTGCCAATGCAAATTTTTACACCGCCGTGTACATTAGATAAAAAAGCTGTTTTTATCTGGAAAAAGATCAACTGTGGGTCGTGTCCACAGCTGCCAATATATTATGGCTGATTATACCATCCAATTACGCCATCGGTTCAGCGCTCGGACTAAAAAAAAGGTAATCGGCAGTGAATTTGATGTCCACAAAACAAGGAACACTTTTCATTAGCCTAGATTAACATCAACATTAGCTTAGTGGCGCTGTTTTAAGGGTTTTAACATTCGTTAAATGTTTGCAAAAAAATAAATAAAAAAAGATCATAGAATTTGCGGAAAGCCGTAGAATTTGCTACGGCCATAGGGTTGCAGTCGTAGGCCATAGATTTTGTGATTTTTTGGCCTGAAAGCCGTAGAACACGGTAATTGCCGTACATTGGCAACACTGCAGTGCAGTGTGTAAAGCTGAGAACATACTATCGGACGCGGCTAACGGACGCTGCTGACAGCCGCGATTTATTAGGTATCTAGTTAATGAATGTACATTGAGCTGTGCAAACTATCGGAGGTAAGTCGCGGACGTGACCTTGAGGCGTTCGGACGTCCGAGAGATATCTGGCGCGCTGTTTTTGTCAGCCGAAAACGTCCGCGGTCGGTATTTCATGGTATGCACAGGGTGCGGGACACGTCCATGCGACAGAAGGACGCGGACTACGCGAGAGCTTGCACGTCGTGTACGTATCTAAGTAAAAAAGTACGAACGAATTATCAAGTATAATTATAAATTAAAGGATAACAAACATACTTCAAAAAACAAGAAGTTAGGGAGGAAATAGCTGAAATATCATTTCTTTATTTATGTCATGGACCCAAACGCTTCTTTATATTTTCTTTCTGGGTGGACAACATATACTGAGTAGACAATAATTCGAGAAAATCGTCCTCACTTGCGCTACTCGACATGCTTCTTCGTCTACAGTTCTTTGTGGAATAGGCGTTGAACGCGTCCGCAAGCCACGTCTGAAAATACTGTGCACACTTATCAGCCGCGGCTGTCAGCCGCGTCCGTCAGCCGCGTCCGATAGTATGTTTTCAGCTTAATGCATGTATTGACACTGGCTGGGTGCGTTCCAATTGACGCTCCCAATGCTCACGATCGTGGTTTTTCCCGTTCTACTTGCTTGTGAGTGTTACAATCATAAACCCAAGTCACCAAAGTGGAATGGATTATGGAGCGTTTTAGCCGTGGCGAGCTTGAAAATAAGTCAGAAACATAATTAACTTTAATAATTATTTAACAATTGTATTTATATTAAAAACACATTCATTTTATGTTTTATTTTAGTGGAGTATTTAAATAATTAACGTTTAAACGTATTCATAATCTCTTGGCGAATAATACAAGGAATTTTTTCTATCGCCATCTTTAGCTTTTAAAAATTGCACCAAATTTCTCTCACTGTCCACTTCGACCCAGCTCCTCAGATGGGTCGTTATGAGCTCTGCGTGAACGAAAATAATGACGTCATCAGTGACGTTTTCGCCGCGACCATAACAACCGTGGTCATCATGTGGAACAGCTGAAGGATTATTTTGATCATTGTGATCGTCAATTATAACACACCCACTATTGACAGTGAATGACATTTACAATATGTATTGTCATGTAAAATTTTACTAACTCCCGAAAATGTATTACAGGACAGTCACTATAAGGCATTAACAGAAATAAAGGTCTGGATTACTGACAGATGGACTGAACTATAACTCTTTAAAATAAATACTATAGACGCCTCTACGAAGAATCCATTCGAATTTGTGGTAAAATATTATTCTCCATTAAAGGCTGCATGAAGATGGCACAGTTCTCGTCTTATCTATAATGGAATAAATTTTAATACATTGAAAGCTACAACGAAGTACCAACATGCCTCCATATCCTATTATATAGATCATACTTGTTGTTCACCTAAGTTTATATAATTTTTAATGTACAGACCCTATTTAATAAAAGTCATATCAGATTTTGTTAAATTAAGGCATAATAAGGCATAGGTATTATAATGTCTAAAAATAAATTAAAAACACCCTCTTACGAATAAATACCTTCTAATAATCTTACAGAAATTTTGTTCATAATGTCAATTGTCGATGAAGTGAAAACGATTAAGTTCTTATTTTTCTCTTGTAATTTTTAGATTTCATACTTAACCCTTTTTTCACATTTAATTTAAACACTAAACTTTTTAAAGTCCTGTTAGATGAAGAGTTCTTAAGTTTAAGCGTGTTCTTTGCCACCATGAGTGTGTGTGCAGCGATACTTGTTTTTTCTTTCTTATGCTTATGACGCCACTACAAAAGACGCATTTTGGCGAAGATCGCGAAATCCGCTTCGCTATGGCAATATTCTCCTATTTTTTTAAGTTATTCCATTTCGCTTAGGCTAACGATAGGCTAAGCGCAGATTGAGACTTTTTGTCTCGGAGACTTGACAGTCGGGTGACAGTCACGTCACTAGATGTCACCATAGTCTGCGCACTCACATATATCTTCATAGCACTCGACTGGGCAACAAAAAGTCTCCGTGACAAAAAGTCTCAATCTGCGCTTAGCCTTAGTGTAGTGTCTATAACAGAAGTACAGTGCGACCAACTTATCTGTGAACTGAGGGAGGGCGCTGTCGAACGCATTGGACCAATCACTGGGACGCAATTCGAGACGTAGTAAATGTCAATGTCATTCATTGACATTAACACAAAGAACTTAAGAATGGGGCAGCATTCGTTCCAATTTTCGCCATTTCACAGATAAGTTGGGCGCACTGTATAGTATAGTTATAAGATTAAATCAGATTACCGATTTATTTGATAAAATGTTTAATCTAGCAACACTACAAAATACAGGTACATAATGATACCGAATCGAACGATTACGTTTACTCACCATTCACCAATCTTCATTCATTGGAGCACAGAGTACCTACGCAATGCGTAGATAACATACAATAAAACTAACTGCCCGGGCAAACTTTGTACTGTCAAAAGTTTTTTTTTTATTAAAACCTTCCGTCTATCCTATCTTTCAAGTCGGATCAAACTGCACACGGTGTGCAAAGATTAAAATTGGTTAAGTAGTTTAGGAGTCCATCGCGGACAAACAACGTGACAAGTAACTTTATTTAAAAACTTTTTAAAAATACACTACAGCCTCAGTGATGTATATACGTGGTGTACTTATACATATTCTGATGCCCCATTTACACGCGCGCGCGAGCCACGAGACAATCCGCGAGACGCGCGCATACGCGCGCGCACGCGCCCGTCTCGCGGATTGTCTCGTGGCTCGCGCGCGCGTGTAAATGGGGTATGACGATTACAACTCTTTCAACTTTTTGAACCGTTATATCTCAAAAACGGTGGCTCTTAGGAAAAAAGTATTTAGACATTTTAATAGATAAATTATCTGATTTACAATTTTCGTCTGAGCTAATTTTATGATAAAACTTACCGTTTTGCTGAAAATCGTGAAAAACCTGTTTTTGTGGCCTTTGACCCCGAGTAATTTTTTTTACAGGTGTCGGATCGATGACTTTTCACATTTCATTTATAATAGTGTTTTGAACAATCCTACCAATTTTCAGCTGCGAATTTTTGTAACCTCAGATGTCTAAATTGGACGGACTAACCTTGACTTGTTTAGGTACATAGACGAAGCTAGCTTCACTTCATTCATGGTTCGTTACTTTAAGTTAGGAAAGCAGATCACTGGATGGAATGGAATACATTATGCAAATATAGTACCTTCAACATAATACCTATTATTGTATCAATATTGTAAATATACCTATTTATCATAGTAATTTTATTTCCCTTACAATAATATTGTACCTACCTAACTGTCAGTAAATTGTGATAAACTTATGCTCAGTGATTCACGGGTTGCGCTAGTTTATAGTTACAGGAGGGTTCAAAGCATGTTCAAAGGCTGTAGAGTCTGTGTTCAGAACGATACCGCAGGGAATAGATAGGTTATTCGGTTGTTACTGGTATGAATTCGACTAATAATGATTTAACTCTACATTATATTGTTATGACAGTTTACGGGAAATTGTAATAACATAGTGGCCCTGCCTACCAATCACAGGGTTCGATTCCCAGCCATAAACTCAATATGTACTATGAAGTGTTATAAAAAATGAGTACCTATCGTATTAAAAGCCTATAATAAACATATTTCAGCTATAAACTTTCAGAGTATTTTTAATAACAAGTAAAAATTATTATATTGTGAAATACGCCTTCTTAAAGCACTTACCTTTATAATACCTAATTATTTTTCTTGTTCAGTGTTTTACATCTTCAAGTAGATACTTATTGATAGGTAGGTAACTGGAAGCCGGATTAAAATAGTTAGACTTAAGCTTAGACTTAAGTGACTTTACGCAAAGGATTATTGAAATATGAATAAGTAAGTACCTAACGCCCCAACTCAGAGTCACTAACGGTTACTTTAATCGCTCCTTAGCAAAGAATCTCCATACAAATTCTGTACTAAGGAGCGATTTAAGTAACCGTTAGTGACTCTGAGTTGGGGCGTAAGTTATATTGTTTTACGTTCGCTCCAATACTAATTACTAGTATATTAGGTAGCAATTAGTAGGGTTTAAATAAAATGCTGAAATTATTATTTTATGTTTATTGATTAATTGTATTTGTTCCACAGAATTAGATACTTACTCTCTTTTATGTTTCCTACATAATAACAATCTGTTCATTTACAAATATCGCCGTTCGCTATTACTATTAGGACAAGTACTTTTAGTTATTCAAAAGGTGATCATATTCTCTTTATAGAGCGTGGAAATAAAACTCTTGAATACTGTCAAGTGATAATAAAATTTATTGCCTTTGCTTTTATATCATAAGTGAGACGATACGTTTAATTACTTCACCAACCCTGTTTGTGTGAGTCAAATCTTGCAAGCTTAATTAGTTACTACTACTACTAGTTAGTTAGCTACTTCCTTAGGATAACCTAAGGAGTTGAAATTTTACGCTTATTGCTTTAGGTCTAATGAGAATACATTTTTGTGATAAGCATAACCTGATAGGTTACCTACTACACTCGGATTCGCTGCAGATGAAGGAACTCCTATAGCGGTTTACAACATTACAGGCATTACAGCACAGTCACAATTCTTTTTTTATTGAAATAGCCGGCAAACGAGCTGACGATCCACCTGATGGTAAGTGGCTATCGTCGCCAACACCAAAGGCATCACTGATGCGTTGTCGGCCAAGGAAGAGAGAAGAAAAACAAAGAAAGAACTGGCTCTCAAGCCCCCAGCCGGAACACGTCGAGTCATTTGGCGACTGACTCATGCTCGAGGGGGTAGCTATCCAGGCGAACCCCATGGAGAAATAATAATAGTAATAATGGTATGAATTAACAATTAAAATCAATATTACCAATATAATCCCTCGAGGGGCCCTACCACCAGCAGGCCGGATTTAGTCGCCTTTTACGACACCCATCCGGCGTGGGATTGGGGTTAGTATTCAAAGCCGCCCCAATATAGTTACTATTTTTTGCTTTAGTATATTATGTACATTGACACTTTAAAGGCGTGTACTTAGTTTTTAAAACTATTAACCTGTTTTTACACAAAATAAAATCAATGTTAGATACAGAATCCAGGGCAATAAAAATAAAAATGTCGTATTTTTTGTGGTAGCAAATTTTTCATATCAAGCAGCTACAACTTTCATATTCGTTGACTTTTTTATGCTTGTTGCGTAATAGGTGCTTAACTTGTGACGTCTGGAATTTTACGATCTATTATTTTTCGTCACAGCATCACATTGTTATTCTCAAAATCATCATTAACATAATCAATATGTAATATAATATAACTCATGCCATATCCACCAAGACCTATCATACCTATTAACATAATACATCAATAAAAAAAATTGCATAATGCAAATATTTTTTTTTCACATTCATAATATTATGTGTGTATTATATGGCCCAATGACAATAGTGGAGAGACTATATTATTATTAACTATATCGATCTGAGTTCTTCTTTGAGGTCAAGTGACAGGTCGATGATAGCGATTTATAATAGTCGTCTTATCTCCCTAAATGTTACAACATTTCTAGTTAATACAATTTTATAAATATTTATATTTCAATAAATCAACATTACATGTACAGAAAAGGAAATAAGGAAATACAGTTACATAGAAAATACGGTTACACATTACATTAAAACAACACGAATACATTTCTGACAGCTTTTGTTACAAAACTCACAAGTCAAACTTAGCTCACAGCACGATATAAAGATTTAACTTTAGCTTAAAGCTAACCTATCCTAACTTTATATTTTTACCGGTACATTATTAAATTGAGATAAATAAAGACATCCACCATGGTGGGTTAGACATCCATGACTTTAACTTACTTTTTGAAGGCAGTAAAATATTTTCGTTCTTAGGAAGCGTATTTTCCTTCTTTGGCTCTGGTACCTTCGAATATTCAATTAGCTGTTTACAGTCCACCGTTCTTAGTATTCGAGATTCTCTTGTTCTGATTTCTATTGAGCACTCCATGTTATTATTTGCGTTAATTGGGGATCCTGTGGCGGCTAGAGGGTCAGTTCCATTCAACACAGGAAGAGAACACAAGGGTGAATTAGTAATAGTATTGGTCAAAACTGTGGAATTAGCTAAAGTTGTAGAATTAGCTGAAGTTTTAGTATTGGCTAAATTCGTGGCATTATCTGAACTTGTAGAGTTCGCTAAGGTAGTAGAATTACCTGAAGTTGTAGAGTTAGCTAAAACTGTGGAATCAACTGATGTTGTAGAGTTGGTTACAGTTGTAGAATTAGCTGGCGATGTAGAGTTGACTAAAGTTGTAGAATCAGCTGAAGTTGTAGAGTTGGTTACAATTGTATAATTAGCTGAAGTTGTAGAATTAGATAAAATTGTGGAATCAACTGAAGTTGTAGAGTTTGTTGCAGTTGTAGAATTAGCTGAAGATGTAGGGTTGACTACAGTTGTAGAATTAGCTGAAGGTATAGGGTTGACTAGAATAGTAGCATTGGCTAAAGATGTAGTGTTGGTCAGAGCTGTGGAATTAGCTGAACTATTGTTAGGTAGGGGCAAACTGGGGGCAGTATTATTTACAGTAGGAGGATTTGCTACACAAACTGTACTCATTTCCGGCTCCGTGGTGTTGTGTGAAGTGGTTTTATTGGTTGCCGTAAATGTAGATACGATTTCACAAGGTATTTTCAATACATCAATATTATTATTTTCCTTAATTCTTAATGTACAAACTGCCTCATTATTTGCATTGTTATAAGTTTGCCTGTTTTCTGAGGAATAATGTCTTTTCCTGTAATAATCGTCGTAATAGTAATGGTCGTGGTAATGATGTGTATGAGATCTCATTAAGTTGTACATTGTTAATCCCGTTAAGATATCACTGTATCGACTGCCTGAATTTCTATATTGATTTACATAAACGTACTGAGGTGAGGAATAATAAGTCGGAGGATAATTAAATATCCCGGGGGCACTATGAGAATTAGGGTGGTAAGTATTAGGACTATACGGTCTGGATCCAGAAGGGATGCCGGAGGGATGAACAGAAGAATGTGGAATATTTGAGCCAGATAAGCCGTAATTGTGTGAATGATGCACGTTTGATGAAGGCACATGAGATGATGGTGTATATTTATTATTCGTAGATCCCGAGAACCCTGTCCCAGTGCCTGATAATCCAGTTGACGACGGTGGATATTTAATATTTGATACAGAGGATGGTAATCCTGATCCAGACCATCCACTTGAAGATGAAGGGTATTTGTGTCCTGAACCAGAGCTTCCACCAGACAAACCTGTCGAAGATGACGGGTAGTTATGACTCCCATATCCAGTACCAGATAGTCCGCCTAACGATGAAGGATACTTGCTTCCTGAACTAGAGCTTCCACCAGACAATCCTGTCGAAGATGACGGGTAGTTATGACTTCCATATCCAGTACCAGATAATCCACTTAACGATGAAGGATACTTGCTTCCTGAACTAGAGCTTCCACCAGATAGACCTGACCCAGACGACGGGTAGCTATGACTTCCATATCCAGACCCAGATAATCCACTTAACGATGAAGGATACTTGCTTCCTGAACTAGAGCTTCCACCAGATAGACCTGACCCAGACGACGGGTAGCTATGACTTCCATATCCAGACCCAGATAATCCACTTAACGATGAAGGATACTTGCTTCCTGAACTAGAGCTTCCACCAGATAGACCTGACCAAGATGACGGGTAGCTATGACTTCCATATCCAGAACCAGATGATCCACTTGAGGAAGAAGGATATTTGTGACTTGATCCATAGCTTCCAGACGATCCAGACGAAGACGGATAGCTATGGCTTCCGTATCCACGACCAGAACTCGATGAAGATGAATAAGACGAAGAAGGTTTACTTCTTGAACCCCAACCACTTGAGGATGATCTGCTTGAGGATGATCTACTTGAGGATGATCTACTTGAGGATGATCTACTTCCAAATCTTCCACATTCTATAAAGTTAACAGTCAAAAACACGAGCACTATACACAGGAGTAATGTTTTTTGCGCCATCACTAGCGCACGCGCAAGCGTCTGTGGTACGACTGAAGTGCGTATTAATTAGAACACATCTGAGCAATGTGTTGTTTACACGTTATTCCGAGAATATCTGACGCGATACGCGCATTTCTGTTACGTTCCAAGAACAGTTGATATAAGCGGGTTAAAGGTTAAGGTGAATAAATTTAAAGTCAGTATTAACAAAATCTGGAATATTGGATTGGACTGTAACATTACAATCCTAATAAAAAAACCGGGCAAGTGCGTGTCAGGCCACGCGCAATATAGGGTTTCGAAGTAGTAAGTTTATCGACTATTACTACGTATTATAAGTACTATTATTTCTTCTGTGCTATTACTCATTATCTACTTACATATCCGTGATAGTTTTCTTTGTAATTCATCATATAACCTATTTTTGAGAATTTTTCCCCTTGTCCAACTCCAACCATTTAGCCACCAGAGGAAGGGGGGGGGGGGCACTTGATTCTAACCAAAATTAGCATTTTTAAGCCAAATATTTCGCAAACGGACCCCTAATTCCAAAAATGGTATTTAAAACCCATAATATTTTTGGAAGACCTTTTCATAAAGACTATAGGGTACCCGATGAATAAAAAATTCATCCTCACGTTACCTGTAGGGGAGGTACCCTGAAAAAAATGTTTTTCAATATTTTATTCTACGATTCTGGAGTTTTAATAAATATTTATATCCATGCCAAATTACAGCTTTCTAGTACTAAGGGTCTCGGCGCTTTGCTTCGGACAGACGGACGGATAGACGGACAGACGAACGGACGGACATGACGAAATTATAATGGTTCCGATTTTACTTCGGAACCCTAAAAACGTAGGTGATAGATTGCAAATTGCATGCTAGCACTCCGGTAATTAGAGTTAAATTCTGGCACGCAGTTCCACTTTGTCGAAAATGTGCATAATACAAGTAATTAATTATGCACCTACTAGCTTATATCCGCGACTTCGTCTGCGTTGAGCACAGGCCAAACCCTTAGGGCTAGAAACTTAAAATTTCGCACACGTATATGACGTATGCATCCTTATGACGTAGGCATCCACTAAGGAAGGATTTTTCAAAATTCAACCCCCAAGGGGGTGAAAAGCCCAAGAGGGTGATAAGCATAATTTCCGCGTGCGAAGCTAATATATAAATTAACGTTTCACACTCATAAGCCCACACGAAGATACCCTGTGTCATGGGTGCCATACAAAACACACAGGAAGGACACTATAAAGATAAATATCTAAAGTCTACGCAGACGAAGTCACGGGTAGAAGCTAGTATAATATAATTAAGATTTCTTTCAAAACCTACATGATCAAACGTAAAGCGCCTGATATAAATTAATGATAAATGTTTTAGAGCGATTTATCTATGCCATGCCAGGACCGGTGCCAAGCATAATAAAAATTTTATAAACGAGACAGATATATATTAAGAATTATCAGTGTACAAAACATTATATAAATATATTATTTTTAGCTTATCAGTTAGGAACGGAAGTAGGTGAGTAATGTGTCTAGGTTCTACCTCTAATAGGTCGTGAAGTGTCAAATGACGTTAGAGATAAGCCTGGGGAAACATTCGCCTTTTTTGCCGCATTGTGTAGAACACTGGAACAATGAGGTTGTATTTTATTTAATAACACATTTCAGTCCGTAATCACTCTCGCGAAGTATAGTCGCAGACAATTCACTCTTCCTCAGTTTTTGCCGTAACGACACAAAGCCAGCGATCGGTTAGTTACAATAATGTCATCGCGGTAGCAACACATTTTAAAATGTTAGTCAGAACTCTGATAACAATCGCATTGTTGTCGCTTCGTGCATTTTGTGGTGAAAATATTTCAAAAGAAATTAGGCCCTACGCGATGTTTCCGGTTCCGTTCGAGTTGCCGAACCGGAACGATCGGTCCAACCAGTGCTGGCTGCGAGTCGAAGACGTCGAGTTGACGGAAACTGTGAGCATTTACTGCTCCATAGCTCAATCGTTCTTAAGGAACCATATCCACGATTATAACTCCAGGAAAATGACAGAGGATGATGTCGATGTCAGCCTCTGGAGCGAGGAACCGAGACTGCCAGACGACAGCCTGATGCCTAAATCCGCGGACCCTGTTGATGGTCAAAGGAAGATCACAGATTGGAAATTCGTTACCGTGTGGGACCCAATAACCAGGATGCGCTTATATGTAACGCAACGTGCAGTATGCAGAATAATTATGTATAGCCGTGAGGGAATGACCAATTACATGGTTGACTGTGATAGATTTTTGTACTATTTAAATGATCGAATGAACGGATGCCCTACGATACAATTGCCTATAAAACTCTTTGCGATTAGTTTAATAGCTCTTTTCATACTTGGACTATAAGTTAGAACGATTACAAACCGGTTGTAATATTATAACAATATTTTCTAAATAAAACGATGAAGATGGATAGGTTGTGTCATTTGATAACAGTGTCAACAGAAAATAATTAATTGGACGCGGACGAAAAACATCTGGTAAATGGAGGTCGCTCGGCAGTTCGTGTAATTAGTTTCAGCTCAATAGCTCTCACAACAAAACAAAACTGTATTCTTTCTTCACAATAGTATTTAATGAACGTTGAATTGCAAGTGATGTGAGAACTAAAAATAAGTCAAATTGTTATTAGGTTAAAGTGGTAAGTACTGACGTTATTAACACAATGTAATCACAAAATTACTTAGTAGATGAATTTCTAAAACGGTCGTGTTTAAAAGAACACGATAAAATGTCGTTAAATTATAATTTCAGAACATGACGTTTATTGCGCGTGACTTGCTGTTGTACATTTGCACATCTGCAGGCTGCATTGCTCGGTACATAAACAACAATTTATAATCAAACAATAGTAATTGGCCCTTTGATTTATCCAATTATGATGTTTGAATTAAGAAAACTTATTACAATAATAATTATACTTACTGGCTATTTATCTTGGTTTACTTAACACACACACACACACACACACACACACACACACACACACACACACACACACACACACGCGCGCGCACGCACGCACGCATGCGCACACACACACACACACACACACACACACGCACACACACACGCGCGCACGCACGCATGCGTCCAGAGGAGATGAACCTACTTCCTGGGAGCCTGGGATAGTAGTTTACTAGTAGATAAGTATAGCCGGATAGTATCAGCCGTAGATACGAGACCCCCAGCGTATAGGGGCCCCCACTAACACTCCCAAAACAAGCTCGCCAGCGACCTACGACCGAGCCGCAACAGTTGACACTCATTTTATATTTGACAGCTGACGTTGAGGGGGCCCCACAACAAATATTGATATGGGGCTTTGCTTTTTTTTTTAGATATTATGATTTGAACAGAGACAGACATTAATCTCAGAAAAAACTATTACCTGCCTAGCTATAAAAAAACTTTAGTTATCTTTATTATGAAGGTATAGAGATGCCAAATTGCAGCTTTCTACCAAGTCTCTGCGTTAGCTGCGGACGGATAGACGAATTAATGTGAAACTATAAGGGTTCTGTTTTGACTACGGAACCCTCAAAAGGGGTACAAGCAAGAGATATATAGATGATAATATTTTTTACAGAAAACAAGCACACAAGTCAATGGTAAGTGTTCACCGTCGTCCACTTAACCAGGCATAAACGATGCATTCCATCCATACATACATCTATCCCTTCATCTATCAGCCTTTGGAGGTTCGCCTTCCCTTGCACTACTCTGGCCGGCCACCTGGGGGTATCCTACACTCCTATTTCAAAGACGAGGTCGCCATTCGATTACCTTACTTCAGTCCATTACACTGTGATAATACATTGCCAACCGAAAAAAAAATGAAGAAAGAGCTACTAGCTTGGTTCTCAAGCCAAACCCCGCTAGTTGTACTAGTTAATAATTTTATTAGTATGCCTACTTGTTTACTACTAACTATTATTATTTCTGTCTGTAAATTATTTGATTGTAGTGTTGATTAAAATTTAATTAATTGATCAAAACTTGATTAGTATGATACCTATAATTACAATTGATATAAACTTATTAACTATTATTTTTTTGTTATTATCTGTACCTTATTTTTTATTTCTATAATTTAATTTCTTCTAATCGGTGTCTTAATTGCTGAAGGTCGTGTCTAGCTTGCAGTGTTAGTCACTCGGTGCACTATGCTTCTGCACGATGTTCTGTCCTCGGCGGTCTTTAGAGCTTGGGTTATCGGCAGGCCTATGAGGGTCTTTACTAGGTCAGACCAGCGGGTAGATGAGCGACAGCGTGGTCTTTTCCCATCGACCTTGCCAACTACCATCAGCTTTTCTAAGCTGTCAGGGTTCCTTCGAGCGATATGTCCAAAATATTTGAGAATCCTCTGAGAGCAAATAGTGGACAGTCTTGTGGTTATTCTAACCTCCTTTAATATAGACACATTGGTCCAGCGTGCAGTCCATGGGATACGCAGCATCCGCCTCCAACACCGCATCTCAAACGCATATATTTTGTCTCTTTCTTTCTCTCTAATTGTCCAGGATTCGGCGCCGTAAAAAAGATTGAGAATACCAAAGTACGCATCACCCTCACTTTGGGTTTGCGGGATATGTTGCGGTCTTTCCATATCCTAGTGAGTTTAGTCATAGCTGCTTTGTGTGATAAAAACTGCAGTTGACATTGTGAAGTGACAGTTTATTTTCTTCTTATAACTAGCTTACACATTATATAGCACCAGCACTACCATTGACCATATAGATTTTGTTACATTAAAATACTTTGGACATTTAGATCCTTTTGGCTATTTCTTTCTCGGTGCCACCCTCGTTGGTGAGAAGAGAGCCAAGGTAGACAAACTGGTCAACGACCTCTAGGTCTCTGAGTTCATTGGAACGAATTATCTACTCTAATCTATAAGATTTTGGTCTTCGCCTTGTTGATGATGAGGCCGACTAACTCACTCTCTTTTTCTACCCTAGGCAGTAGTTGTGCCAGTTCTTCCTCAGACGACGCAATCAATGTAGTGACAAAAACTATTTATGCAAAACAGTAATTTGTACATTGTATCTGCTTTTTTGTGCCTCTGAATTTTGTTATTAAAAGCTTGACACTTTTTAGTAAAATTTTTGTATGACACAAAAATATAGCACAATTTACCTAATGTTATGTTTACGAGGTTCGTCCTTAATCATTCTACTTCATCAAGATTCCTTATTAGAGAGAAGGATTTGGGACGGTGAATGTTTTTTTAATGTTTAAAAGAGACATTGAAAACCTTTCAAATACACCCCGAAATCTGTTTGAAGTCGATAAAATTTATGAGTATACCGTTTAACAACCATAATTAAAGTATTTAAGTATCCACCAGTTTTTATATTCCTCCATTCTAAGCTGTAAAGAAAATTTAACATCTTGAACTTGGTTGATCGCGTTAAATTTTATAATGGTATTCGTCACTTCAAGCAGAGTTCGATCATTGCTGTTAACTTGTAATTCATTCCAGGCTCCACGAACGCCCGGCACATAACCTATTAGTCACGAAAACGATCTACGAGCCATTGTTTCAGCGTTTAAATTGAACAAAAAATTATTCGTGACTTTGTCGCGTTTATATTCAGTTTTGAAATTGGCTTAAATGATCTCACGTTCACAGACGTTCATGCAGTTTGCGTGGGGAATGTAATTATGTAGAAGTTATATACCTCTCATTTGGTTTATAGATAGAAACGATTATAGATTAAACTTAGATCACAAATTTAAATAAACGCTTGCACCGCCGCAGTTCCCACCTGTGTCGCAAATAGATATCGCTATAACACCCATGACCGAGTAAAAATATTTATCTCTCACCTAAATATCTGCCCCGGCTAGTAATCGAATCCGGGACACCTT
This sequence comes from Thymelicus acteon, assembly GCA_951805285.1. Lineage (NCBI taxonomy): Eukaryota > Metazoa > Arthropoda > Insecta > Lepidoptera > Hesperiidae > Thymelicus > Thymelicus acteon. The sequence goes on from OX638217.1 coordinate 6,095,184, forward strand.
ACATCGCAGGCAGGGTCACTGCCAACTAGGCTACAGTGGTCGTCAAAAAAGTTGTGGTAGCCTGGCAGTGAAGCCGTCCAACCCTTCTCATTGTGAGAGGATAGTCAGAAGATTGATTTGACATTTTCTCGTATGAAATTGATATCCCAATTTCACATTCCTTTCACTTGTTTAAAGGGTATTATGTGGTTTCGAATTGTAATTTAATTATTAACTACTTGTTTCTTTTTACAAACTGAAACTGTGCATTATTAATTTTTTTCTATGTATGTTTTTATTATTTTGTTGTTTTTTAAACAAATTATATGGATTTGCTAACGTCCGAGTAAACATAAAACAACAAATTAGCTTACATTACATACTACACAACACAATAAATAAACAGAATGAAAAATATGAAGCAGTAATGACTGAAAAGTGAAAAAATTGTTTTGTCGTTTGGTTCCACAAATAAAATTCGTGAACGCAAGAACTAGGTTGACAGTGATGAATCAGGGACCCAGGGTCCCGTGGAAGCGGAGCCAAATAACTTTGACTTTACCCATCATTAGAGATAAAGAAATATTGGACCATTTGTTGTATCGAAAAATAAATTCTGACCAATGAACTCGCAAATTGAAAAAAAATATCTTGACGTGAGAATTTTCGATTGAAAATTAGAGTGCTTTTTCGTTGTTAAGTCCAAATAAGAAGAAAAAAGAAATATTTTAAATAAAAATAAATTATAGTATGTTTGGGACATACAAAGGTAAGTTTTCACCAAATTTCGTGAATTTTTTTGTATAATATAAAAATAAAAAACCAAAAACTTGGTTATTTGAATTTTTCACGTAAATTTTGAGGTTTAATGTAAAAAAGTGTGAATAAAAAAGTTGTAGATTTTTATCTTTTTTCCATAGGACTTGTAGTTTTGCCGGAAATTGAGATAAACCGTTTTTTACCCTTAAACCCCCCCTCTCCCCCACTTCCCAACCTCAGATCGCCCGTAAATTATTTTGCCTTTCTTTTTTGTTATATTCTCTTCCTTTTGCAATGGGTTTCATCCTACTATTATTTTTTTCACATTTTACCGTTTTCAAAGGCTTCGACACTGGTCTAATGCGCGCTCCACATTCACGCGAGATCCTCGTCGAGAATCTCGGCAAGAATCTCAGCGATAATCTCGGCGAGAGCTTCCTTGGGTACACACTCGCAAGGTTCTCAATACAGTTCTCACGCTCGATGACGATGGACGCAGAAGTAACTGCTGAGGCAAGCTTATTGCTACGCGTATTTGCATATCATCTGCTTAAAAATATTCTAGGAATGTCAATTCTAGATCGTTCGTCCAAATCCTGCTCATATTTATGCTCAGTAAATACCACAATGACAACTCTTCTAATCGGCGAGTCGCTCGCTTTTTTTTATGGAAATAGCCGGCAAACGAGCTGACGATCTACCTGATGGTAAGTGGCTATCGTCGCCCATGGACATCAGCAACACCAAAGGCATCACTGATGCGTTGCCGGCCAAGAAAGAGAGAAGAAAAAGAAAGAAAGAAAGAACTGGCTCTCAAGCCCCAGCCGGAACACGACGAGTCGTTTGGCGGCTGACTCATGCTCAGGGGTGGTAGCTATCCAGGTGAACCCCATGGAGAAATAATAATAGTGATAATGGTATTAATTAACAATTAAAATCAATATTATCAATATAGTATAGTAGGGCCCCTCGAGGGGCCCTACCACCAGCGGGCCGGATTTAGTCGCCACTTACGACACCCACCGGCGCGGCGGCGTGGCATTGGGGTTAGTATTCTAAGCCGCCCCAATACGGCTTAAACTCGCTACTGAGAAACATGCGAGTGTGGAGTTAATACAAGTTCTCGTGAGTTCTCGCGTTCTTAGCTCTTTAGTCTCGCGCCAAAAAACCGACAAAAATCAGAGAACAAGGCGAGAACCCGCGAAAATTATATGAATCGGTTCCACATTCACGTTGCTCGTGTTTTTTCGCCTTCTCGCGAGATTCTCGCGTGAATGTGGAGCGCGCTTAACAGCCAAGCCTATACTTGAGTCAAACTCGTATCAGAATACTTGTCAATAAATCGTAAAAATTCCTTTATAGGGTTTTCACAAACTGATTTGTATTTCGCACACCAAATAACTATTAAAGAACGAAATAATCATTATAACGTTTGTGACAACTTCATTATTTTAATATTGACCTATAACAACAACACACTAAGAGAAAACGACGTAAAAACCAACATCTTAAAACAATTTTCGTCATGAATAACTCACGCTCGCACATCCTTAATTTCGTGAAGCGACTTCAAACCTTTGTAGAAACTTATTGTTTTGAGGCCGGCCTACCTATGACTATAAATAGAAATGACTACGAAAACCTCACAGCTATAATGGCGCTCACATGCTTTGCAACTTGGTCGTATTATATTTCGAAATACAGTGAAATCAACTTATCTGTGACTATAAGGAGGGCGCTGCCGGACGCATTGGACCAATCATAGTGCGCATAGTAGTAATTTATGAATGGGATGGCATTAGTTCCAATTTTCGCCACGTCACAAATAAGTTCTTGAGAGATGGCACTGTACAGATTATACAGATATTTCATTCCACTCAATATGCATGAGCATAAAATTATTTATAAGTTAAATTTCATTAAACAAAGCCGAATAACATTTTATATTTATGTTTATGTATTTTAAAACAGTCTATATCGATTTTATACGTAACTATTCCGTGTTATTTTAAACTTTTGCAAAATAAATATTATGTTTAAAAATAAAATAAAATTACAAAGAGTGGAACGGAACGCGACTTGCGAACTCCAGATTTAGTTCAAACGTACTTTATACGACCAAAAGTTTCATGCACCTGTTTGTTTGTGGTTGCTAGGCAACACAGTGCTTATGTAAATTCTGATTCGAATGTGAATATAGTATACATACATACATCAAATTGTTTATTGAAAGCTCAGACACAGAATACATAATAGTACAGGCTCAGATTTAAAGAGACAAGGGAAATATTATGTTCTTTTTTACTTATGAAGCTAAAATTCAAATTCAAACTGAACATTTCTTACTGAGAATCTTGTTAGGCAAACCGGATAATCGCAACTGGTTAGGTTAGCTTAGATCTTTAGCTCTTAGCAATTGAATTATAATTATGTTAAGTACTCTTTATTGTAATTGTAGTTAGAATTTATTTACTGATTGTTCTGTCCGTGTATTAACTATCCTGGGTATTTATCGTCCATTTTTTTAGATGAATCCTATTCGGTAAATAAACAAGGGTTTCCTTTGTCGTAATTTATAATTTAAAAATAAGGCAGTCATACAATGAAAATAATTTAAGGATAAATTATCATTTAATGCTAAAACAAATTTCTATTTGCTTCTATTTAATTACTTTTTCAATAAAAAGTAGTGCCAAGACACGGACCTGAAAAAAAGACGGACGTAACCTCGTCTAATCGAGAGTGAAGCATAGTAATGGCCGCCCGCTTACCATGTGTGCGTAATTTTTGATTCGCAATTGAAGCAGTGAAGTGTCAATGTGTGGGTGTGTGTACTTGTACGAATAGAGAGTTTGTATTACTATTATATGGTTGCTTCACTGAATTTGTTGTTGGGATTACGTCCGCCTTTTTTAGGGTTCCGTAGCCAAATGGCAAAAAACGGAACCCTTATAAATTCGTCATGTCTGTCTGTCTGTCTGTCTGTCTGTCCGTCCGTATGTCACAGCCATTTTTCTCCGAAACTATAAGAACTATACTATTGAAACTTGGTCAGTAGATGTATACTGTAAACCGCGTTAAGATTTTCACATAAAAGTTGAAAAAAAACCCTTAATTTTGGGGGTTCCCCATACATAGAACTGAAACTCAAAAAATTTTTTTTCGTCAAACCCATACGTGTGGGGTATCTATGGATAGGTCTTCAAAAATGATATTGAGGTTTCTAATATCATTTTTTTTCTAAATTGAATAGTTTGCGCGAGAGACACTTCCAAAGTGGTAAAATGTGTGTCCCCCCCCCCTGTAACTTCTAAAATAAGAGAATGATAAAACTAAAAAAATTATATGATGTACATTACCGTGCAAACTTCCAACGAAAATTGATTTGAACGAGATCTAGTAAGTAGTTTTTTTTAATACGTCATAAATCGTGCACCGCAAAAAACATCGATCAAAGTTACAATTAAGCACAAGAACTTTTATATTATGTTACTTGCTGCTACGGAACCCTTCATGGGCGAGTCCGACTCGCACTTGGCCGCTTTTTTTGAGTTCGTGTGCCAAGATTGTTTACCAAATAACTCAAATAAGTCTCGTCTAAAAAAATGGACTATAGACACATAGACGAATTACGACCACTGAGAGACGCGACAGAACTTAGCTTCCGAGGCAAGCCTTTTTAACCGACTTCAAAAAAGTAGGAGACCTTTTCAATTTTGACTGTATTTTTTTATGTTTCTTACCTCAGAACTTTCGACTGGGCGTACCTACCGATTTTGAGGATTCTTTTTTTAATCGAAAGTTAGTGCTTGTCATGTGGTCGGTCCCACTTAAATTTGAGCTAGATCTGACGAGTAGATTTTGAGTTATTTTAAAGTCGGTTATTTTTTCTTAGTAAAATTAATTGGCGTGAGGAGAGGCCGGGCACGCCACAAATTCTGTACTAAGGAACGATTTAAGTAACCGTTAGTAACTCTTGAGTTGAGACGTATATCATTTTTTACGAATGAAACGCCTCAGCTCAGTCATTAGTTAAAGTAAATAGTTACGCCCCAACTCAGAGTCACTAACGGTTACTTTAATGGCTCCTTAGTACAGAATCACCATACAAAATCTGTACTAAGGAGCGATTTAAGAAACCGTTAGTGACCCTGAGTTAAGACGTTAGTGCCTAAGTATAAATATATATTTATCTACATCGTAATTATTTGATTACTGAGAGTAGATACTGAGTTAAATCGTTCAATGATTTCTTCTAAAATATAATTAAAATAAATTCATTGATCAAGAAATTAGTAGAATTTATAATTCCGGTAATTCAATGAATATTTGGAATCTTCATAAAATTCAGGAATATTCACTGTTATCACTGTTATCGTTATCGCGATGTATGGGTGACCACTGTCCACTTACCATCAGGTGGTTCAATCTACTCGTTTGTCTATTTACATAAAAGGTAGAAATCGAAGAATATAATGCTAAAATGCATTAAAATGGTTACGATAAAACCAATAATTGAATATTAATAACGTTTCTGTGCCATTTACCTATCGTGACTAATTAATAAATAATTGCGTTCATTAACTTAATATCAACTTATGTCCATTGTTGTGGCCCTATCAATGTAAGAGAGTTAAGAGACATTACTAAAAGTGTTCCTTGCTTACCACTAGATCATCAAGGCTAGTTATTGATCATGATCAGGTTTATAAAGTTCCTAAACTTGATCAATAAATTCTAGTGGCTCCCGCTTTGCGGTCCAAATGCTACCCTAATTCAATTCATAATGTCAAATGATTTAATTTTATTTAAGTTTCAAGTTGACGACCCGTGTGGCATACTGGTTACCACGCCAGACTAAGGGTCCTGGATTCGATTCCCAGCAAGGTAGAAATTTGAATTTCTGATCTCGGGGTGTGTGTTGGTGTCTTTGTGTGTTGTCCATTGCGTCCACGACGTCACATATTTGGGAGAAAGCACTCTCCGTGTAAAATTAATCTATGCCAAAGCTCACATTTCAGTTTGCATGCATTTAGGAGTACAAAATTTTCACTTCGCATAATAAATAATATGCAGTTGTATATCAAAACAGTCTGAAGAAACCCACAATTATCTAAGCAAAACTTGCAAAGTAATGTTTAATTTTGTTCTAACGCGTTCAAACAGTTGGAAGTTTAGGTGAGTTACGTGACTACCAGAGTAAGGCTGAATCATTCCACCTGGATCAGTTCAAGGTAAAATCACCATAGAGGTGAGCTCATTAAAGTTCAAGATTGTATAACTTTTGTGCTAATTACCGTAAGTGAACCTGGTATTCGGTTTTGTTTCTAGTACAGGTATCTACAAATCATGTTTTGGTAGCAAAACTTTGACAATGGCAATGTGTATTATACATTTTTATCCTGCACCAATGGTGAGAAAGAGGCGCTCCTTGGATTTTGTAAAAGTTCTTGTTTATGACTATTGACTAGCGCTCCGTTCGCGGCTTTGCCTGCGTTTTCCGGGAGCATAATCACCCCATATCTTATTCTAGGTCATGGTCTACCTGTGTGCTAAATTTCATGAAAATTAGTTCAGTTGTTTTTGCGTGAAAGAGGAAAAAATATACATACAAACTTTCATATTTATAATATTAGTAGGACTAAGTAGAATACGATAGCAGGAAGTCTGAGGAATTTTCCCACAACCTAACCCAAAAATTCTCATTTGCCAGAAGGCCTGAATCTCTATTTGTTCTCAAATCCAATTAAATAACATTTGTTATGTTATTATAGGTGTATTTACACCTACTATTTGGGCTGTTCAAAAAGGAACCAAAAGTAAAGCTACATTTCTTTAAAGGTCTTCGGAAATAGTCTTGTAAATATGAAGATTATTGGGGTAGAGTTCTTAGTATAAACAAACCTGGAATAGGAAACTGTATAGCTTGAAATATATGACGTAACCGCAATAAGAAGGTTCAGTCAATGAAGTATAAGCTACGAGAGCTTATTTACACGGGGTCTGTAAATATTTTTATATTTGTTCATCTACTTGTATTTTTGTTAACTAATACATTTTGAGCTTACTATGGGTTACAGATGAGCACTCGCCGTCTCAATATAATCCCCGTTGTACGTGTTTTCCGTCCACGTGCAAGGAATTTGTTAGCAACTATAAAAGTATAGTAATTTATAAGGGAAAAAATTACAAACTTCGGCGAAGCGTAGCTGCTTGGTAACATTAAACGCTTGTGATGTTAAACGTAAAAAAAAATTTAAAGACAAATTACTTAATTATTAAATGCTATTTAATATTAATATTTTTGAACGAATATAAATTATTTTTTTAATAAAAGGAGTGACAAGATTGTTTACTTGGTATCTTAATTGGTGAACAATTTAAATTAGTTTAAAAAACATATTAATAGTAACGGGAAATTCGTTTTGGTATTTAATTATTAGATTTCGATTTCTATTTGTTTTTAAATTATTTTTATTTTATGTCAGCCTTATTTTTAAATTACAAATTACGATAAAAAGTCACTGTAATGTGGTTTTACTAAATTAGGACTCGTTTAAAAAATGAAATAAACGCTCCGTGGGAAGTAATAGAGAAATGTAAATTTTATCCACTCTTATACCCTACTAACTGACCCGGCTAACTTCGTATCGCCTATTTTTTTTCTTAATTAAAAGTAGCCTAAGTTACTCCTTGTTACATCAGCTATCTGCCAGTGAAAGTCCCATCAAAATCGGCCCAGCCATTCCGGAGATTAGCCAGAACAAACAGACAGACAGACAGACAAAAATTATAAAAAATGTTGTTTTGGTATATGTACCGTGTATAATTCATTCATTCGAAAACACTTAGTAAAAAGGGGTTATTTTGATATTACAAACAGACACTCCAATTTTATTTATTTGTATAGATGTATAGATATAGAAGATCCGAATTAAGCGCGCCTAGTTTGGATCTTAGACATTAAACTTCTCCGAGAGGAACTCAAATAATTATGTTGTTTTGTTAAATGTCTACCATTGCAACATCAAGACACGGCAAATGTGCATTTATGTACCTACTTTATATTAATTACTAGCTGTTGCCCGCAGCTTCGCATGCGGAATTTATGCTTATCATATTTGTACCCCTTGCAGAAGAAAATTTAAAAACAGGTTAATTTATATTGAAGTATTTATATTTAGGAATGTATATACTGAAACCTACGATACAATCACAAATCATTCCTCCTGGAACGGATTTTGAAAAATAAACAACATTAACATTAATTTGGTTTTTTTCTTTTTCATGAAAAATTTTGAAAAACTTGAAAACACGTATTCCGTCAATTAAATGAAGAACGTTTGTTTCAAATTTAAAGCAAGACGTTGGTATTTTAAAAATATTCCATAATAAGTTTCATATTGTTTCCTGGGAAAACTTTTAATTTTATCGCGACGAAAAGTTTTTTAAAACGTGATCCAAAGTATAAGGAACAACTTAACTAATTTCCGTCGAAATCAGTTCTAGGTTTTTCATGTGATGCCCGGACAGACAAACAGACAATAATACCCCTGTCCTTTTCTCTCCCTCTCCCGCTCCCTGTCCCTCTCCCTCTCTCTATCCCACTCCCGGGCCCTATCCTGCTTCCTGTCCCTCTCCCTCTCTCTCTCCCGCTCCCGGGCCCTCGCCCGCTTTCTGTCCCTCTCCCTCTCCCTCTCTCACCCTCTCCCTCTCCATCTACCGCTCCCTGTCCCTCTCCCTCTCCCATTCCCGGTCCCTCTCTCGCTTCCTGTCCCTCTCACCTCCCGCTCCCGTCCGTAAAGTCCTCTACACAAATTTTTTGTTTCTCACTATAAGCTTACATATTAATTTTCATATTTCTGAGTTTGAAATTGACAAAGTCGTGGAAAAACTTGCAACCTCTTTATTTACCTCTTAGGGGATGAAATTCCTAAAAACCTGTTACAATTCACGTAGTTTCTTAAATATTTATAACCCCTTAGTATTACCCCTTATGGGGATGAATTTCGAGAAAACAGTGGTACAGTTATTTTTTGTGACTAACTATAAGCTTACATACAAATTTTCACCCTTCTTACTTCAAAACTGACGAAGTTGCCATACTAATTTGGGCTGTCTTAATTAACCCTTTAGGGGATGATTTTCCAAAAAACATAATACTTACAAATGTTCCTAAACTGGAGCTAATATGTAAATTTTCATGTCTTTAACTTCAAAAATGACGAAGTTGCCTACTAAGTACTATGCATTAAATTAACCCTTTAAGGGATGATTTTCCAAAAAAAATGTGTTAAACTTAATTTTTGTTTATTAATATAAACTTACATAAAAAAATTCATATTTACAACTCTAAAACTGACGAAGTTGGTTTGTATGAAAATGACCTCCAACCCCTATTTGTAAGGGATGAATTTCGAGAAAACAGTGATACAGTTATTTTTTGTCTCTAACTATAAGCTTATATACAATTTTTCACCCTTCTTGCTTCAAAACTGACGAAGTTGCCATACTAATTTGCGCCGTCTTAATCAACCCTTTAGGGGATGATTTTCCAAAAAAACATAATACTTACAAATTTTGTTTCTAGTCTGGAGCTAATATGTAAATTTTCATGTTTTTAACCTCAAAAATGACGAAGTTGCCTACTAAGTACCGTCCATTAAATTAACCCTTTAAGGGATGATTTTCCAAAAAAATGTGTTAAAGTTAACTTTTGCTTATTACTATAAACTAATATAAAAAATTTCATATTTATAACTCTAAAACTGACGAAGTTGGTTTGTATGAAAGTGACTTCTAACCCCTATTTGTACCCCTTAGGGGATGAATTTCCAAAAATCCGTTTTTAGTGGACGTCTCCTTAGCAGAAACTATCTACCTGCCAAATTTCATCTTAATCGGTTCGGTAGTTTCTGAGATTTTTTGTTTAATCAGCGGTGTGTCGCTTTTCAATTTTATATATATAGATATTTAATTATAAGCGCAATGTGCGCCTGTTAACAACTGAAGGTACACCTTAATAATTACTCATTGGTTGGACAAATGGCTTGTTACGTCAAGCATATGCCACTGCAGTCCGACATATCAGTTACCACAATCGTTGGCCACACCTAATGAATTGGCGTTTAATGGTTATTTGGTACTGATGTAACGTCGAACGCATAACAATTTAATGCAATTGAATTACGAGGGAAAGTCAAGGCGACTGTTACGTTTAGCTATTATTTACTTAAGTACTCAAATAAGGTCGGATATGAAATATGTAAATAAATAAAACTACATAAAGGGGGCCATTGACGATGCGATCGATCGGTGCGATCGATCTGCTGGACATCGCACCGATCGATCGGTTCAAAAGTGCCGCTCATACACGAACGATCGATCGTAACGATCGATCGCAACGATCAAACATTACTTGTTTGAAACGGAAGGTTAAAGACGTGCTGAAATAATTCAATACGTGCCCTACAAAATGGAAAATGAACGTCTTTTCCTTAGCTATGTGGCAGTAACTTTGATTCGGCTACAAAAGAAAAAAATAAAACTCTACTTGATTACTAAACTACTAAATTACTAAATTGTCCGTTTACAAGTATTAATTTACTTAAAATTTAGTTAAAATTTAGTTAACTACTTAACTTCTTAATACGTGTAAACCGAACATAACCGAACATTTTTTTTCTTTCTTTCTTTCTTTTTTCTTTAAATATTGAATTATCATCGGTCCTCGATAGGTCTACGAAATTTGGAAGAAGTCTAACCGTTTAAAGCTAATATAAAGCGTGTAACTAGGTTTTTTTCTTTCTTTCTTTCTTTTTAATATTGAATTGTCATCGCGGCATCGGTCCTCGATAAGTCCACGAAGATTTTTTTATGGAAATAGCCTGCAATCGAGCTGACGATCTACCTGATGGTAAGTGGCTATCGTCGCCCATGAACATCAGCAAAACCAAAGGTAAAAGCGAAAAGTAAAAGTAAAAGTGAACCCCATGGAGAAATAATAATAGTAATAATGGTATTAATAAACAATTAAAATCAATACTACCAATATAATCCCTCCGAGGGCCTTACCACCAGCGGGCCGGATTTAGTCGCCTCTTACGACACCCATCCGGCGTGGGTTTGGGGTTAGTATTCTAAAGCCGCCCCAAAACGGCAAAAAAAAATTATTTGTTTCGTCCATCGAGTGTTGGCCCTTTAAAAGGGGCCATTGACGGAACGATCGATCGGTGCGATCCGTCGTTGCAGACCGATCGCACCGACCGATCGGCAGTGTATGTCAAGATCGTTAACGATTTGCTTGGTCGCAGACGATATCGGTGATCGCAACAAAAATCCATGCAATCATGAATATCGCACCGATGAATCGACTGTGTGTGGACCTTTGCGATCAGCGATGCGATATTTGTCTCATTCTGATGCCGGCCGCCGCACGCGTCACATGTCTTCAATGCCTTGGCTAGTGCGTTACGTAGGTACTACGTAGTCTACGTACCTACTCGATGGACGAAACAAATTTTTTTTTTTTTTTGCCGTATTGGGGTGGCTTTAGAATACTAACCCCAAACCCACGCCGGATGGGTGTCGTAAGAGGCGACTAAATCCGGCCCGCTGGTGGTAAGGCCCTCGGAGGGATTATATTAGTAGTATTGATTTTAATTGTTAATTAATACCATTATTACTATTATTATTTCTCCATGGGGTTCACTTTTACTTTTACTTTTCGCTTTTACCTTTGGTGTTGCTAATGTTCATGGGCGACAATAGCCACTTACCATCAGGTAGATCGTCAGCTCGATTGCCGGCTATTTCCATAAAAAAAACTTCGTGGACTTATCGAGGACCGATGCCGCGATGACAATTCAATATTAAAAAGAAAGAAAGAAAGAAAGAAAAAACCTAGTTACACGCTTTATATTAGCTTTAAACGGTTAGACTTCTTCCAAACTTCGTAGACCTATCGAGGACCGATGATAATTCAATATAGAAAAAAGAAAGAAAGAAAGAAAAAAAATGTTCGGTTATGTTCGGTTTACACGTATTAAGTAGTTAAGTAGTTAACTAAATTTTAAGTAAATTAATACTTGTAAACGGACAATTTAGAAGCTTAGTAATTTAGTAGTTTAGTAATCAAGTAGAGTTTTATTTTTTTATTTTGTAGCCGAATCAAAGTTACTGCCACATAGCTAAGGAAAAGAAGTTCATTTTCCATTTTGTAGGGCACGTATTGAATTATTTGAGCACGTCTTTATCCTTCCGTTTCAAACAAGTAATGTTTGATCGTTGCGATCGATCGTCACGATCGATCGTTCATGTATGAGCGGCACTTTTGAACCGATCGATCGGTGCGATGTCCGGCAGATCGATCGCACCGATCGATCGCATCGTCAATAAGCCCTATGTCCCGTGGACGCTACTGGACAACACAAGACACTCAGACCGAAAATAGAAAGTCAAACTCATCATTCAAATTACTGTCTCGCTGGGAATCGAACCCAGGACTTTCCAAACTGAATTAGGTATAATACAATCCCTTAACATAATGTGTTGAATTGAACAAATATTTAAAATGAATCTTTTTGTTACTGGGTAACAAAATATATCCTAAGTAATCCAACCCAATCACATTCAGCGAGGACCTTATCGGATTACGTGGGATTTTTAATTCTCTTCGCAAACATTCGAAGCATCCACACTGAATTTAAAATATAAAATTTCCATGTACGGAAGTACAACCTGTGAAATAAAGGAATTCAACCTGTGATTATAAATTATTGCAAAAAAAAAAAAAAATGAGGATACTATACTAGTATCAACATTTATGTAAGTCCACTAGTTGTATTTAGCCAACGTCATCTATTATGTCCATTATCCTTTTTAGGGTTCCGAAGTAAACTTAGAACCCTTATAGTTTCGTCATGTACGTCTGTCCGTCCGTATGTCCGAAGCAAAGAGCCGGGACCCTTAATGCTAGAAAGCTGTAAATTGGCATAAATATGCATAATATTTATTAAAACTCCAGAATCGTAGCATAAAATAATGAAAATCTTTTATTTCCAGGGTACCTCCCCTACAGGTAACGTGAGGATGAATTTTTTTTCGTCGCGTACCCTATAGCGTGGTATCGTTGAAAAGGTCTTCCAAAAATATTTAATCAAATCAAATCAATTGTTTTTATTCAAAATTGGTTTGGTTTACCAACACTTTTTGAAAGTCATGTAAGCTACGCCAATGCTTCAACAAGGCCCTACTGTGAGAGGGCCCGGGAGAAGAAGCAGTAAGAAACTACCGGGGTTTTTTCCTGATACATATAGCACTTATTATCTACTACAATCTATATTCATAAAACTCATGTCCAAGCAGTCTTGTATGGGTCTTGTAAGACCATTTTTGGAATTAGGGGTCCGTTTGCGAAATATTTGGCTTTAAAGTGCTAATTTTAGAGTCAAGTGGGGGGGACCCCCCTGCTGGCTAAGCGGTTCGATTCATATCCTGCTGTGTATTTTGCCGACATCACAGAAAGTACTTACCTACTCAGAGAAGTAGTGCCAAACTCGATTTAGTGCCCAAGTCAGTTCAATTCCCGCTCTATTACACCACTGATCATCACTCACCGATGAATTAGCTACGGTTCATGGGACTGGGGTGTTTAAATTTAGATAAACCTATATACCTACTACAGACTAATTTACAAAGGGGAAATACATACAATTATTTAATTTTAATGATTCAAACAAAACCGTCCTTCCGGCTCGATAATGCCGATTATGTTCCGTCGTTGACACCTATAGTATTTTCCGTGTTATTTTTTGTCAAATTCTACAGAGTACACAAATGCAGTTCTTACGCAGTTTACACAGCTATCTACTTCTACATTCGACGAATAACATATTCCACCTAAATAATAAATCGTTGCTACATTTTCTACTTAGACTATTGTTTGTGCGATTCATTATAATATGCATTTTGCACTGTCATTACGCCACAAACTGAGGAATACTAACCCCAATCCCACGCTGGATGGATGTCCCCCACTGGTGGTAGGGCACCTCGGAGGGATTTTATTGGTAACGTTGATTTTAATACTTCATTAATACTATTACTACTATTATTTTTTTTCATTGGGGTTCGCCTAGATAGCTATAACACTCTCTTGCTTAAGTTAGCCGCTAATCGCTTCGTCGTGTTCTAACTGAGGACTTGAGAGCCAGTTCTTTCTTTCTTTTTCTTCTCTCTTTCTTGGCCGGCAGCGCATCAGTGCTCATCACAGTGCAGTTATCATCACATGGATCGTCAGCTCGTTTACCGGCTATTTCCAGAAAAAAATATTTCAACTGACAGCCATTAAAATTTAAATATACCAGACGAATTAAGAAGACAACTTTCGTATTCCACGTTTAAATAAGTTTGAAAATAACGTGTAGGCGGAAAGATTTAGGTAAGCCTCTTCAAATAATTATGTTGTAGGGGCTTAAACTTTGTTCTTTAAAATTACATAAAAAGCCTTCTCTAAGTCTGTAAGTAAATTTTTCTCCTTGTCATTTTGTATCTTCCCCGGTTCGGCTCACTTGTATTTGTATTTAAGGTATAATCTTTTTCCAAGCTTTTGTTACATTTATTTTGTACGTGAAATTCTTACAATACTATTTTAAAATAATCATTAAGTCAAACAAAACATCTCAATTCAAGTATATTTTATTTATGTATCCCGATCTCGAAGCTATATTGGACAGAAATAAAGATATTTCTTTCATTTTTGTATATCAAAATATGAATTTTCCAAAGTACTGCGGCGTCAACAGGAAGTTCATCTTGTAGTAATGAGCTCATGAAGTATAATAAGATCATTTCCAACTCCGAATCTCGTGATTTTCGGATATTCTGCAATCTTTTGAGTTTCTACAGATTTTCCCTGTGGATTTTGTATTTATGTATGTATGTATGTATAGGTAGATATCGAATGCTTTATAAATGAACGCGCCGTACCCCTCTTAGTACCTACCTATTATCTATTGTTGTTTCTGGTATTGAAAATATTTATTTCTATTAAACATAAAATATTTCTTAAATATTGCCATTAACACGTTAGATAACAATAATATTTAGTAAGGACGTGTTTTAAATATTTAAAATACATTTATCTCTCTCTCTCTCTCTCTCTGTCATTTATGCTCTACATTCTCTCTCATTCAAAGCTCTACATTTATGTTATGTTTAACATAACTTACATCACAGACATATACCTAGAGTAGATGCGGTAAGCTCATACATTTCACGTGGGACAACTAGGATATGAAATCCTAATTAGGCGCCGTGTCATTTAGTCGGCCTTTCATTGCTATTGGCAACAGATGTCAACTGAAATAACGAAAAATGCCTGATTTTAATGTTATGAACTGCAGAAAATCTACAAATATAGTTAGGAAAGATAAAGAAAACATTTTCTTTCATCGCTAATTAATTTCGTTATAAAATTGTGTTCCTATCTATTTAAAATTAATTAATTTAATGTTTATTGTGCCTTTACCACGTTTTACAATGACAAGCACTTACTGAGTATATGTACTACATACTATACAATACATTGCCCATTCTGGTTTCAAAATTGTAGGGCTTCTCTGTTGGAACACGCAATGAAAATACAACCATCGTTACTATCAACCGTTGCTAAGTAACGCTTTACTTCGTGGTACTGTCAATATTGTAGTTTTTCGCTCAAATATAGTATATAGTGTTTTTCATTTATCCAGTCTTGTCTCGATTTTAATCGATTTTGAGAATCGTCGAATAAATATATTCTCATAGATATAATATATGTTGTAACACAAATTTTATTCCAAAGGTAACTAACTGTATTTTTTTTATAGTTTCGTCATGTCTGTTCGCCCGTCCGTCCGTCCGTCCGTCCATTTGCAACTTACTGAGTGTAATTTGGCATTGATATTTATTAAAACTACAAAGTCGTAGAATAAAATATTAAAAATATTTATTTATCACAGTTCAAATGGGGATGTTTTTTTTTTCTCGCCTACCCAATAGTGTAGGGTATCGTTGTGAAGATATTATAAAAATATTATGGGTTCGATTTATAGAACAAAACAATTTCACTAATAAGTGAAATAATTTCATTTTCACTAATAAGTCTAATAAGAAAATCAAGCTAAAATTATAAAATGCTAATTTTCTAAAAAAAAAACTAAAAAAAAGTGATAATTTTGGTTACAGTCAAGTTTCCGTCTCCCCTGCCAGCTCTAAAAAGGTGGAGTTCGACAAAAAATTCACAAAAATAGGATAAACAGTGAATTTTCAAGGAAAACTATCACGGCTACAGGTTAACGAGTAATAATCAATCAACTATGGAACCCTACATTGCGCATGGCCTTACAAGCTCTTGACCAGTTGTTTTTCATCAATCGAAAGAATTTTTGAAATCGGTCCAGTAGTTTTTCGGTTTATCCATTAAAAAAAAATCGAAACTTTCCTCTTTGTAAAATTATAGAATATAAAATAAAACTGGATCATAAAATTATTCAACATTCCTATTACTTTCTAAATTAATGGTGGTACATTTTTGTTATTTTGATTATTAAATTATAAAGGTTTTGATTTCAATAAATAAATGATTATATTTTGATTTAATTATCTTTAATTTATTTTACGTAAAATTTATAAGTAAAGAAATATGATATTGATCTATTTATTTATATTTTTGAAACGTGTTTATAATTTTAATATTAATAAAAATTTAATAAATTTTATAATTTGTGTTTATAATAAATAAATAATCAAGTTAAATCAAACTTACCCCAATGATATATGTTTAGTAACAAAACATTAACAAAACAAAATTATTTATTTGGTTTTATTCAGCACTTTAACCTATACGTATACAATAACAATCAACCAGACTGATCATAATCGGTTATCGATATCGAGAATCGGTAAGAAATCGGTTTCGTATTGGTATTGCTAAGATGAGGTATATCAATCACTCAAATTTTCTAGTGACATAACATTGTGTCAAAAAAAGTGACACGCTTGGTTTTCATACAATTCGAGGTACATACTTCATCTACTCTAGGTATACAGGTCTGTGACTTACATACATATTTTGTTAAGACACAATTGTCCAATTTTTATTCAGCTTACCGACTTTAACCTGATAGTCTAGTAGTAGTTCTAACTGAGAACAAAATTATGCAGAATCTCTGCTACTGGATGTTTAAATCGCCAAGCTTTGTAAGCCACCCGTACCCTTTCTATACGAGCGGCATGTTTTTCAAATAACAAGGGTATCGTTTCTGGTCCCTTTTGCGGATTACATTGACTGTTTCGTAGTATCTATCCAGCAGTGGTATACTAATGGGAAATGGATGGTAACATTACAAATAATTTTCAAATATCAAGGTTCTCCCTCACTTAGAGCATTCAAAGTCAAAGTCAAAGTCAAAATATTTTATTCATATAGGTATCACTGATACACTTATGCACGTCATCATTTTTTTATCTACCAGCTTTTTGGAAGGGTGCTTTGTCATGGAGGAGAAGAAAAGCCGAAAGAAACTCCTCGCACATCTTTTAAAAAAATATTACAAAAAAAGAAAATATTACAAAATTATTTACTAATCTAAGCGGAACTGGTTGCAGAACTGGTCATTTCCATGCATCTTTGTCATTTAAATACTCGTCTATTCAATAATATCCCTTGCCTAACTAACAATTGTGTTCATTTCGCCTGTAATGTAACGTTTCAGATTCGATTTTGAGCATTACATTACAGTATTGCCTCCCTGATTAATCCATTTTATACACTCAAGTTGCGCACTGCAATGCTCGGTGATTTTCCCTAAACATCGTAACATTACAATCCATTTCCAAAAATACTGTAATATTACAGTCCATTTCCCATTACTGTCATGCTGGAGATTACATTACAAGGGCGTAATCCGGAATGCTGGCTGAATGGCAGTCTATCAGCCGACCATATAAACATCACGGAGAGCCGAAAGGAACCGAAACTCGTAACAGAACGATCGTCAGTTGATTTAGAAGGAAGGACAGGCATGTAAATAAAATCTAACATGGGTTAAGTACTACAGGAATCCACCGACCTCCAAATTGGCTCCAATAGGACATTAAGACCTGGTGCTATTGTCTCGTCCGTTGTTGCAATACCAGTAAGGAAGGTTGGCTTGGATTTAAGATGGATGAATCCGCTTACATCCCAAATATCCCTAATTCCTAAATCTTTTAAATCTATTTATAGATTTTGGACCTTACTAATGGGCAAGGTAGTATTCAGTCCACTTTTGGACATAATTCTCGATCATCGTCAGTTTTATTTTTCATAGACTTCTCTTGGTCCTACTCGTAGCAGCTTCTACAGTTTCACGTGGACAGATGGGTAAGCCTGGAGAGACTCAACAGCCATCGCCAATTAGACCAGCAATAATAAGCATTCTTAAAATTGATAAGTAATAAATTGTCATTATCTTAAAGCAAGACGGCGTTCTCATAATGTATGCATGTGTAGAACTTAGAAATACGAACTCACACGAATAGCTAATTATGAAGTTTACGAGGGTACCATTAGATAAAATAATATGGCTCTTAAGATTTTGGAAGCTAAATAGTTGTGTATTTTGGTATAATGATAACAGAACAGCAAGGGACGTGAACTCAACTAGAAGGTACTAAAGGTAGTGAGACGTATAGGTTTAATACCTACATATATTCTTTGTGTAATGTGAGTTGTTTCCGGTAATCTCTTATTTGCCTTATCGTTAGTACTCGTTACGATGTGTGTACATAGGTGTGCATAATGTATGTACATTCCGTAATGACATCCATACATATGAAAGTAGAAGTAGTAGAAGTGAGAAAAAAACTATGGATAAATGCTTAACTTAATTTTAATAAAGAGTAGTACCAAGATTTTTTACCAAAGAAGACAAAAAAAAAACGGATTATCTACCTAGTCTAGCCATAAATACTGTTACAAACACTTTACTAAATATATTTTTTTGGAATTAAGATATCTGTAAATTAATTATATAAAAACAAAGGTAG
Source organism: Thymelicus acteon (assembly GCA_951805285.1). NCBI lineage: Eukaryota > Metazoa > Arthropoda > Insecta > Lepidoptera > Hesperiidae > Thymelicus > Thymelicus acteon. The sequence goes on from OX638217.1 coordinate 6,113,994, forward strand.
TTAAATGTTAATTAAAGTTTTGTTTCGGTTATTCAAAATACCCTCCCTGGTTTTGAATGTAGGGCCTCAACTTCTTAGGCCAGTCGTCAATCGTAGCATGTTCGTATCTATATCAGCCACTGCTTTAATCATGGATGCTTTCAGAAACTTAAAATTTTGGTGAGATTTAGCGCATGCTTTCTGTTTCCATTGTTGCCATATTTTGTTTCCAACGGATGTAAGTCTGTGCTTTAAGAGGGCCCCTCGTTGTGCCCTATAAAGTAAATTTTATGACCAATCAGCCAGTTTTGTATCCTGCTTTCTGATGATCTGGCGCTGAATCTTATTGGAATACTTATTGTAGATTTTCGATAATTTCTTGAAGAAGATGTTCCACAATCTTTGCAAGGACAGTATTTTGATACTCAAAAATACTGGGGTTCACTTCTTTTTCACAGAGAAATATCACAGATGAGCCCGAATATGAGACTCCAAGTCAAACCATGATTGACGCAGGATAATGCCCACGCTGGATTATTGGCATACGCCTGGTTGCTTCTTTGTTCACGTGGGCATAATATTTTATCACTTTGTTTTTTGTAACTTTCTTCAATGCCAGAAATTTTTTCGTCTGAAATAAGAATTTGGCGGTTTTTTTTTTCTCGCGTACCTTCTTAACAAAGCTGGTCATCTCTCAAGCCTTAATTTTTTTGGAGGTTCATTACGGAAATTCCCTGTGTGTCGTCGATAAGCTCTGGGTACAAGGTCTTCATTTAACATTCATTTGATGGTAGTTTTTCTTAACCCTACCTGAAGAGCTAAAATTTTTTGCTTCCGGACGGGAATTCGTTTAATTCGTGCCTGTACCTCTTTGGTGATCGCTGGCGTTCTAACCGTGCAAGGTTGGGCAATTCTTCTACGGTTTTCGAAGCTCGAAACTTCAGGGAATCATTTGATAGTACGATAAAAAAAATCCATGAGTTATTTTTCAAATTTTCAGCAATTTAAAAACCTCAAGCTGCATAGCTGTAGCGGTGCAACTTAATAACCCGTGTATGTCTTATTTTAACGTCCACTCATTTTTTATTAAATGACACAATATCAATTATTTCTTTATTTTAAGATAGTGCAAAATTTCCTCATTCGTAATCAATCGCAACATTTCTCGCTAGTATTTGGTACTTAAATTAAACCAGGCTGTAACAGTATATCTGGCAAGACTATGTATACTAATATATAAAGAGGAAAGATTTGATTTTTTGTTTGCATTGAATAGGCTCCGAAACTACTGAACAGATTAGAAAAATTCTTTCACTGTTGGGAAGCTATACTATCCCCGAGTAACATAGGCTATATTATATTTTCAAAAAAATTAGGGATCCCTAATAAAACTCCAATAATGTAACCCAAGGTGTAAAAAAAATAAGAAAACCGAAGCAAAGCGAGGGCGGTTACTCGTACTTTATAATGTAACATACAGTAGTATTTTTTAGTTTATAATGTAACATACATCATATCATGCATGAAGGACATCATGAAACTCGAATATCTTTACAGCGGATAACCTTGCATCAGGAGGTAATTTTCTCCAAGGGCACAGAGCTCACGTTTCTTCATGACATGAGTATGCTTCAGTGTAAAATCTATAAATCTTTCCTTTGAGAACTACTTCATAAAATCAAAGATTCAACAATATTAAATTACTAATAGTGAAAGGAAAGACTAATTGAAAGGTAGTTCAGTAACTTTGACACTTATTAGCTAATGGCCACTAAGGTAACCTTACGGTGGTACCTACATCATAAGGAAGGGGAATTCTTGGTGGGGATTTCAGGAATGAAAAATAAGTAGACGATAATAACTAGTAGCCAAAGAAACAATTATTATGACTTGTTCAAATACCACTAGGCCTTAATTTCGCCCATTGTAATTGAATTGAGAATTTTTGAGTACCAGTAAACAATAAATTATAATAAAACGTATCTAATTTTCTCTCTGACATTGTTCACGAAAATAATTTGAATAATCCTCTAACCTTGTAACCTTGTCGCGGTCGGAAAGGTCACGTTAGCTGACGTCATACGTATATTTCGTCACTAATTCCTGGACTTAGGAACGGACGCGCAAAGGATAGTGTGGCAAGCGAGTAATTTCAAAGAAACATCTAGAAATATTTCCTTGAATAGACGTTTTATTTGATAAAATGTGGGTTATTGATTGCTTTTAAGTTAATGTGCTTTTTAACCGACTTTAAATAGGTACTAGAAGGCTACACGGTTCTTATTGTAATAGCATTAACCGACTTCAAAAAAAGGAGGAGGTTCTCAATTCGACTGTATTGAATTTGATCAATTCCCTACGATATTTGATCAAATCCCGCAAGATGATAGAATGACGACTCCGTTGGGGAATTCCTTAAGGAATTGATCAAATCACGGATTACATCATTTCCCTGGGACATATATTATATAAGTAAGTAAGATAGATCGATAGATATTTAAGATAAGAAACGACCTCACCCCAGGCGAGTGTAATACAAATATGACCTTTTTGGATTTTAAAACTTTCTCAAAATGTCTTCAATTGGTACGAAAACCTTATTTTTATTAAACTCCCACACACGGCTACGCGCGAGTCGCGCGACAGAGGAAAATTGAGCCGACAGCCAACATCAATCACATGTCATCGAAAAATTCCGGTTCGATATGATATGACGTGGATTAAACGATCATCACGTTAGAATAGAAAATAAGAAAACTTTTTCTCGTACCTACAACTACAAAATATAAATATTTTTCAGACACAACGACCATTGCTGACGCAATGAGGGTCTGACTTCAAGTCTCTTCAATGACATAACAGCTATGCAGTGTAATCGGACGATACTGTTCAATAATGGTAATGTATTTGGATTTCAGTTGGATCTGGATGTTTGCACCTCTATCTACGTATTTTTAACCGACTTCAAAAAAGGAGGAGGTATTCAATTCGACTGTATATTTATTATGTTTGTTACCTCAGAACTTTCGACTGGGTGAACCTATTTTGATGATTTTTTTTAGTCGAAAGCTGGTGCTTGTCATGTGGTCCCACTTATGATCTATCTTAAGGCAGATATCGCTACTACGGTGATGAGACTGCTTACTAACTATTGTATTCGTAATAATTAATTCGTACTTTTCAAAACATGATAATATCTACGTGTCTCATTTGTCTAACGTGTGCCCAAAGAAATATATTGTACTGCGGTGTTTTAAGTATAGGCTAAGTTTTATTTATAACGGCGTCATACACAAAAAATCTGTTAAAACAGGGTTTGAACAAAACTACAAACTCAGCTTCGACCCTCACCATCTAATTTGGCAGCAATCCCCAATGGAAATCGTTTTGGTAAACATTCTTGTTTACTGAGATAAGGAATGTTAGGAAAACAAGAAAACTGTTAACGGCGAGAAAATTGGAACAAATAGGACTGAGAACAAATATCTAAGTCAGAACAAATAGCATTTGTAATTACGTATCTGTAATCATGAGCATTACGTTGATAGGAGTAAATAGGCTTCGAATCCAACATGTGCGTATTTATAGTTAATCTTTATTGGCTTTGAAGACAGAAGAAAGTTTAACCAATAAACGCTTACACACCCATACGGCCGCAGTAGGATTTCACATCACCCACGACCAGAAATATTTCTTATTTCACATTTAAATAATAGTCTTTCAAACAAAAAAAATCGGTCGCATCAAAATCGGTCTATTGGTTTAGAAGCTATGATGCAACAGCAGACACCAACACACGCAGACATGTCAAACTTATAACACCCCTTTTTTGCATCGGGGGTTAAAAACAACAAATATCTGCCCCAGCCGGAAATCGAACCCGGGACCAGGGTTCCACCAAGTACTACCAGGACAGACTTAATACTTAATGCTTCTTCGAACATTAAAAACGGCAGGTCATTGTAAGCTCTTGCAAAGCAAATGTTTGCAGAAAATCATTGCTCTTTACTCATTAATCATTGCTCTTTTTAGTCACGTTTAAATTAAATTTTCGTGCTACAAACAAACGTAGAAAAGTACAAAAGTCGTAAATTATCCCAAAAGTACTTACAAATGTAGTGCATGAATGTTGTTTTATGATTCCACCTGAAAGCATCTTCTCGTTACACGTCCTGAAAAACTGTAAAATGTCAGGATTTATAGAGCACCTTAATATATGCGTGTGTGGGCATTGAAGTATAATGTCATAGAACAGACATCTCGAACAAAATGTGTGTCCCGCCGGGAGGTTCTATTTTCAAAATTGAGCCTCCGTTCTCCTTTCAAAATCGAACGAATCCATTGAAAATTGAAGCCGATCGGCGCCAATTCATTGGGACATACATTGTGTTCGCGGCGTCTGTTCTATATGCTAGTAATAATACTTCAATGTGTGTGGATGGCATTTTTGTCTTATTCACCATAATAGAATCAAGGTCAGTGGTAGGTTCATACCTACTGGTCTATGATTACTTAATGTAGAAATAATGTAGAGGTGTAGTTGTACTTAATGTAGAGGTCTGCAACAACAGCGCAGCAACAAGTTGCATCAAAGCGTTTCAAGTTGCTTGTGAACACATCGGTGTCTTTTCTAGGGTTCCGTAGTCAAAACGGTTTTCTCGTCTACCCCATTGTATGGGGTATCGTTGAACAGGTATTTTAAAAATAAAAACGGGCTGCAAGTTAATAAACCACAATCCCACCTGTAGTAAGTGGATATGAAGTCCAAGATGGTGAGCACACTAAGTAAAAGCCTATTCACTCTTTTCTTCAAGATCTCACGTCATTGTCGGGGGATCGCGGACGCTGGCAAGCTATTTCACTCCTTCGCGGTACGCATAACGAATGTCACAATCCTGTCTTTATTTCCAACAACGAGACATTATTTCGGGAATTCACTTGACTCCTCAGCACCGGTGGCTGTTGACACGTCATAATTATATATCTGGTTTCGAGTTTAATGAAATATGAGAGTGACAGAAAAAGCTGATCATGGTCTGCGTGAAGAGCGGCCCAGGAGGGCATTCGGTCTGAGACTGGGGACCTAACAATAAGGTAAACCGCGTGGATTCCTGCGCTTTGCCCACAATTGCCACTAGGCGCGTCCTAGGAGCTATTTGCAACCCCTCATGAAACCCATGGAAGACACTCTTCCTTGCGGTTTGCAGAATAAATGAAATTGTTCCGTTACTCCTGTGGTGTTGACGAGGACTGCGACATAATAAAATATTTATTTATTTATTTATTTATATTAATCTCACATGTCCCATGATACTACAGGATAAATAGTGCCAGTTTCTTTTTTAATGGAAATGTGGCTATCGTCGCCCATCAGGCGTGGGATTGGGGTTAGTATTCTAAGCCGCCCCAATACGGCTAAATGTCCAATTATTCAATGGTACATACTAGTGGGAGTACTCGTATTCAATGGTACATACTAGTGGGATAGACCCAAAGATTACAACCGGTTCGTTGTATGATTTCTGCATAATATAACAACACCTAGTTTTCCTCGATAAGACTCAGCCGTAAAATGAGTATTTTATGAATTAGCGTACAGAAAGCAAAATCTACGAACAATATTGTTTTCATTTTATGATGGTTGAAACAATGGGAGAGCAGATCAATGAACTGCAGCTTTACGGTATCGGGCTGTAACCTGCATGAACTCAGTAGCTGAACATACAAAAAGCGAGATCCTATTTGTTTCTATTTTCTGATGTGGAAAAAAATAGTATGTCCAGTTCAGTGAATCCATCTGGTTCAAAATATAAAATAATTTATTTATTCTTCATTGTATTGCGTTTTTTAGAATGTGTGTTATTTAACGGAATAACGTACTTACCTACCTACCAGTGACGTAGCTAGCCCTTGCGGGGCCCTATATCAAAATTTTGCCGGGGGGCCCTCTCGACTCGAGGGTAAAGATCGTTCTCAAAAGAAATAAAAAAGCGCGCGTAAATTAAAACAAGTGTAATATATCTACTTACATATTTCGATTAATAAACCATATACAATCAATAATCGAAAATTTTTCCCTGGAGGCAGCTCTGTTTTGTTTCGGGAGATCCAAACGCGAGCACAGACTCCATAGCCGATGTGATACGACAGGGCATTGAATGTTTTATTCGTAAATCTTTTAACTCTATCGATGGTAAAAACCAGCTCTGGTATAGCAGTCCCTGTATCTCGGCATTTAACCAAAAGCACGCCGCTTACCAGGCCTGGTCATCCGCGTGCACGCTTATGTACCTAGATCTATCCACCCCAGGGCTTAATACAAAGCTCAAAGCTGTCTACTGGTCAGCAAAGAAGCAAATGGCTATAAGTAAGGCAAAGTTCATCGGCAAAATTGGCGAGCGAATGGTCGATTACCCCTCTGGTAGTCGAGAATTCTGGTCGCTATCTCAAGCTGCCGAGGGTAACTTCTGTCGGTCATCTCTTCACAACTATGTAAATCGGGCGACTCCGTGGTCCATACGGCAAAGGGGAAAGCCAAACTTCTTGGCATGCTTCTTGCCGCCAACTCAACTCTTGATGATAGAGGGATCACACCGCCTAACATCCTGCAGTGTGAGAGCTCGTTGAATGATATACTTTTTCCCAAAAATCTGTCAAAGAGCTCTTTATAGCCACTTGATACCAAGAAGCTGAGAGGAACAGACATTGGTGTTAAAGACGTGTGCTCCCAAGTTGCCTCCAGCCCCGGATCTAGGGGAGGGGGGTAAACCGGGGCACCCGCCCCGGGTGGTAGTTTCAGGGAGCGCCAAAATCATATTATAGTAGGATTACAAATAAAAAACTTGCATACGGAAGCCTGGTTGGGAGAACAAATTTTGTTAAAAAAGGGTTCTTTCTTAGTGTCCATTCACGAAAAATGCCAACTATTATTTATTTGTGAGTTTTTATAAGTATCTCAAACGCTGGAGAGAGGGATGCCACTATCAAGTTTCTGCCCTGGTTCGAAAAAATTGTAGATCCGGAGCTAGTTGATTCCCGTCTTAACGTGCTTATTCTCACTATCATAACATAGCGAGAATATCTGGCATAAGCCACATGGATACGTCTTGGTGGAAGGTTGCCCTCGTTTATCCCATCCCCAAAATGGGCAATCTCAGTGACCCGGCTAACTACAGGCCTATAACTTCCCTGCTTGCAACGGTAATGGAGCGCGTGATTAACATGCAGCTCCTGGGATATCTGAAAGATCATCAGCTGATCTGTGATCGACAATACGGTTTTCGCCACGGTTATTCAGCTGGTGATCATCTAATTTATCTTACGCACCTGTAGGCACCGTCACGCTCTTGATCGCAACGGGGAAGCACTGGCAGTCAGCCTAGATTTCGCTAAGGCCTGTGACCGGGTCTGGCGCAGGGGGTTCTCACAAAGTTACCATCTTACGGTCGCTGTGAGAGGTTATGCAGTTGGGTAGCCAGCTTTCTATCTGAGCGACATATCAAGGTCGTAGTAGATGGTTGTTGCTCATATGAAACCTATAAAATGCTGGTGTTCCCCAAGGATATGTCCTACGCTGTTCATTCTGATTTCCGGACCATTTTACGAATTTTTCTAAGACGCATTGGGGGCCCCCTCAGCCCCAGGGCCCTGTATAATTGATACGGCTGATACGGCGGTAGCTACGCCCCTGCTACCTACAATCTAAATCTAAAATAAGTATAAAGTTTGAAGTAAAATATACAAACAATGCTAAAGTTGTTCTAATACTCGTTTAGTGCAGTTAAATTTAAAACAATGTTACGAAAGACCTCTGTATACTAGTAATAGGCCACTCCATTCAACAAACGGATGGACGGCTATTTAACAATTCCGCTCACGCGAATGCTTCCTCTAAGGAAGAATAAAGGAGAAAATGTGCGGTGGGTAAGAAAACAATGATATGAGTTGCGAAGCTGGCTACAATGTTATATTGCACCTTCAGAATTGTATGAACTTAAAAATAATAAATATGCAACATTTCATATTTTTTTGCTCATATTTCACAAAAGATACACTTAATTTAATACAGAAATCAAATAATTGATATGTTTTCATACAAAATGAATTAATTAAAAAAAATGTTTTTTCGAGATACGTCACTACAATTCTGAAGGTGCGATATCCCGATCAACAGCTATTTCATGAATATATGAATATCTCGGGTTAGAATAGTCCTGAATTTGGTTTTCAAATCGGGACAGTTATTAGATTATAAATAAATGACATAGTGAGAAAAAAACAAGTTACTCATAAAGTACTACTAAGTAACTGACAAAGTGTATTATTTTCCTGACAAAGTTCCCCATCAAAATAAAGATTTAAGACGTTAATGAAAAATCAGAGGAATAATTATGGTTACTAAAGTTTAATCGCGTTATAATGCTCTGAAAATCCTATTCCTTTGGTTAAGATTTTAAAAAAATATACAATCATGCTGGATTCAAACCGGAGACTCGTGTCATCTGATGATACTCTGATGATACGACACCCACTGCCAACACTAGCCTTATTGAGTTGTTGCCCTTTGAAGAAAGGAAATTCGCTCCAACTCTACCTGAATCGTCTTGACGTACGAGTATAATACGAATTCAACTTGACCTTCATCAGTAAAGGTCATCTGGAATTTATATTGTCATGAACATCAAAGACAACGTAACACATAATATATATTAAGAGTTATGACAATTCAGATAATAATGGAATCTAAAATCAACTCACTTCAGCAACCAGCACCCAGATTTTATTCAAATGTCAATAAGAACATTGTAAAATATTGACAAAGAAGAGTGCTAGTCCTGTCAACAGGACTACTCAACAGGACAAGTGGGAATAAACCGCTATTTCATGTTTCTACGTAGTTGAACGTTCTAGGACTCTAGGTTGTATTGAACCTCAACATGGCTTGTTTCAGATTCTATTTCAGCAGCTGAGTTGCCTGAACAGAATTTGCATGTTGTACATCTGACATTGCTTTAAGTGAGTCAAGTTATCCGATTTACTTTTAGTAGTTTTAGTAGATACCTGTCTATTATACTCTTTACAACAACTAAGTTCCAAATGATACTTCTTAGGGAAACTTATTACTCACTAAACATTGCACTCCAATATTATGCCAAGTTATTTGAGGTAATTTGATTTCATAAATTTTGTAATATTTTAATTACTGCTTTTCAACACTAACGCTCCAAGTCAGAGTCACCAATGGTTACTTAAATCGCTCGTTAGTACAGAATTTGTATGGTGATTCTTTACTAAGGAACGATTTAAGTAACCGTTAGTGACTGTGGTGTGAGTTGGGGTGTTAGTGTACCTACATTGGCTCTGATTGCCCTTTTCTGCAAAACAAATATAGAACCAATGTTAGCCGCTGAACCCCACATCAATATACCATAGGACATGAGGCTATGAAAGTATGCAAAATAAACAAGTTTCGCAGTTTCTACATCGGTAAACTGTCTTATCTTTCTAATCGCATAAACTGACCTACTTAGCTTACTCGCGAGAGCCGTTATATGGGTGCCCCATTGTAGTTTAGAATCTAAGGTGACACCCAAGAAAACTGTGGATTTTTCCATAGTTAGAATTTCATTATTTAATTTCAGGCTTTTACTAATATTCCGTACATTAGGTAGTGTAAATTCAACACACTTAGTTTTTTTAGCATTAAGTAGCAAATTGTTTGTTGTAAACCAGTGTGATAAACGAGATAGAGCACTGTTTACGTCGTCAAAATTCATTTTATTTCTATTCGTCTTAAATATAAGGGAAGTGTCATCAGCAAACAGGACAATCTCTGCATGTTTCTTAATATAATACGGCAGATCATTTATGTATACTAGAAAAAGGAAGGGGCCCAAAATCGAGCCCTGAGGTACACCCATAACAGATTGAGATCCCGATGACTTGGTATCATTTATGCTAACACATTGGATTCTACCCTTTAAGTACGACGCAATCAAGTTAAGTGAGTTATTCTTGATACCGTAGTGGCTGAGCTTAAGTAGAAGTGTTTCGTGTTCAACAAAGTCAAATGCTTTAGACAGGTCACAGAATACCCCTATGGCATTTTGTGAATTCTCCCAGGCCTCAAAGATGTGTTTGAGAAGCCTAGCACCAGCATCTGTTGTACTACGGCCTTTGGTAAAGCCGTATTGATCAGGGTGGAGTAAATTACAAGTGTTGAAGTGCATCAGCATTTGATTTAATATAATTTTTTCGAATACTTTACTAAGAGTTGGTAAAATAGAAATAGGTCTGAAATTATTAACGTCTGTTTTATCCCCAGATTTAAAAATCGGTATAATCTTACTATACTTCATAAGATTTGGGAAAGTACCTAAATCTACACATTTATTGAATAACCTAGCTAAATAAGGGGCTATCACATCTATTATATTATTTATAACTTTGACAGACATTCCCCACAAATCACCCGTATTTTTAATGTGCAATGCTCGAAAAGTTCGAACTATTTCCAATGAGGAAGTATATTTAAATTGAAACGAAACACTACATTCATCAACGGTATCTTTTAAAATAGAATGTGCTGCTGCCGGGGATGAAGTCAGCGATTTAGTCAACCTAACCGGAATATTTTGAAAGAAATTTTTAAATGCATTAGCCACCTCTTTATCAGAGGTTATTTTATTTTCATTAACTAATAATTCATATTTAGAATCGCGTAAATTATTACTACCAATCTCGTTTCCAATAATACTCCAAGTGGTTTTTATCTTATTGCTTGATTTGACAATTTTTTCCTTGATATGCATAGACTTAGCCATAATACACACGGCTTTAAAAATTTTTGAATAACTTTTTACATGTTCAAGGAAAGATGGGGAATGGTTATATTGTTTTTCTCCATATAGCTCAAATAATCTATCCCTACTTTTAAAAATACCTCTTGAAAATACCTCTTGAGCCATTTATAAATTGAAATCACGTGATTCTCTGCGTGAGAAATTTAAAGATATAGGCATATTAACAGTAGCCTCTCAATTTATTTACACCAATATTATATTTGTAAAAAACAACTTAGGTATGTTCAAGCAGAATAGTGATACGCATAATCATCTAACTAGAAACAGACATAATTTGGTGACGTCATCTTTTCGCTTAAGTAGGGTACAACGCTCTTATATGGGGCTCGGTGTACGTTTTTTCAATAAATTACCCAAGTCAATACGTGATTTACCTATCCAAATGTTTAAGAGATATGTTAAATCTCAGCTACTAGGCAAAGGATACTATAGCATAAATGAATATATTAATGACAAAGACGCCTGGAAGTTAGTGCCGCATCCAGTTCCGCGTAGGTTAGAAGATATTATGTAACTTTTCATGATTTTAAAAGATGTGCGAGGAGTTTCTTTCGGTTTTTCTTCTCCTCTATGACAAAGCACCTTTCCGAAAAACTGGTAGATTAAAAAATGACGTGCATAAGTGTATCAGTGATACCTATATGAATAAAAGATTTTGATTTGATTTGATTTGATTTACATTTATTTTGTATATGTGTACCTAGATTTCGGTACGTACTACCTACTATTAAAACATCATTTCATAAAAAATATATATTGCTCATACACTTTTGTTCCGTGCTTAAATTAATACTAAATGACATGTAATTAACACATTCATCATTAGTCATTCCAGAGTTAGTGACCATCTTAAGTAAATAACTTAAAATTAAAAAAAAAAGCCAAATGTACTCACAAAACAAGCATAGATACAACTAACCTTTCTGGAACAACGCTGAGGACATTTTAACAAATTGGTGGTATTATGACGCGGTGTACCCTAATAACCTCCACGTTGAAAGATTTTACAACCCTCTGGTGCTGTCGTATTACAACCTCGTAATCTTATCCACAGATAAAATAATAGTACCACAGTGTAAAAAATTATAGAGGTACATCGACCTGTCAGGATAAAAGTCGACACCGGTTGCATATTGTTTCATATCGGCTGGGTTTATTTTTATACTTCATTTGTATAAAAACCCGTAATGAGACGACCCATCTGACAAATGGTAACCGTTGCCCACGGAGATCATCCGGAACACCATACATATCACGAGAGAAGAAAATTGATCAACGGTCTACGGCAGTGGCGTAGCTAGCACTAAAGAGGCCCCATATCAATATTTGTTGTGGGGCCTACTCAACGTCAGCTGTCAAACATAAAAGGAGTGTTGTCAACTGTAGCGGTCGTAGGCCGCTGGAGAGCTTTTTTTGTGACCGTTAGTGGGGGCCCCTATGCGCGGGGGGCCCAGTATAATTGATACGGCTGATACGGCGGTAGCTACGCCCCTAGGTCTACCTGAAGTAAGTTGGCACTATCGCCCATAGACGTCAGTAATCAAAAAAATGACTGGAAAGAGTACAATAGCGTATCGGACTCTATAAATAACTTAAAACCAAAAGAGCTAATTGTATCCATCAGCCCATCTGCTTCCGTAAATCTTGAAAAGTACGCAATAGATTTTCGTATTGTTTAAGCAATTATTTGGAAGATTTCTTCCAGAAGGAAGGTTTTTATTACATTTACATTATATTAAACATTTTTCTAGCCAAGCATTTCAGTACGATATAGGGCCAATACTTATATCAAAAACGCCTTGAGAAATAACAAGCATTCCGCCAATAACTTTTCTTTGTACCGAAACTTTTATCATTTTCGTCGAAACTTTAAGAATTTCGTGGTTAACTCAAACATGAGACATATTAAAAAACCTGATATATAATAATGTTACGAACCACGGAACCCCGTACGGAAAAATGGAACCCTAAATTGTTGAAGACGTCTTTAATCGTTTTATTGCACTATTGTATTCCGGGCGAATGACCTTCGTTCCTTTGTGTCTTGACCTTGATGCTAACTTTTATGACTGTGTTTTTTGTTAATTATCTGGATTAGTGCGGTACATTCTCGAAAACCCGCGAACTGAGTTCGGCCACCTATAAAAGGACGCGAATTGGTCGTCGTGACGGATTCCAGTTCGGGATACCAGTTCGGAACGATCGAAGCGATAACAGCGATACGAGCGATAAGGGAGTCAGGTTTGGGACTCCAGACGGGTCAATACGTGATCAGGGCGATAGTAAGAGGGTGTTGCGCGTTCGTGAACGAGTGAGTGACTTTTACGCGGTTGTTAGTGTTAGTGTGTAATAGTATTGTACCACCTTGTGAGTGAAATAAAGTACCCTTCGGCAACATCAGTGGTATTTTTCGAACCCACCCACTAGTAGGACGTAACAATTGGTGTCAGAAGTGGGATGCCACTGACCCCGAGGGAGGCTGAAGAAGGTGTACGTACGCGACGCCAGGCGGCGGATATGACGACTGCGGGAACGACGACCACGACGACGGCGGAGGTGATGACCACCACGGCTGCGGGTTCGGAGACCACGGCAGCCGCACGAGTGGTGACCGCGACAGTTCCTGCCCCTGCTTCTGCTACTGTGACTGCTCCAGGAGGACTGGACCTGTCGGTTCTGCTGGGGGCTATCCAGTCACTGAGGGAGGAGCAGCGGGCAGCCAGGGAGGAGCAGCGGGCAGCCAGGGAGGAGCAGCGGGCAGCCAGGGAGGAGCAGCGGGCAGCCAGGGAGGAGTGGCGTGCAGCCGTCCAGTCCCTGGAGAACAACCTGCGCCGGTCCCTGAAGGACGACATATTGGGGGCCTTGGACGTCGGAGTGGCGAAGATCACAGGCGTGTCGCAGGCGTCGCGGCGCGTGAGCGAGGAAGGAAGCGATGGTGGCGCGGCCGGGGGGATGCCACCGCGGTCAGCGGCCGACCGCGCGGCTATGGCGGCGGTTGAGGAGAGTAAGGAGGAGAGGCCTGAGAGTGAAGAGGACGGTCTCGGAAGTAAGGAGGACATTCAGTGTACTAGGGAAGATGTCGATGACAGGAAGATGGGCGTGGCCGAGACATGTTCGGATTGCGTACCGACGGAGCTGGGACTGGGCCACGGGCACTCGGATCCGGTCGTGGTAGCAGCGTCGCTACCATTGGTGGAGCCGGCCGAGCTGAGCCTGCCCGACGACACCATCCGCGCCGGGCTGCCGTCCGCGCTGCAGCTGAAGGCCGTGGTGTGCGCGTCGCAGATGCACGAACACCTGCTATCTGATGGGTCAAGGCCTGGGTTTCTCATCAGCGACGGTGCCGACGTGGGCAAGGGCCGCGCGACAGCGGGCATCATCCTCGAGAACTACCTGAAGGGTCGCAGGCGCGCCATCTGGGCGTCTGGTTTCAACGATCTCAAGTACGACGCCGAGCGGGACCTGCGCGATACCGGCGCCGGGAAGGTTGAGGACCATCCCTCGAATAAGTTTGAGTACGTGAAGAACTTGTCGGCGGTGAACGGCATCGTGAAGAGGGGCATGGTGTGTAGCGCATACTCGGCGCTGATCGGGAAGATGCAGGCCGACATCAGGTACCGCACGCGCTTCAAGCAGCTGTTGCAGTGGTGCGGGGAGGGCATGCCCTTCCCCACGTTTATGGATTTTAATAGTGCTGTGAAAAAGAGAGGCGTAGGCGCAATGGAGGTAGTGGCGATGGACATGGAGCTGCGGGGGATGTATACAGCGCGCCAGCTGTCGCTCCACGGCGTGTCCTTCAGGATCGAGAGGGTTCCGTGCTTTGGGGCCTCTGGAGGGACCCATGATAGGGCCGTCGCGCTGTGGATGAAGGCGATACAGTGGTTCGCGGAGGCAGCCAAGCTGATCGTAGTGGAGGCGCGCATGTGCAGGACCATGTGGGGACCGTTCTGGTCCGCGTTAAGAGGCCGGGCTGCCGAAGATTAAATCGAGCGCGACACAGGACAGGCAAGGAGAAGAAGGAAGGCCGAAGATTGTTCGCGTCGATCGGTTGGTTCCGTATCACGGGTCAAATGATGCTCGGGACGAGCATGATTAAGGAGGGGGCAGTGTTACGAACCACGGAACCCCGTACGGAAAAATGGAACCCTAAATTGTTGAAGACGTCTTTAATCGTTTTATTGCACTATTGTATTCCGGGCGAATGACCTTCGTTCCTTTGTGTCTTGACCTTGATGCTAACTTTTATGACTGTGTTTTTTGTTAATTATCTGGATTAGTGCGGTACATTCTCGAAAACCCGCGAACTGAGTTCGGCCACCTATAAAAGGACGCGAATGTGACGGATTCCAGTTCGGGATACCAGTTCGGAACGATCGAAGCGATAACAGCGATACGAGCGATAAGGGAGTCAGGTTTGGGACTCCAGACGGGTCAATACGTGATCAGGGCGATAGTAAGAGGGTGTTGCGCGTTCGTGAACGAGTGAGTGACTTTTACGCGGTTGTTAGTGTTAGTGTGTAATAGTATTGTACCACCTTGTGAGTGAAATAAAGTACCCTTCGGCAACATCAGTGGTATTTTTCGAACCCACCCACTAGTAGGACGTAACAATAATTTGTGCACAAAATGATAATGTTTCTCTAAACAAACCTCTACTTGTAGCACTCCAGACTGTTACTAATTTTATCAGGCGTTTTAAAAATTTCATGGCCATGGCATTATCCTTATCCTTGATTTCGGCATTTTTGCCAAATAAATCCATGATAAATTTTATTCGATTCGATTCCATGGAAATTTTTAATCCCCGGGATAAAAATTTCAAAACTTTCAAAACTTGATGATAATCATAACTTTTTGCGGTATTCGTCAGATGTCATAGTCAAATATCATGTCATAGTCATTTCAGCTACTACACCTAAGTACTAAAGTTAGTACCTAGGTACTATAGTACCGGGCATGCTAAGGTAATTACTACCAGAGCCATTCAACTTTCATTGCATATCGTAAAACGATAGACACTATAAGAGCATCGGACAAGTACGGTGTAAAATATTATTATACAGTTTCATAACGATAATGGTATTATGTTCTATACCATGTTTAAAACGATCTAAAACCTTTAACAAAAATGTATCTATCAATAAGTTTTGATGGAAATATAACTTCGTGTCGCCTAACAAACTATTTTTTTTTTCTAAAATAAAAGTAGCCTAAGTTACTCCTTGTTACATCAGCTATCGGCCAGTGAAAGTTCCGTCAAAATTGGTCCAGCCATTTTAGAGATTAGCCGGAACAAACAGACAGACAGACAGACAGATAGACAAAAATTGTGAAAAATGTTTTGGTACATGTACTGTGTATACATCCAAATGCACTTAGTAAAAAGCGGTTATTTTAATATTACAAACAGACACTCCAATTTTATTTATTTGTATAGATGTAGGTATAGATTTTCACTACTTGTACTTCCACCTTTTATCCCCCACCAAGTGCATCAGCTTTTATGATGAATTTAATTACAATAAAGAAAAGATAACAAAAAAATCGTTTAAATTTATTTTGTTTTCATGTTTGGTATGTAAGTATTTATTTAATAAGTTACACTACGTGACAGTTTCATATCATTCATCTCCTCGCTGAAGCGTCACCGGCTGTTCGTGACATTCAAGGTCATCGCGACATCGCCTGATCTCTGCAATATCGAAACTCAAACAAAAAGTGTGAAAGGCTCCGCAAAGGGCTAAAAAACCCACAAACACTTTTTTACAACGTTCACTCAAAATAATTTATACCAAAGTACCTAACTGCTAAGGCAGTCCTTTTTTATTATTATTAAGGTACCTACAGTAGGTACTATTATGTTATCTGCATGTATATTCTTATATTGGTGTGCAATAAAGAGTTTTGTATTGTATTGTATTGTACAGGCTATAGTGGCAATCGCCTGCCCACAAAAACGAAGGACGGAAAACCGAGGGAGAAGAAATTTCCTCGAATACGAACCACGCATCTGTATAAACAAAGAACTCCCACCCGATGGACGGATGGACTTGAAGAAGAGCATCGGTATCCGGCAGCCACCATCTACTGGATTCAGAGTAGGTACTCTGGACCGGTCTAAAAAAATGAACAATAGCGCATGTTATGGGACACAGCATTCCAGTTGTGTACTTATAAAAGCGTATTGACTGATGAATGCGTAAGTACCTATACAAATAAATAGTATTGTATGTACTAAGTAATTAATGTAAATTATACTTATAGGAAAAATGATTCCACGTGAGTTGATTGACCTCTTTTTCGTCCGCAAACAAGCAGCCTCAAAAAGGCATTCTAATTCTAAGGAGTAAGGACTGGACGCTTAGTTCCTTTGTTACAATGAGAAACCTAGAAAATACAATAAATGAGTACACTTACCTAATTCAATCATGACTTGGATGGTTTCTCGCTTGTTTATTCACAACTGCTTTGAAATAGTTATGACGCATTTCATTACGGCTCGCTGGGCTACAAAATGGTTTAGTTCAAAGTATTGAACACTAAACTTTTATGTTATGAATCGTTGCAGTATAGTGTTTTCTCCTAGAAGCTTTGTCCTCGAGTGTTTACTTGAGTATCGATTTACTATGAAAACATCTACTTAGTCGATTTAAAAGACATCAGAATGAACCTCTATGCGATCAGCGGCTATGCAGACCCCTCTTTCCCACTGGGCACTCTGGGCACGTGCCCAGGGCCCCGTGATCGATAGGGGCCCCCTAGTTCCTGCCAGGTCACTAAACGATAACCGATATTTACTACCGAAGAACTTTTTTAATTCGAATAAATCTAACCTAAATTACTGACTACAATAAAAATTTGCTTATTAGCTTTTGCATAAATCTAGAGGGTTGCTTATCTACTTTCTTTGTTTATTCTAACAAAATAATGTTCTGACAAAGTCATTGGGGCCCCATTATCCTAATATGCCCAGGGCCTCCAGTAGGTTAAAGACGGCCTTGCGGCTATGAGGTAGGTAGAATGAGTATAAGAATGAGGAAATTGTATCATACCTGTATCATACGTGTGTCAAACTATTTACGAGTACTAGGTATTTATATTTACTCTGAATCAGGTTAGTGCAGTATGAAATAAATAAATAAATAAATAAATAAATAACGCTTCACACTCCCTGTTCCCTGTGTCCTTCAATTCCCTGTGTCGTGGGTGCCATGGACAACACACAAGACAAGGACATTCACACCCAGACCGAGAACAGAAATTCAAACTCATCATTCTTTCCGCCTCGCTGGGAAATGGGAATCGAACCCAGGACGCTCGGTGCGGCGATCCGGCATGGTAACCATTGCGCCACACGGGTCGTCACTTACTCTCAAATACCACATACTTATCTGATGATATTACATTATAGACCGATGATGAATTTATTTGCTCGGTATTTTTTTAGCAAACAACGCCATCTACTGAAGCAGCTTTAGTGTTGCTACTCGCCAATAGATGTCAGAAAGAGTGTATTGTAGCAGTTTTTTATTGCCTGAAAACACGGATAAAACGACATTTTCTAAAAATGAATCCTAGCTAGATCGATTCATCGCCCCCGAAACCTGCTGCATACTAGATATTATGAAAATCGCTGGATCCATTTCCGAGACTCAGAATATAATACAAGAATTGCTCGTTTAAAGATATTAGATAAATAAATAGATATTTTACATGCGCTCCATAGAGCGTAGCTACAATATGTTTACCTACAAAAAAAATTATAAGAATCTCTTACTCTACATTTTTTGGAACTGGAAATTCTATTAACAAAAAAATAAATGTAATGTGGCTTCCGTTCATTTTTATTCATGAATGTAAAATGATAAAATGCTTGCTTTGAGCAAAACTTAAGTTATTAATTATCCTTACTGTCAAAAGTATGATAATTAGACTATCTACTTGGTGTGTTTGAAGTGTTGACATTATTAACGATGTTTTCGAGTCATTTGTTCACATCAATTTCGGTGCTGTCCAATATCGCTAAAACGCGTGCCATGTCACGAGCGACAATATAAAAAGTTTTCTTGCGTCATAGCGAACTTTTGCAGCCTTCTGCCGATATAGGACACGCGCCAGAAATATATTTTTTAATATACTTTTTGTATATACTTTTAAAATATACTTTTGAACTACATAATGATATGTTTATCTATTATCTTTATATTTTGTCTTTCATTATTGATCACAGAGAGAGGATGAACGGTGACGATCAGTGACGATCCTGTTTCAAAATTTTTTTTACTTGTAAGGTACATTATTCGTATGGTCATCTTATCTTATCTTATCAGGAGTCATGAAATATTTTTGTTTATAATGTACCTACCTATGTAAATTAACTAGATCCATAATGATATTTGTGAACTAAATTGCATCTAAGTATATTTACTAATTACTAAAAAATGGAATTTTCGAACGTTTATTCTTTTATTATTAAATCCAAAACATTAATATGTCTGATTCATACAACAGCAGGATGATATCAGTCGAAAAACTTTCCTAAATAAACCGTTTCATCTCGAAATGTGACCTCGGCGTAAGGAGTTTGTTCTGTAGTATTTTATGACTGACCCTGGCTTACCCAAACTGGACCACGCAATATTAAACTGTTGTTGCTAAGTTCATGAGCATATTGTCTTCGCATTTCCATCTGTTACAGGGGAAACTAAATAGTAATCTATGTATCTTCTAAATCTGTAATGTATTGTCTTCAAAACATCTTAAAATTGAATATCTTTGTAGCTACAGTTTTCGTTCTTGCAAGTAAATTAAAAAAAACCGTGCAAGTGCGTGTCAGGCCACGCGCAATGTAGGATTCCGAAGTAGTAAGTTTATCGACTATTACTCATTACTAATTATGCTAACATAGCCGTGATAATTTTCCTTGTAAATTCATCATATTATAAACTATTTTTGAGAATTTTTTCACTTGTCCAACTCCAACCGTTTAGCCGGCAGGGGGAGGACAATTGACTCTAACCAAAATTAGCACTTTAAAGTCAAATATTTCGCCAAATGACCCCACAAAACTGGTCTTAAAAGACTCATAATATTTTTGGAATACCTTTTCAACGCTACCCCACAATACAGGATGCGCGACGAATAAAAAATTCGTCCTCACGTTAACTGTAGGGGAAGTACCCTGAAGAAAATGTTATTTTATTCTATGATTCTGATGTTTTAGTAATCCATGTATATCCATGCCAAATTACAGCTTTCTAGCGCTAAGGGTCTCGGCGCTTTGTTTCGGACAGACGGACGGACGGACGGACGGACAGACAGACAGGAATCAGGAAGGAACAGGATCTGGGAGTAAAATTTGTTTTTGACAAAAAACATGCAGAACTTTTAGGAAGCTCAAATTAAATGAAAGTAATTCGTAACTCAAACATTCCAACTTTATTGAAAACTCGAAAGTGAATAAACTGAACAGGAAGTCCTGAGATTTACATTTATTAGTTACCTACTCAAATACTCATATATATATACAGCAGTTGAGAGTCTGCTGTCTGTATAATAAAAAACTTTTGTACAAAATTTAAACTGACTTCAAAGAATTATATAGAGAAGTATTTAAAACTAGCGCTCTTCTCGCGGCTTTGCCCGCGTTTTCCGGGATAATAAGCGCCTGTGAAGTATTGCATTTCGCGCTTAGCAGTGTGATTCAGTAATATGAAACTAGTTGGCGCTGTACCAGTTCCTCAATCACGATTTTCGTTGATTAAACTCTCTTGTCACTTGTGCTTAGTAAACAGTTTTATCCATTTATTCCAGATCATGGTCTAACTGTTTTCAAAGTTACATGAAAATCCGTGTAGCTTTTGCGTAAAAGAGTAACAAACATCCATACATCCATCAACCCATCCTTGCAAACTTTCACATTTATAATAAGTAGGATAACAAAAAAATTCGCTAATTACTTAACACAAGAAAAATTAAAGAGAATTTAACACAAATCTACTATTTGTCTACGAAAACTAAATTGATAAAATAGTCCAGATGTATAATGTAAGTGATGTACCAATATTAAAAAAATATATCGATCGTGTAGTAAAAATGTCTTGTTCTCCTAATTTAAATACTCATAATATTTTTTTAAATTCCATCCCGCTTTAAAACGTCGACGTGGTAACACTAGCTCCAGCCACGCATTGTAGCACTCTGTAAACTAAGTGTTCTGGAGCTCATCTCTTACCGCCATGCCATTTGCTCAGTCTCAGTAAACAAGACAAGCCCTGAGTAAATCTGAGTGTATTAAACATGTTGAACAAAGTGAAAAATAAAGCCCTTTTTCCTTGACTTTTAAAAGAAAATTTTATGAAAAATACGGAATGGTTACGAACTAACCACTTTAGAAATACATCAATGACAAAAATGCTTGGTAATAATTTGTATGCGTTATTAATCAGGAAAGGTTTGATAGGTAAGGTATATTTGGAAGTCTATTATTTCCACGGGAAATGTGGGGCATGAGCTAATAGTGGTATAAAATTATAAAAAAAGAACAGCTGTCATGGCTGTCACGGCTGGCAGATGTGAAACATCGAAATGCGTCGCCACGATCACCAAGTCTAAAATCAGGTTTACCCCTCGCGTAAAGATGTTTCACATCAATGACGTCGCAAGCCGCTCAATTTATCTTGATACTCCAATTCAAAGCGCAATGAATGATTATGAAGTTACTTGCGAGTTTTTATACGAATCATTTAGGCCGAAGTGTTAGGTACATAACGCTACAATATTTACAGCCTCAAACAGGTACATATACGCGAAGGTTTCCGAATAAATTACTTCCGTAATTTTCATTTATTATCCTCTACAAAACGGGATCAGGTAAAAGGATTCTTGCGAATCTGCGATACCAACTCAGCAGTTATCGAAAGTGTACTTCGTAGGTACATTTTGGTCTGAAGTGTGTATTAGGTAAAGTGATTTTTTATAATATTGTATAAATTTAATTAATTTGATACCCATACTGCATTATTCCATTAATTTTTATTTTTTGATACTTACTCCAAATAATGGCATCTCACACGCACCATATTTGTTTTTTAATGTCACCTAAGAACACTTGGATTATCAAGACGAATCTAACGATATCTTAATTGTTTAAATCCGTTCAGCGGTTTGGAAGATATTAGGTAATAAAGAATATTACACGCATTTATACTACAAGATACGCGCGAAAAACATAACCCTTCCTTGGCAGTCGGGTAAAAACTTGACTAGCCGACGAACTCACAACCTGATGGTAAGTGGTCACCGTCTCCTGTGGAAGTGTGGACATCAGTTATAGTACGACTGCCGTATCTTGGCGAGTCTGAACAGTAACTTAATTTTCGGCAATGCTCTGTACGCGGTATTATGTCTCAGTCACACGTTAGCATTTGTGTCGTGTTTCGTGTCGCTATCTCTGTCTTACATGCGCTTAAGTTCGCAGAGCCTATGTTCAGACTCGCCACGATACGTCGACCGTATACGTTCATTAATACCATTATTACTATTATTATTTCTCCATGGGTACGCCTGGATAGCTACCACCCTTTTACTTGAATCAGCCGCCAAACAACTTGTAGTGTTCCTACCTGGGGTTTCTCGAGAGCTAGTTCTTTCTTTCTTTTTGTTCTCTCTTCAGTGATGCCTTTGGTGTAGCTTATGTCCATTGGCGACGATAGTTACTTACCATCAGGTGGATCGTCAGCTCGTTCGCCACCTATTTCCATAAAAAAACGAGAAGGTCAACCTTGAATTCAAGAACTCCTAACACTCCTCACACCCGCACCGTTAAACACACAAATTACACTTTTTTACGGGTATTTCCCGAATCTGAGATCTTGTTAAAGGAGCATTACGTTTTATCTGACCTTCCAACCTTGCTAATGACCACACAATATTCCCGGCGCCTGTTAAAGCTGTTAAATTTATAGGCAATTCGATTCCCGGGGACCGCGATCTAACATTACACCCACGATAACACTTTCACATGATCGATTTAACAGCCATATTTAACAATCATCGGGGGATCGTATTCATGCTACACTGTAATAGGGATGTTGACACTAACCGTAAATTAATTTATGTTTAAAGTATTAAAGATAACATTTAAATACCTAAAATATTATTCTTTTATCAAAATCAATCTCAATAAATTATATAGGTATCATTAATTTAAAATGTTAAAAATAGTACTTACTCAATTTCACGTGACGTCAAACGTCATTTTGGAGAATATGACGTCATTGTCCGTATTTTTTAAGCAAATTCAACGACCTTCAATACACCGCTAGTATTGAATATGGTTAGTGACGTCACGTGACGTTTTTCGTTTTTTGTTTTTAATTTGAACATTATTATTTTTAAAATATATGTTTTTCGTGAACATTAGGTTTCTATCTATAAAATAAAATTGAATCCTAAATGAATGAACGTATGAAAAATCTTTACGATAAATCAGGATCAGATGGACGTACAAGTACACTAATCTCTAAACCTATTAACTTATCCAAGATGACCTTAAAAGGGGTCCATGTATATGGAAACTAATAATCGATTTGTTAGTTAGTTTTTACTTTTAAACATCAAGGAAAACCGCATTCAAACTGGTTAAGCACTTTCTGCGATAGGAACAAACGCACCATTAAAGAGGCAAATTGACAAACGATTAAAAATTCAAAAAATCATTTTTAGTTGATCCCTTGAGGGAATAATTGACAGGTACAACACGAATAATATTTTTCTTGATCAGTTAGTTTTATTGCAGTTTATATTGTGTGTACCTATTCGTTAACTATTCTTGTTAATAATAGTATTTACCGATTGAACCATACAAACCGATTAACATCTTAATTGACGTATATCATCCTATATGTGTGATTTATTAATGTATGTCACATAAATAACTGTTAAATGGACATCGGCCAAAATGGCAGGTATATTATATTCCGCAATCCGTAATGTAATAATCTCAAGTTGCGATGCCAAAACCATTGACTTAAACTTATCTAATTTATTTACCCTTAAAAGTCCGGTGGGGTTGCGGCTTGGAAGATTTTAGTGTATTTGGGCGTGTAAACTTTTGTCACGTGTTTCTGCCCTCGGGAACAAAAGATAGGAAACTAAATATATTAAAAATCTAAGTTTACATTACAAAAGGAAGATTTGTCGTAAAAAAGGAAAAGTGTATGTAAACCCACAATAAATTAATCGAAAGAAGCTTTAGGTTCAAACGATAAAATAATTCGCTGCTCCGACTTTTATGCATTTTCTCAAACAAGATTCATAATTTTCAACTCGAGTGTGTTAATATTGTGTGGACATATTACGTTGACCCTCCAATGTGAAAAATACCTACACAATTTTTTTTTCCTTGATTTGGTACATACTCAGCGCAGATATCCATTTTATCTGTGTCTTTGTAGCAATTCAGAGGCAACTTCTAAAATTGTATGTATAATGCCAGTGATATCGTATGTATTTAATAAATAAAAAAAATGTGGGTATCTTTGTATAACACCATCAAACCCTCAGCACACCCTCAGAGTGTGGTTTGAAGAAAAATCAAAATATCTAATTAACTTTTATTTCTTCATTCTAAATTAGGTACCTACCTACTAACATTTTAATTTAACTTTACTTTTTAATTCAATTTACGTACTTACTTTTTATTAACAGTTTAAAAAGTACGTCAAGCTAAACTGAACTTTCCTATTCAGAGTTTGATGGCATAGTAAACCGACCCCATGAAATTCAAATGCAATAAATTTTCATTATCACAGTAACAATATTAACAATTGGATATTTATTATAACTTACAGGAAAGTATCTAGATAGGACCTTAGGAAATCAAATCAACTCCAACAAAGTCAGTGGTTATTTTAACAAATTGCACAATAATATTTCATTTAAAACGAGTATTGGACAACCCGAGATGACAAACGAATGTCCTAATTAGCTGGGTAGCACCATGAAACCTCTTCTCAGAGTTATGCTAATTGGAACGTAAATTAAGAAATGCGAAGGACACTGGCTAGATAGTAGATACAGTCAAGCAATATTTTCAATGTAAACTAAAGTACAGGTAGAAAAATGAGAAAATGTTAAAGAAAATGAGGAAATGGCAAAATATAAAGAAAAATTAAAATACAATTAAGGGCTTTTCTAACTTATCTGTTCCCTGCGATTCAAATCACAAATTCTTAAACATTCCACTTGTCCATACCTGGCGTCGACTAACATACTCATCTATACAAATAAATAAAATTGGAGTGTCTGTTTGGAATATTAAAATAACCGCTTTTTACTAAGTGCATTTGGATTTATACACGGTACATATACCAAAACAACATTTTTTACAATTTTTGTCTATCTGTTATGGCTATCTCTGAAATGGCTGGACCGATTTTGACGGGACTTTCACTGGCAGATAGCTAATGTAACAAGGAGTAACTTAGGCCACTTTTATTTTTATTTATTCATCCGAATAAAGTAGCCTAAAATCATAAAGTCGTCAATTCTGTAATAACAATTCATCGTGTTTTTCTGTTTTGCATAATGGTTAGCTGCTAGAGAATGCCCTAACATTTGTCCTTTAATATTTTTTTGTTGTGGTCAATAAAGTGTGCATAAATAAACAAATAAATAAATGCATAGGTAACGATAACAGTAGCAAAACGCAGAAGAGACGGCGAATAATTTTATTTTTGGATTTTCACTCAAAAAAATATTATTCGCTGGATAGTTTCTCTCATAGATTTGATCGTATCCGCCCTTAGTAAAAATATAACAATTCATTCTTATTGCAAGGTTACTACTTATTATTCTATGCCTTAACCGGGCAAACGGGGCACTTAAAGGGTCTACTACAGTGGGGCCTGTTAATGGATATATATGGATCACGGTAATTTAACGAGATAACACCTGATGATAAAATATGGATATTGCCGCACACAAATACTCTGTATTAATAGGTCCATCCATACAGCGTCGCTGATCCCAACTTACGAAGACCCGATGGATCCGATTTGTCAAGGACCCCATGACGTAACATGATAGGATTTATCCACGGCTTGCATACATACATACATAAGCATGGAGCGTTATCGGTAATATTATTCATTTTGTATGAAAATTTTAGGAGAAGAATGTGTATCCCAATCAAGTTGCAACCAATGTAAAGTCAAAGGAAGATCAGTGTCTTAATATATATAAATTACGTGTCACGTTTTTAGTCCGCGATGGACTCCTAAACTACTTAACTTAAAATCAAACTCATTTTACGTGGCCGTATGGTACAAAGTACAAACAGTAGGACTTTAGTATGAAACCGAATGCAGCTCACTCATTTTACGCGACTGACAGCTCAAAAAAATACGCTCGTTTGACATCACCCTTATTTGACATTACCTTTATTAGGGCTTGTTTCACCATCTTCAAGTAGAGTCCTGAATAAGCTATTCGCCGGTTAAAGTGACGTTAAAGTGTCATTTTACATACACGAAATGTCAACTTAACCAACGAATAGCTTACTTCGGACTTACTTGAAGATTGTGAAACAAGCCCTTAGTGTTTTAAAGAATAATGTAGTTTGAGTAGTGTCGGCTGAGGCGGTTATTTATTTTGTATAAACATTTTAGATGTAAAAATGTTCACGGAAAACATTTTCTTATGCCCTGTAGGTACTTGAAGATAGATTTTTTAGCCCTTTTTCTTTCCCTAGTGCCCTTTACAGCTTCACGTCGACAGAACTCAATAGTGTATGTAAGTACCGCTACAACTACAACTTACAAGGCTTACGGTACAAATTCTGCACACTTAATTTTCAAAGTTATGTGTAAAAAACTGAGCATCACTTGCAGGTAAATGAAAACTTCGTCAGGGGAGAGTATATCTAAAAGTTTTTAATATTGTTCTCAAAGGTATCTGATAACCTGAAGTCTTGCACTAAGGAGTAGGTATCAGTTAACACACAATTTATCTAAGTATTTTTTTCTCGGCCGGCAACCAGGGGCATAGCTATATTAGCTAGAACGCACTATTTATTTCTTTGGCTACAGCTATAATGACAGACATGTAAACTAAAGTATGGGCGTCATGTAGCTCTTATTACTTTCAAATACATTGGGACATCATAAAGGCATACAAAATACCAATAACTACAAAAACGTCATCCTATAATTAATAAATTTTAACTACCAAGAGCGACCCGATATCGTTCTGACTTCTGATAAGGAAGATAAGCTTACTCTAGATTGATGGAGGAAAATTCGGGTTAGGTTTCTTTATTTAAATAGCTGACATACGGTCAAGCAAGGCACCTGGTGATACCACCCCTGGAAAACAAAGGCATCACAGTTGCTTTATGGCCAAAATGGAAGCGGGGGAACCGCGTTTTTACTGACTCTCCGACTACTCTGAACGCGTAAAAATATTTCATAGACAATTTTAGGAAGGACAGAGGTATCGCCACTAATGTGTATACAACACAAACCGGATGATACGGCGTGCTAACTATCTCCAAAAGCATAGGTATAGAGCTTTTCCATTGTTCAGCAAGATGCACCACGGGAAAAGAAGTCCTTACAATCCGATTATTCTAAAAATATTCCCAACATTTTTATGACATAAATAAATACTCAAATTTTAACATATTATCATAATATCCTAAAGATAAAACTCATGTTATAAAAAACGTTAAAGAAAATAATGTCTAGTTCGCTGACATGCTAAAACTTTTTATTGGCACATGTACAAAATCGTTAGGTACACACAAATAATAATCATATAAATGTGGCAGTAAAACTTATTTCTAGCGTGATTGTGAAAATATGAATGACGAATACGTAACACATTATAATAGCATTTTACATTATTAACTGAATCTAATTTACTTAGGTCTAAACTAATTAAGAATACAAATAAATTGAAAAATTATCAAATTAACTGTAAAATTGCTGATGCTGAAATCATGCTCATTAAAACTACAATGAACACTTTTAGCCACCAAAGCCGACCAAAGTTGGTTATTAAAAGTTATTAATTAAAACGTCAACGTCATATCCCTTAATCTCCTAAAACATAACAATTATTATGAGTTTCGAGATAATGTATGGTTTTACACACAAGTACAAAAACGAATGACTTTTTTAATTTTCCACTAATGACTCACACTGCCGGAATCTACACAGTACACACTATTACATACAATATGAAAAAAAGTAGCACTCATCAGTGACTCACACGATTAATGTATAAGGGCAACCAAACACGTAACACGACGTAGCAATAATAAATTTACTATTTACAAAACGAGTTTAAAACGACTTTATAGCAATTTTCCGCGACCCTCATGTAAAAAACGACCTAGGCTTAAAATAAAAAATAATAATTAGAAAGCATTGAAGTATTATTACTAGCGTATAGAACAGTTACATATACATTTTGTTTGAGATGTCTTCTCTATGTATATACCTTAATGTTAGAAAGCCAATTTTATATGACACCACACATTTTATTGTTAACTACTGTAGTTTAACTTTAAATAAGACCATATTATTATTATTAGGGATTCATACTTAACAATAATCTAAATTTTACTAACAAAAAATAACCGACTTCAAAGTTACTGTAAAACTACTCGTCAGATCTCGTTCAAATTTATGTGAAATTACGTGACAGGCACCTGCTTTCGATTAAAAAAAGAATCATCAAAATCGGCTGGCGTGATATAGACTTATTCGTCCATTTGTCGCGATTACTTAATACAAATTTAAGACTTACATGGTTTTATCATGGATGACATTGTCAGATCTCAATAAAATTTATATGGGACCACACGACAGCCACCAACCAGCTTTCGATTAAAAAAAGAATCATCAAAATCGGTTCGCCCAGTCCAAAGTTCTGAAGTAACAAACATAAAAAAAAATACAGTCGAATTGAGAACCTCCTCCTTTTTTTGAAGTCGGTTAAAAATAATTTAAGGGTTATCTTGCCGTTGCTCTTATTTAGCTCAGGTTACATATTTATTAGGCTGACAAAAATTTTGACCAAAATATCTCCATAAAAGCGAGTGCACACCTTCATGCAGTGCACACCTACAGACCTGAAGCATTACTACATTTTCATTTTTCACGAATACAAAAGGTGTATTACACTAGTCTGAAGTATGAAGTAATTCTTTAAAGTAGCACACACAAACCTAGCAATCTAAACTACTTACATAGTTTAATGTTTTATAATTCAAACCGAACAGAGACTAGGAAGATATACTCATAGATTCACTACGAGCTAGCTTCAATACTGAGAGCAATAGCCGACAATTGGCGCACGATTAAATGGCACTTCTTCTTTCACAGTCTTCTTCTTCTTGCAGCAGCATTGGCAGGAAGCTGAAATTGTTACGACGACAGCAAGCGTGATTGGCAGCCACACGTACACCGGGACACCTGATGGCTTCATAGTTTCCGCGTATTCCTTCAACAAGGCACATGGCACATGATCATTTTCAGACTTCACTGTCGTATTGTGCCAAATGATGCACTCTTGGTCTCTTGTGATTTTTATCGCAGGACCAGTGTTATTCACATAAGGCCTTATATCGATCCGAGAAGAACTTATATCCAACGACGAAGGATCCGGGATGTGACTCTCGGGCGACCGGTGCATGAAGGTGGACATAATAAAACATGGAAATGGAGTTTCTTCGAAGTGTTTGTGGTCGATAACTTGCAGGGAACACTTTTCCTCCTCCCGGAGCGAATAGTAGTGAGTGTACTCCCAGTGATCGATGGCCGCTCGTCCCAAGTTGTATAGAGCCAGTCCAGTCAGAAGGTCACCGAATCTGCCACCATGTTCGCGGTACTTGTAAACGTACGTGGGCGGGACGCCGTGGTACACGGGATACGACACGAAATGAGAGCAATGGCGGCACAGGAAGTTTATTTCACTGGGAGGATGATACGAATAGTGTGCGTGATGAGCGCTCACGTGGTGATTTGTGGCTTTTCTGGTGTTGTTTTTGTCAAATCGTCCGCGGGGGCCTCCACTGATTTTTGCGTTCACGTTAAATAGTGATAGGAGGAGATAAACAAAGGTGATTTGGAGAGGCTTCATAGTGCGGCGCGAGGGGCGGATGAAGGCGCGCGACTGCGTTCGGCAATAGTCGGCAGCCATGGGCATGGGACATGAGGCCGCTTGGCGCCGGCCGCTGGCGCCAGTCCGGCGCGCCAGACGCCACCCCATGAGTCCCCATGCCTCGCTATGAATGGGGAAAACTTACGATAGTCGCGATGCCGACGGGTGTGTCATGAAACGTTAAGCCTTAAATCAAAGCAATTTAACCGTAGTTTTTGCGATTTTTATTATTTTATTTTTATTTTTAAATACATACGGCTTAAATATAAGAACATAATTTTCCTTTTTACCCGACTGCCCGAAAGAGGTTTAAATTAATTTTTTCTATATTGTCACCTTAAAAATATAGATAACACCTCAATCCTACAAGGATTGAATAATTCCATTCGATTTTGTGAGCGCAATTACCAAAAACGTTCCATTGCGTGCAGAGTCAAGACATTAATCTACAAAGCGGTGTAAATTTGGTAATGGATCTCGGAGCTGTAGTTATGTTCCAGGGCCAGAGTACAATGCACGCCTCCGCACAAAGCGCGCGCTTCCTGCAAGATATCGAGATGGACAATTTCCTGAGCATTGTCCCCTAGACGCCGCGAGAGACCAACATCCTTGGGCTCGTCAGCTCATCGGTCGTGGGCTCGGTGGATTACCTCACACGTGCCACTTGACAATCATTCCTAATAGCGACTTCATTATGTGCATCATGGCATGTGGATATTTTATTTAGAAAAATATTTTGCTGGTTCTATCAAATCATAAAGAGTCGAATGTAATGATAATGATTATTTTAGGCAGTATTTAACAGGTTTTTATAGCCTGAAGTGCTGACAGAGAAACAGTTGCGCCACTTAATAGAGTTCATTCCGGTTTACACGTATTAAGTAGTTAAGTAGATAACTAAGTTTTAAGTAAATTAATACGTGTAAACAGACAATTTAGTAACTTTTTAGTTATTTAGTTAACTACGTGTAAACCGAACATTAGAGATGATCGTCTTCATAGATACGAGCAATTCCTAAAGAATCGTCAATTTGCAAAAACAGAACTTTCTTTTCTTTTTGCAATGATCAATTAACAAAATTAAATCTATTTACTTGTTTTTTTTTACACATAGCCGATTTACAATTAGATAATTATATACATACATAGACGTAGAAGGTACTGTTAACTCCAAGGATTCCAAAAATTCCAAAATCCAGGCAATCACACTTCACAATCGACATAATTTCAGCTTCTCAAGTTCATAGTACACTTTCCGAAGTAAAGCAAGTAAATATTAATTTCCATGCCCACCTGAATTCCACGAAATTAATTTCGCATCCCGAGGTTTAGTTTGGTAATGACCCTGCCTGGGGAACAAAGGGTATTTGACTACCGGACAATTTACGAGTATATGATGAATCAGTGTTTGTTTTCAGGTCTTCGTGGTTCACGATGTCTCATTTGTGTGAAAGCCTAATTCATGTCCATCATGTCGCCTACAATTTATGTATACGAATTTCATGTCATGTAAAAGGTATACAAATTCTATGCATTCAAACATTTATTTATTTTATTACAAACGAGCAACCGCCCACACTTTGCCCTCACGGCCTCATGTTGCTAGCTAATTAATTTAAAAGGATTATGGAAAGATAGAATATTGAGAACGGCGATCGGAGATCAAGAGATCGATCGACAGACTAAAATAAAATAAAAAAAATTATCAGTTGCAAAACGATTCTAAAATTTATTGGACATAACGCATCCGGAGATAACCTTTATTAGCCTTTATCCTAACAAAACCTAACTATGATGGGCTGAACCATCAAAAGTAAGTAGATTGATAGGCAGTTTTAAAAGAATAGACAAGATATGAGAGGTACGGACACTATATCAGTATTCATAACACGATGTTTGCGGTCAAGCCACAACCACCGAACCGATGTAACTACCCTGTGGTTTTGGTATTAAATTGATTGCTTGACTGAATCCTTCGATATATATACTGAGTAGCAAATGACATATAGCGCTAAACGAACGAAGGATTGAATTTTTTATGTGTTTGATAATAAACGTATGAAAAACAATGAACCATATTATAATTTAGTCACTCAATCAGCTGTTTTGAGTTTTCTGATGTCACTGTGATGACAAACGTCAAAACTGTTTTCCTATTACTATAAATTTTACTTCTTCTCCCTTGGGAACAGATCAAAATCTCGGGATAAAAAGAATCCTATACTTTATTCTAGGTATTAAACTATCTGTGTGCAAAATTTCATTTATATCCGATTAGCTGTTTTTGCGTGATTGCGTGACAAACATCCAAATATTTGAACTTTCACATTTTTTTTTAATATCTTATAAGTTAATGCTTGACTACTATCCCACCTGATGGTAAGTGGTGATGTAGTCATAATTACATACATACATTTATAATATTAGCAGGATTGGATTAGTAGAATAGTAGGATGTTTAAAATCAGAGGACGTAAAAATTTTACCCTATAAAATTACTCCTCGACGCTATCTGTTGTACCAAGTTAATTAAAATTCCACAAGGCTTTAATGTTGACGCAATTTGACTCCAACGGCCCTGCTGAAAATCCATTAAAGTGTAATCATTAATTGAACATCTGAATCTACATAAACTTAAACATGCGTCATCAATAATTATGTTAATTTTGTATCAAACTTCGTCATAAACAGCGAAAGTCTAGATTAATCATTCCTCACGCCTCTGAGAAGTCCGATCGTGACTTTTCCTTAATTTTGCTCTTAACGAATACGCCAATTGTAAGTTCATGTAAACTTCGATTACTCTATTTATTTTTTCTTATTATTAAACACCTAAGACTTAATTAATTTTGTTGTATTGAGGCGGCCGACGGCCTCCCTGCTTTAGTAGCGCTTGAGAGCCAGGTCTTTCTTTTCCCTTTCTTCTTTTTAAACGATTCAATGCATCGATGATAACTTTTGTTACCAATGTATCGGTGACTCTGATCACTTAGCACCAGGCGGCTCGATTGGTGGTTTGCCTGCCATTCACGTTAAAAAATACGTTTCATGTTTAATGTTCCAGACATCGTCTGATTTAAACAATTTCAGGAAGTGACAGGTTGTCAAAATTTCATTGGAAAAACTGAACGTTTCCTCGCTTAAAGGACACGTCGCGTCGCAGTTAATTTTTCAAGATGTTGCTTTAAGAGCAACATAAGAAAATCCAATACTATGCATCATATATAGGATCCTAATCTTCTTTAATTAAATTAATTTATGGGTTCTTTTTACCTTTACTTACCCAATGAATTAATTTGAATCAGAATAAAGATTTAACAATTGAGTACCTATGTATAATTTTTAACAATAGAAAAACTATCAGTAGCAGACATGGCGAGGGAAAAGGAATGCTTTCAATTTTACGCCTCATCTTTCTTCTAATTGAGAAATGTCGATATCAATATGAAAGGCAATTAAGACAAATGGCCGTAGTTGGAGGTCGTAAAAATCACCAGTCGTCTTAACAATCTCATAATCTAATAATTCTTATATATAAAATTCTCGTGTCACGATGTTAGAAGTTGAACTCCTCCGTAACGGCTCGACCGATTTTCGTGAATCTTTGCGTGACAATTTTGCGCGACAACATCTATTTTTCATCCACCTACCCCTAAAAATTTTTTGGCAGAACAACGTTTGCCAGGTCAGCTAGTCTTATTATATAAATCTATAAATTAAATTATAAATTATACATATAAATCTTATAATTTTATTAACGTACTAGCTGTTGCCCGCAGCTTCGCATGCGGAAATTATGCTTATCATATTACATATTAGTACATATTAGTACCCCTTGCAGAAAAAAAATTAAAAACAGGTTAATTTATATGGAAGTACTTATATTTAGGAATTTATACACTGAAATGTACGATATAATCACAAATCATTCCTCCGGGAACGAATTTTAAAAAATAAACAACATTAGTTAACATTAGTTTTTTCTTTTTCATGAAAAAATTTGAAAAACTCGAAAACATGTATTTCATCAATTAAATGAGGAATTTTTGTTGCAAATTTAAAGCAAATCGTTGATATTTCAAAATATTCCACACTAAGTTTCATCTTGTTTCCGGTGAAAACTTTTAATTTTATCGGGACGAAAAGTTTTTAAAAACGTGATCCAAAGTATGAGGAACAACATAACTAATTTCCGTCGAAATCAGTTCAAGGGTTTTCATGTAATGCCCGAACATACAAACAGACAAACAGAGAATAATTTTAAAAACAAAATTTTTGGTGTTCTAACACGTTATTGATGTGCCCCTAACCGAAATTTTGAAAAATATTATATGTACAGAAAAACTGGCTCTTGAATTTCATTAGAAAAAAAACAAAAAGGTCCCGTTATTTCCATCCATCCAAGAGTTACATATCTTGTCTCGAAGTAACACCACCAGATCCTAAATGGATCAATGATGAACTGGTTTTACGATGTCAACATGAACAGTACAAATATTTTTAAAAACGGTTCTGTTGTTTCCATCTGGACACTCCTTCTCCCTCTCCCGCTCCCACTCCCTCTCCCGCTCCCACTCCCTCTCCCACTTTCAGTTCCTCTCTCGCACTCGGTCCCTCTCCCGCTTTCTGTCCCGCTCCCTCTCCCGCTTCCTGCCCCTGTCCCTCTCATTCCTCTCCCGCTCTCTGTCCCTCCCCTCTCCTTCTCCCGCTCCCGGGTCCTCTCCCGTTTCCTGTACCTCTCCCTCTCCCGCTCCCCGGCCCTCTCCCGCTCCCTGTTCCTCTCCCGTTCCCGGTCCCTCTCTCGCTTCCTGTCCCTCTCTCCTCCCCCTACCGTCCGTAAAGTCCTCTACACATTTTTTTTGTTTCTCACTATAAGCTTACATATTCATTTTCATATTTCTGAGTTCGAAAATGACAAAGTTCTGGAAAAACTTGCAACCTCTTTATTTACCTCTTAGGGGATGAAATTCCAAAAAACCTGTTACAGTTAATTTTTGATTTATTTTCACATTTCTGAGTTCGATATTGACGAAGTTTCGTACAAATTTACATCCCCTTTTACCCCTTAGTGGATGAATTTCCAAAAAAAAACTGTTACAATTAATTTTTGTTTCTAATTATAAGTTAACATATACATTTTCACATTACTGAGTTTAAAATGACATAGTTTCCTAAATAGATATTTACAACCCCTTAGTATTACTATTTATGGGGATGAATTTCGAGAAAACTGTGATACAGTTAGTTTTTGTGTCTAACTATAAGCTTATAAACAAATTTTCATCCTTTTTACTTCAAAACTGACGAAGGTGCCATACTAACTTCCACAACCTTATTCAACTCTTTAGGGGTTGATTTTCCCAAAGAACACATAACCTTTAAATTTTGCTTCTAATTTTGAACTAATAAATACATTTTCATGTTTTTAACTTCAAAAATGACGAAGTTGCGTACTAAGTTCCATCCAAGAAATTAACCCTTTAAGGGATGATTTTCCAAAAAAATGTGTTAAAGTTAACTTTTGTTTATTACTATAAACATACATAAAAAATTTCATATTTATAACTCTAAAACTGACGAAGCTGATATATATG
The DNA here is from genome assembly GCA_951805285.1 of Thymelicus acteon. Lineage (NCBI taxonomy): Eukaryota > Metazoa > Arthropoda > Insecta > Lepidoptera > Hesperiidae > Thymelicus > Thymelicus acteon. Next base: position 6,149,598 of record OX638217.1, read on the forward strand.
TAAAAGACTTCTAACCCCTATTTTTAGGGGATGAATTTCGAGAAAACAGTGAAAAGTTATTTTTTGTGTCTAACTATAAGCTTATATACAAATTTTCACCCTTCTTACTTCAAAACTGACGAAGTTCCGATACAAACTTGAACAACCTTATTCAACCCTTTAGGGGTTAATTTTCCAAAAAAAAACATAACCATTAAATTTTGTTTCTAATTTTAAACTAATATATAAATTTTCATCTTTTTAACTTCAAAAATGACGAAGTTACCTACTAAGTTCCATCCAAGAAATTAACCCTTTAAGGGATGATTTTCCAAAAAAATGTGTTGAAGTAAACTTTTGTTTAATAAACATACATAAAAAAATTCATACTTATAACTCTAAAACTGACGAAGCTGATTTATATGTAAAAGACTTCCAACCCTATTTTTAGGGGATGAATTTCGAGAAAGCCGTGATACAGTTATTTTTTGTGCACAACTATAAACTTATATACAAATTTTCACCCTTCTTACTTTAAAACTGACGAAGTTGCCATACTACTTGCACAATCTTATTCAACCCTTTAGGGGTTGATTTTCCAAAAAAACACAACCCTTAAATTTTGTTTCTAATTTTGAACTAATATATAAATTTTCATGTTTTTAACTTCAAAAATGACAAAGTTGCGTACTAAGTTAAATTGAAGAAATTAACCCCTTAAGGGATGATTTTCCAAAAAAACGTATTGAAGTTAACTTTTGTTTATTACTATAAACATACATAAAAAAATTCATACTTATAACTCTAAAACTGACGAAGCTGATTTATATGTAAAAGACTTCCAACCCCTATTTTTAGGGGATGAATTTCGAGAAAACAGTGATACAGTTATTTTTTGTGTCTAACTATAAGCTTATATATAAATTTTCACCCTTCTAACTTCAAAACTGACGAAGTTCCCATACAAAGTTGAACAACCTTATTCGACCCTTTAGGGGTTGATTTTCCAAAAAAACACATGACCCTTAAATTTTGTTTCTAATTTTGAACTAATATATAAATTTTCATGTTTTTATCTTCAAAAATGACGAAGTTGCGTACTAAGTTAAATTGAAGAAATTAACCCTTTAAGGGATGATTTTCCAAAAAAATGTGTCAAAGTTAACTTTTGTTTATTACTATAAACTAACATAAAAAATTTCATATTTTTATCTCTAAAACTGACGAAGTTGGTTTGTATGAAAGTGACTTCTAACCCTTATTTGTACCCCTTAGGGGATGAATTTCCAAAAATCCTTTCTTAGTGGACGTCTCCTTAGCAGGAACTATCTACCTACCAAATTTCATCTTAATCGGTTCGGCAGTTTCTGAGATTTTTTGTTTAATCAGCGGTGTGTCGCTTTTCAATTTTATATAGATACTCAGTCACAAAAAGATGGTCTATTATTTTTTTCTACGAACTTTATCTTATGTGTTTTGTCAACTTTCTAACTAGCAATTATAAAGTTACCCAAATTGCTGAATTATTATCGTGATGGTTGAAAATAGAGATAATTAAAGCTCAATTCATACGTAACGGGGTTTTTCCCGTACGGGACGGGACGTGAAGTTTTGGAAACATCGTTTCATAGAAAATGTATACGATAGTGCATACGCAGCGGAATCCCGTACGGAATGTGGCCCGTACGGGACGGGAAAAACATCGTCGTCGAAAAAATCCGTTACGTATGCATTGGGCTTAACTTTAAACAGCAAAAGCGACAAAATGAAAAACACCTCGGTTAACAATAATTACTTAATATTCCAATGTATAAACTTTTATAGATTTCGATTTGTCAAGTCTTTATCATGATGAAAGAGACCCAATAAATCTCTCTACTTGGTGTAGTGTTGTATACCAGGAAGCCTAGCCTGTTTTTATTCTTGCCACGTACACTCAGACTCACTGTGACGAAGGATTTATACCAGTACTAAAATATAGACACGAATTCTTACCCTGCAATAAAACGCTCCAGTGCTGTGGAGTATTAGAAGCTCTTGATATTTTAATGATGATGAAGTGTAAGGCAATTGTAAAGCTCTTAAAACCTTAAATAGGTACATCAATTCGTACTTAAAGCTATTACTTAATTTTATTTGGTCGTCTTAACGTGATACTCTCCTTTTAAATGAAATCTCATATCACTTACAATTTCTGATTCTAGGAAGTCCCTTGATGATTTTACAAATTGCTTCAAAAAGACCCTGAAGGTAATAAATACTCGTCTCTCTGAATCTGGGACAATAAATAAACTCTATCATCTAAACTAAATCATAAACTTAAATTTCATCATTTATCTTACTTTTATCTGTTTCTTTACTTTATTTGGTTCTCTTAAAACTCTTTCTCACCGAAAGCATTCCGTTACTCAAGTTTCAGTTATTCGTAATTCAGTGCATAAATTAGTTAACGCAAGCTTTAATTTCAAAATAGAATGAGAACAGATAAAATAGTGGGAAGTGTAATCAAACAAATATATCGTTCTTACGGAGTTTTCGTGTAACTTCTCAAAGACTTGGGCGATTTATTTCACCTTAACATAACATCATTTGTTTTTCAAGACATTGGTCTTGTGAACTTTTACGGTTAAATTGTATTGATTTGTTTTTTATTGGTATTCTAAGATTCATCATAATATTTTGCATTTTTTAGTTATATCTGGCAGACAAAAATGTTTGATATAAGTTGTTTGTTTATGGATCGTAGGTCCTTGTATTCTCACATTTATGTAAATGACAGAAAGGGAGTATGAATGGGTGGGCGTTTCTTCACTTATAAATATTCTAATATGAGCAATGACTGCCACGTCTACATTAAGAATGTATAAACTTTGTTTCATAAAAAGTCGAGAGTAATCCCGAGTTGTTAGATTGTTCCTAAATTGTGTTATTGCGTACTACAGCCAGTCGTATCACGTTTCAGAAAAGTTTTGCCGCCAATAACGGAGAAATAAATACAATACCCGGGGTAATACAAAACGATTTTATTTTTACGAATGACCTCTAAATATCAAAACAATTTTATTTTCTACAGCTATTTTCGACTGCCATTTTCTAAGGGTTCTTACCGGATGTTTTCTCCGTTGTTTACGAGTAAATTGTATCTATTATTATTAGTTATATGTATAATATCAACCTCGTGTTAGTATCATTCCACTATTCACCTGCGTACCTATGTGGTCACGTCACGTTACGTTAAGGGGTCGTAAAACTTTACAAATGTAGCACTCTTACTATTGTCATACAACAATAAAATGTAACTACACACTACAATATAGATTCTATTCGCTTGCGCAAGGTCCTCATACCTAATAATAGCTCCTTATATTAATCATAATAGTATGAAATTAAATTAAAATTGTGAAGTCAAAAAAATAATATATAAAAAAAATTGAGATGCTTGTAATTTAAAAATGTAACGCATCTGTATCACATAATTATTTTTAAAAAGCAAATTTATTTAATAATAGAACGCAAATAACCACCAGGTTGCTGGTTTAAAAAAAAATTATGTTCCAGTCATTTAACTACGATTGCTCCCTCCCGCGCTTTTCTTTGCAACGATGAAGCTTAACCACGAATATTTGCGTGCTATGATATTTTCTGATTTTAAATTTAGTTTAACTGAAAACTGCATACCGATTACAATCAGCGTTAGGGGAGTCTGCCCCATCTCGAGCAACAGTTTTTAGATGATTCAGTGAATTCAAAAGGTGTAAAATAAACCTCGAAGATGACCATAGAAGTGGTCGCACCACAAACGGCAATAACAGCAGAAAATGTATGGACTGGGCTACTGAATTAATGATGGTGCGAGAAGACCCACGAATTAATAGTGATACATAATGTATCTAAATTGCCAATTTGGATTACATAAATAGTAATCAAGAAAGCCTCATTCAATGTTAGATAAATAAAAAGAATAATATCTACTATCTACAAATTGCTATCTGAATTTAGGAAAATCGGAAAATGTAATGCCCTCGAGCAATGGCGCATTGGCTAGCGGAACGAACTCCTTGAGTCGCGCCGGGATTTCAAGGTAAGGACCGGTGACTAACGACGATTACATACAAACGGACAGGAACCCTAATCACAGTAATAGAGTAATGAGTGATTGTAACGATCGTTCGCATAGTTATTCTTATAGCCCTAGTGCGTGCGTACTAGTGAGACATAGAAGAAACATGCAAAATTTAACCTTAATTTATATAAATTACGTTTCACGTTGTTTGTCCGCGATGGACTCCTAAACTACTTAACCGATTTTAATCAAATTTGCACACCGTATGCAGTTTGAACCAATCCAACATAAAAGAAACAACGGAACTGTCCGGGTAGTAGTAGTCTTATAAAACTTAGCTTTTCAAATACGAAATTCATAGGACATTTTAATCGAACGGCGGAGTTAGCGGTTCGAAGCAATTTCATTCCTACGACCCCTTTTTTTAAGTAACACTTTAAATTAATATGGTTTGAAGAGGTTTATTATAACAGTTTTTAGATGTCAGCCGGAAATCCAAATGAACTTAATCGACACCAAAAGTAAGTGATTGTCATGGAAGTGATGAAGGTCCTCGTCAATTTCTATCGTCGGCCGCGCGCGATCTGAATTACGTTACCACTTTGGACGTGACACTGTCGACACTGACGATCTTTCAACTAGTAAGAATATTTTTCTACTGGATGCCTGGAAAGTCCTTCAAAATTTGTAGATTCCTTTGCCATTAAAAATTAAGCGTTCTTATCCTTGGACTTACGTTTAAATCTTGTAGATTTGTTTGCCATTAAAAATCAAATAAATGATAACTCTTTAGCTCTGGTACATCAATGATCCCATGAATTGTCAGAGGCATACATATAATAATTATGGTAAAGACATTGATGTTTGAATGTTTGTAAATAAGATCTCTACTTATGTTCATGATATATGTGATTACTTACAAATCGACTACGTTTGTAGGCTACTGAAATTTAACAACAATTTCACAAAGCTAGGGCCTCTTGCTCGGCAGACACTCTTTTTACCAATTGGTTCGTTTTGTACTACAAAGGGCAAGTAAGTTTACATGGCAGTCTAAAAACTAATTAAGTACTATTTTACATCGAACAACATATTTTGTCTTTTTATTTCCATAATCAAACTTAATTTAGGTACTGGAACCTTCTGACATGCAAAATATAATGCTCATTAAATATCCACGTATGGCATGTACTCAGCCAAAGTATGATATTGATAACTTTATCATTTTCAATACTAGATTATTCAGTATAGAGCGAACGAGCAATAACCACACAACAGAGACTGCTAAATTGTGTATTCAGCTGGCTTAACATAGACTTCATAACATAATTATTTCAGCGTTCAAATAAATATTCGTAAAACAAATTCGTATGCGATATAAAATACATTTGCGAATTTAATGAAGACACCTGACACATGATTTAGGAATTTTATTTATCTTTCCTGTCTGAGATATCGGGATAAAAAGCGGCCAAGTGCGAGTCGGACTCGCCCATGAAGGGTTCCGTAGCAGCAAGTAACATAATATAAAAGTTCTTGTAGTTCGTTGTAACTTTGATCAATGTTTTTTGCGGTTTGCGATTTATGACGTATTAAAAAAAACTACTTACTAGATCTCATTCAAACCAATTTTCGTTGGAAGTTTGCATGGTAATGTACATCATATATTTTTTTTAGTTTTATCATTCTCTTATTTTAGAAGTTACAGGGGGGGGGACACAAATTTTACCACTTTGGAAGTGTCTCTCGCGCAAACTATTCAGTTTAGAAAAAAATGATATTAGAAACCTCAATATCATTTTTGAAGACCTATCCATAGATACCCCACACGTATGGGTTTGATGAAAAAAACATTTTTGAGTTTCAGTTCTAAGTATGGGGAACCCCCAAAATTTATTGTTATTTTCTATTTTTGTGTGAAAATCTTAATGCGGTTCACAGAATACATCTACTTACCAAGTTTCAACAGTATAGCTCTTATAGTTTCGGAAAAAAGTGGCTGTGACATACGGACGGACAGACAGACAGACAGACAGACAGACATGACGAATCTATAAGGGTTCCGTTTTTTGCCATTCGGCTACGGAACCCTAAAAAAGATCATAAATAAATTGACCGAATTGTTTGAGCTATAGCACCCGCAGCCGCCTACGGTTCGCACAGGACACGATATTTAAATTGCTACTTTTGTGTTCGATGTATCGTGATTGATGTAAAGTTGGAAAATTAAAATGAAAATTTGACTTGATTTAATGGGAATATCTAATGGCGTTTTTAACACTAAATAATACTAGATAAATACGGTAACTTGGACCTATCTTCTATCGCTATCTCTAATTTTTGTTTTGCTATTGTGAGTAGAGTTACCATATTCACAGGTTTTTTCCATTCAAGATTTTTGACGTCTGACAACTACATATTACAGATATCAGGCCTTTCGTTAGGGATTTTCCATGTTTCATGTGAAGAAGGTATTGAGTTATGTGCAACCGCGATCCGGCACATACGGATCTCACCATCTTTTCTAGAAGATGACTTGTCAGCGCATTCTGGGAGGAATATCTTGGCTGTCTTCTTTGTCCGGCTATCCGGCAAAGAAGCATTGAAGAATAGGGATGTTGACTAATTTTAGGATTCAATTTCATTTTATAGATAGAACCTTAAGATTTACGAAAAAATATTTATATAATAATAATCTTCAATTTAAAAACAAAAATTGATAAATAAAAATCATTTTCAAATTTCCCGCTTAAAACGTCACGTGACGTCACTAGCCGATATTCAATACTATCTGTCGACTGAAGTTAGTTGCACTTTCATATAACATAGGAACAATGACGTCATAAGCTCAAAACGGCGTTTGAGGTCACGTGACAGTGAGTACTATTTTTAACATTTTAAAATAATTATATTTAATTTATATTGATTGATTCAACAAAAGAATAATATTTTAGGTGTTTAAATGTTTTCCTTGATACTTTAAAGTTTAAACATAAATTTATTTTAATTTACTGATAGTGTCAACATCCCTATTGAGGAATGGCAAATAGACGTAAATAAGTCTGTCTATTATAGTACAATGCAATAATAATGCAATACATTTTATTATATTTATATTTTTTTAGCCAGTCTACAAAGTTATATTTTTAGCAAGACCGGTTTTTATTGCGATATAAAAGTACATATAAAAAAATAACCGTATCTTGAATTGCGGTGAACGTTTACATATAACTGTGATAACCGGGTTACGGTAATAAATTCGAGGACAATATTTCCGCATGTCGTCAAGACCGCTCCTAAGCCGAATGTCTGGGATCTCAAAATAAACTCCTCCAGATAATCCGAGTTCTGTCAACCTGAATGAGATTACTGAAATTAGGTTAGGTACCGTAAAATGCTGCAACTTTGCCAAGTGGGCTCAAATTTGCCTATTTTTTTTCGATTACAATATCTCGCGTTTTATAAGTTTGTTGCTCATTTTCTACCATTTGGTAGTATTGTACATCATTATGGCAACATATTTTTTATTTTTTAACATGGCAACTTCATTAATGTCTGTCAGTTGTGCGATTAAAGTCGGCACGAGTAAGAGCTTTTTTATTAGTGTCCTGTAACTTTCGCAGTTTCCGCCACAAATACGGAGGTTTCGTGCAGTGATTAGGTTCCAGGGTAAGAAAATACTGTATTTTTTATGTATTGCTTGATACTTTAATGAAAAGGACGAAACTTAATTAAAATTAAATAGTAGGCAAAGTTGTGCAGTGTTCTAGTGACTTCTGTGACTCAACTTTGCCTGGGTCTAGGGCTGTCAATAGTCAAATTTTATTAATAAAAATTGTTTAGGTATAGACGTGTCCCATTTGCTTTAAATTCATTACTTTTGGGTTTCGTGCCTATACAAAACGTGACCCAGATAATAACTGTTGGTCTGTCTGTCATCTTAAAATATTATTAATTTGATTTTTTTTACAGTAAATAAGTAATTATAGCTTTGATTTATCTTAACGAATTTTTAATGGCCAAATCCAATTACACTTGACCGGTTATCAACTATCAACTGAATTCAAAGTAAAAATTAGAACTTCTTTATATTTATATTCATACATGTGTACCTATGTTTATGCAAAGATCTATTTAGAACATATTTTCGTGGCTGAACTTATAATTTTGATAAAGCGAATTTAAGTTAATAATAACAATTCTATTGCAGCTATATGGGAATATGGGAAACCCAAAAAAACGTAGCAGAAGAAAACAAGGAGCTCGTAATTATGCGGATTACTCATCAGATATGTTAGAAGTTGCTGTAGATCTTGTGCGAAAGAAAGTAATTTCATCGTATGAGGCGGAAAAACGGTTTGGAATTCCGCGTCGGACAATTATAAATAAATCCAAAAACGTGCATAGCAAACCATTTGGTCGACCTACAGAATTGTCAACTGAGGAAGAAAACCACATCGCAGACGTAGTGAATCTTTCGGCTGAATATGGCTCCCCTCTTACTCTTTTAGACTTGCGCATTGTTGTCCATAACTACTTATTAAAAAGCGGAAAAGACTATCTTTTTAAGGGAAAAATGCCGGGTGAGCGCTGGGCCCGTGCTTTTCTACAGCGACACAATTTTTCGCAAAGGGCTACACAAAATATAAAAAGAAATCGTGCTGCAAAAACAGTTGAGGAAATAAATGAATATTTTAAGAATCTTGAAAATACTCTTAAAGATGTTCCCGCTAGCAATATGCTAAATTTTGATGAAACGAATTTAAGCGATGACCCAGGATCAAAAAAATGTATTTTTATAAGAGGGGTTAAACATCCTGAACAAGTCATTAATACCAGTAAAAGTGCAGTATCAATAATGTTTTGCGGAACTGCTGACGGACATTGTCTTCCACCTTATATAGTCTATTAAGCAGAACATTTATCGTGTAAATGGTGTGAAGATGGTCCAAAAAATGCCCGGTATAACCGCACAAAATCGGGATGGTTCGATATGATGTGTTTCGATGACTGGTTCAAAACTATTGTTTTACCATGGGCGAACTCACGAGATGGTGTCAAAGTTATCATCGGTGATAACTTGTCATCTCACCTAAGCGTTGAAACAATTCAAATATGTCAACGTCAAAATATCAGATTTGCTTTTCTTCCCAAAAATGCGACACACATAACACAACCACTAGATGTCGCATTTTTTGGGCCTATGAAAAGACATTGGCGTGAAATTTTAACAGATTATAAAACAACATACAGCAATGTAAACACAATTAACAAATGCCACTTTCCACAATTACTGAAAGAACTTAAGGCTAGAATTGACATAACTAAAGAAAATAATTTGCGTAAAGGCTTTGAAGCATCTGGAATATTTCTTTTTAATCCCTCAAGAGTGACAATAAAAATACCAACAGTACAAAACCAAGAAAATCGTCAGTTTGATGCTACTCTTAGACTTCTTACAGCGAAACCGACGATTACAACCAATCAAAACTGGACAAAACCGAAAACTTACAGTCATACCTGGTAAATCCATATCAACAGAAGAAGCAGAAGAGCTAACAAAACCTAAAAATTTAAAAAAAGATTCAAAAGTATCTATGAAGAAAGAAAAAGTCAAACATACTAAAACTAAAAGCTCAGGATTAAAAAAAGTTATGCTATCGTGTATCGATACCTATGACTATGACCTGGAACAGGACAGTAGATTGGCAGAGAGCTCGGCACCATTAGTTCATTCATCGGAGCGTAAAAACCCTGAAACCCTTCACAAGCTATGCTTAAGTGCCTTAAATATTAATTTGCAGCCTTTAGCAGCAGATTTCAATGAATTCATGCCTGTACATTATTTGAAAAATTTACCAAAGAAATCCGAATTGAATACTCCATTTTACGGAGATGCGCCGGAATGTTTGCAGAAGAAAATTACTGATCTGCCTCAGAATGACTCTGAACCATGTCAAAACTTTCCGAATAAGAAAACCCCAAAAGTAATTATTACATCTAATATAGTTATTAAAGAAGCTTCACCTGAAAAGAGAATTGTGTTACGAAATATAGATACACAAAAAAATGAAAGAAAAAGAAAACAAACCAGTACTCCAAAAGGACAATCATCTAAAATGAAAAGGAAAAAGAAACATATTATCTGCAATAGCGATTCAAGTCTGTCATCAAATACTTCTTTTCATGCTGCAGACGATTCCGATTATGAAAATTTGGATAATTATATAGCGCCATATTTACAGGAAGAAGAAGAACAAGAAAACATACCTTTTGGACTAAGTGATATCGATTTTTACATGGAGAGATCTCTTGAATTTCAAGTAAATAGCTGGGTTATAGTTAAATTCGCTTCAAAAAAAAGTGTTAAACACTTTATAGGGAAAGTTTTATCAATAAATGATAAAATTCCCACGGTAAAATTTGCACGAAAGGTAAAAAATTCAAAGCGTGATAAGGGAACAGTTTTCACCTACCCAAATATTGAAGACATATGTGCTGTACAAGATTTAAATGATGTTATTGCAGTATTACCCGATCCTCAAATTTCCAGACGAGGTCATTTCATATTTAATTTGAATTTTACTAAGTATAACATACAATAAGCAAATATTTTATGACTTAACTGGACGCTGCTACGCAAAAAGTGTCAATCCACAAAAATAAAAAATAAAATAGATTCTGATGTCAATCGAAAGAAAGAGCTTAACTATATTTCGTAAAAGTGTTTTAGTGGATGTAATGCTTACTTTCTCAAAAAAAACATTTGAAATCTTGACATTTGACGGCCATTTTCTCAAAATGGCTTTAGTTTGGGCTTACGCAGTTTTGCATATCAGTGTCCAACTAAGTTATTTAAACTAATATTTTTTGTTTTTAGTTCATTTTTTTATACTATAATAGTAATTACTGTCACATATAATATAGTAATGTACCTAATATGTACCAAAAATATGAGTCTTATACATATAAGTTTGCACCTAAAGATTATGTTCCTATTAGTCAATATAATTAAAACTAGATTTTGTCCGTGATTTCGTCCACGTAGTATGATTATTTTATAGCATATATGGTTAGTGTAGCTAATAGCTATGCATACAAAAATTTATAGAATTGGATTTTGGAGATTTCCTTCTTCGAATAAATTCATAATTTTACCTCTTTTTGTAGATTTAAGCTTAATTATGTAACATTTAATAATATAACGCACCTGACTTAACCAAACTATATTTTGGGTGATAAGATTTTAGGAAAGTTTTTTTTTTTGGCTGTTTCTGTTTACCACATTTTGTGCTTCTGAAGTTGGATGCCACATTTAGTTTAAACGGGTTCCGGCCTATAATTATGTTATTTATTATTATGTCATCAGTTTGTATACTATTGATGTTTTTAATACCAAGGTTGTACCTACATAATACTTTTAGAGTGAAGAACACTTATATTGACACTATTACCATCATGATAGTCGTTTATCTTGTGAATGTTGGTAAACCCAATAAAATTATTATAATATAATCAATATTTATTATTTTGACAACCCTAATGTTAACGATATTATGGTATGGCAAGTTTGTGATACCATCTCCAACTTTGCCTATTAAATAAGAAAAAAAAAATATCAACTTGCTAGCAATAATTTGACTTTCAATGAAAAGTACAATAACTCAAGCATGTGAAGAAAAAATGCTGAGAAGATCAATATTTTATTTATTGAGATATCCTTCTAGGCAAAGTTGCGTATTTTACCTACATCTTTGCCTATAACTTTGAGAGCTTGTGATTTGAAAAAACTGCAAGATTCAAACAAATTTGGGTTATATGAGGCAAGGCATAAGGTATGTTTTCCACCTTGTTGTCATTGATAGCAATAACAATAAATAGATTCAGAGATACTAACCAAAAACTTCAAAATCCAGGCAAAGTTGCAGCATTTTACGGTACTTGGTATTTTTTTAAATGCCTAAGCGCGTTGGTTAAGTTGCGACGATAGAGTAAATAAAAATAAAAAAAAACCCTTTTTAAGTTCGAAACGGGTTGGATTATGAACATTATGATGTGTTTAGTTAATATTATGATCTGCAGATAATGCCAAGGATTCCAAAGTCCCTCTGAGGACTTGTTTTTGTGGCAGTCACATGGAACCTAGTAAATTCATTCACTCATTCATTTCATTATTTTAAATGCTACTACTGTACAATCCATTAGGGGAGCAATATTTTATAGATACACGTACATCGTACACTTTTGGGACAAACTAATTAGTCTTAGGAGTAACTACGCAATCTGTAGAGTGGTTTCCGCGTGGTTAATTGCCACGCTGGTTAAACAACAAAAAATTACACCGTTCGATTCCAGGTATTTTTATAACTATTATAATATTGATGTGTCCTGAGTGTCATGTCATGATGTGTAAAGTTATACTTTTTTTCAAATCATCCTACATTGACTTATATTATATGGACGCGCTGTTTCTAAGGAATTTCGTGTCACGCTTTCGTGCCACAGAGAACTCAATCACAGAGTCACTATGCGCCCAGTGTTGCCAACACCCTACTCCGAAAGAGATCATGGATACATTACTATAACTGGACATATACCATGGATATATTACTCTGTCTGGATTACTTTGTAGAGGTACCTGAGGATTAATTACGTCATAACGGAATGACCATTGTGTTCATCCATTCATTGTGTTATCTGTAATCCCAGGATATCATTCAGCTGTGTTAAATTTTTTTTATAAGTGTTGTGCACTTAAAATAAAAGAAATGTACCGTAATAAATTACATTGTTTCATTTCATTATCACATTCAACATCCGTTTTCATGACGTAAGGACAATTTTGAAGAAATTATAATAAAATGTGTTAATACAATAATATATTTTTTTACCACCAGAAAAATTATTAGAAAACATTTGGAAAATAGGACATAACACCCCACAATTATGAAGGATAATCTCAATCCGGTCTGCGATTGGTCAAATAGTCATTCCGTTGTGACGTCATCTGTCTTCAAATACCTCGAAGTTATGTATCCAGTTAAAAGTTATAATTATATCCATGGCGACAATCATACGATTTATGCCTTTTTCCAGTTCATCTCGGAGTGACTACTATATTTTTTTTTAACATCGTAAGTAAACATTAATAATTTAAATATGTATTTGTATGCATTGTTAGAAAATTATGTACGAGTATAATAGGTTCATGATATAATTATTATAGGTTCATAGATTTATCAATAGATGGCGCACATTATAATTACCTATGTCCCGATATTTCTAAATTTATAATTTTGTATGTTATTATGTAAATTTATATTATAACTAGCTGCCCGGACAGACTTCGTTCTATCAAAAAAAAATTGCAATAAAATAATATTGCGACTATACATTGAGATGTAAGCTATCCTATCTTTCAAGTTGGATCAAACTGCACACGGTGTGCAAAGGGCAATGAACCTAGTTGGCATACCTACAAGTCCGCAATTTTGAAAAAACCTCGATTCGGCGGCCAGTGATGTAAAATATATCAATCGATAGAATAAATGATTATGATCAAAAAGTATTCAGTGACGAAATGTCGTAAGTGGTATACTTTCTGAGATATTTGAGTTCAAACCGGTAGAAAAATGAAGTAAAAAACTTTGTTTCGGCGGATATTGATAAAACATGTGTCAATCGATAGACTAAGTAATTACGATCAAAAAGTATTCAGTGATAAAATGTCGTAAGTGATATACTTTCTGAGATATTTGAGTTCAAACCCGTAGAAAAATAAAACATTGGTGATTAATTGTCTTTTTTATTTATTAGTGGATCAACACTATAACTATATACATATAAAATATCACAATATCATTAACAAAACTAAATAAATACATATTTATTCATATTTACATATATACATATTATATTATATATTAAGGACATAAATATTTATAACTACGTCTATATAACATGTGGTTGAAGACCACGGGCGAGGACATTCTAATTGCTTCAGGTAGTGCTGCCGGACGTGATTCTTGAAGGAACTTTTGGTAGTCTTTTGATGTCTACAAGCAAGGAGTTCCAGAACAGTATTGCAAAGGAATTCCCGAAATAAGCAGTGCTATGGGTTTCCTTTAAATAAACAGGAGAAGACACATTATTCAAAATAGCATAAAATGTTGAGAGAATTCTGAAGTTTCACCTGTGTCGAATTGGTAGCCATTTAAGTTAGGAATCAAACTGGGAAATGTGGTCATACTTACGTAAGCTGAAGATAGGTATATCGAAGTTTTTTTACTTTATTTTCCTACAGTTTTGAAATCAAATATCTCAGAAAGTATATAACTTACGACATTGTATCACTTAATACTTTTTGATCGTAATCACTTAGTCTATCGATTGACACATATTTTATCAATATCCGCCGAAACAAAGTTTTTTACTTTATTTTTCTACGGGTTTGAACTCAAATATCTCAGAAAGTATACCACTTACGAGATTTCATCACTGTAAAATTTTGATCGTAATCATTTACTCTATCGATTGACACATGTTTCATCACTGGCCGCCGAATCGAGGTTTTTTCAAAATGGCGGACTTGTAGGTATGCCAGGTTCCATACAAAAATGTTGGAAGCCCTTTGATTAAAATCGGTTAAGTAGTTTAGGAGTCTATCGCGGACAAACAACGTGACACGTAATTTATATATATAAAGATAAGAAGATTTTATTTTAATTTATAGTTTTACTTATTACTTTTCTTTCAATTTCGTTTTGTAGACCGCCATCTAAAACTAATTAAAGTTTTAGTACCTACATTAAATGAATCGTACTATTTTTTTTCTGGAGCCATCTTAGGAAATACGACTTTTATTTACCCACCGTACGATCTCTCACTCCGCGACGTCTGGCAACCCTGTTCCGTAGTGATTAAGTACTCTGTGTTCGTTCTGTCAAGTTTGGTTCAAGATGTCGGTATTAAATATTTGACACTAAATAATTTTTAAGACTGTAAATAAAAATATAGTTACTTACCAATTATGATTAAATAAAGTGAAATAAAGTTCAAACGTAAATAATGAGAACGTTTTAACTGTGCTCAATAAACAATAATACGTTATTAAGTGTTTTTGAACAGTCGGAGTTTTTCTAACGTGACATTTACTTGTGTAGCTTGCTCGCAGCCGACTAAAGTGACCTAAACTGAGTTGGCCCCAGTTGGGGTCAACACAGGTGAACAAAATGTAAGTACTGAACAGCCTGTCTATATAATATAAGTCAATGTCATCCTATGAAGGATTCTGTACTGATTCCTTGTGGTGCGCTTTTTCAGTAAGAGATAATAAGTATATAATATCTCTCTCTCTTCTCTCTTATTCATATTTCCATGAGTTTTAACATACCACATTGACTCTATAACCTGAAGTCCAACTGACTACCTACTCCTAAATACCTGATGGACGCTAATCTTAATTCAACTAGTCTAAAATAAAATATAACACAAATACAAGAGATAAGTAACTTCTACCCTCATTTGCAAAGTTTAAATTAAGTTTCCGACGCTATCCTCTCAAGAAGTCCTTCTGATTCTTACTGACACTTCATTTAAAACCACTACTGTGATTTTAATACGATAAATGCACTACACTGTCCTTAGAAAAGTTTGGAATACTCCTGAACAAGGCAAAATATTTGTATCTTAGGAAAATGTCTACATGGTAAATTAACATTTTTACTTCACTCAATTTCTCCATCATTTTCGTGATTCCATAACACTTGCGTCTCTTGTTTACCAGTCTCTCTGTCGAAAAAAGTTAAGTGAGATGCACTACACATACATAACTCGAACTCAATGGCGCTCAAAACGTGTAAACTGTGGAACGGGTATCCTACATCGGTTCCCATTAAGCTATGACATGTGTTCCATCAAGAAGCGGTTCTATCACTTCCTTCTAGACGGGCAACGCCTTGTTGAAACTCCTGGTGTTGCTAATCAGGTGATTCGTCTGCTCGTTTGCCTACTCAAGAAAATGCACAAAAAAATAATATTTCCTCCAGTTTCCTTATTGGAACGAAGTTCCTTATCGCGCGTTGCGAAAGGGGGCTAGACGGAAAAAATTAAGAGGAAAAGTTGTAACGACACTTTTTTCCGTCGTTTATTAATTAAAGCGAGTACTAGGCGACCAGAAGTGTTCGAGGGTGCAACATCAGTGACACTCATAGTAGTCTTATTTACTCTTCGGTATTTAGCATAGGCACAACAGGGATATCTATATTACGATGGATTTGTTCTATCACTGTCGCTCTTCCGCATATTGATTGGCATGACGGGAGAAATGGCAATAATAGCTTAATGTACATGATCTTGATATGGACGTCCTGTTGTGCCTATGCTAAATACCGAAGAGTGAATAAGACAGCCATATACTATGATTGTACAGTATCACTGATGTCCCTTGACACCTCTCATTTTTTTTCAGAGTCTACTAAACGAAGGTTTTGCGTTTAATACCAAATATGCGTAAGCTCCAATCACATTTCACAAGAATATTATTAAAAGAAAAATGCTAAGATTTTTACACGGGAAATGAAAAATTATCTTGGAAAACTTTATGTTATTGCCAAACGGGCTAGAATAGACTTTTCACCTTACAAATGTACGAAACAATCTATTACAAAGCGTCGGTTTATTTGTTTTGGGCAGAGTGGTGAAACCGTGCAATCACACACGCAATGAGACAATAGCCATTCCAGTCAAGGGGTATCTATTGGAATGTAAATCAAATAGCGTAGTTTCAATATATTGGTCAAATACCAATGTATATAAATATGTGCCATCTGGTATGTACTATGTAGATACATGCAACCATCTAAAGACGTAGGAAAAATCGCCTAAAGCCATCAAATCAAATCAAATGTTTTTATTCAAAATTGGTATAGTTTACAAACACTTTTTGAAAGTCATGCAAGTTATGCCAATGCTTCAGACAAAGCCCTACTGTGAGAGGGCCCGGGAGAAGAAGCAGCAAGAAACTTCCGGGTTTGTTTTTTTCCTGCTCACAGTTACAGATAGCACTTATCATCTACTACAATCTATATCCATAAAACTCATGTCCAAGCAGACTTGTCTTTAAAATAATCATCTAATTTGTAATATCCTTTCGTCATAAGAATGCTTTTAATATGAGTTTTAAATTTAAGGTAAGGCATTTCTGTAAGTTTCGATGGAATTTTATTATAAATCTTTACACATGCACCTATGAACGAGCCACTAGTTTTACATAGTCTTAAATTTGGTACAATCAGTTTAGCCTTGTTTCTCGTATTAATATTGTGGATGTCACTCTTCTTAAGAAAACTATCGTAATATTTCTTAACATACAAAACATTATCCAATATATATTGTGACACCACAGTTAAAATATTAATTTCCTTAAAGAGATCCTTAAGCGAGTCATCAGTTGCGGGTACCTGGCGGGTTGATGCAACTGGGTCGAAATATCGGCGTATAAAATAAATATCGTGAGCACCCGTATTATAGTAAAAGCGTGTAAGAAAAAAAACAGGATAATCACTTTTGGGTTAGTAGTCAATTCGCAGTTCTGTTTTTAAAGTTGTCTCGTGGATTTTTAGACGTACAAGGAATAATTAATTTAGAAAAGGAAAATTAATGCTTTTTTAACAAATTGAAGCACGGATAGCTCTTGAATATGAAAGAATTACTGTCATTTATCATCTTTTGTATGATGGCATTATGGAATGCTAAACAGTTGATCCGGTGTTTATTAGAGTCGTTAAGGATATCGGAAGCTGTCGAGACGAGAGAGCTTATTGTTTTTAAATGATTTTTAGATAGATACCTACACTGAGTGAACGACCTTAAATGGAGTGAGTGGAGTACCCAATTTCTTTCCTTTTCTTCTCTCTATCTTGGCCAATGCAGCAGTGGCTTGTTTTTGTTGTTGGTGTTGCTTATGTCCATGGGCAAAGATAGCCACTTATCATCAGGTCCTTAGCTCGTTTGCCAGCTATTTCTATAAAAAAAGTGGATATCTTGGGAGTTGGAACATCTCAACTCAACGAGATCTATCAATCATATTATTCGTAACATATTCATATAATGTGTTTAAATTCCTGAAACAATTGAATTAAATGATGCATTCCTGTATCTCTATGTAGATAAGTAGACTCTGAAGTACCTATTACTCAGTTATAGAAAAATACTATCACTAAATTTATTATTAACATTTAAAAACAATTTAAACTGAAACAGACAGATTTACAATGTAACTTGTTTGTATCAAAATTTATGGTTACATTCTGGAAATTAAATAAACAAACAGATAACCCACGCTGTGAATCGGATAGATCAGCTATACTCAAAGTGTATCTCGCAGAACTCTAGGACTCCGCAAATCCTCTGTGGGGAATCCGCTATAATATAATACGGCCAAAATACGACCAAATTGAAAAAAAAACTAAATGAGTAGTATGATAGGTACTACTTATTTAGTTTTTTACCCGAAACTGAAAGTAAATATCCCTACTCTAAAATTATAGAGAAATTGTCTAAATATTCCAATATAAATTGTTAAAGCCAATAAATATTACTTTGATAATTTCATTTTTTTTTCTTTTTGATTACTTTCTATTGTATAAAACAGATCCGACGCAGAAGTTTGAGAACCACTGAAATAGATTAAACAATTCTCTATTAGGTTAGGTACAGGTGATTTAATATTCTCATAAGGAATTGATAGCTATTGTATTCAAATAATAATAGCAATAAAATATAACACGCGCATGACCTCTGATGAAATTATAAGTATTATAATTAACCAATTATTCATCCCTCCCACAGAGACCTATTGTACGAACATAAACTTTTTAGAATAATAAAGTTTTCTACTTTTTTAATTTCGCTAGGCAATTAACATATCTATTAATATCAGTAACTTTTAAATAAATAGTTCTTAACATATTAATATAACTTTTTAATTTAGGCAATTTGCAGTGTACCTATACGTATAGATATTGGCGTACACGCCATCGCAGCGTGCTAGTAGAATGTGTCCCATACGGTCCTGATTGTATGTATTTATAATATTATAGCCAAGGAGCAATGAATCATTTTTGGGGTTCCGTAGTACAATCGGAACCCTTATAGTTTCGTCATATCCGTCCGTCCGTCTGTCCGTCTGTCTGTGCGAAGCAAAGCGCCGAGACTCTGTGCTAGAAATTTATTAAAACTCCAGAATCGTAGAATAAAATATTGAAAAACATTTTTTTTTCATGGTACCTCCCCTACAGGTAACGTGAGGATGATTTTTTTATTCGTCACATACCCTATAGTGTGAGGTATCGTTGAAAAGGTCTTTCAAAAATAGTATGGGTCTTCGAAGACCATTTTTGGAATTAGGGGTCCATTTGCGAAATATTTGGCTTTGAAGTGCTAATTTTGGTTAGATTTAAGGTTCCCCTTCCTGCCGGCTAAACAAGTTAAATAATTCTCAAAAATAGGTAGGTATAATATGAATTTAGAACAAAAACTATCACGGCTATTGCATAAGTGGTTAATGAGTAATAGTCGATAAACTTACTACTTCGGAACCCTACATTGCGCGTGGCCTGACACACTCTTGCCCGGTTTTTTTTATTAAACATTAAACCAGAAAAACATCCTATTACATTTTGTTTGTAGGCCCAAAATAGGTGCTTAGGTAGGTATCTATTCTCGCAGGAAGTAGACCATCCTAGTTGTTTTAGTTCAAGCGTTTCCTATATTCAGGTACCTATCTCTAGCAGAAGACCGAAACACCGAATTCCCTATAGGAAAAATAGCTGTGAACCTCTATCAACTTTAAAAACGTTATTTCATGATACTGTAATTACACTTACCAACTGCAGTTTTGGTGCGCACATTTCTCGAGTAGCACATCGGATGCAGTATCGCCCAATAGCGGTCAACCGAGACGGCGACCAAGCAGAATATGCTGATCGTGCACAGCATGACCAGAAGAGACACGGTAAACAGGCAGGCGTGGAGGTTCCTCGGAAGCCCCACGGACGCCAATATCGCAAATGGTATCCCTAACAATCCAACCAACAAATCCGCCACAGCCAACGACACTATGTAGTAATTTGTTCGTCTTCGCAACCGCCGATCCTGGCGGAACACGTGGATCACCATCGAGTTTCCTACCACTGCCACCAACGCCACCACAATCTCCAGGGTCGTGTAAGTCGCGTGCAGTTCGGGAGTCGGCGAGCGATGAGGAGCTGGTGCGACCGAAGTCACTACAGTAACTATTTCCTCCGTCATGTCTAAGCCGACGGATATTGGACTGAGGCATACAGTTTGAAATCTAAAATCGTCATAATTCCTAACACCTATGACATTTTAACGTAACGAGTAGTGTTTTTTCCTTCTATCGAAGTTAATTAAAACCCACAAATAAATATCTATTAATAAAATCATGATATTTAACATGAAAAAAACACTATTAAATCAGCGTCAGTTAGTCCAAGTTGAACGTGTTGGGGCTAAAATACACACCGTCGAATTTAAAAATTAGAACTCTTATCGGTTATCAGCGATTGCATCGCGGGTCCGCGAACTAGACGAGCGTGTCCCGCCCGCGAGGCGCGCTTCCCGCCACTGCCAATCCGGCTCGAATTGGCGCGAAACTGCTGTTCTGCTGGGACGCGCGCCCTACGCAACCCACTGACGCGCACTTGTTGCCACTGCTAACTACCGCTTACCCTTGGAAATGAAATTGAGTCTCCTAAAACCACAACACCGGCTGCGTTACGACTGTCACGTCGCAGCCATGGTTGTTTAAAGTTGATGCGGTTGAAAAATGAAAAGTATCAAACCTTTTGATGTGAAACATCTATAAGGGCGCCTTGGCAGTTGGCAGTAAAACCAACTCGTATGGTGACGGCAAAAGCATGCATGACCATGCCATGCTGTGATGCCCCCTCGACTCTACGCCACCGTAGATTTATTAATGAACCTCTTTTTTCCTTTATCACTTCATATTTCGTTATCGATATTTATTAATTGTAATCTCATCAAAAACATTTTGAAAGTAGAGCCCATTTCAAAAAAAAAAAGAATTGAGATCTAAATGGGTGCCAAGTTCTGTGTAGAAAAGCCTAAAATTTTAGTCACAAGAACATGTAATTCAAGCACTACATATTTTGACTTGATTAGTTTTCACGCACCTACCTATAACTAATATTATAATAATTGTTAAGTCTGTGAGTTTGATGTAATATCTATGTTATGTTCGGTTTACACGTATTAAGAAATTAAGCAGATATGTAACTAAATTTTAACTAAAAAGTTACTAAATTGTCCGTTTACACGAATTAATTTATATAAAATTTATTTAAACTTTACCCAAGTAGCAAACTAGTCATATAATACAACTAAAAGACGTATAAGGGTTTTGTTTCAGTTTTGTAGCAACCAAATAATTGTAAAGTGGTATTCAATATGATGTTTTAGTTATATAAAATTTAAATCATATAAATACGTCTGGTAAACGTCGTCTCAACGAATTTATATGACGTAATATAAACGTATCTACCACTACGTTTACATGATAAGGCTTTGAGTCGAGTTAACGTTATAGTCAGATAATAGTCAGGAGTTCCTATTTTTGTGTAATTTTGGAAACTTTTATGTAACGCTTAAATAATTAACTGTCCTATAATGATTGTATAATAAACTATTATAAAAAAGTCTTATTAAGGCGTTTAGTTCAATCATTATGTAACTTTTAGGCTATAAGTTTATTCTTAAATGACTTTTATAATTCATGTAATTATTTAAACGATATTAAGTAACTTTTATATGACTCAGAAGCCATTTTTAATTTAATTCATAGTTATGGATCCTGGAAAGTGGAAAAGAATTAACAAAAGTGGTGGTCTTAGAAGAAAAGTAAACAAAAATTATAAATCATTAAAAATATCAAAAATACCTACAATTAATCTGGAAAAGACATTGTCGTGCGGTCCCAATCAAAAAGAAAGTTGCAAAAATCAAGGTGGTTCCGTATATTTTTTAACACTTAGGCAGTACCCAGCATTAGATCCTACCACTTAGGCTATAGGCGATACGACTTAGGCAACCAGGCGCCTAAATCGTACCGAAGGACCTTTTTGGAAAAGTGTTGAAATTTCTATTTCTTTAAAAGATTTCTTATGCTTATGTCAATTCTATGATAGCTTAGTAAATAAACATTAAGTGGATGTATGAGATTTTATTTAATTTGAAATACCCTAAAATACAGCTGTTTTCCCTTAAATAAAGTAGTAGCAGAGTAAATTAAATTTAATAATGGCAACATTCTTTTTTCAAAAAGAAGATATTAAAAATTGTTTTTTTTCAAAAAAGATTTCAAAAATAATTTTTATTGTTAAATTAAAAACAATATTCAAAAAAGTAAACAAAAAAAACATTTCTAAGAACATCAAAAAAAAATTCAAAAAGAAATTCAAAAAATATGTCAAAAAAATAAAATAAAAATAAATATTTAAAACGAATGGCAACGTATTTATATTTAATATTTATTTCAAAAATTTCCACGCGATATATCGGCTACGTCTACGTCACGCCTTGGTAACGCTTTTTCGTGACAGAAAATTCCTACTACCCCGTCTATGTAGAAGTTTCACTTCAAAAACAGAACTACTAATAAAGGTTTTTTTCATATTTTTCTGTTCCATAGAACCCTAATTGCAACCGTAATGGTGGACGACAGGACGACATAAGTTGAATAAAATACATGTATATAACCAGTAGTCATATACACGTCGTAAAGCGGTCGCTCAGTGTGTTGATTGCAATATGGCGGAAATTATTAAAGTCAATTCATATATATAATTTTAATATACAATATTAAAACATCAATATTTTGAAGGCCCATTAAAATATGAACAAAGATGTCCATACATATTCTCGAAAAAATTTAATGGCCACTATATCATCACCCTCCTCATCTTCAACCACAATCGGCTTTCTTTATATTAAATAAATGAAAATCATGATAACATTTGGCTTAACTTTTTATAAAGTATTTCAAGAAGAAAAAATATTGTCCGTTCGCATAAGAAAACTCATGTAGATGTTATGTGTTTAACCATAACAGGACTTTTTTGTAATTTTATTTACATCTATATACGGTTAAAGTTATGTAGGAGTATTACTAGACACTATTATAAAACATATTAGTCACACTTGCAACATCTATGTGATTTTTATGCAACGTAATTGACGCCGTTGCGACGACAAAACGACCCTTACACGATGTAAATGTCATATAAGGTGCGCCCAAACCCGCGTTATATAGACGTCTAATATACTGTAATATAACCATTTTGACTGACTGAAAGTTAATCTAAGACGTTCGTTGACCATTTATATAACTTTATTTTGCTACTTGGGTAGTTAATTACCTACTTAATACGTGTAAACCGGACTTTGCTTTTCTAAAATTTGGTTTGTTGGTTGCTAAATAATAAAAACTACCCAAGTCAAATGTAAAGCTTGAAGTACATGTTCTTGTGAGTAAAATTTTAGGCTTTTCTACACAGAACTTGGCACCCATTTAGATCTCAATTTTTTTTTTTGGATTTGGCTCTCCTTTCACATTTATGTTTTTGATGAGATATCATTACTTTTTGTCTAGAAAATAGAAGTGTTTATAAATAATGTTATACCTATTGTTATTTCTAAAATTATGCAGTAGAACCGCTAACTCAGTAGTTTCACTAATTATAATTAGTGAAAAAACTGAAAATTTTCAGTTTTTAGATTTTTTCCTTTACATACGCCTTATCCAAATATCTAGTCTACCTTGATCCAAATATCAAGTTTCTAGGTCATCTAGAACTGGGTTAGAGTTTTGATCTATAGGTCAGTCAGTGATAAAAATTACGATTTTTGGACGTTAATATTATTATCTAAATAACCGTTTGAAGTGTGTTTATGAAATTTGGAGCACATACATTATGTATTTCGCAAGTCTCAATAAATGAGCCAAATTTGACAGGTTTATGTGGAATAGTTTTTGAGTTATAAGGGGGTCAAAAGTGGCTCCAAATGGTTCGTGTAATATTACACACGGTGCTGCTCGCCAGTTCTGTTAGCTTGAAATTGGCTTGACACGCTACCGCGTGTCTAGATTTATAGTATTACCTCTAAAAAATTAATTGCTTTTAATAACTAATACCATCAAGCATTTGCGACGTGGCAAGGTCTACCGACATGCAAGGGGCCATGTCAATGAAAAAACAAAATGAGGGGAAAAAGGATATTTCGCACAGCTCCGCCCGCATACATTTAATTTTGTAACTTGTAACCACGGACGTAAAAAAAGAACGGACGTAACCTTGTCTAATCGAGAGTGAAGCATAGCAATGACAGCTCGCTTACAATGTGTGCGTATTTTTGTAATTTTTGATTCGCGATGGTGTCAATGTCATAGCAGTATGGTGTCAATGGGTGGGTGTGTGTACTTGTACGAATAGAGAGTTTGTATTACTATGGGTGCTTCACTGAATTTGTTGTTGGGATTATGTCCATCTTTTTTTACGTCCGTGCTTTTAACATTTTTGTAAAAAGAAAATCGAGGCAGATTCTATCTTAGCTGTCTACTTTTTAAGCGGTTTTATTTAGCTTGCCCTGTTTGATGGGGTCAAATCTTGCAAGCCTAACTTCCACTTAAACCCCTGAATCGAAAAATGGTCTTTGCAAAGCCATAATAATTTTGAAAGACCTTTTCAACAATACCACATGCCTAACGGATGGCCATGACGCCATGAAACTATAAGGGTTCAGTTTTAACTACGAGGCCCTAAAAGCAATTTGCTTCATAGTGGGATTACAAGTTAATGTGATTCTATTAATCCACATTAAAAATGTTCCAAATAAAAACACGAAACATAATTTATGAAAACGTTCTATTAAATAATAATGTTGGTAAAGGCACAAATACATCAGTGTACTGTACCTACTATAAGTTCAATATACATCTATATAATAATGATTTCACTATAAAGTACATACAAACAATGTTTATAATCCAGTCATACTCAACCTTTTCTTAATACCTCATACTCATACAGCTTAGTCTACATAATTATGGAGAGTATAAACGAAAGGCCTTAGGATTTTATTACACAGTGCTAAAAGATTATTATAAAAATAGTTATATGCTTACAATGTACAGGTCCGAAAATATTAACACTTCATTCTAGCTGTTTACCATGTGCACTGTGCAGATGATAAAAGCCAGCAAAAAAATATATTGCATCTTAGTATCATGATTAATCCATGACTATTTTTGAATCCATGACTATTTTTGAATCGGTCATTACATTTTATTTTTATAATGCCAATATACTCGAAAAGTAAAGATAATTTGTATTGTATTGGCTGTATTGTACTGTAATCTCGTCATGTTCCGTCTGTGGGCTTGAGAGCCAGTTCTTTCTCTCTATTTTTTTTTCTCTCTTGGCCGACAACGCATCTGTGATGGCTTTTGTGTCGCTGATGTCCATGGACGACGTCAGCCACTTACCGTCAGCTCCTTTATCAGCTGCTCACATAAAAAAATGTACGATGGCGATAGCACTCTATATTAATTTTTACTTACCTAATGGTAACATTACGACCTCTGTGGTCATGACCATCTACGCTTTGACAAATATCAGATCAATAATTAAATTGAATACAAATATTACTCGAGATTAGCAATTAGGTATCATTTAAAGAAAGTGTGTATTTAGTTAATTATTCGTTAATATTATAAAACGGAGAGGCCTAGAGAACTCACTACTCAGTTGTATTTCAGGCGTGTAGAATACTATTTTCTACTTGAAATATATTTATATTTTAATATAGATAATAAATTATTTTATTCTATCATAAAAAGGTTGAGCATCACTGTACTTACTTATTGCTTACTTTCATAAAAAAAATATATGAGGAACTTGTAGGTATGTACTGAAATGCAAAAACTTAGAAAAGTATTCTACAAAAATGGTTATTCAGATTATTTAATAACAATAAGTTGATTTAAATTGCACACATTCTTCTTTTTTATTAGTAACTTGTCACATATAATTTCAGTTAAACAATACAAGCTTGGAATTATCATAATGAAAAACATTAAAAAATTTTAGGCTGATTACATTTCAAATGGATGAACTCTATCTACAAAATGTAAAGGTATGCCAATATTTAAAAGTGTTCTCCTATCAAGTCTGTCTATATTTGGATATAAATGTATCATAGCTTCCCAGCAGATTTCACTAAGTTTGGGTATACACAACCAAACTTTATACAAGTTATTTTTCCTACAAATCGTATCATCCTGCGGTTCGATACCACCAAACACATACATGCAACCATATGAAGTAACCGTGGATGAGTGAAAATACAAAGGGTGTGGTAGTACTGTCTTTTGCATGTGAGTCCATTGCAAATCAGATATATTTAGCCTCCAAAAATCGTCAAATACATATACACCATCAGACCCACCAGCAACGAATACTTGGGTGCCGTTAGGAGTGTCTATTTGCACAGCGCTGTGACACTTTCTGGCTAACGGAGCTACTGCTTTATTGGTACTTTCATCGGCTTTTGGTATTAATATACTCCAAGTATTTGTTTGCAAGTCGTATGTAGGTATTTCCATGAGCTCGAATGCCCAATCACCAGTCCCACCACCAATTATATATAGTTTGTCACCAACTCGTGCAACTTCGTGCCTATATCTGCCCACTGGTTCGCCCTCTTGACCTGTCCCAACAAACACTGGTTCCCATGTTAAATTTCGGAGATCTAATCTGTAAAAACAAGACATTTTTAAGAATATGATACATTTGAAGATAAAATTAAAATTTTGTATTAATATTCTTGTATTATTATTATTGTAATCTGATATTATATGTAATATATAAAAAGGGTGTATAGGGCCACTTTAAGCTATATATTACCTAGATTTTTTAAACAAAGCTTGTTATATTTTCATTTTCTTTTCGATAGTACAAACAAAATGAAAAATGTAACAATGCAGTGCTTTAATGTGTAACCCTATAAGATTCCAATTTTGATTTTAAAGATACATTGTACATCAATAAATCAATGAACACAAACCTAAAAATATCACAGTTGTATGCATAACCATTAGTTCCCCCAATGGTATAAAAGTACCCATCATGACATAGTATGGTCTGCCCATATTGCCCAGGAGGCCTGTGGCCATTTACATCCAAAATTTGAAGCTTTGCATCCCCACGGCACGCTTTCCACGTAATGACGTCATTGCTACATTTATTTCCAAAAGGAGCACCTGTGCCACCAAAAATCTGCAAACAATGAATTAATAATAATAAGTAAAAACTAGCACACGTTAGCACTAGCATTGCATGTTATTGGGTGACAATGACATACATAAGGATCCCTAAAAGACATAAATATCTTGTATTTGAAGATAGACCTGTATAAATAATAATGATACATTGTCACTTAACATTAAATTAAATGCACTTATTGGTAGTATCAATTTATGAAACCATGAAACTAACCATTAAGTATCTTCCATTCATACAAGCAGCATTAGATGCTAACTCTTCTTCTGGCATATTCTCCACAACATTGTGTTGTGTCCATTTCCGTGTAGCGATAGAAAAACTCCACAATTCCTTGAAAAGGGGCTTAGCTGGTGTCCACGTAGGATTGACTCTCTGAATGTTATTAGGAGGCAGGGTCGGATTGTAGCCGCCAAAACAGTATATGTTGATATCATCACATGCTATCCTGTGTCCACTTCGGGGCCTGGGACTTTCCGAACCCTCAAATTTAACTTCTATTACCTTATACGGCTCAAAAACGTAATCTCTATCGGAAGAAGTCATTGCAATTTAAAACTCAAAACATACATGAAATATTCTGTTTTCAGAACCTTCATTAAATATTGCAATAATTTATTATATTCATCTGAGTTTAATCTGTTGGCGATATTAATCACAAGTTGAGGTATCAGATAACGACAACCAACATTGACAATATTGACATGACAACTGTCAATCACAGAGTACTCACTACGTTTTACTGTCAATTTTTGACATATTGGATTAGTCTTAGATAAGGACATTATTAATCAGGTCGTTATCGATAGATTTGACCCTATAATGTGCTATCCAATGATTCTTTTTTAAAAAATCTTAAAAGTCAAATATCTCGAAAACTGTTAACTTTTGGATAGGGTGAATATCAGAAATGTACATTTTTTTTCAATTTTGGTGGTGAAATTTTTTCTTCAGTTTTCGTGAAAAATGAGAACCTGGTATAAGAAAAGAAAGTCAAATTGTTACACTTTCTTTTCTTAAATACACATCATCCTCCAGGTCCTCATTTTTCACGAAAACTGAAGAAAAAATTTCACCACCAAAATTGAAAAAAAGAAATGCACGTTTCTGATATTCACCCGATAGCACTTTATAGGGTCAAGTCCATCAGTAACGATCTGATTAATAATGTCCTTAATTATCTTACGACTTAATCTGTTACCCTGTATACGGGCTTGTTACAAGAAACCTACATCATAAATACTAATTTGATTACTAGATTCCGCCAGCGGCTTCAAATAGCGGAAGAGTTATTTTGCAATCATTATATACCTACGTCCAAATTATCCCACGGAAACGTATAAGTGGGATTAAATTTACCCAATTTTTAAGTCTGGACATGGTCTACCTGTGCCAAGTTCCAACTTAATCCGTACAACACGTTTAGCGCGTGACGCTGGGTTAGCGTTCAACATCCAAACATCTTCAAAACTTGATTAAGTAGATTACACAGATGAAGTAGAATAATTAATATCGGTGATGCGATTAAAAAAATCTTGTGTCTGTGTTCCGTGAAAAAAATGGAAAGCATAAATATTTTTTTTATAATTATTTTACTCTTAAAAATTCTTTGATTAAAGAAAAAGAGAGGATAGGAAATAAGGTCACGTGATCTGAAGCCAAAAGTTTCTCAAATATGGCGTCGACTCCGCCCACAAATTAGTGTTGTTTGTTTGTTTGTTTGTTGTATTTTACACATATCGATATAATATTTTAAGAAAAAAATATATATGATGATATGAATTTATTTGATTAATTAGTTTAAAAAACACAAGAGTTCTAAATCAAATATACTGTTATAGAGTGAGATATTATTATTTATATGATGTTCCTACAACATACCACATTGTTTTAAAAAACCTTAAGTAACTTTTTCAGTATTTAATTATACAATATTTTGAATAAAATTAAATCTAATATAAAATTTAATCTAAAACGATTAACCTTAATACTGGCTTAAAGATATATATATTTATTTAGAATTCGAGATTTTTATTCGATTATGAATCGATACAAAACATCGTATTAAATTATAAGTATTAAATATAAATAAAATATAAAATATGTATCATGTTTCATTTATTAACATATTTCTTTCTTTTTTTCTCTTTCTTGGCTGACAACGCTTTGGTCGCTGATATTCATTGGCCGCGATACCCACCTTACAGGTATATTTAATTATATGAATCGATATTTGGACTATTTATTGAGATATTCATGACGAACCGGACTATCGATACATAAAACACCCGGATTAAACATTCCTATTTAAAATTTTATTTTCTTCTTTTTCTCTCTTTCTTAGCCGGCAACGCATCAGTGATGCCTTTGATGTTGCTGATATCCATGGGCGACGATAGCCACTCACCATCAGGTGGATCGTCAGCTCGTTTGCCGCCTATTTCCATTAAAAAAAAATCATTCGATACTGGATCGATCAGTATCAAATCACTAGGATCGATACCTGGATCGATACACTGCGATACGATCCATATCGATCTATACTCTAGTCGTTTTGCAGCCGATACAAATGTAAACTGAAGATTATTATTAATAATAATAATAATTATTATTATTATTTTATTTCGGAAATACATCCATAATAAATATTATCTATATTAAAATAGATTTCTAGGGTTTTCACCAACTGACATGAATTTGTACACCAAACGACCAGTGTGGCGCAATGGTTACCATGCCGGATCGCCGCACCGAGGGTCCTGGGTTCGATTCCCAGCGAGGCGGAAATTTGAATGATGAGTTTGAATTTCTGTTCTCGGTCTGGGTGTGAATGTCCTTGTCTTGTGTGTTGTCCATGGCACCCACGACACAGGGAAACCTAGTGTGGGGCTATGAGTGTGAAGCGTTATTTTATTTATTTATTTAAATGCGTTTATTTAGACAAACTACTCATTAGGGCAAAATAGTACATTATGTTAAACGTTTCAAATCTCTTCTTGGAAATAAGATTGTCATTGCAAAGTGTTTGAATGATGACGGTGTTATTTAATTTTGTTTATTTCTACATTTACTTAGAGTTTATAATTGTTATCGATCAATATGTATTTATTGAAGTATTCACAAATACCTTAATGGGAGTTTGTCTAAATAAAACGCATTTGGTGTACAAATTCATGTCAGTTGGTGAAAAACCCTATAAAACGAGTTTAATGGTTTGTTGACATTTGTTTCGGCTGTATAGAGTATCGATACAAGGCACCTGGATCGAACATCCCTAGAAGCAACTGTTTTCATAAAATGGCGTCCGAAAACAGGCTTCAAGGCGGAGCTTAGATAGATTTCTTTAAAATGTTGCCAGAAAATTGAAATATGCTACATGTATTGTACTCTTTCTTTAAGTTTACATTGTCGCGTGTAAGAACAGGACAGATGTATTTTTGGTATTTCGGGTCATATTTGCATAATATATGTATATCGTAGAAGGCTAGATTGGAGTGTATGCTTTCGTATGTTCAGATCATCTCTGTAAACCATGTATCAAAGAACACTTCAGTACTATGAACATAGATCTCTCTCTGTGGGCGTAGTTATATGTCAGGACTGCCAGGATACTAAATAAAACACACTGTTCGACAGGCACAAGGATACTCTTCGTTTATTGCCTGATAACACCCGGTTTCATGAATTCAACGTTATTTAGATTTTCTTTGGTTTCGCGATCCTATACCTACCTGTCTACCGTAATGTCAATTCTCCTTTTTCTTAATTTTGATAGATTACTAAGAACTTATTTTACTATACTCCGACACGGCCATTCTGACAAGACACACGTCCTCGTGTGTGAATCGTACGAAATCGCGTCATTTTGAACGAACGTAACATAAAACAAGATCTTCAAAAATCATTACGAATTTGAATTAATTAACCTGAGCCACGTACCATAGTCGTAAACTTCAACTATCAAAAGTAACAACAAAAATTCTGAACGATCTCTGAATCTCGGGTGAGTCCCTCAATCCCCACGGTTTTCAAAGCCAACCAATAATCTCTACTGGTGCCATACGCATACCCACCAAGTGAACAACGCCACCTTCACCAGAGCAAAACGCGCATCGCGCACCCACGGACTACTTGTGCTGCCCCAAGAGACACCGATTTCTAACGGGCTACGACTACGTAATTGCCACTGGTGCTGCAAAGTTACTGACTCGAGTTCCCATGTTTTCTTACTTCATCAACAAGCTCATTATTAAAATCAAATTCGACTGGTACATGACCTACAGGCATTCTCATCAACTTTCCTTTACTTTACTGCCAAAAGTTACAACAAAGCTTGTTGTTGCCCGAAATCCCGCAAAAATATCATCAGTTCATTTTTTTAGCACAATCACTGCTTCGCTATGTGTTTTCGCTATGGAGAAGAAGCAGCGGAAGAAACTCCATAACAACACATTTTTATCACGGAGCTACCAAATTATTATTTGTGCGATTTTAAAATATTCACGTCACGCGTAGGGTCGTTTGGTACATCGCGGTCGCGGCGTCGTCCAGAATAGCCGAACGAAATACTGTGTTGATATTGTCTTTACAGAATGGTCACACGAGGACGTGTGAGTCGTCAGCAATGGCCGACAGTGAGTCAAACGAACGAGATGCTTTGATGATTGGTGACGACGCCGCGACCGCGATGTACCAAACGACCCTACGCGTGACGTGAATATTTTAAAATCGCACAAATAATAATTTGGTAGCTCCGTGATAAAAATGTGTTGTTATGGAGTTTCTTCCGCTGCTTCTTCTCCATAGCGAAAACACATAGCGAAGCAGTGATTGTGCTAAAAAAATGAACTGATGATATTTTTGCGGGATTTCGGGCAACAACAAGCTTTGTTGTAACTTTTGGCAGTAAAGTAAAGGAAAGTTGATGAGAATGCCTGTAGGTCATGTACCAGTCGAATTTGATTTTAATAATGAGCTTGTTGATGAAGTAAGAAAACATGGGAACTCGAGTCAGTAACTTTGCAGCACCAGTGGCAATTACGTAGTCGTAGCCCGTTAGAAATCGGTGTCTCTTGGGGCAGCACAAGTAGTCCGTGGGTGCGCGATGCGCGTTTTGCTCTGGTGAAGGTGGCGTTGTTCACTTGGTGGGTATGCGTATGGCACCAGTAGAGATTATTGGTTGGCTTTGAAAACCGTGGGGATTGAGGGACTCACCCGAGATTCAGAGATCGTTCAGAATTTATGTTGTTACTTTTGATAGTTGAAGTTTACGACTATGGTACGTGGCTCAGGTTAATTAATTCAAATTCGTAATGATTTTTGAAGATCTTGTTTTATGTTACGTTCGTTCAAAATGACGCAATTTCGTACGATTCACACACGAGGACGTGTGTCTTGTCAGAATGGCCGTGTCGGCGTATAGTAAAATAAGTTCTTAGTAATCTATCAAAATTAAGAAAAAGCAGAATTGACATTACGGTAGACAGATTGGTATAGGATCGCGAAACCAAAGAAAATCTAAATAACGTTGAATTCATAAAACCGGGTGTTATCAGGCAATAAACGAAGAGTACCCTTGTGCCT
Organism: Thymelicus acteon; assembly: GCA_951805285.1. Classification (NCBI taxonomy): domain Eukaryota; kingdom Metazoa; phylum Arthropoda; class Insecta; order Lepidoptera; family Hesperiidae; genus Thymelicus; species Thymelicus acteon. The sequence continues at coordinate 6,182,601 of OX638217.1, forward strand.
GTCGAACAGTGTGTTTTATTCAGTATCCTGGCAGTCCTGACATATAACTACGCCCACAGAGAGAGATCTATGTTCATAGTACTGAAGTGTTCTTTGATACATGGTTTACAGAGATGATCTGAACATACGAAAGCATACACTCCAACCCAGCCATATACGAATATGAGATTCGATCTATACGTTCAACGCGTTGAAGAGCGTTGAACGATCCCACTTCTGATATCGTAGAAGGCTAGATTGGAGTGTATGCTTTCGTATGTTCAGATCATCTCTGTAAATCATGTATCAAAGAACACTTCAGTACTATGAACATAGATCTCTCTCTGTGGGCGTAGTTATATGTCAGGACTGCCAGGATACTAAATAAAACACACTGTTCAACAGGCACAAGGATACTCTTCGTTTATTGCCTGATAACACCCGGTTTCATGAATTCAACGTTATTTAGATTTTCTTTGGTTTCGCGATCCTATACCAATCTGTCTACCGTAATGTCAATTCTCCTTTTTTTTAATTTTGATAGATTACTAAGAACTTATTTTACTATACGCCGACATATCGTAGAAGGCTAGATTGGAGTGTATGCTTTCGTATGTTCAGATCATCTCTGTAAATCATGTATCAAAGAACACTTCAGTACTATGAACATAGATCTCTCTCTGTGGGCGTAGTTATATGTCAGGACTGCCAGGATACTAAATAAAACACACTGTTCAACAGGCACAAGGATACTCTTCGTTTATTGCCTGATAACACCCGGTTTCATGAATTCAACGTTATTTAGATTTTCTTTGGTTTCGCGATCCTATACCAATCTGTCTACCGTAATGTCAATTCTCCTTTTTTTTTAATTTTGATAGATTACTAAGAACTTATTTTACTATACGCCGACACGGCCATTCTGACAAGACACACGTCCTCGTGTGTGAATCGTACGAAATTGCGTCATTTTGAACGAACGTAACATAAAACAAGATCTTTAAAAATCATTACGAATTTGAATTAATTAACCTGAGCCACGTACCATAGTCGTAAACTTCAACTATCAAAAGTAACAACAAAAATTCTGAACGATCTCTGAATCTCGAGTGAGTCCCTCAATCCCCACGACTTTCAAAGCCAACCAATAATCTCCACTGGTGCCATACGCATACCCACCAAGTGAACAACGCCACCTTCACCAGAGCAAAACGCGCATCGCGAACCCACGGACTACTTGTGCTGCCCCAAGAGACACCGATTTCTAACGGGCTACGACTACGTAATTGCCACTGGTGCTGCAAAGTTACTGACTCGAGTTCCCATGTTTTCTTACTTCATCAACAAGCTCATTATTAAAATCAAATTCGACTGGTACATGACCTACAGGCATTCTCATTAACTTTCCTTTACTTTACTGCCAAAAGTTACAACAAAGCTTGTTGTTGCCCGAAATCCCGCAAAAATATCATCAGTTAATTTTTTTTAGCACAATCACTGCTTCGCTATGTGTTTTCGCTATGGAGAAGAAGCAGCGGAAGAAACTCCATAACAACACTTTTTTTATCACGGAACTACCAAATTAATATTTGTGCGATTTTAAAATATTCACGTCACGCGTAGGGTAGTTTGGTACGTCGCAGTCGCGGCGTCGTCACCGAATCAAAGCATCTCGTTCGTTTGACTCACTGTCGGCCATTGCTGACGACTCACACGTCCTCGTGTGACCATTCTGTAAAGACAATATCAACACAGTATTTCGTTCGGCTATTCTGACTTCATGAAGTAAGGGAAGTGTATGTGTGTGTATGTTTTTGTGTGTGTGCTCATAATCCCAGATAAAAATTCACAACTCGAATATCAACTATGTTCAATAAAGAAACAAACTCATTCCTAACTTATTCCTCAATAAATTAATCAAAAGGCGTTATAAATTCTCGTCTCTCATCTATACTGCTCAATTTTCAACGTAAACCACAAGTAAAATCACATCAAATCCTAATATTATATCATCATAATTCCTTCAAAATAAACTTCAAAATATTTTAAACCGCTTTTACCAATCAGTATTCAACACTTTTGTTATTGTCCAACCAGTATTTAAACAGTTTAAACTATTATCATACCTGGATTTGTACACATTATGTCACAGTTCAACACACAGAAAAATGGCTGAAGGTTGATCATCATCATTAAACTGAAAACTAAGAACATCATCAAATTACTCTTAAGTCAACAAATTAATCACTTTGCTTAGTACACACAACATCGACCTTTCCTGAACCACCAACGACTCCATTGAGCGTTGTCACACCACACAGGACACGCTTATACCAAGCGTTCCCACCCCATGTGTCACTAAGCATTGTGTAGGCCCAACTGCCTCATCACCATCATGCGAAAGGCCGCATTGATCTCTACTATAAACATTTGACCTTCAGACAATTTAAACAGTCACGGCTGTTACAGATAAAGAGACCTTATTAAGCCACGCTTAATACAAATTCAACTAAGCACACTGGTTAAACAATTTCTCTCATAACAGATTATAACTCTAACCTTGACTTACCTAACCTTTTTTTTTACCTTACCTAACCTACCATTCTTTAACTTTTGGAAAGACCTTCGTCTCATCCATCCGGCCACGGGAAGCCGGAGAGATATGTAACCTACCCTAACCTATCATCCTAACCTAATTTAAGCTAAGCTAAACTTATTGGTCCGCAGTGGTTTGGAGCACCGCAGTGCTGTTTAGAATCCATACGGATTGATGTAGATGATGTGTATTCCAAGAGACTCGAAAGTGCTCAGAAACGCTTCTCATAGCATCTTACATTCCCATACAATTTGGGCAAAACTATTCCAAGCTACGCAGATAATTAAAGCACTTCAAGATGTCACTATCGAATCGAACACGAATGCTTGACCTCTCGTTTCTTTACAAGCTTGCCAATGGATTATTTGACGCTCCTAATATTTTCTCTCAACTCAACTTTTTCGTTCCATCCAAATTACCTAGATCATCATGGTTCAGAATTCTCAATGACGCACAATGCCATTCCAACCTCGAAAAAAGTACCACTTACTAGAATTATTCGCATAATCAGGAACATTTCCAATAATTATGACATTGACTTATTCACAAGTGAAATTCGCAAGTTTCGAAAAGCTTTAATTAATTTGATTTCTTCAGACGCACTCTTAATTTTCAATTCAATACTATTATTATCATTTTTGTTATCATCATTACATTTTAATTACATATTTCCTATCATTTTTTTTTCTTAAATATGTTCCTCTGTGTCCTTAGTTATAAATTATCAATCTTATTATCTTACTGTTAACTCGCCTTATTTAAATGCATGACCACCAAGAAACGGCCATATAGTCTACACCTATAAAATAACACTTAGCTTGGTTCAGTTCTTACCTATTGTTTATTTTCTGTAAATGGTGTGTATTATTTCGGTGTTCAACAAATTAAGTAATCAAATAAAATTAAATTATGTTACTATTTAAATATGCAGTTATCGTTACTCGTCAACTGAAGATATTAATTTACCATTCAGTCTACTTTGCAACAATCCATAATGTGTGATTGCGCACGATCATTAAAGTTGCCAATAAACAAATCAATATCAATCTTACAAAACAGCTATAGGTGGTAGGGAACGCTACCGTTATTATCAAGGCATCTACATGACCATCTTACCATGTTGAAAATCAGAATGTAATCAATGATAGGATTAGATGCATATGCTAAACTGACGTGACCATTTGATCATTGGTGAACATCTCGTATAACGTAGCATCACAAATAGGTTGGTCTTTCTGTTGCGTTATATTTAACGGTGTAGTGAACCAGAAGTATACCATCTTACAATTGCATATTTCACCAACTCTAAAAGTAAATGAAATGTTAACGACTAAAAGCTTTATGCCAATCATGCCGGGGCTCGACCATGCACAGGTTGACTCAGTATTCAGCACAGGACACAGCGCTCGCAACAACGCCGGCAGAAGCATGTACAACCCGTTGCAATTTAGCAGAAACCAGCTTCGCTCCACACTCGTAGCTATACACATTCAAATCTCGCCATTTTTCCTAAGCTAATTGCTCATTTCCATTTATTTCTCAAATTTTTGTCATAAGAACCATTGTGCGGTAGATTTCTAGATGAAGCCCAACTTTACTATCACACTCCATAATTCCATCATCTCCTTTGTGTTTCATTGATTTAGTATCGTTTCTCTTTATAAAATTTTCCTTCAAGTTTATTTTAAATGTCATCCAAACTGTTTTGGCCGTCATTTATTTTCCGACATGTATTTCTCAGATTCTCATGAAAATTATCTCAACATCTGGGTTTTTTATCCCACGCCTGATATCGTAGAAGGCTAGATTGGAGTGTATGCTTTCGTATGTTCAGATCATCTCTGTAAACCATGTATCAAAGAACACTTCAGTACTATGAACATAGATCTCTCTCTGTGGGCGTAGTTATATGTCAGGACTGCCAGGATACTAAATAAAACACACTGTTCGACAGGCACAAGGATACTCTTCGTTTATTGCCTGATAACACCCGGTTTCATGAATTCAACGTTATTTAGATTTTCTTTTGTTTCGCGATCCTATACCTACCTGTCTACCGTAATGTCAATTCTCCTTTTTCTTAATTTTGATAGATTACTAAGAACTTATTTTACTATACTCCGACATGTATAATGAAAAAATGTAAATGCAATTTAGGGCATATCCTCTACTTTTTCTATATTCAATGTAAAAATTACACCTAAATTGGCCCCTATGAAATGTGCACAGAGTACCTGTCTTTGTTGAATGAATGACCCATAAATTAAAAAATATTCATTATTTTCTAATCCTGAAAAAACTTACATTAAGATTTCTTTAAATAATAATAATATTAATATCGATATTAATTAACATTATTAGAAAATGTTTCCAATAAATTATTAATTTTATTTATTTATTTAATGCAGGATATAGTCATATTCATAACTTTTTATTTAAATGTTAAAGTCAGTGCTTTTACAGAGAAAAAAAATGTAAATTACTCTTTAATAATTTCGTATTGAATATTTTATTAAACTAAAATAATATTTATTTATATTTTTATAGGAAGTACGCACTACGCAATTTGTTGATTTATCTGGCTGGCTGCCCGGCCCGGCTAAGGTGGTCGCCATATTCATTTTGGCGAGTTCAACTGTTTTCTTTTGTGATTTTCGTCGTTCTCGGCGAAAGGGAGTAAATATTACTCCCTTCTTTGTTTTTAAAGTTATCGTTTGAGTATTTACCGATTGGTAAATTTGTTTGTAGACGAAGATTTGATTTGTCTTTCTTTTTGTATTATAAACATGGCTTTTTAAAATGTCGGCCCTGAACGTAATATTGTCGTCTCCTTGCGGAGTATCCCGCTCAGCTGGTTGTGTGGATGTTGGAGGAAGCCAGAATGGACAAGAAATCATTAAATCGTTCGTCTCTTCAACAGTCGAGGGCTACATCCATCGACTGTAAAAAGAGCACAGGTGGGTGATAGATTCGAAGGTCATGCCATTTTGTGTTGTCATTATATTACTCATAAGTTTTATTCTTAATATAGTTTATTATTAAATGATCTAATGATTCTAATGTACTTTAATACAGTAATTGTTGTCAATAAATGTTTTTCTAGAATTAGCAAATAAGCCTTGGCCACGGAACAACAAAAAGCGCGAAGGACCTAATCCACAGAAAAATGAACCAAACCGAAAAAATGTTGTATCACAGAGGGGTCGGGGTCAAATTGACAAACGTCCACGTAATCGTGGTCCCTCCAGTTCGATTGTGGGTGGAACGCAGAACACCGGGTATTGTATAATGATTTTACTATTTGGTAAATAGCTTAATAATTAGGCTATATTGAACTGAAATTGTTGAACTTGGCTTTACCCATAGTAGCATCGAATCTACATAATATATAATAAGGATTTTGCATTTAATTACAGCATAATATTGACACAACACTCAATTAAAACCCTATTTCAAATTACAGGATAGCTGACGATGAGGAGCCAGAAATTGGCTCTGTGTTTATGCCTGGCAGCAAAAAGCAAAACTTGAACCATTTGCTGAACTTCATGTATCCCTCCCGCGGGGGTCCAGAGCGAAGGAACTATGGGCCAGTCCCACGACGACAAGCCCATCGTATCTCATTTAAACATGAGCATGACTTATACTTAAGGGCATAGTAAGTTACTTTAAACATATTATTATTCTGAAATTTCATTACATTTTTGCAACAAATTTGCTCATTGGTATCATGACATTTTTAAGAACAATGTTTATAAACCAAATTAATATTTCCAGCTGTCAGTTTGTGGTGAAGGAAGATGGAGAATACAAGGTGAACCTTTTAGACCCTGACCTACCTGTGAAATGGGATCAAGTAGAGGAAATTGTAAGTTATCTTTGCAAAGTTGGTTAATTGGATTATGTTTCTAGCACATAACAATGTTAGTTCCTATTTCATGTCCTATTTGGCAAATAAAATATTTACTTTTAAGATTTTTGAGTCTTATGCAATCTAACTCACAATAAAACTTTCTTTTGATACATGTGAAATGCTAAATAGAAATGTATTTTTCTAATCCTCACCATTGTGTTCACCCTCACAATTGTTAAAATTTATTGCAATAACAATTTAACTAATTTTAACAGGTGGTGAGAAGCACTGGACGTTCAGAATGTCCCATATGTCTTGGCGCCCCAGTGGCTGGCAGGGTTGGCCACTGCGGTCATGTGTACTGCTGGGCGTGTATGTTGCACTATGCAGCTACTCATGACAAGCAACCTCCGCCTTGCCCTGTGTGTGCCACCCCTATCCAGGTGCCGGAAATGAAACCTACTAAGATGGTGCAGTGGGAAGCACCAGCTGAAGAGGTTAGCAATTGACATATTTACTTATTTATTTCAACTTTTGAACTCAGGACTGTTGTTGTTACTGCTGTAAATTCTGATTTTTGACATTATCACTGCTGCGCTAATATTTCTTAATTATTTATTATCCATCCATTAAGGTTACTAATCACTAGAGACCGGATTATATGCATTTGCATATTTAAGCCATCTTCAGCGGTAATTGCATATTTTACTTATTTCTAGTTATGATGCATATTATCGTGTCAAATTGATAGTTTTAGAACTTTTGACATAAACTGTAAGTACTAATACAGCACCAAAGTTCAAATTCTGCCCAGTCACCTCAGTGGATGTGGAGCGACCATGTATAAATATGTTTTTGAATAATCGAAGACACAATCTCACTACTGAACATTTGGAACAATATGTTTGCGTTTATAAAAATATTAAAAAACCGGGCAAGTGCGTGTCTGGTCACGCGCAATGTAGGATTCCAAAGTAGTTTTCTTCGTTTGGGTTCCTAAAAATCATCATTTAATTTTGCATATTTTACATATTTTCGTGCATATTTCAAGCATTTTTCATGCATATTTGCATGCATATAACAAGCTTTTTATGTTGCATATAATCCAGTCGCTACTAATCACACTTTTATCTGCTGAAACGTAATTATTTATCAAAATATAAATTCTAATTTAATCTCTACTATATTAAAGTGTTTATTCGTAAAAATCAATAATGAAAAATATCTTCATAATATAAAAGGTCTTGATGGATTATAAACCTCCTTTTTTTTATTTGTTAAAAATATCTTTTGATTTGTGATAAATCCTTTCTAATATTTGAGATATTAATTATACTCAGAACAGATAACTTATTTACTACAGGGCTACAGAATAAATAATAAAATTATTCAAAAATAGATGGAAGCTATTATTAAAATTATTAATGTTCATAATATACAATTGTAATCTTTTATTTCTTTTCACAGGTGACAATGCGCTTAGTGCGTCGCCTCAGAGGCTCAACAATTGTGGAAATAGCACCACCTCGGGGCCAGTTATCTGATGTTGATGAGACAACCATACTACCACTGAGTAGTTTAAATGAAGCACCTTTTGCTAAATTGTTTGCAGCTTCTAAACAGCAGGTAAAAATTCTTTATGATACCACATCATACAATATACAATGCATTTTTAGATGTGTCCTATTTAGTGAACAATCTTAGTGTCTTTTATCGTAAATTGTAATTTAAAAATAAGACGACACTATAGGAAAAAAAAGTAAAATAAATAATTCTTCAACTCTAAAAACACCTGCTTTTTAAAGTATTATAAATCAATATTCCATTAAAAAGTAGTGTCTATTTTATTTTATTATATTTAGTTACCTAATAAGACTTGTCTAACAATGGTCCATACAATAAACTGATTGTTACGGTAAAATTCTAGGTATTTGACATCCTGGACAGGGAGAGACGTGAACTTGAAGCTCAAATCTTAGCTGAAATTGATACAACAGAAGTAGTCTACTTAGAGCAAGCCTTAGAAATGCTCAAAGCCAAGGAAGAGAACATTAAAGCGCAATATGAAAAACCGATTGTAGTACAAAATGAACCAGAAGAGTTATCTCCAATAGTTGTACAAAAGCAGGATATGAGCAATAACACAAAATTGGACTGGTTCGATGTGTCCGATGAAGGTGCTGCGTGCATCGAAATTGTCCAAGACAAGATGTCTGAGCTAGATATCCAGTCAAGTTTGAACCCTGATGCTGAGAGTTTTGTTCTGAATGACATAAATGATAATCAATTGGAAGAGTTTCCATTGACGGAGTGCTCATCAGATGTTCCATCGGTGTTGGACAATTTTTTGTCTGATATTGATAAAGAAAACCAAGCAAAATACTTCTATTTTTATCAAGGTATGAATTTGTTTTTTTCTCTTTAAATGATTTTAGTTTTATCTGTGTCATATGTGTATCTTTTACATGTACAGACAATCATTATTATATTTAGCACAGCTTGATATTATAGTAATAAAACATGTTTATACATTACCAGGTGTTATAATAGCAATGTTTACTTGTACAACAGATATTTATTTTAACTGTGACATCATCAATATCTTTAGGATCTATATTTTACTAGGAACTCGTGTTTTTTTTATTTGTATAATTTCAAAGCAAAAGAAAAAGATTGACAACTAACGTTTATTTTTATAGCTGACGATGGACAACAAGTGTTCCTGAACAGTTTGAACGTTCGCATCCTGAATGCGTCTTGGGGCGCTTTGGCAGCCGCTCCGCCCGTCATTCGCGGCCGTGTCTTGCATCGGGAAACCCTGCCTCTCAGCGAACAAGTAAGTACAATTAAATTATTGTTACAGTTGACTGCTATAACTTGCAGTCCATTTTTTAGACGAATCCTACGTGGTAAACAATTTATGGCTCCACCTAGAGTCACTTAACGGTTAATTAAATCGCTCCTTAGTACAGAATTACAATACAAACTGTGCTGAGTAATTTAAATAACCATTATAATGGCAGTTAATTGGCTTACAGAATCACAATACAAATTCTTTACTAACGAGCGATTTAAAAATTACCTGCATAAATAAATTTGTTTAATTCCATTTCTTACAGACCAGAAAGCATATGCCGTATACTGCACACTTGCCACTGCACTGCTCATTTGACATTGTGGAAATGGACTTGCAGCCTCCATATGTCACAATAGACGCTATCAACAGTTTTGCATGTAGGTTTCTTTCTTATTAGTGATGTGTTTGTTGTTACTGATGTTTACAGTAAGCAGAACCCTTTATAATCAGGTGGCTAGTATTCTCGCTAGCCGACTATTTACACAAAAAAAAAGTAACATTCAATCTAATGTATAAAATTCTCGTGTCACGGTGTTAGAAGTTGAACGCCTCCGAAACGGCTCGACCGATTTTCGTGAATCTTAGTGTGCATATCGGCTAGGGTGGAGAATCGGACAACATCTATTTTTCATCCCCCTAAATGTTAAGGGTGGTGGTCCACCCCTAATTTTTTTTTTTTATTTTTTTTACAAAATTTTTTGTTTTTATTTTTTTATGATACAACATACAAAAATAATAATATAAAAAAAAAACTTTTGACAGAACGATGTCTGTCGGGGCAGCTAGTAAAATAATAAAATCTTATGTCAATTAACTTTCAGCGGAGCTAGATCGTCGCGCGCGTGCCCGTGCCCGTCATGAGAGAGACGAGAGACGTCGCGAGCGTGCCTTTCGCCGCGCTATGGAGGGGCCGCCCAGACCGGACTTGTTCTCCGACGTGCAGTTCCCGCCCGCTCAGAACATCTTCGGCAGCCCTCCGCTCAATGACACCACGCTCAACCACTACGAAGATGTTAACCCACCCAGTGCCGTCCCGACGCCGCCGCCGCTTGAACAATCTGGTCCGTCTACGGCAAGTTCACCTTCCAATGGACTGTCTTTTGCTAAGGTTGGTACTTTGTAGTTCTAAAAGCTCGATATACGCCGTTGATCTTGCAGATTGGGTGGGGCCTTTATTCTCTGTGCCAGCCCCACTCTGTGTTACCCTGCCATATACAGTTTTTGGGGAAAAATTGACAGGTCCGTTCAGCACGGGCGTCTCGTTTGCACAGATATATTGGACTTCTTTTAACTCTGGTACAGTTTTCTGCTATAGAGATGTTCATCACCATAACTATTAAGCATCATCACATTTTAGATTTACCTTGTCGCAACCCACCATTTCATACTGTCGGTAGCTATACTCCAGTCACATTTGATTCAGACTCGATGTAAACAAACTGTTGCCTGGCAACGACAAACATACAGGTGCATGGAACTTTTTGTCGTAATAAAATGCGTTTGAACTAAATCTGGAGTTCGATATAATGTTGGTAGCATTGAAATAAGACCACCCGGCAAGACGGCAAGACCGGCAAGACCGGCAAATCGCGTTCCGTTCCACTCTTAATGATATAATTTGTATATTATTTATTTTGCAAAAGTTTAAAATAACACTGAATAGTTACATATAAAATCGATATAGTCTGTTTTAAAATACATAAACATAAATAAAATGTTATTTTGCTTTGTTTAATTTCTTATAAATAATTTTATGCTCATGCATATTAAGTGAAATCAAATATCTGTATAATTTGTATCGTGCCATCTGTGAAGTGGTGAAAATTGAAACTAATGCTGCGATATTATAAGTTCTTTGTGCTCATTCATTTGTCATTTACTATCTCTCGAATTGCGTCCAATGATTGGTCCTTCAATTCACAGATAAGTTGGTTTCACAGTACATATTTCAAAAAATAATACGACCAAGTTACAAAGCATGTAAGCGCCATAATAGCTGTGAGGTTGAGGTGCTGGTGAGTTCGTATTGTCGTGTCATTTCTATTTATAGGCATAGGCAGGCAGACCTTAAAACAATAATTTTGTGAAAAGGTTTGAAGTCGATTCACGAAATTAAGGATGTGCGAGCGTGAGTAATTCAATGATGAAAATCGTTTTAAGATGTTGGTTCTTAAATCGTTTTCTCTTAGTGTGTTGCTGTTATAGGTCAATAGTAAAATAATGAAGATGTCACAAATGTTATAATGATTATTTAGTTCTATAATAGTTATTTGGTGTGCGAAATACAAATCGGTTGGTGAAAACCCTACAAAGAAATTTTAATGGTTTGTTTACATCATGTCCGGATCGAATGTGACTGGAGTATAGGTGTCAAGGTTTACTAAATCATACCCTCCTTTGCCGCCATTGCGAGTTTAAGGGCTGTTTATTTTTCATTCCTTCAATAAAATACTAATAAATTAACTTTCAGATGGCGAGCACTAGCGGCACATGGCGTGTGCGGAAGGCTGCGCCCGCGCCGCCTCCGCCGCCTGACGAAGAAGAGGGCGCTGGCCCTCGTGCTCTGGTACTCAGCGACGCTATAGAAGCCGCTCTCCGCACCGCGCCCTCTCCCGCTACAAAGAAAAATAAGAAGACCAAACCAAAACTTTTGTTCGCCACTGGCATGCAACACTCCACCTAAATTCTGTTTTTTAATTCCGTAAAGCATATTGACGTTTCCGGCATTGCAAGTTTTTATTGTTTTTCTAAATAGTGATGTGCCACAATCAGTAAAACGTAATCAATATTTTCCGATTTTTGTGTTAAAAAGTAATATCGAGGTAATTAAAATGCACCTTATTTCATATGCCCCGACCCAGAAATTCAAATATAATCGTATGGCTACCAATTTCTATCAATTATAAATTTTTCGATTTTAGTAGAAATATTTATCGGAAAAGTCCGCCATACTAGGAGTCTCTCTTTGCGTTAGGGAACTGCGTGACCCATTCAGGGGGGAGGGGGGTCTTCAAAACACTGCACTTGGTCACAGGTGTGAGGGGGTCTTAGTTTTTTGTCACGTAGTCAATATCGACTAAACGCGGCAGGTACCGCGCGTTCATATGAACATAGCCTAGTGGAATATTGGGCTTTATCGAGCTATACTTATTCATATACGAGCGTTTAACGCTTTTAAATCTCGCAGGTGGAAACACTGACGCACATAGTTACATTATAGTGCTGATTGAAAACTAACAGTTTGTGTGCACGAGCTGCTCAGTTTCATAAATATGTCATAGTACAAAAAAAAGACCGGACAAGTGCGAGTTAAACTCACGCGGAGAGGCTTCCTTACGTTAATTATCTACGATCGAGGGATTCACCGTTTTTTAAAGACCGTAGACTTCTTAAGAGAGGGGGGGAATGGTTAACTTTCGTCTTAAATTTTCGTTCTTTGAATAATTTTTACACACGATACGGTTTAAAAAAAGTTTTTTATTTATTTTGATTTCATGATTTTTTTTTCAAAATTCAGTTGTTTACCTTTGTCTTTGGGTCACAAAAATGTAACTTGAGTAACAAATTTAAACCAAATGGTCCAGTTGTTTCGGAGTAGTTTGTTTTTAGGATTCCGTACGAAAAAAACAACAAAACGGAACCCTTATAGGATCACTCTTCACGAATTTATTATTTTTCATTATAGTTCCGTAATAAATACTAATTTATATTCTTATAGCTGTTTGCAAATAAATTTTGTTACGTGAAAACTAGGGGGGGAGGACAGGGTCTTCTCATATACTACTGCTAGTCACCGAGGGGGAGAGAGGAGTGAAAATGGGTCACGTGGTATGGGTATGTTCCCTTACGTAACGTCTTATGTATTTAATTTTACGAATAATTTACTCCATCTGTAATCTCGATTAAAAAATTAATACAATAAAATTTACCGGTTAAACAAATATCTTACGATTCATATACATATTACCGGAATCATGATAACATCACTAGCAAAAAAACAGGCAACATTATTTTTTGCATTTAACATTAGCATGTCAATTCACTTTGCGGAATTCAAAAACAGATTAACTCATTTCAGCTTGTTAACTCTTATTTTGGTCAATTAGCTGTTTACAACAGAAGAATTAAATTGTATGTCTTTAAAAATTGAAATCCTTAGCGACCCTTAACTTAGTTGCTTATTTTTTCTCTTGTGCTTGAATAAGGATTATTGTTTTTGTTTCATTATAGATTATGATGTGCTCGTTAAACTTATATATTTTATCGGAAAAATGTACTATGTGTTTTAATATATAATTATTGACTGTTCAAAAGCCAATTATTATCGGTAGATTCCTTTAAGGGTGTATGTATTGTAACCAATGTGATTCAATTAGAGTCCACCTACATTTTTGGTAAATAAATATAATTTATCAGATTTTCTTTTTTTCTGTTGATTAAAATAAGATATAGATCAGTCTATAAACTGTACCTTCGATTCACAATGACACCGTTCTGAGTGTTACCAAAATCGTTCAGCGAAACGCGAATAGCGCTGAATAAATGTGCGTTGAGCCTAAATGTGCGTAAACCCTAATTCTTTTTTTTATCATGGACCTACTGCAGATCATGGAGTATAGAAGGTAGGAGGGCCATCTTTGTGTATGAAAAAGGTCCGTAAAAACGAGTTCAATTCACGGGTGGCGCTGCGGTGCACGTATGTTCATATCGCTATTTCTCAGACACTAGCGCCATTATTACGGGTGGCATAGCTCGGCAAACTTCACTCCGTCTACAACAGCAGCTATGTTCATATCGCTATTTTTCAGACACTAGCGCCATTCTGGAATGGGCATTATTGGAACCTCTATTTTCAGTAAACAGCTGGATACTTCATGACTTTGACCCCTCCCCCTCCTTGTCAGAGCTGGTCACATTTGTGAAACCTCCCCCCCCTAGTGTGATGTCACATATTATGAAATTTTACACCTAGAAATTATTAAATTAAAACAGCAATTTCGAAATAAGTTTTATTTCCATTGTTTTTTAATATTTACTTAAACATACCAATTATTCGATTTTGAAATGTGACGTCACGAAATTTAGGACCCCCTCCCACCCCTTGTCACGTCACACTACATCGAACACCGCCTCCCCCTAACGTGTGACGTTATTTATGGATGGCCCCTTTTCAACTTTCCCTTAAAAGATGGCTCTCAATCTGTCCACGACAAAATGTCACGACGCCGCAACGTCAATCAAGCAAGAATAGATTATAGATATAATTATATTCAGCCAATCTAATGTATGGCTTTCATCTGAGTCTATGGCCATCATGAGAGAGAAAATTTACGTTTCTTTTATATTTAAAAGAAATAATAACAATTAACAAGCAGCCCCGACTGCTACCCACCATCTTACATAAACTTTTAACTTAACTTAGTACGATTTTTTGTTGAAAAAGAAACTGAAACTTTAAATCTCCAAATAGGATTCACGATGACATTGATTGAAGCAATGTACTTAGTTTCTACTGTGACTTTTAATGGTAAAAAAATGAAGCACCATATAAATAGCTTGTACTTTGTTTCAGTGCCACAGATTATGAATAAATCGAAAGCCCGCGATTATTTGAATATTTTCGAATGATCAACACATTTTTCATTTTTGTAATTTTTTTATTCGCTTCACCAGTTGGCGGGAAAGTGGCTTTCGTTTCGATTCGATTACTTTCATACTTATATTACTGAGATTTTTGCAAATCTGATGCTGTAAATTTTTTGATTTCATTCGATATTTTTACAATTATTCAACAGCTTGCGTAAATAAAATGGATGTAGTAAAATTACCTATTGAAAGTGCTGTTGAACCAGAGGAAGGAGCCAGACAACCAGCAGTAAGAATAAAATTTTACTTTATGTGAAATCACTGTTTTGTGTAACAAAAACGTAGCTATATAGCTTTCATATATTTCCTAACAAAAAAGTGTAACCAATGAAAGTGAGCATGTGAGCGTAAAATAAGCGTTCGCGTTGTCAAGTTTCAGTTAAATCCTCCTAAAATGTTAGGAATACCAAACATTTCAGGGGGATTTAAAAATTTAAAGAATAATTTAGTTTTAGCACAGAAGAAATAATAGTCCTTGGTTTTAGACTTATACGTATACAGTACGACAATCTGGAAAGTACTGGCAAAAACTAGCGTAGTTTACGTATCTAGGTGTGTGCGTTCATAAATACATGAATATAGC
This sequence comes from Thymelicus acteon, assembly GCA_951805285.1. Classification (NCBI taxonomy): domain Eukaryota; kingdom Metazoa; phylum Arthropoda; class Insecta; order Lepidoptera; family Hesperiidae; genus Thymelicus; species Thymelicus acteon. Next base: position 6,198,115 of record OX638217.1, read on the forward strand.
GTAGTTTTTGTAGCTTCACTCAAATTCGAGAAAGTGAGTTACCACAATATAATTAAATATGAGATGAGACTGACTGTGTTGAACTTATTTACAGGTTAATAAAATCGGATGCAATGTGGCTTTTGTTGAAGATACTCCAAGCCCCACGCAAAGTTCCACGTAAGTCTTTAATTTAATTTAAAACATTTTTACCTCTTGTCGTTTTCTTTGTATTTTCAAGCAATGAAAAACTGCTACAATATCATTGACTCTTCCTGATATCTATTGGCGTGTAATAATATTATTATTATTGGGAGCAAATAACTGCTTTAATGACACAGAGCTACTACTTCAGCTTGGTCATCCAGATATTAGCCACTTAACACAAGAACTAAATAAACTGCATACAAACTTCCTTATCAATAAATCAAGCAATGTCGATTTATACTATATCTAATATTTATTTTATATGACAAGTGTCACATGTTGGAATTTCCACGGAAACAAATTTCTTTTGCGTTGTTTAGTTGACGATGGATTAAGTACCGCTACAAACACATTTATTTAAATTTTATGTTCCACGATCTTTAGCGCTTACAAGGAAGTTCTGAGTCAGCCTCCTAAAGACATAAGCCATAAGCAGAAGCTACTATGGCTTCAGCAACGTCGCAGGGAGGGTCTGTGGGCGCAGTGCGACGACTGCGACCGATGGCGGTACCTGCCGAAGGTGCTCGACAGCCACGAACTACCCGCTAAGTGGTATTGTTGGATGAATCCAGGTTAAGTAACTGTACTATTTAAGCAAATTTTGAGTTAAAGATCACTTTATTATTCCGAGTCATATAGGTACTCTCTTCTTTCTAAGCCATAAGCAGAAACTATGATGATTTCAGCAGCGCCTTATGGGCCTGTGGGAGCAGCCATAAATTAAGCCAAATGGTACTGCAGGGTGAATTAATGTACCGACTACACTGTTTATTAAAATACTTCTACGTTAAGTTGTGACGAAGAAAGGAGCCAATAATAACGTGTATAGTATAGTTGTATATTTTTAAACGACCCTGTAGCCTAGTTGGTAGCGACCCTGCCTGCGAAGCGAGGGGTCCCGGGTTTGATTCCCGGCCGGGGCAGATATTTACATATGTAAATATTTGTACTCGGGTCATGGGTGTTAGTGATGTGTTATATGTGCCTTCCATGCTACCCGCGACACAGGTGAAAACCTACTGCGGGGGTATGAGTGTGTAAGCGTTTATTTTTATATTTAAAATAGTATTGATTGATTGATGGACAATGGTTGTCTGGAAGAAGAACTATTAAATATTTATAACATTAAATTGCATTAATTAACAAACGAGACTCAATTTCATAGACGATAGTAGGTATGTGTAGGTAATCTTCTATACAAATAAATAAAATTGGAGTGTCTGTTTGTAATATTAAAATAACCGCTTTTTACTAAGTGCATTCGATTCTATACACGGTACATATACCAAAACAACATTTTTTTCAATTTTTGTCTCGTCTGTCTGTTTGTTCCGGCTAATCTCTGAAATGGCTGGACGGATTTTGACGGGACTGTCACTGGCAGATAGCTGATGTAACAAGGAGTAACTTAGGCTACTTTTATTTTAGAAAAAAAAGTTTGTTAGGCGATACGAAGTTCGCCGGGTCAGCTAGTTGTAATCATAATAATTGTATTCTAGATACATCTCTAGCAAGTTGCACAGCACCCGAAGTCCCAATCTGTCTATACGACGAGGACGATCTGATCCACGCGGAGTACGCAGCGGGCTCGGTGGTACTAGCCCGGATGCCCGGCTTCCCCTGGTGGCCCGCCATGGTGTGTGACTGCCCGGACACCGAGCAATACTACTGGATAGACGGCTTCTCTGATATTCCTGTAGGTCTTCAATATTAGAATGTTACTTGAAATTAATTTTGTCAATTTTATATCTACTTATTCGTGAAATGTGTGGTAGGTACTCTACACCATGAGTGTATGGTTCCGAGGTTCCACAAGAATTATGTTGAAATAATTATATTCACGGGTTTAATTTAGAAGCTAGCGTTTGTGGTTCTACTTCTATGATTACGTAATTCTAGAAGGAAAGGAAGATAATTCCGCAAGACAGATTTTTAGGGTAGTAGAGGCTATCCAATATGACATACATGCGAAGCTCAAGAGTTAACTCTCTTCCTAATCAATACGGATAATTATTTACTGTTACCCTTTTCAGACTCATTACAATGTAGTATTCTTCGATGCATTTGATGTATCACGGTCATGGATGACCCCTGAACAATTGAAGCCATATAAAAATAATTCAAAGCTATTAACAAAGTCATTGAAGATAAATAAATTCAAAAACCGTTTAACAGTAGCTGTAACTCAAGCTAACGATGCGGAGAAACTTCCTCTCTCTGCACGCTTAGCGAAATACAGTTTCATAGCAAGATTTAATGGAAAGATTTTAACACCTAAAAAAATTAAGAAACATGAAATAACAAGATATAGAAATATACTAAAGAGAAAATTCAATATAGTACAAGACTTTGACGATGAATCAACATCTTCTGAAGAAGATATGGAAATCGAGAAGAAAGTTAATAAAAGGAAAAATGACCGAAAGAAAGTTAAAAAAACTAAAAAAGCCAATACACCAACCCACGAAATTATTAATAGGGAAACAGAAAATTCATCTGAAAATTTAAATAGCACAAAGGATTTAAATTCTCTAGCAGTTCAAATAGATAATAATTCTACATTGATTGAAAGTATTGATAGTGAAGGTATGTTTATCTATACAAAATAGATTTTAAGTGTCTTCCTATGATTTTAAAATAACTGTGCTTTCTAAAGTGCTTATACATATTATAACAATACACACAAACCAACTTTTTTTTAAATTGTCTTTCTGTTTGTCCGGACTAAGGTTTGGAACGGCTGAACCGATTTTAATAGGACTTTCATTGGAAGATGGAGGAGATTTGGCTTCAACCCATTAATGGCCCACTACTGGGCACGGGTCTCTTCTCTTGAGGAGGCCTAGAGCATGCTCCACCACGCTGCTCTAGTGCGGATTGGTGGAGGGGTTAGTGGCCAACCCGAGTGTCGGAAGTTTTCAAACCGCCCGAAGGCCTCTGACATGGCTTAACGACTGTTATCTTATGATAACAACCGGGGCCGACGACTTTACGTGCCCTCCGAAGAACGGAAACAGTATTCATGTGACGGAAACGCTGAAGAAATTTTTGCGTGTCAACAAATTAATGCTATTGAGCTTCCTGTCTATTACCACAATCTATCTTCTTATATACCTATCCAGCTTATTTTCTGTTATCCTAAAGTTTAGACTCATAACATCATAAGACCATAACTTTAATTTCAGCCTTAAATAACAATAAGGTACAAGAGATAAATACTGCAACAGACTCTTTCGTAACTGATTTACAAAGCCAAGAGGATACGAACACTGTACAGGATTACGAAGCGGACTCGGAGAAAAGTGACAATTTTGATTTTTAATTTTGCTTTTTATTTATTAGTTTATAAATTTTCTAGTGAGAATAAAACTCTCCAGATTATATAATTTTTACTTCGAATTAATAAAGAACTTTTTAACTTCGGAATTTCATTTTTATTACTGACCTTCCTTCAGAAATTTTATATTGTTGTGTTCTTATATATTTTATGCGATTGAGTCTAAAAAGAAGCGTGGAGCTCTTTATTGCTCTCAGACAATGCAAACGAAATACTTCAAACATTTCACACATGATTATATTAATAGCTTAGTCTAACAGGTAAAAAAATTTACCACCATACATGAGAACCGCCGTAACTGCATATACCTATAGCCCAATAAGTAATGAGGAACTAACGACAGCCTAGTCTGTTCTGAAGCATCTAACATAGAATCGTTATATATTATATAAATTCGTATTATATAAAATCTTTATATAAATTCCATATCACAAGATACATAAATTATAATAACCGCTGGTATTTAAAAGTCGGTAACAAAAAAAAACAAAACATTTGTCGAATATTTATATTACAGTGATTAATACTATCACAACTACAATTTAACAAACCAGTACTTGTTTTGTATAATGATTTACACATTTAACGGTTTTCTTTGGGAACTTCAGACAGATAAATGAGATGGATTTATTTGGTCTATGTTATTGTACAGATTTATTATGATTCATTATAATACCATCAGTGTATGCTTTTTATAACACAATTACATGTTACCTTTTTAAAATCCATTAATTTACCATGTATATTATTAAATTTCGTGCTGCTAAAAGCAACATATTTGATTAATTGCAACTGAAATTAGCAGTATTTTTTTAATGTTGTATTTTTAAATGCGTAACAGTAATTTCTACATTCCTATTCTTATATTAATAAGTCATTTTCAAAACTTTTTCACTTCTTTCCGGCGGCGGCCTTCTCTCTTGCCTTCTTTCCTTCCAAAAGCTTAATCCTTTCATCTTCTGTCAAATTCTTGTTGATCTTAGTAATGACACCAGTTCCCAGTGTTATGTCAGCAAGGCGCAGCGTGAACCTCTGTCCAGCCTCACATACCATAGGTTTAAGAAGGTTTAAATGTAATCTGAAGTAAACAAGAAATAATAAGTTTATTAGCAAAGAAAATTTTTTTTTTACGACAGTTGGAAAAAGTGACGGCCACATGATAAGTGGTTACTGCCACCCATGGGCATTGCCTGCCTTACAGCAAGCAAGAAAGAATTGCGAAATATTTAAGACAAATTTGAAAGGAACAAGACTGACAGGAGCTAAACAGCTATACAAAACAGACTCAATAATAATAGGTGACAAAATACCCTATTAGCATTTAAACACACATTGTCACTAACTTACTATGAATTTTAATAGACACAGAACAGTTTACGTATTTAAATTAGCATTTCTTAACTAACAGAGTAGTGGAGAATTGGAATAATCTGCCAGAACAAGTTGTAACAGCTCGAAATGTTAATGAGTTTAAGAACAAATATGACCAACAGAGATCAAAGCAAAAGTGACAAATGGATATAAGCAAAACCAGTTGTAAGACTGCCTGCTTCTAAATAAATAAATTAATCAATTAATAATGAAACTTACGTAGCATCTTCACCAGGCATAACCATTTCCTTCTGGGGTATAATAACTTGGGTAGCACAATCCCATGTCATGGAGAACATCTGCAGCTGAATGAAAGAGGTGAAGGGCTTGGCACGTCCACCTTCCTCCTTGCTCAGAATATACACTGCTGCTTCCAGACTGTCATGAGCCTTAACCGTCCCGGGCTTAGCCATCACCATTCCACGTCTGATCTGCTCTCGCTTTATGGAGCGCACTAAGGCACCAAGTTGATCACCAGCCTGTGCCTCTTCCAGTGTCTTATGGAACATTTCCACTCCTGTGACAGTTGTTTTCATCACCTTTCCGTGCCCAACAATTTCACATTCTGTGCCTTTTTTCAATACACCTGGAAGATTGAGTTTGTAAAGTGTAAAAAACTTGTTCAGCGTGTTTATTTAGTACAAGAAAATGTATCCTCATCAATGAATTTTATCAATGATTATGATTTTAAAACTATCAATTTTGGACTCTGTATTGATTTGGTTTTTATATTTATGCAAATTGATGCAGTTATTACCTGCAGTAATATTTAAATCAAAACAAGTATTTAACAGGTCAAAACACACCAATACAAAAGTGAGATAAATATTGAGAAAAATTCACAAAAGTTTTAACATTAATAAATACAACTGAACCATGAAATAAAAGATAAAATAAAGAAACAAATCACCTCTGTGAAGGCGTCCAGTGACTACAGTGCCACGTCCAGGTATTGAGTGCACAGACTCAACTGGCATAAGGAATGGCTTGTCCAACTCTCGAACTGGAGTAGGGATGAATGAATCCACTTCATCCAAGAGTTTTGAAATGGCATCAGCACCAATTTCTGGGCTTTTACCTTCCAAGGCACATAGAGCAGAACCTAAAATAAAACAGAAACTTATAGATCTCATTATTAGTAATTTTATTGCATTGTAAAAAGTTTTAGTTTTACAAAATAAATAATATTGTCAAACTTAAAGAGAAAAAGAACAATTGCATATTAATTTTTTTATAAACTAAAAATAATAGTATAAATGTACTATTATGAGGTCAGTTTGACTGTATAATTATATTTATTGCAACCCTTTTCAGTTACTAAAATAAAGTAAATGCTCCACAACAACATGACGTGTTAGAACAAACTTTTGGGGTGACCCATTGACCCCTAAATCACTGCAAATGGTATATAAAAATTATTGCCATTGAGTCATAAATATTATGTTTACCTTTAACGACTGGAATGTTATCACCATCATATCCCATCTCAGTCATCAGTTCTCTAATTTCCATTTCCACGAGTTCCACCATCTCTTCATCGGCAGCATCAACTTTGTTAATGAAAACAACAACATGTTGTATACCAATCTGCTTAGCGAGTAGCAAATGCTCCCTTGTCTGGGGCATTACACCATCAGTGGCAGCTACCACTAGAATTGCACCATCCATTTGCGCTGTACCAGTGATCATGTTCTGAAATTTTTTTATTATGTTTGAATTTGACATAACTATTATTCATGATATATCACAGGTATACTATTACTGTTAGGGGTTTATGTATGATATTATGTTTCATACATATTACATAATATGGTATTCATATAAATTAACTGCAATTTAATTTTTAAACCCCTATTACCTATAATTGTGACTTCAGAATGAAATCTAATTTTCCTTGATATTACATAATTATATACTTCCTTACATGTATATAATCAAGATTTCAAGTAATAACATGTCCATTAAAGTACATACAAATAACATCCGGTTTAATGACATATACAGTAATTACCTTAATATAATCAGCATGTCCAGGACAATCCGTATGTCCATAATGCCTCTGGTCAGTCTGGTATTCCACATGGGCCACGTTAATAGTAATACCACGAGCTTTCTCCTCAGGAGCATTGTCGATGTCTGAGTAACCTTTCTTCTGAGCAAGGTTGCGATCAGATAATACTGAAAAAGAACATAGCTAGCTAAAATATTTTTCCATAACTATTCTTTATTACTTTGATATTATTTCATATTCATATCATATCATATCAATCAATCAATCATAATGTTTATTGTGGAATGCAGGTACAATGAAACTCAGGTGTAACAGGTCAAATACAAATGGATCTCTGTATTCCCGTCACGACATACGGCATTAAGTGACCACATTTGACTAATGTTTTCAGAAAATTATATCTGTACAATGACCAGCTCAGCTGTAGTGTAAACAATTTGAATAGGCACAATATAATGGTCAATGGATATTATCGTAAAAGTCGAATTTAGGGTCTTTTGTATTTCTTAGAAACAAAACATACGTGCATATCCTAGAGTCAAAGCCCAAAAAAAACAATTATATTTATTTGTCTCAATAAGCACAAAATTTACGACCTACTTTATCTACTGCTGAAGCAGAAAAGTTAATTGATATGTCTATTGCAATTTGTGCACCAGCTATGGAGGATGATATTGTACAAGAAGTTCAAGAGGAAACTGATGAACAGCAAGACTATGAAAAACAATTTACAGTGCCAACTTTGAATGATGGTCTCAATGCTGTTAGTGTATCACAAAAGATTATTCTTTTTAATAAAGAGCTTCATTTGCAGGGAAATATAGTTTAATTTCGTACATGAATATATTTTTCTTATTAATACCTATGGATTTATATTATGTACCAACACATTCAATAATACCACTTCATTAAAAAAAACACCGGTAGATACAACTACTGGTTTTTACAACTAGATAAATATGAGTAGTCCCTTCGATGTTGTTATAACAGATTTTGACTGTAATACCTTTAGTAATGGCAGCAGTTAATGTTGTCTTTCCATGATCAACATGTCCTATTGTACCCACATTGCAATGTGGTTTATTTCTCTCAAATACCACCTTCTCAGCATAGTTCCTTCGCAGTACCAGGTTCAAGGGAGTCAACACTGGAAGGTTGTTGGTGCTTCGCAAATAGCATTGATTTTGCTTCAGTATAAGTTTCAAAGCTAAAACAAAGGTAATAATAGAGAAAATTAAGATTATAGAAAATAACCTCAAAAATTTTATCACTCAACACTCATGCCAATCAATATACCTATCAAGTTTTTGCATGGAACCAACACAACATTTATTAAATCAATATTAAATAATAAACACAAATTAATTTAATACATTAAAAAAAATTTATAAGTATACTTTTACATAATACTTTGCAAGATGTAAAGGTTATACTTAATACATACATAAATTTATAGTGGTACATTAAACAAAACTAATGCATGTATTAAGTTAATAATAAACTAAACGACGAAGCAATAACAATAAAAACCTAACTTACCGGGATTTACTAAGCTTTTAGCGAATGATATAGTCGCCATTCTTCTAGCGAGAAAATCAAACGAGGCTTAATTTAGCCGCACTTTTTCTAAGTAAATATATATTCAAACGTTAATGATGTAATTATTTTATCAGTTCAATAAATGTAGATTAAACGTGGGTTTGTAATACTTTTCTGTTTTTCTTTCACTTCCTGAATGAATTTATTGAATTTCAATTTTCTATCACAGAGTACTTAAACACTTTTTCAATATTTCTGATTCTGTAGTTTACCACAGAGTACTTAAACACTTTAATTATTATTATTAAAGTTTAGTCTATGGGGTTGCCATTTTCGGAATTTTGAGTTGCGATTGTGAATTTTTTTCAGCACCTCAATTTCGCCAAGTTTCAACGTCAACTGATTCTGCCATGGGCTAAAATAAGGGGCAAATCCTGCCAAAATGGCAGGATCGGGGATAGGGATGGCGATTCTTTCCAAAAAAGATCGATTTTAAATCGATCCGAATCGTAAGCTCATGTATCGATTCACAAAAAAATCGAGGTCTAAAAGATCGATTTCTGAAAAATCGATTTTTTTAAGTTTGCATATAAAATGTAAATATAAATCCATTTTATGAGAAACAAGAAAGATCACATAATAAATTATCTCTTATCAGTCAAATCAGTTTTTTTTAGTTCAGGGAATTCGATAATAACAATCATTTTTATTACCGTATCAAAGTCAAATCAGGTATGAAAGAAGACATTTATTTTCAAACTAAAAAAACAAATTCAAAATAATAGCATCAAAGTAAAAAATAAGAAGCGCTTTAGTTACTCTTTGTTACTTATTATTCCGTAACAAACACTACACCAAAAAAAGTAATTATTTCGCTAATCACAGTATAGTATAATATTACGATACAGTTTGCTTAGGTAAACAAATGAATGACGCAATATCAATCAATAAATACAAAAAGTCGTAGACTACAAACGTAACTTTTTTTTAATTAAATGGAAACGAAGAAAACTAAGCCATCTCGCGAGTTTTTGAGTGATTATGTTGGAAGGTTCTTCTTGATATGTCTGGACTTTGGAGGAGAGGGGCTATTCAAACACACTCACTTCATGATATACTATATTGTGAATACTGTATAATTACACTTTATAATAATATTATTTATAATGACATTACAAATTATGTCTACCACGGTTCGTGTCTCAGATAGAAGTCCTCTTGTCACAATAGAACACATTCTATTGTGACACTATTTAAATATATTAATATTCTAAAACACCTGACATATGTGCATGTGTTGCCTGCCAGTACAACACCCTACACAATTAAAACTCCTACACACCCCCTCAACACTTGCACACATTTAACCCCCTGTATATAGTTTAATACATTATACCAAAACCACACAACTCACAAAACTAACTTTCATAAATTAACATTACCTTCCATACATGCCTAATTATACATTCAGATCTCACAACCACTTACATTCAATTACTTCCACCTAACTCCATTTCAATTCAGCCAACAACTATCAATTCAACCTTTCAAACTGAATACCAACTTTAATGTTTCTACTATTAATCCTTTCTCACTTGTCCAACTCATACTCGACAAAACATGTACTTTCATTCAACTATATAACGTCAAGAACCTTAACTTCTTGACTCGCCACATAAAACATCAATAACTATACTCATCTTAAACTCCTTCTCGACTCCATACATAAAACAAAATTTATTTAAAAATATCTCCTTCTCAACCACTCAATACATACAAATATCTTATAATAATCTTAAACTCCTTCTCGACTGCTCACTACATAAACTTCTATAAGTTTATTTAAATACCTCAAACTCCTTCTCGACACCTCACAGCATAAACTTCCATAAGTTTATTCAAATACCTCAAACTCCTTCTCGACACCTCACAGCATGAACTCTAAAGTTCACTTAAAACCTACTACTCCAATTACTCAATAATAAGTCAACTTCAAATTAAATAAATAAACAAAACATCAATCCCATCCACCATTGCCATTCACACTCAACCAGTCAAACTCAACACTCATAAACTACTAAATACAATTCCACATAAATTTAGACTCAACACCCGAATTCGAAGAACACATACAACCTTTCACTATCCCTTACAATCTTTCACTTCCCACATTTTCTCACTTATATCCAAATATCAACAGAAATTATTTTATTATAAATATCAAAAAACAAAATTCTAAATAATTATTAAAACAAAACAACAATAAAACAAAACTATAAAAGAGACATAAAAGGATTTTAAAACTCGTGTAATTATACTTTCTATCAAATATTATTGACTTCTTGTGACTATTGTTTTTATGATGTTCAATCAATGAACAATTACGATGAACAATTACATACACTTACTTCACCCCCTTAATTGTTTATTTATTGAAATTACCAACACCCCCTTAATTATTGAATTATCCTTGTCTCTTTTTTTTAGTTATATTTATTGTTGTAAACAACATTTAAATTCCCCTATAAAACTTATATACTAACAAATTTTATAACCATTTCTTACGTAGCCAATCAGTATACCCTTCTTGAAACGATCATCAAGCTTTTTCAATCCAAAATTTATTTTAAAATATGCAGTTGAGCCAAATTCTTCTCTTTCATCCATATCCTCATTACTTCTCGAATTTTCCACCAGATTTTCATTTGTTAAAATGCTATCATTTGTTCCATTTTCATTTGATTCATTAGAATTTATTCCATTTTCAATTGTTCCGCTGTCAATTGTTTCATCTTCATTTGTTTCACTAAATATATCTGTTTCTCGAATATTTACAATTCTTTCTCTTTCTTCTCGATTTTCATTTCTTCCTCTATTATTTCTCCTTATACCAACATCTTCTTGAACTTCATTAATTCCATTTCTATCATTTCTTCCTATATCACCTTCTCGAATTACGTTGACTCCATTACTATTATTTCCCCCAATATCACCTTCTCGAACTTCTCTGACTTCATCTTCACGATTATATTCATTTGTGTTTTCCTTTATTTTCCAATTTTTTCTTCATTTAAACTATTTATTTTAATACCTTTTGAGTCCAGGAATAATTGTATTAATTTTCTCCACACTTTGTAATTACTTTTATTTGTAAACGGTTTAATTTTTATCGAATCCATCACTGGTTGCTATGCTTATTTGTATATAAACAACTGGTATCCAAGGTTATAATGTAGGCTATGTAAATCACTGGTTTTTCAATAAATTTTAATCTTTTAATATTCTGGGCCCATAACCTGTTGGAAGGTTCTTCTTGATATGTCTGGACTTTGGAGGAGAGGGGCTATTCAAACACACTCACTTCATGATATACTATATTGTGAATACTGTATAATTACACTTTATAATAATATTATTTATAATGACATTACAAATTATGTCTACCACGGTTCGTGTCTCAGATAGAAGTCCTCTTGTCACAATAGAACACATTCTATTGTGACACTATTTAAATATATTAATATTCTAAAACACCTGACATATGTGCATGTGTTGCCTGCCAGTACAACACCCTACACAATTAAAACTCCTACACACCCCCTCAACACTTGCACACATTTAACCCCCTGTATATAGTTTAATACATTATACCAAAACCACACAACTCACAAAACTAACTTTCATAAATTAACATTACCTTCCATACATGCCTAATTATACATTCAGATCTCACAACCACTTACATTCAATTACTTCCACCTAACTCCATTTCAATTCAGCCAACAACTATCAATTCAACCTTTCAAACTGAATACCAACTTTAATGTTTCTACTATTAATCCTTTCTCACTTGTCCAACTCATACTCGACAAAACATGTACTTTCATTCAACTATATAACGTCAAGAACCTTAACTTCTTGACTCGCCACATAAAACATCAATAACTATACTCATCTTAAACTCCTTCTCGACTCCATACATAAAACAAAATTTATTTAAAAATATCTCCTTCTCAACCACTCAATACATACAAATATCTTATAATAATCTTAAACTCCTTCTCGACTGCTCACTACATAAACTTCTATAAGTTTATTTAAATACCTCAAACTCCTTCTCGACACCTCACAGCATAAACTTCCATAAGTTTATTCAAATACCTCAAACTCCTTCTCGACACCTCACAGCATGAACTCTAAAGTTCACTTAAAACCTACTACTCCAATTACTCAATAATAAGTCAACTTCAAATTAAATAAATAAACAAAACATCAATCCCATCCACCATTGCCATTCACACTCAACCAGTCAAACTCAACACTCATAAACTACTAAATACAATTCCACATAAATTTAGACTCAACACCCGAATTCGAAGAACACATACAACCTTTCACTATCCCTTACAATCTTTCACTTCCCACATTTTCTCACTACAAATAAAAGTAATTACAAAGTGTGGAGAAAATTAATACAATTATTCCTGGACTCAAAAGGTATTAAAATAAATAGTTTAAATGAAGAAAAATTGGAAAATAAAGGTAAATTTATCATATTCAACCTTTCAAACTGAATACCAACTTTAATGTTTCTACTATTAATCCTTTCTCACTTGTCCAACTCATACTCTACCAAACATGTACTTTCATTCAACTATATAACGTCAAGAACCTTAACTTCTTGACTCGCCACATAAAACATCAATAACTATACTCATCTTAAACTCCTTCTCGACTCCATACATAAAACAAAATTTATTTAAAAATATCTCCTTCTCAACCACTCAATACATACAAATATCTTATAATAATCTTAAACTCCTTCTCGACTGCTCACTACATAAACTTCTATAAGTTTATTTAAATACCTCAAACTCCTTCTCGACACCTCACAGCATAAACTTCCATGAGTTTATTCAAATACCTCAAACTCCTTCTCGACACCTCACAGCATGAACTCTAAAGTTCACTTAAAACCTACTACTCCAATTACTCAATAATAAGTCAACTTCAAATTAAATAAATAAACAAAACATCAATCCCATCCACCATTGCCATTCACACTCAACCAGTCAAACTCAACACTCATAAACTACTAAATACAATTCCACATAAATTTAGACTCAACACCCGAATTCGAAGAACACATACAACCTTTCACTATCCCTTACAATCTTTCACTTCCCACATTTTCTCACTTATATCCAAATATCAACAGAAATTATTTTATTATAAATTTCAAAAAAAAACAAAATTCCAAATAATTATTAAAACAAAACAACAATAAAACAAAACTATAAAAGAGACATAAAAGGATTTTAAAACTCGTGTAATTATACTTTCTACTATCAAAATATATTATTGACTTCTTGTAAATATTGTTTTTATGATGTTCAATCAATGAACAATTACATCCACTTACTTCACCCCCTTAATTGTTTATTTATTGAAATTACCAACACCCCCTTAATTATTGAATTATCCTAGTCTCTTTTTTTAGTTATATTTATTGTTGTAAACAACATTTAAATTCCCCTATAAAACTTATATACTAACAAATTTTATAACCATTTCTTACGTAGCCAATCAGTATACCCTTCTTGCAACGATCATCAAGCTTTTTCAATCCAAAATTTATTTTAAAATATGCAGTTGAGCCAAATTCTTCTCTTTCATCCATATCCTCATTACTTCTCGAATTTTCAACCAGATTTTCATTTGTTAAAATGCTATCATTTGTTCCATTTTCATTTGATTCATTAGAATTTATTCCATTTTCAATTGTTCCGCTGTCAATTGTTTCATCTTCATTTGTTTCACTAAATATATCTGTTTCTCGAATATTTACAATTCTTTCTCTTTCTTCTCGATTTTCATTTCTTCCTCTATTATTTCTCCTTATACCAACATCTTCTTGAACTTCATTAATTCCATTTCTATCATTTCTTCCTATATCACCTTCTCGAACTACTCTGACTTCATCTTCACGATTATATTCATTTGTGTTTTCCTTCTTTACAATATCAAATTAAAATCATATACCAAATCTAATTTTCCAAAAATATTTTCAATTGTATCTACATTAATTATATTATGTAAATCTTTTTCTTCAATACAGTTGAATATGATGAATTTACCTTTATTTTCCAATTTTTCTTCATTTAAACTATTTATTTTAATACCTTTTGAGTCCAGGAATAATTGTATTAATTTTCTCCACACTTTGTAATTACTTTTATTTGTAAACGGTTTAATTTTTATCGAATCCATCACTAGTTGCTATGCTTATTTGTATATAAACAACTGGTATCCAAGGTTATAATGTAGGCTATGTAAATCACTGGTTTTTCAATAAATTTTAATCTTTTAATATTCTGGGCCCATAACCTGTTGGAAGGTTCTTCTTGATATGTCTGGACTTTGGAGGAGAGGGGCTATTCAAACACACTCACTTCATGATATACCTACTATATTGTGAATACTGTATAATTACACTTTATAATAATATTATTTATAATGACATTACAAATTATGTCTACCACGGTTCGTGTCTCAGATAGAAGTCCTCTTGTCACAATAGAACACATTCTATTGTGACACTATTTAAATATATTAATATTCTAAAACACCTGACATATGTGCATGTGTTGCCTGCCAGTACAACACCCTACACAATTAAAACTCCTACAGATTAACCCTTTAATCGGCAACACCGTAATATTACACATACAGATACATTCCACTAATTGTAAATAATTTTATGGTTTTTACCAAAAAATAAATCGAATGGCGATTTTCAAGGGTGATATATCGATTCACTGGATCGATTCAGTACTGAGTATCGATTTAAAAAAATCGATCTTTTGGGCATGAAAAATCGATTATTCGATTAATCGATCTCAGATCGCCATCCCTAATCGGGGATCCTGCCACTTGGTCACCTGACATGTACTCTATTGGGGATTTCAGAAATAAACATACACTGCGACCAACTTATCTGTGAACTGAGGGAGGGCGCTGTCGAACGCATTGGACCAATCACTGGGACGCAATTCGAGACGTAGTAAATGTCAATGTCATTCATTGACATTAACACAAAGAACTTATGAATGGGGCAGCATTAGTTCCAATTTTCGCCATTTCACAGATAAGTTGGGCGCACTGTAATAAAGTACTCTGTGGAATAAACCCATGAGGATGATACTTGTAAAATTACAAACAAGTCCACAGGGATGTTTATTGCTTGGCTTGATTGCTGTTACATTCCTCTACTGTACTATAATCTATACATATAAATAAAATTGGAGTGTCTGTTTGTAATATTAAAATAACCGCTTTTTACTAAGTGCATTCGATTCTATACACGGTACATAATACATTTGGATACATTTGCATTTGGATGTATACATGGTACATAATTATACCAAAACAATTTTTGTCTGTTTAGGCTAATCTCTGAAATGGCTGGACCGATTTTGAGGGGACTCTGGCAGATAGCTGATGTAACAAGGATAACTTGGGCTACTTTTATTTTATAGCATGTTTCAGAACAACGTCAGCCAGGTCAGCTAGTCAAGAACTATAATTTATTAATGTACAAAATGCATACAAGCTCTTGAATAAAATTAACAATATAGCATCAGAACATATTGTCAAATGTTATCTAGCTTTCAACCAAATTGTAAATATAGTTTATTACTAACTTAGGATTAGTACTGAAATAATCCATATTGCAGTAATTTCTTAATAAATAAAATATCATTCAATGTCTTTCACATTTATTCAAAAAGTATCATCACAATTTCACAGTGAAATATTACCAGGTTTTATATGCAACTAAACAATATCAGAAATAAATAGGTTTGAAATTGATATGGACACTAAAACTTCCAAAAATGTAATAGCAATGGCTGGAAAATTTAGGACATTATATTTTCAACTTTTCAAAGATTAAAGCATACAGTACAATATCAGTTACAGATTGGAACTATCACTAGTTTAGATCCAGTAAGATCTATTCTCACAAAGATCTTACCTTAGTAATACTAATACATACTACTAAATGTTTAATGCAAAACAAGTTTCATCACAGTACAAAATAGATTATTGGTATGAACTCCCAGTTAGTATATTACAAAAGCTATGATTATTATTGAAATATATGAATTAGGAAAGGAAATAGATGGCTGTACAATGAAAATGAACATATTGAAATTTACTTCTTACAAATCATAATATTTGATGCATTTCTTTTTTTTTTTTGTAAATGTATTCTGATTCTAATAATGTAATATTAAGCTCACAAAATATTTGAAACCTAATGGAATGAAGTTTAAAGAACACTGCATACGCATGCCATTATGTATATTTATCCGCATTAATTTAGACCACAACAATGATAGGGCACTGGGATTGTTTTTACAAGTCTTCATCCTCTTCGGGGAGAGCCGTGTCTTGCGCTTCTTTGAGATCCTTCTCGATTTGGTTCTGCCATTGAGGGTCCATTGTAACCTCTGGTGGCACCAGTGCAGGCATGGCAACAAACTCCAAATTACCATCACCAATCAATTTCCTTGCTAACCATAGGAAAGGCTTTTCGAAGTTGTAATTTGACTTGGCAGAGATGTCATAATACTGAAACAAAGAAATACAATAATTAGTGTAAGTAAACGGATCTGAATACTTTTAAGGAATGATTGTAGAAGTAACAAATAAATATTGTGTAATAAAATTAACAATTACATGAGGCAAATAGTAAGCAACTAACCTGTAAATTCTTTTTCCTGTGGAACACAATAGTTTTTGCTTTAACTTTTCTATCCTTGATGTCCACTTTGTTTCCACACAGAACTATTGGAATGCCTTCACATACTCGCACTAAGTCTCTGTGCCAGTTGGGGACGTTTTTGTAGGTGACACGAGAGGTCACATCGAACATAACGATAGCACATTGTCCCTGAATATAGTAGCCATCTCGTAATCCGCCAAACTTTTCTTGCCCTGCTGTGTCCCACACGTTGAATCTGATCGGCCCACGGTTAGTGTGGAACACCAAGGGATGCACTTCGACACCTAATGTCGCTACGTATCTTTTCTCGAACTCTCCAGTCAAGTGCCGTTTAACGAATGTTGTTTTGCCAGTACCACCATCTCCTACCAGCACGCATTTGAATGTGGGCATATCATCTGCCATTTTTAAATGATTTTGTTTTCTTCACCTCTGTAGAGTAAAAAAATGTATGGTTAAAAACTTCGCCAAAAATTGACATGACGCACCACTTGAACTGTATGTTTTGTTACAGGATGCTGAAGTAATGTATCATTAACGAGAAGGAACAAATCGTATTGCACTAATGACAGAATTATTAAATAAACGAAGTAAACAGAAAATGACAAGTTAAAAATTCTTTCAAGTTTTACACCAAATGGCGCTCAACCATCCTCACAGGAATTTAGCTCGATGGTACCGAACACAAATTAGAAATACACTTAAACTACGTTAATGATACAAAAAATAAATTCACCAATATAAACTTATTAATACATAGATTTTAATAACTTCACATTAAAACACGAATTACCGAGATTATCTAAGAATTTTGAGATTTAACTCTGTGCTCCTTTAAGTCGTTACGGCCCACAATGGCGTCACTTGATTAAACGGAAGATTTCACTGACAGTGACCGGCGCACTGACACTAGTAGTCAACTGAACACCTAATAATGTTTTACTGAAAAAGTTTTATTATATTTTAACGTCCTAGCAAAGTTAAATTTTAACATTTAAAATCCAAAAATAAATAAATAATAAACCATTTAATACATTTTTTAAGCAAAGTGATATAACTAGTTAATAAGTTTATAAACGACTTATACACTTAAAACTGTTTTATCGACATCTTTTTGACGTCATGATCTTTGGGTCTGCAATAGCGCCACCTACAACTTTTTGAAAAATCTTCACTTCAGTAGATTGACGGATAGTACAGAAGTTTCGGTTCGTTCGTTCGTCGTATCGATTTTTTGAGTGAAGTGAACTAGTGTTCGTGTCCTTTAGTTTAGTGACGTTTGTAGAAAAATATCTGTGAATGGGATTGTGTAACAAGATAAAACGATTACTTGGTGTGTGATTTTCTTTAAAGGATGACGAAGGACAGGTTAGCGGCGCTTCAGGCGGTAAGCTGTTATCTCTTTCCTCTCAATTTCTGCTATAACCAATGGGTTTTTTATGACCTCGAAATTGCAAAGAAATGGCATTGAAAACACACGCCTTGCCGTTGTTTCATCGAATGTGCAGGGATTTAAAGAATTCCCCTTGTAATACTTGCTAAAACAATCTAATTGGATTCATTTTCTGGTCGCCCCACCCGTAAGGCCGTAACTCCTTCAATGAAATATACGATAGGTGTCGGTCTGTCATTGAAGCGAGACAAAGTTAAGTTCCGCATTCGAATCCCCTGTTATCGATATTTTATCAGCATTTTGGAATGTTTGGCTTGTTGATCAAACAATTTAAAATGTGGAATTTATATTCTACTTGTCATACCTATGCTTTTATTTTCTACCCACACAATAGGATTTTTAGCAAGTAAAATTTTACTTACTTGAAATAATATCTCTTTAACAATTCATTGACAGTGGCTATTCAATCCAATTATAAAAATATTTGAAACAATTTCTGAAGAAGAATGCTTCTTCTATGACAGTGTTGAAGTATCCCCCTGGAATTTCAAATACTTAGGTAGTTTACTCCATTCCAAGTTATTTTCTTGTTGGTGAAACAGATTATAAATAATGGATAAGTTGAAGGAAATTAGTGTTAAATTATAGCTCTTCAAAAAACAAGATACTCCTACATTTTAATATTTAGTAGAGTTCTACCATATTGTTAGTTTTCATGTATGACAAATGGAGATACATTTACAAGTGGAACTTCTTAGTTATCTCAGAGATAACTGGATGGTATCTGCTTTCATCATACTAAATATACTGGAGCATATCAGTACTGTTATCAAAATGACAGCCTCTGACATATTTTGTATGATAAGATGTTTGCTGAAATTACTCTCATTACATAAATAGGTACTATGCATAGATGGAAAAATATTATAAAAAAGAATCTTTCATTTTGAATTTGAAATCATATTATTTTTAGCTACATTGTGCAATAAATGCCGTAACAGAGACTTATGAACTCAATTAATTCAGTTCTATAATACAGAATTAGCATAGATTATGTCATTTAAATTCACTTGATAGTTGGTTTCGCTGCAGGCATTTGATGTGAAAAACTACTGTTCTATATCACTATACAACCTTCATAATAAATTCTATTTACATTAGATACTTATTTTATTTAAGTTTAATAAACCCAAATTTATTTTAGTGGCACAAAAGTTGGTTTTGCGGTTTGCAGTGTTGGAACTTGGCAATAACATACTAATATTCATAATTCAGCCATGGCCATAATCTGCCAGAGGCCTTTGCCATTTACATGATTTCTAACGACTAATGGAGGAATGGTTGTTACGAGAAAACAAGTAATT
Organism: Thymelicus acteon; assembly: GCA_951805285.1. Classification (NCBI taxonomy): domain Eukaryota; kingdom Metazoa; phylum Arthropoda; class Insecta; order Lepidoptera; family Hesperiidae; genus Thymelicus; species Thymelicus acteon. Next base: position 6,218,104 of record OX638217.1, read on the forward strand.
AGATGTTCAAATAATTTGAGAAATAATTAGGTACTTACTTTATAGATTAAACTATAACAGGTTAAACCCTAAGAATACAAAAATATATTTGAGTCATTGATCTTAAAATTCAAGAACATAATTTAACAAATGACCTGATATTCTCGGGTTTCCCATATTTCTTTACTTCCTTTTCCTTCTAGCAATTGTTTCAAGTATAATGCCATAGAATTTGTGTAACCCAAACTGTGCATAGTTCTTATCTTACCCTATTTATTAATTTTCTCTGCATTCTATGTGTACCCAAAATTAGTAATGGGTAATTAATGGGTTGAAAACATTGTTATATAATTATATGTACACTAATTTAAAAATTGTTTTGGTAGATATAGGGATATTATTGCTGCTATTGTGATATGATATATAATAATGTGATATAATGGGTTTGACAAATCCCTGCGCTGATTCCACATTCATTAATTATGATCATAAGGACTGATGACTATATCCTCCTTAAATTAGATACTTACTTATGCTTTATGAATCACTATTACGAGGCAAGATCATGTTCTATAGTTGTTAGGTATATGGTTTTGTATAATTGCTGCAAATGTCTTATCAAGTTAAGATCACTTCTAGTTACAGGGGTATTAATTGTTGTTGTCAAAGTCCATTTTAATCCTGTTTCTTCTCTCTGTATAAGAATGTTAGTGATATTGCTAGATTACTACATATTTTTTCCACTAAGTATTTTCTTCAATTCATAATTATGTCCTTTTGATTGTAGGTATGAAAATCTGAATTTTACTAAGAAAAAAATAACCAACTTCAAAATAACTCAAAAACTCCTCATCAGATTAAGTTAAAATTTAAGTGGGACATGACATGACAAGCACCAGCTTTCGATAAAAAAAAAGAATCATCAAAATCGGTTCACCCAGTCGAAAGTTCTAAGGTAACAAACATAAAAAAAAAATACAATCGAATTGAATACCTCCCTTTTTGAAGTCTGTTAAAAATGTCCATGAAACATGTAATTCGGGTAGGGGATAAGATTTATAATCTATGCTGTATTCAAGCATACCAATTACCAGCTATTAGATTTAGCCCATATTATTTTATTTTACTGGTAATGTAGACCTTGGTGTATTTTCGTCGTCGGTGAATACGTAACATCAGATAGGTAGCCTTAGCCTTAAGCATATAAAAACCTTCAAGTGACAAACTGATCAGATTAGCCTCTGCTTAATAACCTGTACGTTTCGCGTGCAGTTGGTACGGTTGATGGTTGTTCTGTTACTTATCAGCTGACGAAGCCAGCATCCGGCGCGGCGGCCTCGCGTGTTGACTCATAAACATCCGTCATACTGACATCATCAATCTTAGGACTCTAGTTGTACACTGTAATTAATAAAATTCATAATATTGTGAACTTTCACTGAATAAATACTAATTATAAAGGTACATAAAGATTTATGTTATGAACATAATGATTGTGAATCCATTAGTAGTCTTATTACTCAGCGTCGTTTGAGTATCTATTTGTTTTGTCAAGGCGATGATAATATAGCATCATTACGTGAAAACCAATTACTTATCTATGTTAATGTATTTAAATTTTTAATCATCTGTTGTATTAGGATTTACAATCTTATTACGTCCAGCAAAGCAGGACCGTTTTATCTACTTAATGATTCTATTATAGTTAAATGGGTCGTTCATTAAATAGATCTTGTGAAATTACGGGGTAATCTGTAGAAATTACTCACCATCTTTCCCTAATAAATCATGATGTACCCAGCGGGATTCAGTATAAAAACGGATGAAGCAATATCGCAAGGTCCCTCTTGTTAGTCATGTTTGAAACCATACCGAAATCATCAATGAATGAAGTTTCGGTGGCGATATCACGTATCCGGCACTTAGTAATTACATCTTGCCATCAAATGGCCTATCTCTCTATTTCTTAGTGATTTGAGCTTAGTAGCAAGTATAATTTGAACTTAGTAGCAGTTTTGATCATAACTGCTACTAGTTATGATTTGTGATGTAAGTATATGATCACGAAGATGATTGTATTTTTAAAAATCAAGCCCCTAGTGGCGAAAGTTATTAGTAGCAATTTGAATTGCCACATTGCCAGTGTTGACCTTTGAATATCAGACATGGTTTCTATTGACGCTTTGCTCGGTATGTAGCTACACGAGTACACGACCGAATATGAAACAATAGAATCCAATGACGTTTCAGGTTACAGACGTAGTTCACAAAATGAGCCTGTTTAACGGCCGGTCTCAATAATGTACTAACAGATGGAAGACTGTCGATAGGGCTACCATTAGTATGTTATCTGTCATATTTGTCAATTTTTGCGTCTGAAAAATTTACAAGTATGACAGATAACATACTAATGGTAGCCCTATCGACAGTCTTCCATCTGTTAGTACATTATTGAGACCGGCCGTAAGTGGTAACGAGCAAATCATGTAAGTAAGTCAAAGAATCGTAACCAGAAATTAAAACTTCTCGAATCCATAGGTCGTTAACGATGAGGAAAAGGATTTATTCTTGATACTAACCAACGTAGAGTCAACTTACCCTGATGATGCTCCGTTTGGGGGCGAAACTCCTGTTGGTGCAGGCGGTGTAGTGCATGTTTCCGATGTAAGGGGCCACGCATGTCCTCAACTAGGGACTTATATACCATCGTACGTGTTAATTGCATACGTTGAATTTGAATATTAAAAGGGTTCTCATGCGTAAAATAGTTTCCATGAACTTTCTGTTTTTAAACTTCTGCCTCTACTGTCGTTTTAAAATAACAGGTGACGTTAATACTTCATATTATGCACAGTGAAAATGTTTACCTTCTGGCTCTACTAATGAGGAGAATTTCTTGCGTAGCATTTAAACAACCGCCCGCATACACATGCAATTCAAATGACTTAACAAGCCACCTACTATAATTCTAATTAATAATATTAAGTACATACAAGACATTGTCCATTCTGAAAGGCATAGTTTCACGAAATAGAATTAAGGTTAATACGTAACGCCTGCAGTGGCGAAGGCGACACCTAATCTGAATTTCTAACGAGACACGTATCTACGAGGAGACATTTATTCTGAACAAAACAGGTGTTGCTTCTTTATCATACAAGTACCCTTGAAGATAAAGTGATAAGTAAATTACGTTTCTTTCGCTCTCCCGCTAACTTTCCTGTTTTTCCTTATAACTTTTAACTTCTTTCTCAACTTTCTTGATTGCCTGTGTGTTTTATACCCTTATACAAAAAGGCTGTTTGATCAAGCGCAGTGTAAAACAAAATTGTTTCAGTATGGATTTAACTAATAGGGAAAGAAATTTAAGACACGGATCTCCTAATTGAGGAGGCCTATAGAGGCTAGACTGCTAGAGTGTACAGTACCATGCTGCTCTAAAGCATATTTGTGGAGGATTTTAGATATCCTCATACTGCTCAATTTAAGCCGGCTCCGTAAGTACTGGCATGGAACACTTAGTGAACCTTCATATTCATTTATATCTTTATGTTAGCATGCAAATATCGCTTGGAAGCGCTCCGAAAGCCTCCCACACAGCTTAACGACGATCCTTATCATGCCTTTCGATGGTCAGTGACATCATCGTCACACGCATCGGGCAATGAGCTCTTCGTTTCTATCCCATTGAACGAAACCATCTCAAAACCTTGATTTGTGGATAATAAGTTCCAAAACTTTATTGAAAAGGTTCTTAGGTTTTTACCTGAGCTCCTGATGATAATTAAGCTGTAATATCAGTTTTTAATTACCTTGGTACTAAAATTGAAAAGAAATGTTGAGACTACATTCTAGCCCCTAAGTCTATTTTTGCTTGATGGATAATATGGAAGGTAATAATATATCACATACAAGACTTATGGGGAAGCGGTATGAATAGAGCATTATTGTCATGACCCCGACGTCACACGCACTCGAACAGCTGATTCACATCTCAGGTCAGGTAGGTTTTATTTTTATGTAGCAGCTGTCTTACACTGTGCTACATGGTCTTTTTTAACATCGTAGAATAAGTTTTCATTTTAAGTTTGCAAATACTTTGAGTGACTCTAGCTGTATTATTTTGAAAATTTAATTTAATATGGTATTTAGTGTAGCGCTATTTGGGTACTCATTTGAGTACTTTGAGTGGCTCTAGCTGTATTATTTTAAAAATGTAATGTAATGTGGTATTTAGTGTAGCGCTATTTAGGTACTCATGGACCATGGTTATTGTGATGTGCACCTCAAGGGTGACTCAAACTAGACAAAATTGTGATTCATCCAACTCCAAATCAACTCAAATTGGCGTGACGTCCTTAAAAATTCACGTAAAAATATGCATATATTAAAAAGTCGTTATTTGGCTTATATAAGGAGAAAATCGATGCGTGGAACTAACAAGTGTTGTTAGAAAAGCGCAAGCAAAATTGCTCACTGCAGATGTTATCTTGGTTTAGTTACGTGCGTTAACTGTAATTAAAACTTAAACTTCCTTGTATTGTCTTATTCTGTTAAACGGGTAAAGTCGACGAATTTTAATTTATTATCAAGTTATCAGTACTGTAAGCGTAATGAAATGTACCTCTGTTATTTAATTAATGACTGCAATAATTACTGTAATAAACTGGGCAAGTGGGTGTCAGGTTACGTGCATTGGAGGGTTCCGAAGTAGTAAGTTTATCGAATATTACTCATTAACTACTTATGCTAACATAGCCGTCATACGAGTATAACCTATTTTTGAGATTTTTTTCATTTGTCCAAATCCAACCATTTAGCTGGCAGGAGAGGGGAACACATGACTCTAACCAAAATTAGCACTTTAAAGTCAAATATTTTGCAAACTGATCCCTAAATCCAAAAATGGTCTTAGAAGACCCATAATATTTTTGAAGGACCTTTTCAACGATATGTACGACTTGTAGGGAGGTACCCTGAAAAAAAATAATGTTTTTCAGTATTTTATTTTACGAATCTAGAGTTTTAATAAACATGTATAATATGCCAAATTACAACTTTCTAGCATTAAGGCCCTCGGCGCTTGGCTTCGGACAGACGGATTGACAGACGGACGGACATCACGAAACTATAAAGGTTCCGATTTTTCTTCGGAACCCTAATGACTTAAAAACAGATTTAAAAAATACAAACCTACTTCATACTTTTTGGTGAACAAGAGGTACCCAACCCACGTTCTCCCGAAATGTGGTACTCACCGTGAATGTGAAAGTCTTAAAAGTCATCCGTCAACTGTCTTTCAACTATTTCCTGTGGGCAAGACAATGCACAGGAGCTGATTCCGCCCGGGATTAGTTCCGAGATAAACTTTCCTGGAAGTTGGTCGTGTAAGTCGGACGGGACGTTGATTAATTACTTGGAAAATTAACAAACTTCATTATATGGAGAGAGAGACATTTGAAACTTTATTGAGTACACACAATTAAGAGATATAATGAGTGTGGTTAGTTTAGTGATGTTAGCAAAATGCGTGGTATTTTTTGATGACTTTCAGCCACAGCTTTTAGCTGTTTCATTTACTTAGGTACATAGGTAGGTACATATTTGATGCTATGAATATTACTGCCGAACTTAAAGTAAATGCTTATAATTCATCTTTTTATTCTTATTGTTAGCTAACTAAATTTTGCTAAATGGATCTTTACAGATCAAAATAATAAACTTTATAATATTTTAGTTTAAGCACGCTACATTTACTATCAAGCGTTTTTATTGGGACTTATTCCATAAGATATGTCCACGGGAATCAGATACATAATTTATTATCTCGCTGTTTATATTTCTTAGTAAGTACCTACCTATTTTTCTTAAGAAGTGTCCTCGGATTTAAGATTATATACAAGTAATTTAAGTAAGTAGCTGTTAAAAACTTCCTTATGTCTAACTAGTTCTATTATATTAAGTTTTTTGTGTTAATATGTTTGGCACTTTTCCAAATTATGTCTGCAATGTGCGAGTTTCCCCGAGGTCACTGGTACGAGCTTGTTATTACAAGCCAAACTACTTCAATAAAATATTATTTATTACTTTATTACATTGTCTAGTCTAGTCTTATAATTTTGCTTATCAGTGACCTTAAACTGATTCGAGTCCATCCTCCAAAGCCTCGAGCACAGACGGTGTTGTCAGCCTCTCGGTATTGTATAGGTTTTTGGAGAGTGCGTACAGGAATTACATGACTTACATAATTCCTTCTTCCTTCCCCTTTCCGTCATCGACGTCCCGACGCACGGTAGGTATTCAACTAAACTTAGTACAAACCAGATACGAATCTAGAACCCTTCCGCTCAAAAGGCAGTATCGTTATAATAACACAAAGTGAAATTTCATACTTATTTTCACTAGAACAAATTGCCATTAGAATATATTTAAAAATAATGGGTATAAATAAGTGTACAGTGTTAATGAAATGTTAATTTAACTTCGAAATCCCAACGGATGCCATTGCATCGGAAACGTCAGTGAACAATGAACATGCATAAGCTATCGTGTTTGCAGTTTGCACGTTCGTATATTATGTTACCTCGGTATACGTACGTTACGGTTACGTTCACTGAGTATGTCGAGCTCTAGTTGGATACGGCACGAGTGTTTGTGTTTCCTCAGAGTCCCAATTTAGGGAGTTGCGGTGTGACTCGGCACAAATGGCGCCTTATTTGAACAAGTATACGTTTTCAAACTTTTATTTGATTAAATTGTCAAATTTTATTGCAAAATTTTCCGTAAGATGCAATCAATGTGAGACCAAGGCAAAGTTCCCTTTGAGCACTAGTCCAATTAATGGGGCAGTGAAGCAATGACAATATCTTGAAATTGATGTTATCTTTACCACCAGAATGAATCCCTATCGTATTTAGTATTTACAAATACCGTGGTGGTTTTTCTTTACTTGTAGTGTAGTCTTTCGTCAGATGTAGTGTAAGAGATCCAAGCAAGCATATTCACCGCAGACCACTTTACATTAAGTACCCATGCTCCCTGTTTGTCGATTAATTAAAAAAATCTTTTTAAGAAATCTCCGTATCAAATTTTACGACAAAATCGCTTTAATTAACCCACACGACTGGCTTGATTTGACTTTTGCGATCGTCCGTGGTCAACAGTGGGCGGATAATCAATTAATATCTGTATTTATAAAGAATCGGCGTAAACGGGATGATACGAAATTACTTTTATGATCTATCATCCATAATAATGAGTAATATCATACGATTCATAAGCCGTAATATAAGAGTCGAGCGTTAGAAGGTACTCTTCATATTTTGCCCGAAATACTTGGTTTAATAAATAATGTGGGAGCGTGGCCGTGTTGGTGCTTTGATACATTTGCTGATACTTTTTACATTGAAGTTTGTTTTTGGACATTACTTAAACAACCCCTTTAAACCCCAATTTGAATCCTTTTAAGAGTTCACCATTATGTTCTCAAAGGTGTATGTATTTGGCCAGCGTGGTATACTATGACCAGTACATGGGATACCCTTTGGGTTGCGTTTACAGATAAAAAATTGTATGAGAAGTTTCAAACCCTAAATCTATATGGAATTTGCAGTCGTGAACAAATTTCACACTGGCGTCCATTACGATTATTGAATAAAAACTCTGTTATTTATTCATAAAGTTGCCGTTCATTTGCTTATATCACTTATTTACGGCACAATATGTTACTGGCTGTTTATTTATTGGGCCGATCCGCATATGAACTTTTTAATCCCTCGCGGGGTAATAAATAACAATGATCGCGTCGTTCAACACATCTGGATTGATTGTCCGTTTTTGCATACATTATGAGAATTTCCCTGTGTACCTACAGGCTATGTGGCTGTATTACAGTAGTGCAGTCTTACTGAAATTGGGTTATGTTCCCGAATGAATACTGGCTGCTTGGTAGGGGTAAAGCGTAAGCGGTTTTATGTCTAGAAAATAGCTTTTGAGTGATCTAAAAATGTCAACCATGAGCAAGACTTTCTAATACAATTCCAAATACCTTTTCTAAATATTAAAACAGAATTGTCTGTATGTCTGCTTGAACGCGGTAGCACGTCATCCTTGGAACGCTTTGGTAATAAATAAATAAATAAATAAATAAATAAATAAACGCTAACACACTCATACCAATATTGGTAATGCCAATGTCATCCGGCGATCGCATTGAGTACCATACAAAGGGCCTTGTCTTTACGTCTGGCTAGTCTGGCTATCCTGTATAAAAATATAAATTTATTACTACGCGGGTTTCGTGTCGTTTTTACCAACAGATTAAATTATTACTGGGGCAAGTGTGGTACTGAATAGGTAAATATGAGTAATTGTTTTGGTATTAATATGAAACGTGTGATAAGAACGAAAACGTGGATTACGAAATATTTCTAGTGCGATTACTAATCATGTTTCCTGTAGAGCAGTGAGAAAGTGTTACTTATTTCAAATTAGGTACTATTTAAACATCTTCCTGTATGTGACTATCTATAGCTGGCAAAATGTTTAACACTATTCCTCGCAGCATAAATATTTTCAAGAAAATTTAGGCTACTCATAGTGGGTGAAGTAATAGGTTCTAAAATCTGTCATGTAGCGTATTTGAGAGCATCGACTACCAATAGTTACATTTTCCATTTAAAACTGTACCTACTATTTGCTTGTCCTTTCACACTTTGCAGTAATGGTTTGCGTACTTAGAACGCTTTCATAGGGCTTTCCCACACGGCTGAGCAACAGAGGCCGGGAAGTCAAATGGGGCAACCGCCCTAATCCAACCGCGAACAAAAGCTTTGAAACGCTTAAATACAGAATTGCGGATAATTACGTCTCTGCATTTTACGATTATTAGTTTGTATTTAATTTAGTTACCTTGCTATTATTCAGAATATTTATTACGGTTTGTACTCAATTAAAAAGATCTGAAAAGGTTTAGATTTGATAACACTATTTCTTGTAAAGAACCAGAAGTGGATATAGAAAAAAAATGGAAGTGGACACATTAGTACAAAAAATTTTAGTTTTTTTATTACACCAGAAAATGTGCTCAAATTACATTATTCTGAATATACACAAAGTCATTCTGAATATTTTTTAATTTGACGGGCTTAGAGTTGCGCCGCGCCGCGGCCGTCAGGCGTTTGACCCATTCTGCTCCAAATGTCATTCCGTAAATCACGTAATCTCCTCGTTACGTCTAACCAGCTACCAAAATCTGTCTCCCTGCTAGATATTTCTGACTCAGCCTACCATAACATTTTGGGACTGTCAGTTGTTGCAAATATTTCGCAACATCATAACAAATATTAGTATTGCAAATAATTTTATTTTCATCCCAGTATTGGCTACATTGTTAAAAATGATGTTTTAAAGTTAATGTGGACTATTTAGAGTATCATCAAGAGAAATTGAAAAACGTATGTAAAATTTTTCACCAATTTTCATTTTTAACATAATACAATATCAACTATTTATTATAATGAAGTAGGTTGCAAGATAATTAATCTTTATGGCATCAAATGTGCAAGCAGTACATAATTATGTTCATACTATTATCTCTTCGTACAATACAGATGTATCTTTAAAATTTAATATTATGCTTTATGCATCTGTGAGTAAACGACAATGCAGTACTTAACCGTGAAGCTAAGCTGCTATATTATGTGAGATATTCCCACAGCAATATGTATTGCCTTATCGTGGTATTATGCTGTTATAACAACGGGAGTATGAGTACCTAACACCTATGTAATTGTATGTTTCCGATAATTCTCGATCGAGAATTGTTATCTAACTTTTTTTTTCTTAAACTGCACTGGTTTATAACTGGTAAGTAACTAATCAGTAAGTTGGCATATAAAAACAAGTTAATAGTGTCAATGTAGATACTAGAGAAAAAAAATCTGTTAATCCTTAAGGAGTTCCCTCGGCTGGAGCCAAATCTGTGTATAGTATCAGGTCATGCTTATCACAAAAATGCATTGTTATCAGAACTAAATCAATATAGAAAACAACTCCTTAGGATAAGTGAATATAATTAGGCTTGCAAGATTTGACCCAAACAAAAAAACAGGGCAAGTTAAATAAAAAAGTTTAAAAAATTGATGGCCAACACTAATTATGCGATAAATACTGAAAGTAATAATACTGAGAGAGCGTGTAAAATCATAAGATATATTGTAGTATCCTAAACAATTATGAGGTACTATAAAAAAATTCATCGCACAAAATACAAATGTTATTGAATGCCTTTGTCAAACAGAAAGGCTTATCTGCCGTCATTCTTTGTTCTTGACAAACTGACCCGGGCTCGTAATATTAGGTGCCGTCGCGTCGTTCAGAAGGATCTTGCTCTGTAACTTACGTAATAAATCATTTTATTTTTACCCTTTTCATTTTTACCTTCAATACGGATATATCAAAGGGTTTTTTCGAGCTTTAGGATGATACCTCCTGAAAATGACATCTGCGGGTGATATAATGCGACGGTAGCGGTACGTTAACGTTATTACCGATGTTATCAAAAGTTCTTCTCGTTTATTCGGTACTTTGCACTTGGGAGATTTGAATGAGTAAGTTACTTTTTATGATCATAATAACAATTCGTCATCACAACTCATATCTGTCTTAATGCTCGGCTCGGGTCTTTTGTATCCAGGAACACGGTCTTGCTCGGTGCGGCTTGCCAACTAAGCTTCAAGACAATATAAGTAGTTTGCATTACCTATAACTTATTATACGAAGGTATTTCCTGTAAAATCAATATTGGAATGGCAAATCATTAAATCTATTTCCCAGTATTGTGCACTCCGTTGTTTCTACAAATAAACCATCGTATCGTAACATTTTCTATCTCTGCTGTACTTCAGAATGAAATGAATCTTCTATACGTTCGGTACACTCGAGGCTGTTTGCCCTCTCATCCGAGTGGGATTTAGAAAAGTTTATTGCGTGTTTTTATTTTCCTAAGCCGTATCTTGTGGCGCTCTCTCGTTACACACTGATTCCCCATAAAGTTTACGTCTGACGTAATTAGAGGTCTCCGAAGTCAGTTAATTCGAGATGTAAAAGTGCAATTACATTCTGGATGATACCATAGAACTGATGGTTGTTCAACCTTCACTTTTGTTTCAGAATGTATGTTAGGTTAGGTAGATATACCGATAAGTTGCGATATTCTAAACAGTCGTCGTAGCGATCAATATTGACTGGTCGATTTCGATCGACCGCAATCTGCCTGCTCTCTTATGACTGTTCTCAGTATTCTCACCGTCCTATTATCCTCAGGTCAATTGCCTAGCAACAGTCAGAAAGACAGTGGTTATTTTACCTACTTATCCAGAGATAGTTCATTAAAAAACAGCCAAAAGAAGAACGATCAAGGATTTATTATGCCCATTTTTTGTTGGTGTTGTCCGCTGTCTGCCCCCAAATGTAGGACGTCGGGTAAAATACGCAAAGTTGAACGCTATAACTTTAACGTCGATGCCAGGAGGCAGGAGCGTAATAGGCAGTCGATTCCTCTTCCGGATTTCCGTATCTCATTGCCTCCGGCAGCACCCTTGCAAAGCATTTCGGATTTATTTCATACTTCGTCGTGGAAGATCTGCATTGCCAATGCAGAATGACATTTCTGAATGCTATAAAGTTTAGTGCCTCTCGTTTTGCAATTCACTTGTATTCAGGTCTTCTGGCTATTAGGTTATGTAGGTAATTTTTATTGTATGTTTATTTATTTTGGTTTTTATGGTTTACTTGTGATATAATCACTACCAAAGAAAAAGAAAAGAGGTAAAAATGCGTGCAGTTCACTTTGTGGTTTTATGAGTTCTTGATTTTTGAGTTCTTGCTTTGTTTTGTACCTTTAGGTTTTCGCTTGTATCAAGAGAGCATCTAATCTTTTTTATTTCACGCTACAAAAGTTACAAAGAAGATAGGACAGAAGAGGCATAACAAACTTCACGTCACAACAGGCAATAATAAATACTTGTTACATACCTTAATTTAAGAACGGTGTAATAAGAAAATATTAACTGGTTGACACTATTCTGATAAGCATTATTTCTTTTAAAGTTTTCTAGGGTACATATAAATATTTACGCTCTAAAAATATTCTTCGTAACCTGAGTATTGCATTTCGGTGTTATTTGTAAAATGCATTTTGTATTAATAGTTTTCATAAATTAAACATTAAGGCTTGCGTTAAAGGACTTGGCTCCTCACTCCGCATAGAAGCATTTAGGTGGTGGTTGAAAGCAATGTCAAAAAAACAATCGGTGAGCCAATGTAGTGGTCTCGGAAGTGTGAAGGTGGTTGGGCGCGGGTGTGGCGGATGGGAGGGGGAGGGTTTACGTAAGGCCTGCGGCACGGCACTGTCCCGACCGCCCTCGAAGTACCCAGTTCTAACCGATCATATGCCTGCTTGCTTTTCCACTTGCCTTATGCTACTTATCCTTTTACTGTAGCGTATACTCTTGGTGTAATTTACGGGAAAAGTAATTTCTCAGGGGCTGTTTTCCTAACATTTCCTACATTCGACTTATTTAATACACAATCCTGTATAAAGTATTTACAAATATTTATCATCATTGTTATCATACGTTACATTGTTATTTTACTATTTAAACGGTTTTATTTAGCTTGCCCTGTTTGCTTGGGTCAAATCTCGCAAGCCTAATTAGACCTACTTCTAATTATCCTAAGGAGTTTAAAATTTTCAGATTGCTTTAGTTGTGATAAAAATGCATTTTTGTGATAAGCATGACCTGATACAGGTTTGGCTCCAGCCTAGGGAACTCTTTAATCGTTAACAGCACAGTCCCAATTTTTTTCTTCACTATCTACATTGACAATATAAAACCGTGTACATATGTAGTTTTTTAAACTAATATATTATTTTAGGAAAATGTAGTTTTTTACTTTCGCATAACAATGCGCACGATAGCAAAAATACGGAACATAAAGACAATCGACAATAGTAGAGAATGTTAAAGTAGGTGTACTTTACACGTGTGTTTGTGTAGCGTGTTCCCTTTTTAGGGTTCCGAAGTAAAATCGGAACCCTTATATATAGTTTCGCCATGTCCGTTCGTCCGTCTGTCCGTTCGTCTGTCCATCCGTCTGACCATCCGTTTGTCCGTCCTGCCCGGTTGGAGTAGGACAACTGAAAAAAATCTCAAAATAGGTTATGATGAATTTACAAGGAAAACTATCACGACTATGTTAGTATAAATAGTTAATGAGTAGTAGTCGATAAACTTATTACTTCGGAACCCTACATTGCACGTAGCCTGACACGCACTTGCCCGGTTTTCATGTGTGACAGAGATAGAGACAGAGTAATTATTGTAATTTCAAAGTGAAAACAGCTCGCGTAACATTAAATTTTCGATATACGACGAGTAATATTGCTTTTATGAATGTCTGCGATGTTTTAGCGAAACTTTGTGATTGCGTTACGTTATTAAACAGACATTCTGCTCGGTTTTTCGTTTGTAAACAATTTCTAGGGAGGTACTCTGTTGATAAATGGACGGAATCTAATCGTTTGTGATAAGGTTAGAAGGAATCAATTAATATTATCTATAGATTCAATGAAATCTTTCATCGTAGAAAGCGTAATGAATCATTGATTAATTACGTTGATATCAAAACATTAGCGGGCTTTCTGTCTAGGGGCCGTTTTTGTTGAGCTGCTTTATGAATTAATCTAATATTTGTGATGTCATCAATATTTTATAATACTAACTTACTAGTAAGTAACTAAGATGTATTATAATAACATAATTCTAAAGTGAAATCTTTCTGACACTTATCATCAGAACATAGGTTCTATTAAAGAACTTCCCACTGCTGGGCTCGGATCTTCTCTTACAATGACAGGTGCCTACTGTACACGTCACAGTTCGTTACCCTGGGCACTTCACTCGCCTATGAACCTTATGAACTGTTAAACGTGCAGATTTCTTCACGACGATTTCCTTCGAAGCAAGTGATGATTAATTTATTAATACGCATGCATCTTTGAAAATTATAGGTGCGTGCAGGATTCGAACTAGTCGTATATCGAACTCAGTTCCCCGTTTTGGACACAAAATTCTAAACTGCTATCGCGCCCTAGCACGATGATAATAATTAAGTGATATCCCAATATCACTTACAGGAGTTACAGGTAATTAATATTGCAGCACCGCTAATGTAGTATAGTGTACTACAAACTATGTATAGATGTTGGTGTCGCTAGTATCTCGTACATTATGTAGGAATAGTTCGATAGGGTTAGCGCGAAGCGACAGAGAGATTTATCTGTTCGAGGCTGAGGTTTAGAGGCCGTAATAAAGTGTGCGACGTCAGCGACCGCCGTCCCATGTCGGCTTTACGGCTGTCCTGTAACGTAACAAATTTTTAATGTACAAATATCTGTACTTACATTTGTAGTAAATATATACTTCCGTAGCTGGCTTAGAATATATCTGAGTGGTGTATTTTGTGTAGGGCGTGATTAAACGCCCAGTCGGGTCCCGACACGCGCTGTAGAGCAATGAACTCTGGCTAACTAAACTTTTATGAATCGATTCGATGGCGTAACCTTCAATGTAGTACCAGTCACAAAACTCATAAGAAAATTCAATTAACACTATATTGTTGTGACGTTGATAGTTGCTATGCAACTTGACTTGAGCATTATCAAAAGATAGAAAATTGAGAACGGCCGTAAGAGTTCTCCATAACGTTATTAAAGGTGTATGAAGTTTACCAATCGGCGGTGACTCGATCCCTGCAGTTAAGTAGTTCTTGTTATTATGGGTAATAATATGATATTAAACAGAATAAAGTTTTGACATTTGTCGTCCTCACTGTCCTCAGCGATGGGTAAGTAACAGTTTAGATATAGAACAAATAATCTTATCACCTTCATAAGGCTTCCAATAGCGAATTAGAAGGCTTTCACTCATGGCGCTGTTGTATTCTTTATCACTAAGCGGATCAATTTCTGACCCGACTGAGTCGATCTGTTTCTCGCTTGACAATACTCCTGGAAAATTATAACAAGTGTAATAACTTCTATCTGTAACGTCTTATCTGATGTAATCTTATAGTCACAAACTTTCACTGTACGTGTTCTGTCTTAATTGTCGTCTATTTATCTTAATCACGGCAAACAATTTGCTATGACGATTTAATCCCTTCCTTCCGCCTCAATTGGAAACTATGACTTCCGCTTACTGAAAAAGGCGTTGTCACTGAGGAGTGACTACGCCACAACAGGAGCACAACACAACACAACAGGATTATATAAGGTAGGCCTTATCAAAATCTGCTCATGTCCGCCTCAACTACTTGTGTTGTGGGGCCAAGGGTCGCCACGAGTGGTCCAGGGTCCAGCAGCAGATAGGTTCCCGTTGTTGAGCAGAGCTATGCCGTGGCCATAGAGAGGGACGGTCTCGGAGAGGGTATCTCCGAGAATAAGTATCCAACCACAGTTTAGGTGTCGAGTGAGACTTCTCCTCATTAACTTTATTCAACATTATTTATACAATATATGGACGTGACTAGATTGCTTACGCTAGCTTAATTAATCTTAACAAATTATGTTTATTAATCACTAAATAAGAGCGTGATGATATCGCTAATACGTGAGTATATGATGAACTTCCGTATCACGCCTCATCACCCTTCTTATCAAAAAAAAAAAAAAATTTTACAATACAATTTTTTTTTCAACTTTACTCAATTAATGCTATATAAATTTAGTTATACATATGTAAAAAAAACAATGATACAAATTAAAACAAACAAAGTGCAAACATTAATTATTATTACAATATAATTTAGTTCTATTCTTATGTATAGTATCTATTCTATTTTTATATTTAATTTTTACATTAGGTGATTCGTCTTTTATGACCTCATAGGGTCCATTATATATACCATCTAATTTACTTCCAATTTCATTCCTAACTAAAATTAAGTCTCCCTCTTTATATTCTATAGGGTTAATGTTTTTATCGTACAATTCTTTTCTTGCAATCTTACTAGCAATTACATTTTTCTTAGCATCCGCCTGAGCTCTCTGTAATCGATATTTAAACTCCAAGGGATAATCGTCAAAATTGTACAATGGTTCTACGGTTTCATTCTGAAAATTAGCTGGTAACCTACATGTTTTCCCGAAAACTAACTCATAAGGCGTATATTTGGTTGCAGTATGCACTGTTGTATTGTAAGAAAAACACCAATACGGAATCCAAGAACTCCATGCTGATGTGTTGTTATTAGTTTGTATCCTCAAATATGCACCTAAAGTTTTATGAGCGTTTTCTAACGAACCGATACTTTCATGATGATACGCAGCGGATATTGTTTTATTGATGCCTAAGAGATTGCAAAGTTCTACCATAACGTTAGAAATGAATTCCGAACCCCTATCTGTAGCTATACTTTGAGGTACACCGAACCTCAGAATAAAATTCTCTGCTAACGCTTTTGCTACTTCATTTGCAGATTTATTTTTTAACGGATAAGCTTCCACGAATTTCGTAAGTTCGCATTGTAGTGTTAATATATACACATTTCCATTTACGTCCTTATCCAATGGACCTACTATATCCAAGTAAATTTTTTCAAAAGATGTTGATGCTGTCGTAGTAATAGTCATTGGTTCCTTAGCGTTTCTGTGAAACTTTTGTTTTTGGCACTTACTACACTTGCGTACATAGTCTGTTACATCTTTTTCGAGAGATGGCCAGTAATAATATTTCTTTATATTACTAACCATTCTACGAATACCCGTATGTCCACTTGTGGGTAAAATATGAAAATCATTCATAATAACCTTTTTTTCATCAGGATCTTGTACTCTATGTACTCCTGCCACTATACACACTTTAAAATCTGCACATATCAAATTACTATTATCTTTTAAATATTCCGCCATTCTTCTAATCATACATTCGTTATAACGATTTTTCACAATGATTACTTCTTTTATGCCTTTTTCAATACAAAACGTTACTATTTCCTTCGACAACTCGTCTCGCGATGATGCCGATAAAGAATCATAGTTTACATAAATACTCGAGTTTTCAGGCACATACAATAATTTGCGCGACTTTGAAAATATTTTAGTATATTCCTTGTTACGTAACAACTTTTTCCACTCATCTATACCTATCTGAAGTACTTCAATATCTTTTTTCTCCTTCTTAAGAACTTCTACGATTCTAGGGTGATCAGTCCTACTAACCGAAGAGTCTTTACCACGAATATCCGAATTCTTTGACTGTGACTGTAAACGACATTGTGCTCGTGTCATCACTGAGATACTTTTCTCGTGCATTGTTTTTAAGTCATCACTTGAAATCACTATCCTAGACAATGCGTCTGCCAATACATTTTCTTTTCCTTTTATATATTCGACCTCGAAGTCATACTCCTCTAAACATAAACGAAACTTAGTTAATCTACTTGAAGGATCGGTCATATTAAATAAATACAAAAGAGGTCTATGATCCGTTTTTACAACGAACTTCCTACCATATAAATAGGGTCTAAAATACTTAACTGACCAAACTATAGCTAACAATTCTTTCTCTATTATAGGATAATTTAACTCACTTTTTCCTAAAGACCTACTAGCATATGCAACGGGTTTCCCGTTCCCATTACACAATACACTTCCTATCGCATATCCTGAACTATCAGTTTGTAACGTAAATGTGTTACTTTCAGAAAAATCTGGAAAATCTAATATTGGAGGATTCATTAATGCATCTTTCAACAGTAAAAATGATTTTTCACATTCTTCCGTCCACTTAAACACAACATTTCTTTTACACAACATATTCATCGGTATTACCATATTAGCAAAATTAGGAATAAATTTTCTATAGTAATTTGCAAATGCTACAAAACGTTTTACTTCGTCACCAGTGGAGGGTCGCGGGTAATTTTTTATTGCCACAACCTTCTCCGGATCTGGTAAAATGCCTTCAGATGAGATAATGTGACCTAAGTAAAGAATTTGTTTCTTTAAAAATTCACATTTTGTAGGGTTTAGCTTAAGATTAACTTTTCTTAATCGTGAAAAAATAGACAAAAGATTACGGTTATGTTCATCTAGGTTTCGACCAAAAATTATTAAGTCATCCAAATAAATTAAACATTTGTCATAATTTAATCCAGACATAGCTACTGTCATCATTCTACTGAAGGAACTGGGACTAATCTTGAGCCCCATTGGTAACCTTCGCATTTGAAATTGACCTTTATCTGTTGTAAAAGATGTGTACTTCCTACTTTGCTCATCCAAACTACATTGGTAATACGATTGGGATAAATCACAGTGACTAAAATACATAGCACCGGATAATGAATCTAAAATCTCATTAATGTTGGGTAAAGGAAATTTGTCATCCAGAATCCTCTCATTCAACTGCCTGTAGTCCACTACTACACGCCACTTCTTTTCTCCGTTCCTATCCACTTTCTTAGGTACAATCAATATAGGACTCGACCACTCACTCACGGTCTCCTCAATTATATCATTCTCTAACATTTCCTGTACCTGCCTATCAACTTCCTTTTTCTGCACAAAAGGTATCCTATACGGTTTCCTATATACTGGAGTAATATTTTCCTTTAATCTTATCGACTGTTCATACACATTTGTGACTGATAACTTGTCTCCTGGAATATGGAAAATATCTGGAAATTTTGCACAAATTTGCTCAATACTCAATCGTTCTTCATCATTCAAATAATCGAGTTGGAGAAGAGAAAATATTTTCTTAATGCGTTCAACGCTTTTCTCTGGTTCCGTAAAAGAACAATAATTATATTCACATAACGGATTAATATCTACATTCGTTAAATCACACTCTACCTCTTCTGACGTTGTATTTAATATCCTAATGGGTACCATTCCGTGTTTAGGTCTAACTAAGCTGTTAGCCAGAAAAACACCTTTTTGCAACTCCTTTCTTATAACAACACAGTCCTCTACTCTATTGACAGGTAAATACTTTATCACTTCGCAACGCGGCGAAATGGTTAAAGAATAATTATAACACTTTAAAGGAATCGAAACTAATTGTCCCCGTTGTTGAAGAGATAACTTATTTTCTGAAAAATCTATAACACCTCTATATTTCTGCAAAAAATCTTGACCTAAAATGCCAATTGTTCTACACGGTAAATCATCAAAAATGTAAAACTTATGCATGAAAGACAATTCTTTAAATTCTAGCTTTAAATAAACGTATCCCATAGCTTTTAATTTACCTCCTACACCGTCAATTATTAATTCATCCTTAACTATCTTAGAATTCAACGAACTACTCTTAAAAAAACTATTCTTTATTGCAGACAATGATGCGCCAGTATCTACTAACCATTCTGAATATATATTATTTACTAATAAACTAACCCAGTTAATACTATTACAAGCTAAAATATGCTTAGACTCGAAAAAACTGACCTGCATTACCTTCCGAACCTGACCTTGCATGCGAGTCACGGCCTTGCGAATCTTGCACAATGCATGCTAACTGCTTACGGTTTTGCTGACCATGCGGTCCTTGAAAATTATTGCTTCTCTGAGCACGACCGCGCGTGTTATTATAATACCGACTACGATTTGCATTTTTACACGTACGATCAACGGCTGATCTCTGCTGCGCATGATTGTAATTAGAATTATTATACGCCGATACACGAAAACCATTATTATTTCGATTATTCCTGTACTGCTTATAATTGTTCCGGAAAGTCATGCATGATCCAGATGGAGCAGAAGAAGCACAATTCTCATCCTCTGCCACTCTGATCGCATCCTTTAACGATGTTAAATTCCTAGCCGTAATTATGGTCCCTAGCCGCTGGTTACGCAGCCCGTCCGCGAATTTTCTCACCGCTAACTTCTCATTTAAGGGACTTAATACCTTAAGGGCCTCTTCATTTTCCCCGGCTTGGCAGATGGTTAAATCCACCATTAGTTTCTCTATTTCCGAGCCGTAGTCACTAATCGTCCTATTGTCCTGCCTCGCACGTGCGAGCTTAGCCTGTATGGCGACATCTGATTTTGAGGTAAGCAAATGCGTCCTCATGTCCGCTATAAGTGTAGCAACCGTCGAGTAGCTAGACGATAAACGCATTTTAGCTCCCTGGTTGAGCCGTGTGGTGAGCACGAACTTTATAAGTTTCCCCTTATCGTCCGCTCCTAACATAGAATCGTATAATGATATTGCGTCTATCAGGTCCAGAGTTACTTGCTCACTACCGTTCATTTTTGGTAGCAAGCTGACCGCTGTTTTAAGAGAAAACTTTTCCGACGCCATGATATCTGCCGGTGTCTCGAAAACAATTATTTTTTTTATATAATCCCTCGATTTTCTCGATTAATAGCGCTAATTCCTCCGAGAACTTAACCGTATCTTTAATAATTAATTTATATCGGTTATAAATAGCTCTGGCTTCGCTAATTTTTTCTTCAAAATTTTTTCCCGACCTCCTGCTGGGTCCTAACTTAACAATATATTCTCTTAACAATTTTAATCTAATGTATAATGACGTGAGCTCTACTTCCATTGAAATGTATATACCATCGTACACATTTTACAACATAAAGAAAGGAAGAGAGAGAAAAAAAAAATACAAAATACAAATACAATAAGAGTTAAATTACAGACATATTTGACTCACGTAACTTAGGCTGATTGCACCGCGCGCTGAACCTCCCTCCTGGTAACCTCTTGCCGGATTAGGCCGATGTGACATCTGCGATCAAAGTACAGCATTCGCTCCTCACGACGCAGTCTGCGCCATTACAACCTCCTCCTCAGACGAATAGCCTCCCATCTCGTTTTTGGATTACTGATCAAATTCAAACTCTGCAGAGGTAACACCATCCATGATTCTCGCCAGGGTTCGCGCCGTCCAAGTTCCTTTAGCAGCCATATGATGTGGGGGTGACGCCGTCCACGTTCTTCAGGCAAGGGTGACGCCGTCCAAGTTCCTTAGGCAGGGTCGCCATGTGTTGTGGGGCCAAGGGTCGCCACGAGTGGTCCAGGGTCCAGCAGCAGATAGGTTCCCGTTGTTGAGCAGAGCTACGCCGTGGCCATAGAGAGGGACGGTCTCGGAGAGGGTATCTCCGAGAATAAGTATCCAACCACAGTTTAGGTGTCGAGTGAGACTTCTCCTCATTAACTTTATTCAACATTATTTATACAATATATGGACGTGACTAGATTGCTTACGCTAGCTTAATTAATCTTAACAAATTATGTTTATTAATCACTAAATAAGAGCGTGATGATATCGCTAATACGTGAGTATATGATGAACTTCCGTATCACGCCTCATACTTACAACTTTAGTAATTGATTGCATTTGTTGTTTAAAGCCACCCAATTGGGCTAACAACAAAATACAGCCACCCCAATTACAGTTAAAGTCGCAAGTGATGAAATTCTAGCATTTGTTTTAAAGGTGGAGTGGAAGTGGTATCGATCAACTTACTAAATACATTTAAAAGACCTGCGATAACTTATGACTTGGCGTTTTCACTAACAATTTCATTTCTGTTGACTATCATCTTCCATTACTCTTGCGTTCAGGGAACATTAAAAAAGATAACAAAGACGATCAGATCGTAAGCATACATATAATAAGCAAATAAAAGCTTACAAGACATAACCTAACAATAAAAATTTTGCTAGGTCCTAATTTTTGGATTGTGATTTATAAAATGGAATAAAATAGAGTGAATTTTATTTCCTCAACCAAAAGAAAGAAAAATAAATGTTACAGGAAAAGAAAAGATATTTTTGTTATATAAACATGAATTTATGATACTGTATAAAATTTTGACATAATTTACCACCTAATCATTGGTCGTCTTCCATCTCTAAGCCGATAAATTCCTAACACACGCCGAGCTTCGATCTCGTGACAAGCGTGACTTTGCCACAATCCTCTGTCCACAGCCACCCTGCCAGCCACGTTACTGTATAACCTTGGAATTAATTGCGTCTATTGTATCACTTCCACCGTCACTGAGAGTTAAAGTGATGTGATTTATTTCAGCATTCTGTGTAATGTTGCTGAAATCTTTATCTTTAGATACTTTGCTTGCCTCATTTATTTTGACTTGTGGACTTGATAGCGGTTGAAGTTAGACCGAATTTCTCAATTTATTTTGTCAAAGGGTTATTTCACATTGATCGACATGCTGATCGTAATAAATTAATATTCTTTATATTTTAACGCTATAATAAAAAATGGTTTCTGCATTTCTTCACGTTCGTCCATACAATATACTCCAAAAGCAGTACAAAGCTTTTTCACCTTTGAAGATGTTATGAAATGACGTATCCATCTGTCCATCTGCGTTGACTGACTGCTGGACAAACGTCTCTCCTAAATTCCGTCATTCTGGCTGGTTATTTCTAAGGCTTCTGTATCAAACGGATACCAGGTTGTCCGTCCACCTCCCGCCTCAGTCCTTTTTCCACGATGTGGTCTCCGTTCGAGGGCCTTTCTTTCCCAACGATTTAATCGGTCCTTCGCAGTATGTGGCCAGCCCATCACTCACTATCGGTTACCACTTCAGCCGCCTAATGCTCTTAGCCATGTCAGTTACCCTCATTTGTTTACCGATCTTATCATTTTTCATACGTTTCCGGATTGAAGACCATCATAGACCCCAGAATAGTACCTTACTACCTTGATAATGACCAACTAGGTTGCAGGATACAAATGTATTTTTGCTTTTGGCAGTGAAAACGGAATACCCCTATTGAAACTTTAACTTGTTGCAGAAATACAAAATTTTTTAACCGACTTCAAAAAAAGGAGGAGGTTCTCAATTCGACTGTATTTTTTTTTTATTTTTATGTTTGTTACCTCAGAACTTTGGACTGGGCGAACCGTGGTCCCACATAAATTTTATTGAGATCTGACAATGGCATCCATGAGAAAACCACATAAGTCGTAAATTTGTGTTAAGATGTGCGCGACAAATTGACGAATAACTCAATATCACGCCAACCGATTTCGATGATTCTTTTTTTAATCGAAAGCAGGTTCTTGTCATGTGGTCCCACATAAAGAACGAGATCTGAAAAGTAGTTTTTGAGACTTTGAAGTCGGTTATTTTTTGTTAGTAAAATTTAGATTATTAAAAGTCATCTCCTCTAAAAATAATAAATTGAAGCATATTTTGCGCATATTATTTTACAAAAAGCGGCCAAGTGCGAGTCGGACTCGCCCATGAAGGGTTCCGTAGCAGCAAGTAACATAATATAAAAGTTCTTGTACTTCATTGTAACTTTGATTGATGTTTTTTGCGGTTTACGATTTATGACGTATTAAAAAAAAACTACTTACTAGATCTCGTTCAAATCAATTTTCGTTGGAAGTTTGCATGGTAATGTACATCATATATTTTTTTTAGTTTTATCATTCTCTTATTTTAGAAGTTACAGGGGGGGGACACACATTTTACCACTTTGGAAATGTCTCTCGCGCAAACTATTCAATTTAGAAAAAAATGATGTCAGAAACCTCAATATCATTTTTGAAGACCTATCCATAGATACCCCACACGTATGGGTTTGATGAAAAAAAAAATTTTGAGTTTCAGTTCTATGTACGAGGAACCCCCAAAAATTATTGTTTTTCTTCAATTTTTGTATGAAAATCTTAACGCGGTTTACGGTATACATCTACTGACCAAGTTTCAACAGTATAGTTCTTATAGTTTCGGAGAAAAGTGGCTGTGACATACGGACGGACAGACAGACAGACAGACATGACGAATTTATAAGGGTTCCGTTTTTTGCCATTTGGCTACGGAACCCTAAAAATAACAGTTACATAATAATGTCCTGTACAAAATTTATTTTTTTAAGTAACTGGTTACTAGATGTAGTAGTTGTGAATATAATACCTAAGTTTTTCGACGCGACGGTTTAACTACCTCGTTCCAACTGTAATTAACGTCTTTGTAAACACTTAACTAGCTGGGATTAACTAAAATGGTGCTGTTTTGGTGTTTTCTTTTCATACTATTTTTTGTCATATAATATTTTGTTAAATATTAAAATCTATCAAATCTTTTGTTAAAATTTTAAACAGGCGCCGCATTTTAGAAGTGACCAGTGTGGGTATCTTAAAAATATAATTTAAATGTAATAATTTATAGAGCACTAATTATCATATTTTTAATTGTGTAATAAACCTAGCTAAACATAATACACCATTGTTGATTTTAATACTCATATCGCTGTTATCGAGCGTTAATTTTATTAATATAAGTGTATCCAGAGTACGTTATCGTTTCAACCAACAATTTGGAGCTATTTATAAAATCATGTTATTCGCCCAACTGCCGGCTACGGACCGGCAACATTATAAGAGCGGTTTGGTTCTCTTATCAGAAATAGAGCGCATAACGTACACTCCATAAATGGGTTATCCGATAGTTGTAAATACTTATGGCAATGAGCAAAAAATAGCTTTATAGAAACGATTTTAAAATATCAATTTAGGGGATTTAATTCAGAATATTCAATAAGCTTTCTGTTCTCGATATGAAATGTATACAAAGTTATGTCGAAATTTCACTTACCGAATTAATTTACCGCGAAGGATGTAATGAATATGCTTATAAAAAGCTTTAGTGGTTAGGACTGACGGGTTAATTTCATTCGAACACTTCTTACGAGTATATTAAAAAAATGTTTTGCTTAATAGTAAATATGAAAATAAATATACTACGCGTTCACTCTAAGTTTGCCCTTACTTCCCGTCCCGCTTCCTCACACCGCAGCTCATTTAGTACGGACAGCAACGCTAGTCGCGTATTATTGAGGTCCCGTGCGGCGCGTGCATTCTTGAGTTTGTTGTTGATTTTGATGTTACTTTCGTTAAATTATTTTTCTATCGATTTATTTTACGTTCGTTGATTTTTGTCGCTACAATGACTAAAATAGAAAATGTTTTACACAGTGGCAAACGTAATTTGTTATTTAAGTTAGTGAAATTATTTGATTACTTTTTTGTCTACAGTACCGTTAGCTGTTAAATCGTAACGGTCGACGAGGGCAAACTGAGAGTGAACGCGTAGTAGTTATTACGATTTGGGTCGTATCAAAATATTTTTAAATATAGCGTTATATTTTAGTTTTAGAATTGAGTCTATTATACTATTATAGGTACCTACATGTACCTACTGTTGCTTCTGAACTTGGTGTGTTCTTAGAATGAGAGGAGATAATATAATACAGTGCACTGTGTATAATTTTAAGCGTATAATCTCCGATATACATTTAAAATGTAAGTGGACGTAAGTTAAGCCACTGTGCTGCCTAACGATACAGCTATCGTATTACTGCCAAAGGCATAGCCAAGCCTGCTATATTCCATACTGACGGTTAAGACGCGATTATCCCCTTCATCCATAGTCTGGTCTGCCAAATCGTCATAGCCATACCGCAGGAGACGCGCCATAAGCCCACGCGCGCCTTGTATCCATTTCGTCATTATTTATGCGTACCGCGAAGGATTGGAATAAATTACCCGTGACGTGACCCTTTGTGACTTTTTGATGAGGAGTAAAAAAGACTGTCGAGACTGTCATTTTGGATTAGAAGGTTTAGTAATAGCACAGAATATATAATAGTACTTATAATTATACTAATACTTATACTGTAAAAAATATATAATAAATAAATAAATAATAGTAGAGAAGGCGCACTCCGCAAAATCATTTAAATAAATAGCGACTCATGAGCCAACGCAATAAAGTGTAATTCAGGTCTCTCAGTGCTAATCAAAAACGCATAATGAGTTGCCTTCCTTTGTAACTTCACCGAAAGTGCGGAGTGCGCTAGGCTTGGTAATACTCGTAGTAAGCAAAATTCTGTAAATAATTTCTCATCTCAGATATGCTTTCAAATTCGAAAAACTAATGTCCAATGAACGAAACGTAAAAACAGGCACATCTGTCGATAGTACTTATCAAGTGTAAGCTATCAAGAGTTAGATACTTCCACGCAATAACCTTATCCTGGCGTCGAAATATCGGTACAAAATACAATCGTGAGTATCCATTACATGGGCATACATTTACTAACCTTTAAAAATGCGGGTTGCGAGGCAAAATGCGGTTGATAAATGTGTGATACAGAAAAAGCTTCAACGAAAACGTTAACCCCCGTATTCAAGAACAACACTGTGAGGTCTCACAGTGTTTGCGAGTGCATAGTGCATTAAAATCATTTCGTAAACAATACTTGATTGAAGTCCTTCGCTGTGCGTTTGTCAAAATCGATAAAATAGCTGCCGAGCTACTTTACCGAACGCATAGTGTTGGTTTGATTTCTATCAAAATAGAAAGAAAGGATCGATTGTTTGTATTGTTATTTTTGTCTTTTCCTTATGTCAAATGACTAGAGTGAAGTTAGCCGCATCAAATGGACCAATAAGAAGGTTGTATACAGCCTGTGCGTACGCACACCCAAGTGATACTTAAGGGTCGACTGTGAAACAGAAGGGTTGTCATGACGAACGCACTGAGAAATAAATGCCTTACTTCGCATAGTATTGCTTCTTTACTTAAACAAGTATTGTTCTTGAATACGGGGGTAAGAGACATATCTAATATTTTAATCACACTTTCTTTTTAATATTCAGACGGAATACGTATTTATAATAATAGCTATTATTTTAGTGTCTTTGAAAAGACGGTGCTAAGGACTGAGTGCATCGGTCTTATTCTAAGACACAGATTGTAGTGAATACGATTTTGCACAGCCGACTTAAAACGCGTCCTGATGTTTCTCTGAAGGTATTATGATATATTATTATGGTTCACATAGCGCCAAAATATTTTTTCTTAGCGTGATGTGTAATACACGAATTAATGTTATTCACGCGATGTAGGTAACTCCCGACTAATGCCGAGAAAACACGTTTCCACCTGATTTGATTGAAAGGTTCAATTAAATCTATAATTAGTATGGAAAGTTCCGATATTTGGGGAGCTTGAGTAAAATGATAAATTAATTAGTATTCTAATCTATTTCAGTTTTATGAAAGTCACTGGTAATGAATTCATTGAAACTATGTCAATAACTTCAAAAAAAATCTGCTGACTGTTGGAATAGAACTAATCTCCGTACAATCGGTTTCTAACCTGTTATTTTCTGTCTATAATATAGTATATCTATCACTGCTTTATGAGCGCCGCGCGCCGTGTCATTAAATGTACGAATTTTAAAAATGTAGAAGCTATTTCAGAAAGTTAGCTGCGGTCGTTCATTTACATATATGTATTACATATTTTTTAATTTCACCGCAGAAGTTCAAAGTATTTATGTTTTCCAGTGCTATAAATAAACAGGATATGAAAAATAACGGTCCACTTTACATTGGTAACACGAGTTGCGAATATCACTAGGAGCTTTTACCGAAGCTTAATTATTTCGTGTTTTCGGAGCGTGCCAGGATTTCGCCAACTTTTCGTATACGGTAATTAATTATGATTAACTTGATGATGACACATTTTGGTAGATTTTCTTGCCGTCTTCACGGTGTCACATCATTAGGCGTAATAAATTGATGCTTAGATGCCGTTTCAGTAAATGGATTGTGAATGCTTATATGATGAAGTATAAAGGTTTATTACCTGGTAAGTTAACTTTTAAATAAGCTACCTTTATTTTTTGGTTGCATTGCTTTGGTCAGCATCTGAGTCCATCACCTCAATAATATTACTGCATTGTCATTAAAGTTACATAATAATTATAAGGTGTCCTACTTTCAGCTCAAGTGAACTTTAAGTTGTTAATACTATACCTACATAAAAACAGCAAGTTAAATACAAGATTGTAAAAATATTTATGTTTTCATGTGTAGAAATGTTATATAAGAATTTGTATTTTTCCCTCCCAGTTAAGGAGGCTTATTTCGGGTAATTCACCTATTCCTAATCTTAAGCGAGATATACGGCTCCCATGTGGCTATAAATAGGGCACGACCTACCGCCTACCGCTCTAGGTTGTTTTTGGAGAATAGGTTCCTCACAAATTCTCCGGTGGTGGAAATGTGAATGAGTAGTGTGCATTATAGATTTCTATTATATTATTTATAACAGAAATCCTGAAAAAGGACCAAAGGAGTTTATATTTTTTCACACGTTTTTCTTTACCAAGGCGAAGTAGGTTCTATAGTTAACTTAAAAGCAAATTAAAAAGAAACTAAACTTCAAATTTAAAAGAGTCGGATATAATTATTTTTGAAACTGCTATTATCTTCATAGATTTCCATATGCATGTTTCGTATTTTAATGCCATAAATGTTATCATTATGAGATTCAAAACGTCTTCAATTATTTTTTATTTGCAGATCCTTTATTGCGTGTATCTCCCATGATTCAGTAATGTACAGTATTGACAGATCAGTAATGGGTCTTGGCCGCAGCATGGTAGCCACTGACATGACATCTAAATGTCCATAATGTTAGCGAATAATTCAGTTCCTACACGTTGCTCCAGTGTGGATACCTTGGAGTTATTGAGCTTTCTATGCTTCCTAATACCGTCAGATATGGCTGAACTACAACAGTGGATTCCGTGTTTTAACGTGCCCTTAACAATATAAAAAAACAACTGAGAAATTTTGCAACAAGTGTTCGCCAATCCAACCATAAAGAGAGAGCGCCTACGTTGCTTAACTCGGTTCTAAGATTGATCCAAGCCGTCGGGCTATTGGCCAATGTGGGCCAAGATGTTTTGGAAGTCCTTATGCCGGCAAGAGTGACCGGGACCGACTGCTTAACATGGTCCCAGCACGGAAGAACTTTGTTTTACACAAATAAGTAAATGCTTGACCACCTGATGGTATGTGGAGATGTGGTCCAAGGTGGTGAGCACATTAACTTAGTAAAAGCCTATTCACTCTTTTCTTGAAGACATCCACGTCATCGGCAGGCGGGAACGCCGACGCAGGAAGCAAACCTATTCCAGTCCTTCGCGGTGCGTATAACTAATGACGAGGCAAAATCGCGTCGTCCGTACCGGCGGGATGTTCACGACAAAAGGATGGATACCCACCGTGCGTCATGTCTTTCGATGGAGAAACGAAGATGGGGGAATTATCTCAAACAATTCCTGTGCACACTCCGAAATGTGCCCTGTAGAAAACCGAGAGGCTGGCTACTATGCGCCTGTGCTAGAGGCTTTACAGATTGGTCTCAACCAACTCTGGGTCACCAATGAGCCTCTTCGCACGCCTCTTCATCGAGTCCAAGGCAGAAAGGTGACATTTGGCTGCGCCCGCCCAAATGTGCGAACTGTAGCTCGAGCACGAATATTTGCGAGAAAGTATTCGTATGGTTAACGTAAGCAATTTGTCAAATTTGTATGGCATTTTAGTACCATTTACGTACGATAGGGGCGCTTTTGAAAAAATGCCATACAAATTGCTTACGTTAACCATACGAATACTTTCTCGCAAATATTCGTGCTCGAGCTACAGTACTCGATACGCGGCCGAACCTGAGCTTTGTACAAGGTTAAGAGTTGCCTGGAAACTTGAAACTTTTTGCTCGTATCCTGTCACCCATCCAACAACAGACGACGCGACGCCTATGTTGCTACTCCATTGATCACTGACTTACTGAAATAAATCTTATAAGCACTTCGGATAATACGAATTACTGTGTGGTAATTTTAATTAATGACGCAGAGCAGAGAGGGCGCAAATAGGGCGGGTCAAAAAGTTGTCGAGCGTACTAGTTATATTGCAGAGCGGCCAACGGCCTCCGACCGTAATGTGCCGAGATTTAGAGATGCCACCAGCAACTGTCTGACCCAAATCTTTGTAATACATTTTATACTATGTATGGTTATGTTGCTCTTACTTATGTTTCGGACCATCGTAATCGTTCCCCTTAGGTACCTACATAGTGTGTTTATTTCAAATCTACTTACACCTATTCGTATCGTATACGAATTTTATTTTCAATGAGCATATTATTATAAGAAAACTAACTAATTGTGATGGATCATTGAAAATTGACTTAGATAGTAGGTGTATCTTCGGTAACGTTGTCGTTAATGTACCTACCTACCATACATTTGGAAATACATACCACACAAATCCATCCCAAACACAGTTAAAAAATAATACTGGTCCAATTGATTTTTACTTCTATTCGCTCTTACAGCAAGCGTATTTATCGTGAATTTTATAATCCGATTCATCGTGCTGGTTTGCTTTACCTATGAAAATTATTCGCTAGAAAATAGAAAATATTTCCATCGAATTCTCGTGTCGAGACTCATTCGTACAGTTGAACTTGAGGCTATTGATTTAAATTATTTAGATCAGGCTGGTAGTTTAAAAAATGACGTGCATAAGTAACAGTGATTTTTTTGATTTTGTTATTATTCCAGTGGTATTAATGAACTAGCGATTCGATCCAAGTGATGTCAAATTGTTACTGCAATACGTAGTCATTCTGTTACAATTCAAAATACTAAAAAATCAGGGAAGAAAAAGAAAAAATAACTGGATTCCAAATATAACGCACGTGGGATATAATAAGTACTGTACTTAATATATGCGGCGATTCTCTTGAGATACTTCATACTCCTCATTCTGAAACCTCACCACTTTTGCAACTGCACACCTAACCTATTTTCATCTTTTCACTGATTTAAAGTCTTTAGATGAAGCCGAAGATACAAGACTTATGTGATAGCAAATCCAAATTATTATTCAATTTTGATACACATTGTTTTAAAATGTATGACCCCTTACTTTTGATGAGAAAGGGCATAAAATATTGATGAGTCTAAAGACGAGCTGTCTTAATTAAGTGGCACTCGCTCGCCCATCTTTAAATTCTGGGTCTGTGTGGGGCAAAATATTTTCCTACACAAATCAGTGATATTGACAACTTTTCTGACATTTCACGGTCATTACATATGTGACCACCAGAAAAGTATCCTACTTCCTACTAATATTATAACTCATTTATAATTCGCACTAATATTTATTTATTTATTTCCATTATTACAGCCTAACATTACATATTGAAAGTTTGTATGGATGTTTGTTGCTCTTTTTCGCAAAAACCACTTAACGGATTTTCATGAAATTTTGCAGATAATTAGACCATGATCTGGAGTAAGATATAGGGTACTTATTATTCAGGAAAACGCGCACAAAGCCGCTGGCAGAGGGCTAGTGAAATGTGGTTTTCTCATCCCGGCTTCCCGGCAATCCCGGCTTTGATGTGTATGGATTGCGGACAGTTCTTAACTCTGAAACATTCCCGTTGGTTATCTTGAAATCGCTGTTTAACTATAACATCGCCTTTGGAGCAACATTTCTTTTCCCTGCAAAGTTATACATATTATTATATTGTATAGTTAGATTAGATAGGTAAGTTGTTCTGTACAATAAATCTAAAAAGTAATAGTATGTGAAATAGTTTTTATTGTGATTAAATAGATTTCTATTTATACTGGATTGTGCCTTTGTGGTAAAGACATAAAATTTTGTTCAATCCACGAACAAGTGCCTTTTGCAGCTTTTCGCACGTTTTTCAGGATGTTTGAGCATGCAAGCCTTGCTCGCAGAAACTTGTTTACGGTCGACTGTAGAGAACTATTTTAGCGTATGCTTCTAGGAATTATTTAATATTGCAGTATTTAGGTCATAGCATAATAGGGGAAACGGTCGGAAGTTCAAGATTAAAATTTCCATTTTACTTGTAATCTTGACCCGGCACACGCTACGTAATGAATCAAGCGTTCCGCGAGTCGGCTACTAATAAAATTGTTGTAATCCACCGAAGGCCGCGCCATTAATGTTGTATCGATTCCGCTTTTGTCTTCATGCAACCGTGCACTGGCCTGTTGAAGCTATTGTTAGATGTTTCCTACAATTTATTTTTGTAAATCAAAGCGACATTATTTCAATGTTAGTGTTACTGTCTTGCGGCTGATGTCAATAAAATCTATCCAGTTTTCCTTATTTCACATTTAGAACGGGAGATTTTTTTCATTTCTTCAATATATCCATTGATATGAGAATCGTATCTTGTTCTATCTACCGATTGAAATGCGTATCACTAATACGCATTTATTATCAGTGTAAAATACTTAATTGTAGATATAAAATACATATTTATAAACTTTTGATTAATTTTATTTATTATTGTTTTTTTACGACATTAATAATATCACGTTGCAAATAAAGAATTCACCTACCTAACGAAACATTCGAAGGGGAATTCTATCTATCGCGGTGTATTTTCGGATAACTCTTACGTCTCTTACCGATATTTTTGACAAATTGATAACCTGACACCTGAGTCTCAGAAGGGTTCATCAGTTCTCTCTGCGTTCTTCCGTCTCTTTACAACAGTCAGTGCTCCGGAGAAGTGTTCCACAGCTAAATTGAACCAATGTTTTTCATGCCCATAGAATATAAAGATTTTTTTTATCAGCGTAATAACAACAATATTGAGTTTCCCCTAAGTAACGCTTGATTGACTATACCATGTTTTTACTTTCGCAAAATAAATTGATATTTAAACAAATTGAACATTTGTCGTGTTTATGTTACTGGGCTGTACCTACCCATAGTCCCATACTGCTGTTAACTAAGCTGTGTTAAAAGCCTTAAGCAGGATTATGCCATTAATTAGTGCGATGGATTCATTGTAAGAAGAGCTTTGTTTAAACTTGAAGGCTAAATTGTCCATTGTTAAAGGTTTGGCCTTGTGGGTACATCGCCGACCGTTCCTCTCGTTTCGTTTTAACATTTTCCCGCCGTAAAACAATTAGTCACAGTGAACCCTTCAGAACACTACTTACTGTAAGCGTAAAAGCCCAATTAGAAGTTTTTCTCATTATTTTAAGCTTTTTTACTGTTCCGTGTTCAAATTGAAAAAACGGAATGCTGAAATGTCCAACGTTTTGTAAAAAAAGTTATAAGCGACGGTTTTTCCTGGAATATGATGAAATTTGTAAAGTTTAGAGACTACATTGACTTTGGTGGTCGTTTCCCTATCATAGGTCAGCAGAAATAGATGATCCTTCTACTCTTCTTGCGTTGTTATTGCCTCCCTCATTTCTGGAACAAATAGACAGATTTTGGTATTTCTGGTGTTCCATCATTATTATGTTAGCTTAATAACCTTTCAATTATTTAATGATTTGTACTACTCTACGTCTACACCTACATTTTATAGTAGGCTATTCAGCGCAAGTGGTTATTAGTGTGTATACATATAACACCATTAAAATATTAAGCAGTGAGCTAGCGAGAGCGCGACAGACGCCCGCCCTCCCTTAACATTAAATATAACAAATGACTCACATTTGGCCGAGCTCATTCAAATCCTGGCACTGAAAGCTTGTTGGGAATATAATAAATTGGAAAACTCAGTTCAGCATACACTGCGTGGAATGTTTGAATGCATTTTACGAGAATTAAATGTTTCAGTTAGACGGTTTCGTCGCATTTTTACACGCTTTATATTAGCTTCACCTGTATGTATATGTAGGTTTTTTGTTTGTTACAAGTTACACTTGTAACCGACTCCTTTGGAATTGATTTTGACCCACTTCAAACGCTCAGATTTCAAATTTCGTATTCTTCTTCGTATTTCGTAATTCAAACTTCGTAGACCTATCAAGGACCGATGACAATTCGATATTTAAAGAAAAAAAGGAAGAAAAAAAAACCTAAAAAACACTCTTTTATACAAAGTCCAACTAAAAAATAGAAAATAAATTTGAATTAAGACTCTTGAATTAAAAGCATGGGGTACTTTTTTAAAGATATTATCCCTTCTACTCATCGACACCATGCACCCCACGCTTTTAATTCACGATTCTTAATTCAAATTTATTTTCTATTTTTTAGTTGGATTTTGTATAAAGGCGTGTTTTTTAGTTAATTTTTTTAACTATTATTTTTATTTTATAAAGATTTTATAAGATATGCATTTTTAACACCCGTGTTATAGATTAACACGTGTCCGTCTGTTTGTAGCATTACTATGCAGGTAAAAGGATTTTGATTTATTATTTTTCAATCTACGTGAATAGATTTATCTCTTGTAATGAAACGTGATCGATTGCAATTTATTACATTTATGAAATGATTAAGTAATGTAAGGTTGATTAGATTTATGGTTTTGTGTATTGTGGATTTCGTATACTGTATTCTTACTCCTATCTTAATGTTAATTATATAAATTACGTGTCACGTTGTTTGTTCGCGATGGACTCCTAAACTACTTAACCGATTTTAATCAAATTTGCACACCGTGTGCAGTTTGATCCAACTTGAAAGATAGGATGGACTGAAGGTTTTAATTAAAAAAAAAAAAACTTTTGTCAGAACGAAATCTGTCCGGGCAACTAGTATGTCTATAAAGTAGAGAGAGATGAGAATTGAAAGAAAATACAAAAAACAAGATTATTTGATCGTCACACCGTATCGTCGTAGAACCGTCACATAAATAAACAATAAAGGCACAAAGTGGCACTAACTTACTTTTTGTTTAGTAGGTACCTACTTAGGGAATGACGAAAGTGGTACTAAAGATCAGAGACAATGCGCGAGGCGACCCTGATTACAAAGCTTTTAAACAGCAAGGTTTCATTTAAATTCTGAAAAATAAAATACATAAAAATTGGAACTCAAGATGAACAATTTTACCGGATGAATAAATAAAGAACCTAATTATTCTGCATTAATTCATCCATTTACATAAAGCAATCATCATTAGAATTTGTAAATAATTTTACTAGGTCGCATCCTCACACGTGAACTATCGTTAGGTCATAACGAGAATTGTAACTAGAATATCTTCTCATAAATTCATTGGCCACGGATTTGGGAAATTTCTGTTTCCGTAATTTGATTGAAACACATGTTCCGGTTTCCGTGGGTACTAATCTGGGGTTTCGGGTGCCCGGGTGACCCCGGCTTTGGCCGACTTGTTAGAAATGACGTAAGGTTAAATTAAGTTATATTCATGTTACTAACTTGTGTTTTTGGGTTAGTCAGCCAATCACTCTTCATTCTTGGGCACCACGAACAAGGTCAAGGACCAGCACCCTTGTATGGAAGGGTGAGCTATGTACCATGCAGTTCTTTATCTTTCTGGCTAGAATTAAATGTGTAATATTTTGATTCTGAGATGTTAGAGAGCCAATATAATATATTCTTCGCTTCTTCTCATCTACCAACGCAGTGATGCCGTTGTGTGTTTCTCTTTTACTAGTGGCTGGTTCATCTTCTCATTTATAAGCTATTAGACCGTACAATAATATAAATATAATAATATAAGTATAACCCCTTTCTAAGATTTTTTCCAGAATCAAATTGTCCCAGACTTCTTGATGTATTGCAAAAAGTTTAACCTCACAGATTGTATTTGTATCATACATGTATTTGTAATGAACGTAACAGGACTGAAACTCGATTTCCATTGGATGTGACTGGCCGGGGCAGAGTTGCCAACTCTACAGTTTTAACTGTAGATTTAAAAAAAATTCGATATTATCTTCACAGTTTTTAGTTTAGACCTCCAAATCTACAGTTTTTTTTTATAATACTAAGACTAATTAGGGTTCCGTAGCCAAATGGCAAAAAACGGAACCCTTATAAATTCGTCATGTCTGTCTGTCTGTCTGTCTGTCTGTCTGTCTGTCTGTCTGTCTGTCCGTCCGTATGTCACAGCCACTTTTCTCCGAAACTATAAGAACTATACTGTTGAAACTTGGTCAGTA
Organism: Thymelicus acteon; assembly: GCA_951805285.1. Lineage (NCBI taxonomy): Eukaryota > Metazoa > Arthropoda > Insecta > Lepidoptera > Hesperiidae > Thymelicus > Thymelicus acteon. Next base: position 6,253,944 of record OX638217.1, read on the forward strand.
GATGTATACCGTAAACTGCGTTAAGATTTTCATACAAAAATTGAAAAAAAAAAAATAAATTTTGGGGGTTCCCCATGCATAGAACTGAAACTCAAAATTTTTTTTTCATCAAACCCATACGTGTGGGGTATCTATGGATAGGATATTCAAAAATGATATCGAGGTTTCTAATATCATTTTTTTCTAAATTGAATAGTTTGCGCGAGAGACACTTCCAAAGTGGTAAAATGTGTGTCCCCCCCTGTAACTTCTAAAATAAGAGAGTGATAAAACTAAAAAAAATATATGATGTACATTACCGTGCAAACTTCCAACGAAAATTGATTTGAACGAGATCTAGTAAGTAGTTTTTTTTAATACGTCAAATCGTAAACCGCAAAAAACATCGATCAAAGTTACAATGAAGTACAAGAACTTTTATATTATGTTACTTGCTGCTACGGAACCCTTCATGGGCGAGTCCGACTCGCACTTGGCCACTTTTTTATTTGTTGCGTAACTCAAACTTAGGAATAAACGGTCTACCACCACCATAAAAGGCACTTTAAATACAAAGTCAGAAATTAAAAATTGTTATGAGTTCAATGCTACCGATAACCATTTAAAGTGATTTCATAAAAATATGTACGGTTTTTAAAAACAGATGAAACTGAAAATCAAGAGGATGTGCAGATTGAAAATGAGTCAGTTTTAGTAGACATTGTGTTTTGTTAAGATTTAAAGTTGATTTAAGAATACAAGTATAATTTTCTTACTACATTATGTTTTTTTATTGATTACAGCTATTAAATAATACAAAATAAGAAAAACTGTACATTTACAGTTCTATAAGTAGAATTTTGCAGTTTTCTACAGCTTTTTGAAAGCTTTTTTGCAGTTTTAATCTATGATAGATTAGGGTTGGCAACACTGGGCCGGGGCCAATATCCTTTTTGATATCCGGTGCTTTTGTTAGTCCTGAAGGCTGCCGCTGTTTGTAAGTGTCGCTGTACCCATTACAGGGTAACCCGGCCGCGCTTGGGAAAACATGATTCTTATATTCGCGTAAAGTAATCGCTGCCTAAAATAAAAAGCTTAGACTTATTCCTATAAGTTTTCAATATTTTGTAAATTCCATACACATATATTGCAAACATCTACTTGCAATAACTGCTTAACGCTTCCCGCCCACGTCCGATAATCGGTGACCGATTTGTTTTAGGAGAAAAATAGAACTTACTGATAGCAATAGTGCAACGCACACGTCCTTCAAAAAGTCGGTCAGAAATAATATGGCAGGAAAAATCGGCCCGATTATCGGTCCTACAAAAAGACTGACATGGGCGGGAAGCCTAATATTTGTGCAGTAGCTACATTATAAGGATGTTCAGGCACACAACACTTTTATTTTCTTGTATTTATTTTAGTCATATTTATTCAAAGATTTTTATAACTGGAGATTGCGTAGCCCGTAGTATAATTTGGCATTATGAGTGTCACTCTTACGCTTCTATTCAAAGTTTTTTTTTATCATCATTAAATTTTTATCCAGATACTCAAATCAAATCAAATCAAATGTTTTTATTCAAAATTGGTTTGGTTTACAAACACTTTTTGAAAGTCATGCAAGTTATGCCAATGCTTCAGACAAAGCCCTACTGTGAGAGGGCCCGGGAGAAGAAGCAGCAAGAAACTTCCGGGTTTGTTTTTTTCCTGCTCACAGTTACAGATAGCACTTATCATCTACTACAATCTATATCCATAAAACTCATGTCCAAGCAGTCTTGTCTTTAAAATAATCATCTAATTTGTAATATCCTTTTGTCATAAGAATGCTTTTAATATGAGTTTTAAATTTAAGGTAAGGCATTTTTGTAAGTTTCGATGGAATTTTATTATAAATCTTTACACATGTACCCATGAACGAGCCACTAGTTTTACATAGTCTAAAATTTGGTACAATCAGTTTAGCCTTGTTCCTCGTATTAATATTGTGGATGTCACTCTTCTTAAGAAAACTATCGTAATATTTCTAATTTTCTATCGTAATATTTCTACTAGTGTGTTTTACATATTATCTTCAAATAGATGTATGGACAAAGTAACTTTATCAATGGACTAAATGTGCCTAATGTACTGTTTTAGTAATCTCAAACCACCTTCGGATTATTGCCTTTCAAATGAAACCACTTTGAGGCATATCGGTTGAATGGTTTCAGTCTATCAAGGACATTCATACATTTTTTTTTTGTGTTTTATATCTTCAGATATTACGAATATTGTCTACTCTTCCATGTATGTTTATCTTCCCCCGAACAACTTCTAAACTACTTAGTCCTTTGCAATTTGCAATTCTGCTAGGATTTTAGCAATAATCCAATTTTTTTGATCATCTTACGACATAACTTTTCAGAGCGCGATTTTCATGTAATCGAGTATCAAACTTTTATCTTGTCTAAGAAAATAATGGCCAGACTTTTGTACTAAAAGTGAGTGGCGCATGAAAACTTGAAGAACATTTGCCATCAAACCCTCACTACACACTAACCCAACTCGTTTTAGCAATTTTTATCTGCCATATTGATTTTTCACTGTCGTCATAGCAATTAAGCCAAATCTATTATTAATATTGCATTTATCGGCAGCTGTTTTGTGAGCTACGAGTATCTGTTGATACATTATACAGTTATTAGTTACTTAATATACTTTTTAACAAACTCAAGCCAATTTCCTTGCTCGTGTACCCTGATGAACAAGGGACGTCCGGTCCTATATGTCCTTGGCTCTGAACCACCCAGTTTATAATCGTGACGGTAGTACTGCATATGGTCACTGGGTATGACATAGCCAGATGCTTGGTAGATTATATTTCTCACTTATACGTAGGTACCCATTTCAGTTGCAGTATCGGAGAGCAAGTACTAATGCGGGATTCCCGCAATCTTTTGGTCGCGTCTATTGTCCGTGTACATCAGTGACCACTTATCATTCAGCATACCTGCTCGTTTACCGTTTATATATTTTTGTTTCACAATATAAATTTATTGTTCTGGTTTTGTATTTAAATATAAAAAAACGGAACATATTTTTCGTCCCTTGCTTTCATTTCTCGTTAAAGCTATTTTTTGTTTTGGCTTATCAAAAGGACGGTGTCATTTATGGTTTCAATCTATTTACGCATTTTATATATCGATTGATAGCTTGGCTTTATGTCCAATATCCGACTGAGCACGTTAAATTGAAAATCGTGTCGAGACTACCGTATAAAGTCACGCCCACGACATGTACCTAAATGGAGTCACCATGTAGCATAATGAACTTTTGCCCTTTTAGTCGTGTGGCTGCATTTTTTTGTACAGTTTTTGTTGTAATTATTATCGTTATACAAATAGCTGTTGTCAAGTCGTATTGGAAGCCATCTGGCGGAATAAAAACTTTTTTCACACGGGCTGGCCAATCCTCTCCAATAATTCCTATTGAAGCTGCGTGGTGAAGTAGTCTCTATTATGCCTCCTCAGTTAGAATCGAGCCTACAGCGGACCGCTTATTAGTTGAAGCCATAAGATAATCACATTACCGGAAAGGCGAAGGCTTTGGTGTAATCAGTTCTTCATTCTTTTATGTAAATGAATTAATTCTCCAATCCCTTTGTGAACTTGTGAAAATCCCACAGGTACGGATGTTGCGGTTTGCCTTGATTATTCGTTATGTGTTCAGCAAATGACTGGAAAAGCTTGCTTGCGTGGGCGTTCCCTCCTGCCCAGCCTATATTGTTGGGGTGTCAAGATTTTTTTTTTATTTGTGAGATAACCATTGTAGCCTGAATCTCTGTTTTCTATCAGGTGAGTTTGTTGTCAAGCATAACTTATGACAAGTAACATAACATTTTTATTTTATTTTAAGGGCCCTGAAATACGCTGAATGCCCTGAACGCAGCTATGGTAGAAATGAAGGTTGTTGAAGATTTAACAAAATAATAAAAGCAGTACATAAATCAGCTCTTTTTATCGGCTGTCTGTTGATTAAGTGCTAATGAGTGACCGTAATTGCAGGTAACTAAACTCGCTCTTGACCCATTTTTTGTAGAAGTAACAAGGTCAGCGCAAATTATTTTCACAGACGTATCTACCATTAAAAGAAAAATATTTCATTTTCCAATGAAAGCTTCAATAGTGACTTACATTTCACTAACCAAATTATCGGTTAACTGAATAGAAGGGCGAGCTATAGCGATATTTTTACCGAGTCTGCAGACAATTTCTTTTTCCTTTGTTTTAATAGATCACATCCCGACCTAAGCGAAACTGTTGAAAGTGCCACAGAAAAATCTGTTGTAAGAGTTTCAGTTATTTTTCATTAAAACAGCGAACGTTTCGAATTTATATCGTCAGCTGCGAGAGCATCGTTTATTTCAAGGCCGATCTTTAGGCCAATTACGAGTATAATTGAATCATACCACGTATGGCTACGTGGGTTAGGGAAGGTTAGTTTAATTAGATAAGTCTAGTCAAAGTAACCTAGTCTACATGTACAGGCCAATTAGTACCCCGTACGATAGCGGATGTAGTAGCTTATAGTGGATTAGTTGATATTGCTCCACAACACTGCTTTGATGAATTAGTGATCGAGACAGAGGGAGTTTGTGCATGTGTGTACCCAACAAGTAACTTGATTATTTGAACTAAGGGCTTATGCCCACATGGTTGAACCAACTTTCCGGATAGTTATTATAACGAATCGATATTATTTTTGCAGTAGCTCATAGATTATTATAATACGCACATACACGAATAATACAAATATGTCGTATAAGTATAGATTTACTCGAGTTAGTTGGTCTTAATCAGCCTTTCAGGAACCGGTGGTCAGTCCGTCTGGGGAAAGGTTTTTATTTAATGTATCTATTTGGTTGATAAATGTATCAACACGATTGTATTATTGATTTCATAAACTCGACAGAGAGATACGATATTATAGCATACATAAGTCGGACCGTTGACCCTCTTTTTGCTATTTAAATATATTTCCTAGCCATACCCACATCCTTTTGACTCGTACAAAGAGGTCGTCCGTCCTCTATCGTGCGGCTAACGAATGGGCTCTTCCGGCGTCTGAGCTTAGAAATCTCAATAAAACGTTGAGTTCAACTACTGTGAAAAGGTCTTGTTATTGGAAAATGTGACTTCAAAAGTACCCCTTCTTTGTCAATTTGTTTATGTGTCATCGCAGAGGTGCATATATGTATTATTGGCCGTTTTGTAGAATTATTGCATGAAATAGCAGGTTTATTTTTATTTATTGCGAATAGCCGACTAATGAGCAGTTTAGTGTCCACACTGGCCACTGTCGCGCATGGAGCTCAGGCATTAGGGATTCGTCGCCGGCCAAGAAAGATGAGAGGATGTGAAGTTAAAGCTTACAGTCTTGGTAACACAGGATCAGGGACAGGGACTTGGCTCTTTATAAGATCCGATAACTTTTTGGCAATAAAAGTGAAATCGACATCAGTTGAGTCTATTTTTACACTAGATGTTTTTAGTGGAGTTGTTATATATCATTGAAAGCACAAAATATTAAAAATATAGACTCGATTACATTAATAGAATTTCCTTATTTTTACGCCTTCAATATAATGATTATAAAAGGGCTGTATCGATACTGAGAATTCAAGCTGGTGAACAAATTTCGTAAAACAACCGTTAAAAAAATTCCGTAATCGGTTCATCCGTTTTAGACTAAATTATACTTATAACCTCTCTTTTTACGTCGGGGGTTAAAAATGCGAGGAATCCTTACTGTGTTAACGTCATGCAACACTACGTACAACATATCGTGTGTGCGAGGTCTCGATTAAATTAGCAGATTAGTAAAATGCTATTATACGACGAAAGGGTCGTTGAACTTTGTTCGTGGGTTTATTTAATAGAAACGTTGACATAAGTTCCTTGCCTTTAGGTTTAGGTGATTTAAGTGTAGTTCTATAGTGTAGTTAGTTAACAATTTGTCGCAGATCATTGAAATTAGATAAAATTATAATTTAGATTAATTTGAATTAAATCATTGATATCCGTCGCTAGTCGCTACCCGAAGTGACATAGTTACGTTACGATAGAATTATATTTTTCGCCGTTGTTGTATTTCAGCGTTACCGAAATTCCATTGTTATTAACCCTAATTAAAACATGATGGTAATTAATTACTACAACACGACTACACTACTGAAAACAAGGAACCATCCTGATCAATAATAATAATAACAGAACCATACTGCATGTGTGTATTTAATTTTATGTGACAATAAGCGGTTTTCATGTTACGCTCAGAGCCAACCGCAGTAATTGGCGTCCTCATAGGCCGACTTCATTGGACGACACGACCACGACATAGCTCTATAATTCAAGTGTCGACTATTTCCATAAAAAACGTGTGTGTGTGTACTTATGTACTCACCTAAGAAGTTATACTTCTTTGGCGTAACAGAACAAAAATAGTTAAAGAATTCATCTCGTATGCCACAACTCTTTGTAAAAGAAATCAGTTGTCAGCAGTGTTGCCAGATGGGGCTATTAAGCGCCAATGGGGCTATCTCAGTTACCGAGCGGCTATCATATTTTGTCCGTTGGCTACACGTAGCCGATCGGCTATTTTCAGTGCTGCCAATATATTTAGTATCAATTCAGCGCTCGGACTAAAAAAAAAGGTCATTGGGCTTGGCTTTCTGAAGAAAGTGAGATATGAAATTGACTGCCGATGACCTTTTTTTTAGCTCCTATACTTCAAACCCTAGATGGGGCTATCTCGGGACTACACGCGCACTCCCGCAAGGCTATGCGAGAAAAAAATATCTGGCAACACTGGTTGTCAGCTAACTTCGTCATGTCGCGTTTTGGCTGTCGGTGTGCGCGCGCGCATCGTACAAATTTTACTCTCATATTTTTTTCCAAACGTGCCAAAAGAAATATAACTTCAAAATTGTAACATTAACTGATGTGGCAACACCTTTAAGTTCGACGCCACTCGCACGCACAGAAGTGTGTGTGTACACCATACATGCATAAAATAAAACATCGTATCGTCCAATGAAGAAGCGGGCTTTGGCGCTCTCATAACGTCCTTGTTAATTCGATTTGAGTTGATCGTCGTCGGCGAGCGGTCGCGCTCTGATCTCCGACCCCAACTGAATTATACGACTGGGATTGGCCATTGAAGCGATGGGAGCTCACTAGTTTGTACGACCGACACTGTTATTTGCTCTCGATTTATCTTTCCTTAACCGACTTTCTTAAGGAGAAGGTTCGTTTATCTGTTTTCAGTCCCTGATATGACTGATCCAATAATATGATAAGATCAATCGTCTTATCAAGTCATGTCTGGTATTGCGATAAGGTTTGTGTATGTTTGCTTTGACGTTGAGCGTTTGTCAAAATAGTTATTTTCTACGATGATCTCAGGTATTTTAGTTACCATAAATTATTTTATTCAGTTTATTTTACTGTAGTTTTATTTTTTTAATTAGGTATCAAAAATCTATCAATAGGCGTAATGTATTTATACACACTTGCACATCCCTTAACTAAGTAATGAAGTAATATGGCCACAATTTTCGATAATAGCGCCACCATTAGACACAATCAAGGCTAAACCACAGACATATTTAACATGTCATGAGCTAAACCGATTAGGTTAGAAAGCGTTAATTATAGTGCGGTTTGCTCGGCGTGTTGCCATTTGCGTATAATAATATATTATTCCTGAAAATTATAATAAGCTACCAAGAAAATTGTCAGAATAGAACGATGTTTTTATGTAATAAGGATAGCAAACGAGCAGTGCCACCATCCCCTGCCGCCCATGGACATTTGTGACAGACTTCGAAGAAACGGGCAGATGAGTCATTCGATGGCAATTAAGTGTTGACGGTCTTCCATGGACATTAGTATCACCTAAGGCATCACCGACACGTTGCTGACTGGAACAGCCAGGACCAGGTCTCCTTGACTGTTGTCACGTTCTAGTTTATTATGTACGAACTAAAATTAAACCAATGTTAATAAAATGCAGTACACTAATTTTATTTCTTGTCTTAAACCCTTGAAAGGTTTCTGTTGGCGCGGCAATTCAGCAATAGAATTGAACGCTTCCAAATGCGGTATTCCGTGTGTGCAGATATACTAGACCAGTCTAGACTTACCTTCAAGTTGGATGGTGATGCAGACGACTCTTCACGCGACTTACTTGTAACTTATTGGTTTGTCCAAACTGTATCCAATACACCACACACACGACCTTCGATAGTAGCGGAACTGAACTGTATTAAGCGGTATGGGAAAGGGTTTCCACGATGGTGGAAGATCAGCGGCGCGGTTGAGCTCAGAGAACAAGCGGTCAGCCCGATAGCCAAGTATGGACTACTCTAGAAGCGAACGCGTAGATCAACGCGTTAATAAATGTAGTTGAGGGTGGATTAAGATTTCGCCTTACTGGCGCGAACATTGCCCCCGGCTTAAAAACCCTCGGTTTTTACAATAGAAAGTGAAATAAGGTAGCGGGGACAATGCGAACTTCTCTATTGAGAAGGAAGCGGACAGAGACGTACGACAGGTCTCTTGTAGATCCCTGTCGACGTTCTCACAGAAGCAACTCTGCAGATGCCATCGCTACCAGGATAAGTGGCAACGACGACTCCGAGCGGCCACTGCAGCGGGGGAATGTTATCAGTCACAATGACAACGACATTGCCTTTAGTTACAGGATTAGAAGGAGTGTTCCATTTTCCTCGACATTGCAATAAATTAAGATATTCTAATTTCCAGCGGTTAGCGAACGACTGAACCATTTGCTCTAGTAGCTCATAGCGGTGTAATAATGTACGCGGTTTTACATAGATTCCATCACCAGTGGACGCGGGCAAGTATTTTAGTGGCGTGGACATCAGAAAATGCGCCGGTGTCAACGCAGTGAGTTCAGATGGATCCTCACTGAGTAGCGTCAGCGGACGTGAGTTAATCACACACTCGATTTGTGTAACGACTGTCAACAGTTCCTCATAGGTGAGCAACTGCGAACCCACAACTCGGTGTAAATGAGTCTTAAATGCCTTTATATAAATTTCAAAATTCCCACCAAAATGCGCACTACGTGGCGGGTTGAATCTCCACGTTATCTTATTAGCAGCTAGTTCGTTACAAATCGAACGATTAAGTTCATCCGAAGTTAACAGATCGTATACTTGGGAAAGCGTAGTTTTAGCGGATACAAATGTTTTAGCATTGTCCGAGTACATAACTGAAACTGCTCCTCGGCGCGACAGGAACCGTTTGAAAGCGTTTAAGAAAGCAATCGTGGTTAAATCGGTGGTGAGCTCAGCATGAACTGCGCGCGTGACCATACACACAAAAACGCATAGGTAACATTTGTAGGAACGAACCCCACGCCTTCTGTAAGGAATGATAGACAAAGGGCCAGCGAAGTCAACAGCGGTGTGTACAAATGCTTTCGTTTCGTTAACCCTGTAAGCGGGCAGGTCTCCCATAAGCGGTTGCGCTTGCTTAGGTTTAGCTCGAAAACAAAAATTACATTTATGAGTCACGTGACGCACTAATTTTCTGCATGAGATTATCCAAAATCGTTGTCGTAGAATAGACATTAAAGTAAGCGGGCCAGTGTGGCAGTGTAAGCGGTGATAATACTCTACCATCATTAGTACTATACGGTCCTTACTGGGCAGCAGCGCAGGGTGCTGTTGCTCGTAAGTCAAGTCAGCGTGGCGTAGACGACCGCCGACGCGAAGTATGCCGTCGTCGTCTAGGAACGGCGCGAGTTTACGTAAGGTGCGGGAACATAATTTGTTTTGCTTTAAAAGCTGAATGTCATCAGAGAAATAAGCGGCTTGTAATACCTGAATAACTTTCATTTCGGCGAATTCGAGATCGTTAGCGGAAAAGATATTTGAACGCGGTAGTTTGCGTAAAAAGCGGTAAATATAAATAATTGTATGCAGTAAGACTAACCAGCGAGAGATTCGCTGCGACAGAGATAGGAGCGGGTGCGGTTCAATCGCACAAGCGACGGCGGAAAGTGCGGTTAACTTACATTCGGGCAATTCGACGGAATTTGTAGCGGAATTAATCGATTCAATGGGCCACTCTTGTACGTCGTTACGTAACCAAGACGGTCCCGAGAACCACAGAGGATGGTTCTGAATTTGAGCGGGCGTTAGACCACGTGACAAACAGTCACTAGGATTTTCAGTGCCAGGCACGTGATAAAAACATTCAGCGGGAATAGCGGATGTAATCTTTGTGATACGCGTCGCGACGAAAGTTTTGAATTTATGTGGAGATGAATTAACCCACGATAATGCCACCATGGAATCTGTGCAACAAAATATTTGATCTACGGAATGGCGAGTTTGATAAGAATCAATTACACGACGAACTAATTTCGACATGAGCAGAACGGCGCATAATTCGAGACGAGCCACCGTTATTGTTTTAAGCGGAGCGACTTTTGACTTAGCGCAGACCAAACGTATTGAAGCGGGAGCGGATGATTCATTTTTACTTCTCACATAAACAGCACAGCCATACGCACGCTCACTGGCATCCGAGAAGGCTACAATAGATACCGATGAATTTTCAAATACATTCAAGTGTCGCGGAATGCGTAAATTTTCTAAAGAAGGAAGCTCGCGTAAATAGTTTAACCATAAACGTAAAACGTCGGAAGGTGGTGTACTATCCCAGTCGACTTTTAATGCAAATAATTTTTGTAAAATAAGTTTTGCGTATAAAATAACGGGCGCGATCAAGCCGAGCACGTCATACAAGCGTGCAATTACAGATAAAATGTTGCGTTTCGTTGGCGGACGATCGTCTAACTTGACTTTAAACATAAATTCATCGGACGCGGGATACCACTGTAAACCTAATACTTTTAAAGTTTGCGCGGGATCGTTAAAATCGATATGAGAATGATAGCGTAATATTTCGGGCAGCGAGTCTAGTAAATCTGGCGCATTGCTAGACCATTTGACGAGCTCAAAGCCCCCGGCTGTGCACAACTCGCGAAGATCGTCTCTGAGTTGTAAACCGTCTGTCAGGGTTGGCACAGAGAAACAAATATCATCCATGTAACAATAATTCTTAATAACGTCAGCAGCGAACGGGAATCGGTTTCGTTCATCGTCGCAGAGCTGCCGAAGCACGCGCATTGCTAAGAAAGGGCTGCTTCGAAGGCCGAAGCAGACGCGGTTAAACTGATAGGTGTCGAGCGGTTGAGCGGGGTCAAATCGATACAAAAACTTTTGAAATATGCGGTGAACGTCATGCGTTAAAATGCGTAAATACATTTGTTTAACGTCGGAGGTAAAAGCAAATTCATAAAAACGAAAATTAATTAAGATAATAAATAAATCATTTTGTAAATTTTGTCCCGTGTATAAAATGTCATTCAGTGCTACACCCGATGTGGTTTTAGCGCTTGCATCCATCACCATACGCCATTTAGTAGTGGTTTTATCAGGTCTTGCCACGGCGTGATGAGGAATGTAATAACCAGATGTACTGTCATCGTTAGTTATTTGTGAGATATAACCCTTATCTAGGTACTCGCGTATAATGGAGTCATATTCCAGACGTAACTCGGGGTAGGAAATCAGTTTACGTTCTAATAACATAAAGCGTTTCTTAGCGTGTTCATATGAATCGCCCAAGAGTGTTGGGTCGCGACAGAAGGGTAATGCAACCGAATAGCGGCCTGATTTGTCACGGGTAAAATTATTAATAAAAATGTTTTCGCATTCACGATCAGCGGGACTTAAAGGTAGTTCACACGAAGGTACCTCTTCAAGTTGCCAAAATTTTTGTAAAATTAAATCGGTGCGGTAATCTACGGTCGAACAAAAAGACACGTTTGCGGAAGCGGGACTTAGCGATGGCGTATTTCCGATAACTATGTATCCAAAAATTGTTTCAAGAGCAGTAGGAGTACCATGCGGACCGCGGACGCGTCCCGATAACAGTATATCAGAGAATAAAGATGCTCCTATAACCATATCAACCTCTCCCGGCGAGGCAAAGCTAGCGTCTGCGAGCGGTACATTATTTAAATAACAAAGCTTCGATACATCTACTTGAGTGGTCGGCAACTCATCCGTGATTCGGTCGAGTACGAAAGCGTCGATAGGTACCAGTACCTTATCATCAAAGCGAGATTGCAAAATTACGGAAGTGACACCCCTAATAGGACTAAGTGATGACCCTATTCCTTTAACAACGGCACGCTGAACTTTATTACAATTAATATTTAATTTTTTGCAACAAGATAACGTTATGAAATTGTTTTGAGATCCTGAATCGATAAGCGCTCGAATGCTATGCAAATTGTTATCTAATGAGTTCTTTATATAAACTTGAATAGTACCGAGTAGGCAAGTATTAATGACATTGTTGTCGCTTTGAGCGGCTAGCGATGTACTTTGGAATGACACATGCGGACGCTCCACAGTCTTGTGGCTCAATGAGGTACAAGCGGTAGCGGTGGCGGCAGCGGGAGTTGTGACGTTGGAACCGGTCGCGGCTGCTTCGCGGACGGCATCACTATGCATCGATGGGACGGACGCGCCGTTTACTTCGTGGCGCGAGTGCCTCGAGCTGGGGTTCGAATCCGAACGTTGTGCATTTTGCTTTCTACATAGTAACGAGTGATGCTTACATTCACAAAACCGACATTTAGATATTGACTTGCAAGCGGAATAATTATGAGAAAGACTTAAACAATTAGTACAGCCATGGTGATCTTTAACGAGCTTAGATCTATTTTCAATTGAAAGATCATGAAATGCACGACATTTATATAATGGATGCCAATTATAGTTGCATAAGGAACACGAGGGCGTCCCTGTAAAGCGTTTGTTGAAAGAGGAAGATGTAACGAATGAATGAGTGGATCTTGGGTTTACTGAATGTTTATTTAATTTCAAAGCGGTTTCATTTATGCGTTTATTAGACGAACCACCAACACCGGTGGCTGTGCGGTCCAGTATTTTTGATTGTTCGCGAAGGAAAATAGTCAAATCGTTATAAGTAGGCAAAGCGGTATCTCTCTTTAACATTTCAAAGGAGCGAGAGGTTTCTGAATCTATCTTCTTTAAAGCCAAGTACAAGATAATTAAATCTGATAGATTATCGATTTTTAAAGAATTTAAACTAGATACAGCGGTACTAAATGAATCCAAAAACAAGTCGATATTTTTTGAATTAGCGGTCGTGAATGGTTTAAAATCAAACATTTGATCTAGATACGCCGTAGCGAGGCTCCGTTTGTCATTATAACGATCAACTAATGACGTCCAGATAGTTTGATAATTGTCACTGTTTGGCGTAATACCTACACACACGCTGAGGGCGCGACCAGACAGCTTGCCGATTAAATATTGGACTCGTTCATGGTCCGAAAGATCGGGGTTCTCGTGAATAGTGCGTTTAAAAGATTCATAAAATATTGGCCATTTAATTGGATCACCTGAAAAAGTGGCTAGTTCTAGTTCGGGCAACTTAATTGATTTTTTATTAGCGGAAAGCGGTGTAGTTCCCAAAGTAGATGAGGTTTTTAATTTTGATTCCACGTACTTACAGCGACAAAACAAATCTTCAAAAGCCGATTGACTTTGATAATTTACGTCAGCGCCAGGTTTAAGTTTTATTTGTGTTTCGATCAGCTGATTCGTAATATTATAGAACTCAGTACGTAAAGTATCTAAAGTTGCGGTACTACACATAAATAATTCTTCAGAAACTGTATTTTCAAAAGCATTTAAGGAACGATCATAAACGATCTGTAATCGAGCGAAGATTGCGTCACGTCTGCCTTCTAACACCCTTAAATTAATTTCTAAGATAGAAGTTTCATCTTCTTCAGCAGACTCGTACGCATCTTTCTTTTGACAAACATCGCGTTTAGGAGGCATTGTGAAAAGATGTTAATGTCCACGCAATTTACACTTCACAAGTAGCAAGCGGATGGAACGTTCGAGAACGCGCTAACCGGTAATAATATTCGCGTAATGCAAAACTACCGACACAAGTAAAATATTGTATGAACCGACTATGCGTAGAAAATGGAACACAAATGAATAATAATTTTATGTTTTTAGCGGAAAGTGAGAAAAGGGACTAAATAGGAGTCGAAAGAACAATTAAGGTTCTAAATTAAGGATTGGCTTGATGGGCCAAAAAATGAATGATCCGGCTCGAAGGACCAAAAACTAATGTTGGCGCGGCGACGACTCTTCACGCGACTTACTTGTAACTTATTGGTTTGTCCAAACTGTATCCAATACACCACACACACGACCTTCGATAGTAGCGGAACTGAACTGTATTAAGCGGTATGGGAAAGGGTTTCCACGATGGTGGAAGATCAGCGGCGCGGTTGAGCTCAGAGAACAAGCGGTCAGCCCGATAGCCAAGTATGGACTACTCTAGAAGCGAACGCGTAGATCAACGCGTTAATAAATGTAGTTGAGGGTGGATTAAGATTTCGCCTTACTGGCGCGAACAGTTTCCTTCCCAGGATTAATAAATAAGTTTGTATTTCATAGCATGCCTATGAAGCCGAAAATATCTACAGTGTAACCACTACAAATTCTTATACTTTACTACTGTAATAGAAAGGGTTGGGTCGTTAAGGGAAACACAACCACGAAGTGGCAAATTACATAATTAAATTAAAGTCCTCATCTATCATAGGCATCATAGCTACATAATATATGGAATGATAGGGTTTTGAAAAGTACAAAAATACTACAATTTATGTGTTAATCAAATATGTCTAAAGTTCCCTTAAATATAGTTGGTGACTTAGAACGTAACTTAGAACATCTACCTATTTATTAAACTGACCTTTACGGTAACTTAACTATTACCCATTATCATAAACTTTCTTTGTTTATATGTATTTTTCAAGTTTGCATTCATAATGCGCTTGATTCCCTGTAGAACTAGTTGGTATTGATATACCGTCATAAAAAATTTCATAATAATTTTTATGGTATGATGTAAGGGAAACTAAAACTGATCTACGATAATAAAACTGATCGCTTTTTCAGTTTAATCTCTTGTAACCTATATTTTTATTGCTTTTGTTTTTTTTGTCCTTGGCTTACTTCCTTACTATTTAAATTCATTGGCGTCATTTTCCCTATCCGCAGATAAAATGGAACATTGTTTCTTAAACATCTCGTTGGGACTCTTTTACATAAAGCAACATTTTATCTGAATAAGAAATGTATTATCTTTACCATTAAGATGAACAAGTGAATTTACAAGTAATGCATTAATTTTATGATTACAGCCTTACGAACTTCATACAGTAGGCCAACGATAAGTTGTCGATTTTGTGTGTGTGTGTGTGTGTGTGTGTGTGTGCGTGTGTGCGCGCGCGTGTGTGTGTGTGTCGTGTGTGCGTGCACGTGTATGTGTGTGTGTGTTCCACCTGTAACTTTAGATTATCTTAACTACCGGTTGGGACTACGAGATTACAGTTTTTTTTTTTGTCAAACCTACAGCCATGTACTTATAACAGATGACTTAAGTTATTTGATGTAAACAGTAAAACTAGAACCACACTGTAATCCATTCTCTTCTATTTATATTGCATCATGCCACAAATTGAAAATTGAAGCTTTTCCTAATATCTTCGGTTTTACTTTCAACATCGTAGTCGATAGAACACACATGAAAATACGGTTATGACGGTGTGAAGTGTTATCGGAGCGTATTAATTAAGCTTGCAGTGTTCTAGCGTAACACATGTTGCAGATGGTCGATGACAATTTGTGGTGTTGGAGGGTCGACTCGGTACTCGGTATCGTTTCGTTCCATGGCCGGAGAGGAGCGTTAAGTATTCATGCCGTCGAACGTTGATCCGTATCGTCCCCTTAGTGAATATTCGACTAGTAATCTATTTGTTAGTGAGGGTTGCTGATTCGATGTGGATATTGCGGTTGTCTGTTCGATAGAAGTACTGTTCGGTTTCTATCATGCGGAACATTTTGTTTGTGGTCAGGTTTATGTCAGTCATCTCAGTTTAATTTTATGTAGATGAATACGTAAATTCAATATTACAGGATTTTGTGACCTTACAAATATAAATTCCCTGAATAGAGTAGAGCCTCTGGTAAATATAATGTTTTAAATTGACTAGAGCACGGAAATGAGCTTTCTCTTTTTAATTTGTTGCGTCATCTTAACTTGGCGAAAAGTGTTTCAAATACGAGACTAATAAATTAAGTTAGCATGTCGGAGCGCTCCCCCGAGGCTGGAATAATGGTTCGACGCATTATCGCGGCACGGCTCGACCGCCGTCGTACGTCGTCCGTGACCCAGTTTCTATCGAACCCCGAAACAAAGGCTCCTGCTGCATTCGTCAGCTCTTGTGTGCGTTTTACGGCCGTCTAATAAGCTGATTGCCAAGATTCTCCAAGCACACGCTTACTCATCACACGAGGTTAAGTAGCTACCTATTACGTATGCAATATGGTCGAAAGTTTGGTACGCTTTTCGTTATATGGAAGTACGAAGTAAATTGTTTATGCATGTAGATCTATACTTTGGACCCCAACTTAATGCTTAACTTATTTTAAGCGTAGCCCGTCAGGTGTACCATATGATTTTTTTTTTTGGAAAAAAACTCAGGAAACACCCTTCTTCTCTTAAATTGCTCAATGCCCATCTTTGTCGCAAAAGAACCACTATCGTGGAAAATTTTCCTTTTGGCCCAAGGTTTAACTATTTTCCTCTGCTTTGGCTATACGAGTCTGTGAGTGTTCAAAAACGGATTATTCAAACACAAATAAAACTTATTCGTTCAGTAGGCAAACGCAATACTAGTAGCGAGGTCTGAATGGACCGCCGACATTATTAGCGACACACAAGTTCCTCAAAGCAACTTGCTTGAGGCTGCGTCCTTCACGGCAGAACTAGTTTGCTTTATTTGCTTAATCCACCCTATTTACGTAGAGCCAGAGTTACAAACGAATTGTTTATGCTATTGTTTCATTTTATACATCAATTCGAATGTTGTTATAGCCCGAAACGGATGTGATATTTTGCTATATAAATTATACATGGGAATAGTAGCTATCAATTAGGTAACCCTTGCGGGCATGTTCGCTATATCCGCCCTCTAGGATAGGCCTTTGTGGGGACTACCCGCATATTGAATAATGGGTAGCGCGCTTCATCTAAGTGGATTCAATTTTGGCCTTACGTGCTCCTTCTGACAGGGGCTGTGTGACGACAGACTAAAATAACCGTCTACCATTTTCGAGGCGCCTCGTTATTTTCACTCTTTGTTCCGCACTGGATGTCCTTAATGGAAGGAGCTGTTAATCGCTTTTTTTATGGATTTCGTTATACACATATGGAGTAAGGGGCGGCCAGGAAATTTACCGTGGGAAACTATTTACTGTGAGACATTAAGAATTCCGTAAGAACAGATGTATCGCTTAATGGTTGCTATGGTACCCTCTGAGGGGAAACCGTGATGCACGTAATGTGCGAAATAGCTCTTTTCAATAGGTCGTTATTACTTTGCTAGTCAGGACTTTAGGAGCAAATGTAATTTTGGGGTCATAAGTTAGTTTTTTCTTAAAAGTATTACATTTTGCAGTGAATTTTAGAATAATTGTTTTAATAATGTTTATTTGTTTCAGGCGCAAAGCGACGATGATGACGTCGGGCCTGACGACGTCAATGTTGCCGTCGAAGGCGGCTTCATGGACGAATTCTTCAGTGAGGTAAGTTCTTGTTCTTACTTGGCTTCATGGGCCCGCTTCGTCTGACTTATGATTATGTATTCCTTTTTTAAACAAAAACTGCCCAATGAGCGGACTATCTGAGGATAAGTAGTCAATACACTCGCTGCCGCCTATTGAAATCCAAACATTAAACTTAGGGGTGTATTTGATGCTTAGTCAGAACAAAGATTCTATGTTAACTGACTCGAACATTGTAATTGAAACACGTTGATATTTCATGACGGATTTTAACCGGAGGGTATACATAGAGGGCAGATGTTGGACCTGTCCTTACACAATACACAGTAATATAAGCCAATAATTGTATGAACATGAATCAGGCGTTCAGAACTTATACGATTTGTAACGCATCAACGATTCAGTAGTTACTCGTATATATAAAGAGTAATAATTATGATACATGCTACATAGCATGTACCGCATAGAACAATCCATCGAATTGCGAACTGCACTTATTGTAACCTATCGATTTATTATTAATGCAAAGGAATGCAATATCGTATATAATCGATAAAGGTAAATTGCCCGTTAACATGAAGCCTCGTGTAGCCGTGTACAATGTGTACATTGTAATCCTGTTCTTCAACTAGTTTTACACAACTTGGCACGCCACCCTAACCTGTCGGGAACTTGGAATTAGTTAAACTGACACCTCGCCAACATATGGTAAACAGGAGATTAACGTTGTTTAATTAAATTTGGGCACCCTTAATTATGCCTCAAATTTATATTCCGAATTCTAGTGCGTAAACAATTTAAGGTTTGTTTACAATTTCTAGAAGTACACAAATTCACTAAGTTCCTTTCGAAATTTCATCTTGAAACTTACGATTCTCAAACCTGTTCATTTGAGCAATTCAATTTACTGCAGAGAAACAGTGGAACGGAATGAATACTGTTAAGCCTTGGTGAATATATATAATTTATTAGCCAATATCCTTAGTTGTTTGTAAAATTCAGTTAACAACAATGCATAGTCCATAACTGAATTCTTGTAAAAAATTGCAGAAGGATTTTGCCGTTTCGTCATATATAGACTGATCACTAAACATAAAGTATAAAAATACATTTGTTCGTCGAAGTTTGAGCATTTTTAATCACCACTATAAGATACGAAGATCAACCTATCTATACTCCACGCGATTTGCAGCTGAAATAAATGTAAACAAAGCATTAAAATCATTTTCTAGTGTTTTCCTGACTTGAATTTGAACACCAAATGCGTTTTATTTAGACAAATTACTCAATAAGGTATTTGTTAATTCTTAAAAAATACATATTGATCGATAACAATTATAAAATCCGAGTAAATGTGGAAACAAACAAAAATAAATAACACTGTCATCATTCAAACACTTTGCAATGACAATCTTATTTCCCAGAAGCAATTTGAAACTTTTAACTTACGAGTAATTTACTATTTTGTCCTAATGAGTAGTTTGTCTAATTAAAATGCATTTGGTGTACAAATTCAAGTAAGTTGGTGAAAACACTAGAAAACTATTTTAATGCTTTGTTTACATTTATTTCGGCTGCAAATCGCGTGGAGTATAGGTCTAAATACGATAATTAAAATTTTGTCTGGAAAAGAAAAATTGAGACAAGGTTATCTGTAATTGTCCCCTTGAGATACCAGTCGATAGGACTTGAGACAGTATAAGAACCTCAGATATTTGGGTTGACCACTTACTACAGGCGTAAGTTAATTTGCACTAGATCAGCCTGGTGAAGGACACTTGAAGCGTCCTCAAGTCGAGCCGTGTCCTGCAAGGAGCTGAAGCCATCCTTTTCATTTGTCGAGTGTCCAAAAAATCTTGAGATCAATCAAGGTTTAATAAAGGCAAATAAGTAGAAAACTATAATGGACTTTTTGCCCGCCGTAGCTTTTATATGTATTTCGGTTATGGCCCAGAGATAAAAAAACTTTTATGGTTAAAGCAGTGCCCGCCCAGTAGTGGCGGTTAATGAAAAAGAAAAACGTCGTAATGTCAGTGGGTGAAACGTTATATCGGTGAGGTAACTACAAACTATTGTTTGTACTTGGGAGGCGTGTTCCGAAGCTCCAACCCTCGTTCTAGTATGTAACTTTTTGTTCCGCAGTGTTCCGTAATCATACCTATCTATCTGCGCGCAAATCTTATCATTACCTAACGGCAACTTTGTTGCAAGTTTTATATTGCTTTTCCTCTCAAACTCAGTTGCAAGCTTCTGTTGTTACCTTGTTTTATTGTTATCTTCAGCTTTTAAAGTAAAAGCTTCTTGAGCAAGACTATTAGTGACAGTAACGTTAGGTGCAAAAGACATTGGATTTTAAAGCTTAAAAAGAAAAGCTCAATCAAAAGAAAATTCAAGTACAAGTAAATAAGATAAATAATGTGTCAGAAAAGTTACAGTGCCGTCTTTTTCTTTCTTTTTTCTCTTTTTTGGCCGGCAACGCATCAGTGATGCCTTCGGTGATGGTATTGCAAGACGATGATAGCCACTTACCATCAGGTGGATCGTCAGCTCGTTTATCGGAAATCCCCCTCACATCTAACTGCTCTACTAGGGGTTTGTAACCAAGACTCAAATTTTTTTTCGCATTTCAAAGGCCCCCGAAATGGCTTAACGACTATTTAATGCTAATAGCTGATACCGACGGCTTAACATGTCATCCAATTCACAGCGTGTGGAGCTCGTGAAAATTTCCCGAAAGCGATCAGCTCTTAAACAACAAATCACGCCCGTTACTTACTCAGTCGATCAGTTATATTTGACATGAGCATTGAGCGAACAGGCCCTAGCGTTCGAAATAAAATGAATATCACAATAAAATGATTTCTCGTGCCACCTGTAGCGTCTTCCGGTTTCCGTGAAGCGTTCTCCCGTAGGTGAACTGAGAGTAGTTCCAAATTTAAATACGCTGTCAAATATTATATATTTATTATTATACACATATATCTAACAATTTTGGGGGTAGATAATCATAGTGAAGAGTCCTAAAGTGTAGCCTTCTTTAATTATACGTTAATTAGGTATAGGTTGTTATCACTACAATTAATTTATACAACCCTATAAGTATTTTTTTTAAATTCTTTGTTGTCTACTCGTTTAAGTGCTACCTTTAAAGTAAAGCTTTCAAAAACCTGCCTTTCAAAGTCTGCTCAGGTTGACCGTGGTCAGTAAAGATAAAATAAATAATAGTTAAAAAAAAGCTTTTATAGAAAATCCAAGTAAAAAATAGAAAATAAATATAAATTAAGAATAGTGTAAATAAGAAAAAAACGTATTTTACTGTAAAAAAAAGCATGGGGTGCATAGTGTCAGTAGTTATAAATATTTTATTGACAGATATGAGTAGAAGGATTATCATTTTGATAATATCTTAAAACCGGGCAAGTGCGTGTTAGGTTAATGCAAAGTTAGGGTTCCGAAGTAGTCAGTTAATCGACTATTACTCATTAACTAATTATGCTAACATAGCCGTGATAGTTTTCCTTGTAAATTCATCATATAACCTTATTTTTGACAAATTTTTCACTTGTCCAACTCCAACCGTTTAGTCGGCAGGGGGTGCCCCCCCTTTAAAGCCAAATATTTCGCAAACGGACCCCTAATTCCAAAAATGGTCTCAAAAGACCCATAATATTTAAAAAAAGGTCCATAATATTTTTAAAATTTTTACTTATCCCTCTACGAGAACAACTAATTCCTTGAATAAACAATTATTAAGCTAATAAAAAATATTTCAGTGTATGTATTATGATTAAAACTGAATAGGTATTCTAATTGGGGTGTTTAGGGGTGTACGTCATTTATGCATTTAATGTAGTGAAAGTGAGACTGTAGTAGGTATTAAATAAACTTAAACTTATTACTGACATTGATTAATTTTTTTGTTCTTTAATGTGAGGTTTAATCAATGAGTTCAAAATTATTCACAGTCTACAGTACAAAGCCTGAAAAATGTAATGGAAAGAGAGAATCATAATTTGTTTAGTATTTAATCTTCTTACCATTACTTACTACATACATATTTTATGTAATGATCGCTCGATCGCTAATCAGCTGTTTTCGTCGGACCGTCGGGGTATACCGCACACACGCGCGCACCGACTTTGTATACGTAGCGCTCGTTCGCTCTCATGTGTGCGTGCGCCGCTGGGTAGAATGTTCACACTTTTCGTTCGAAATGAGTATAACTAATTTCTTAAATAAAAAATTATTAAGCTATAAAACACAATTAAAAATACGTGGAATCAATTCAGTTGCCGATTTTGAGCAAGATACTTTCTCAAAGTGAGTAAATTATGTTATACGTTGTATATGCACTTATGAAATTGCTAGTTATTTTTCCTATGCCGGAAATCGAAACAAATGACGTATGTTTGAGGAATAGTGTCAAAACATTGTTGGACGTAACTTGAAACGACGTAAATCGAAACGACGTAAGTCGAGGACTGTCTGTATTTTTTTTAAGTGAATTATCATCGGTCCTTGCTAAGTATGCCAAACGATTTAGTCCGGCGTTTTGAACTCATGTTCAAAAAATCATGTTCAAAGACTTCAAAGTTTCCTTTACATAGGCACATATGAAGTTAATAGGGTAAGTTCGCCTGTTCGCGTCCATCGCCCAATTCGCGTCCATTTTGCGGATCTCCCTTTAAAAATCCTCGAAAATAAGTCAACTAACACACCAATCAAACGAAAAGTCATTACTGTTTATACTTCAATGTATAAGAGGCACGCACACATGGACAAAAGTTCTGTGCGTCAAACCAATCCCGTTTAGAAAAAATAGTTAGTCTCGGCTGTTCAACAAGGAAGCGCGTATGGGCGGATATTTAGATAAAAATTAGTGTGCAGCGGTGCGTTTGATGGTAAGTTTTTTATTGTTTTATGTGAATTTTAGGATACATAGCTGTTTCTACACTTTTATGATGAAAAAAGGAATAATATTAATTATGAATTTCCTTATGTTTTTTACATTTAACGAATAAAATAAGGTGGACGCGAATTACTACATCGAATTTTACAAAACTTCCACTTTGCGTCCGCAATGGACGCAAACTATACCTACAGGGGATAATAATAAACCAAATTGCGTCCACAGTTTTCGTTAAATACTTGCTTGTAAAAATAATTTAAAATGTATTTTTTATTATTATCGTACATTTTTTTATTAAGACTACGTATTTATAATTTTTTTTAATTGAAATGAGTAATTTCTTTCATTCTTATTTTTTTTTCATTTAAGATAAGTTCTTCGGAGACAAGAAAGAAGAAGGAAAAAAAACGTGTGGCACTCGGGGACTGCCGCGGTAAAGCTATTGCATATCATTTGTTGCAAAATAAAACCTCATACCCCCCACTTGCAGTCAGTACTAGGATAGCAAAAACATGCAAGCAAGTATGCCAAAACAAAGCTGGGGTTATTAAATTTCTCATCGGATTTGTTCACCTAGTAGCAATTAATTAAAGCGAGTACTAGGCGCACAGAAGTCTTAGAGGATGCGACATCAGTGCGATCTTATTCACTCTTCGATATTTAGCATTGGCACAACAGGGACGTCAATATCACGATCATGCACATTAAGCTATTAATGCCATTTCTCCCGTAATGCCAATCAATATGCGGAAGAGCGACAGTGATAGAACAAATCCATCACTGCTGCTCTGACAAGTGATGTCAGAGCGCTCTGACAACTTGTCAGAGCGGCAGTGATAGATTCACTCTATCACTGTCGCTCCTCCGCATATTAATCGGCATGACAAGAGAAACAGCAATAATAACCTAATATGCATGATCGTAATATAGACATCACTGTTGTGCCTTGTGTAAAATACCGAAGAGTAAATAAGACTACATTATACTATGGCCTGTACAGTATCACTGATGTCGCATCCTCGAAGACTTCTGTGCGCCTAGTACTCGCTTTAATTAATTGCTACTAGGTGAACAAATCCGATGAGAAATTTAATACCCCAGCTTTGTTTTGGCACACTTGCTTGCATGTTTTTGCTATCCTAGTACTGAGTGCAAGTGGGCGGTGTAACCTTTTATTTCGTTACGGTTTTTCTTGATTCGCTCGCCGCGCTCAAGCCCGCGATAAAAGCTATGCAATAAGCTTAAAAGAACATACACAGAAGAAGATTTAAAGAAAGCGTGAAATGAAATTCGAGAGATTAATAAATCGATACAACCAATGTTGAGAAGATTTTTTTTTATTTTTTTAAGTGCTTTTTTTAATGATAATAATGTTGATTTTTTAATATTTATATTCTTAAATAAAGAAATTATTAAAATACAATTTTTCTTTACAAATTATTCAAAATTTCACCCCTATATTCCTTTTCTAAGCTGCTGGACGCTAAATGGTCCACGGGTGGACGCAATTTGGATTTTGTGGACGCAAAGTGGGTAAAACGCCTAATTCTGAAGTTTATCTATTTTAAAAGAAAACACAAGATGTTTCTAATAAAACTGAAAGTTAATCTTAAAATAGACTATATAATGAATACATTACATACATTTTTCATAGAAATTAGTGCTAGGACATTTTTATTATCGCCGTCAAACTTGCCAACTGCACTAAATGGACGCGAACAGGCGAAACGACCCTAAAAGCGTGTTAATAAATAAAATAATCTACAAGATTTTATGAATAGTAGGATATTAAGAGCCAGTGATGTGAAAATAATGTACGTGATACGAAAATCCTGACGACGTAGTTTATTAGGAACTCCTCTTATCCTTTCCATTCACGAAGTTAATAATCTCGTCGTGCTGACGAGACGCTTTAGATGGCCCCTTATATTAACTGAGTAGGTTAAACCCATAAAGTCCCTTAAAAAGTGTAGTTTCACCCTCGATCTCGGCAACACGTTGACATACACTGAGACACAGAATTTGTAAGCTTTTTATTAAAGTACCTAAATAGAACGCTTAAAGCTCTTAAAGTAATGATCTACCGACTTTGGTACAATTTGCAAGCTAAAGCGAATATTAGATATTCGGATCATCATTTCATCTGTAACAAAAAGGACAAGAGTAAATGTCATAGTCAATTGGCAAACGGACTGGATCTCCATATTATACTGTGCTAGAACTATGCCAACCTCGCTTTGTTTCAGATTTGAGTTTTCAAATAATGGTTTTGACGTAAATTTGGCTCATTCATTCGGTATTTCATATAGATGTTAAGTTATAATCACCTAACTTTACTTAAATTTTTCATAACAGTAGCTTATAAATCACTAAACTCGACTATTCTCCATGAGATTGCAAATATTCGTTACGTCACTAAAGTGGAACAATAAATACAAGTAAAGTAAGAACGGTGTCCGGCGACCGGGTGTTGCTATTTCCATTGTGCGCTACGAATACACGTTCCAGCTTCTTAGTAACACATTGTTGTTCTGCAACCATTGCAGACACAATATTGTGTATCGAAATTGCACGAGAGCAAGTCCTGTTAATGAACTTTGTGCTTACAGTTTCTGTCAGATAACAAACGTGTAGTGTATTGTTGAGAAAGCTGGGTTGTTCTTAGATGTTTCTTGAAATAAACTTTTGTTTTTTCATGTGCTACGAGGCATCGATTTATAAATTTAGCTTAGTTACTTTAATATTTTACTGTGTTTAAATTTTCTTTCATACAAAGTTCTATCAAGTTTTTTTTCTCGAATGATTGTTGCTTATGTATTTTAAGGTGTTATCATTATTATAGCAATCGTATAGATATTTAGGAGTCCTCCAGGTGGAATAAAAACATAAGACACTTGGGTTGGCTACTTACCCCTACAACAAACACTGGAGTAGCGTGGGAGAGGGTGCTCTAAGCTTTCTCAAGTACAAGAGACCCCTGCCTCGTAGTGCGCTGATAATGGATTCAACGTAAAACCAAACTGATAAACGGCTGTTATCTAAATGTTCCTATCCATTAATCGTAAAACCAGTTGCCTAGCAGGTGTCAAAATGTCACAGTGTTAGGTAATTAGTGTTAGTTGTTAATTCTTTACCTACAACTTGTTAAAAGATTACGGTTAGATAAATTTAGACTTAAATTAAAATTTTAAAAACCCTCGACAGTTTTATTTACACTAAACATAGCTAAGAACAGTCTAAATTTAGTCACCTTTCAGACAAAAAACTAGTTTAAAATCGGTTGATCCGTCTGGTTGGGGGCTACGACGCCACAGGCAGACATACTTACAGATACACAGATAGTCAGATACACAGACACGCTGACACGTCGATAAAACGCCTCTTTTTTCGTCGGGGGTTAAAAAAGGCAGTAAAATGAGACGACGTGCGGGAAATAATGGAAGAAGTAATTAAAAAGCATATGGCCGATTTTAAAAAGCAGTTCACCCAAGAACTTGCGGTAGTTAAGGAAGAAATTGGACATGTCAATAAGGCAATGGACCACATGAGTGACCAATTTGAAGATATAATGAAGAAATGCAATGATAATTCTAATCAGCTTCAAGCCCTACAACAACGAGAAAGCCAGATGCAAGCAAATATAGTAAACCTCACAAACCGAATAAACCTCTTGGAACAACAAGCACGTTGCAGGAACATCGAGATCCAGTGCGTTCCAGAGAAAAAATCTGAGAACTTAGTTGGTATTGTTAAGGAGCTCAGTACTGTAATCGGCTTTGATATCCAAAATGAAAATATCAACCGCGTAACGAGGACTGCTAAATTAAACCCAGAAAACAAACGTCCGCGATCCATTATAGTCGAGTTCAGCAATACAAGGGTACGGGATACCTTCCTGGCATCAGCAATTAAGTTTAACAAGAGTAAGAGCCCCAGTGACAAGCTAAACAGCACCCATCTCGGATATACTGGCCCCAGGACTGCAATCTTCGTCATGGAACACTTGTCTATTGAAAACAAATCCCTACATGCGGCTGCCAGACAAGCAGCGAAAGAAAAAGGGTTTAAATATGTATGGGTTCGTGGCGGGCGAATTTTTATGCGCAAGAGCGACGACTCAGGCTACATTCTTATTAAAGACAAGAACACACTAGCTAACTTAAAATAAAATAATAAATACATGTCTCGGCGTCAATGACCCACATAATGGATTGTGTAACACTAACAATCTATTATCAAAATACTCGTGGCTTAAGAACAAAAACGCACTCATTCTACCGAAACTTAGCACTTAGTGATTTTGATGTCATTGTATTAAGTGAAACTTGGTAAAATAATAGTGTTGTAAATACTGAGCTCTTTGATGACCGATATGTAGTCTACAGAAGAGATAGGCTTTCTTCAGAGCTTAACAGTAAAAAGGAGGGAGGAGGGGTCTTAATAGCCGTTTCTAAGAAATTTTCTTCTTTCAGAATGTTGGATTGGGAAAGCAAATGCGAAGATTTGTGGGTGGTTATAAACGTATCGAATTTCCCTTCCAACAAACAAATAGCTATTTGCTCTGTCTACCTCCCCCCGCCAGTTCTAAAACCATTGTTAGAGCATTACATAGACAATTGTAATTTAATATTGGATAAGTTTGATGGCTACACATGCTTAATTGGAGATTTTAATTTAGGCAATATTGATTGGGACTCGATTAATAATAACAATCCGTTGTGTCAAAATTCGTCAGTAAACACCATGTTAATAGATTTTAGCTATGTATCTAACCTTAGACAATATAACTTCGTACCAAATGTTAGAGGAAGGATTCTCGATCTTGTTCTCACCGACTTACCCAATTGTAATGTTCTACAATCAACTAATGCCCTCTCGATAGTTGATCCCCAACACCCTCCATTAAATATTGACATTATTTTTAAAAAAAACCATGATCTTAAAAAGAACTCAATGAACCACAAATTCAATTTTTATAAAACAGATTACGATGCAGTCAATAAGATCCTAGACAGTATAGATTGGAACAAGTTATTCTCTGAATGCTTGGACGTTAACGAAATGGTTGATTCATTTTATAAAATACGAGTAACCGCCCTCGCTTTGCTTCGGTTTTCTTATTTTTTTACATCTTGGGTTACATTATTGGAGTTTTATGAAGGATCCCTAATTTTTTTGAAAATATAATATAGCCTATGTTACTCGGGTATAGTGTAGCTTCCCAACAGTGAAAGAATTTTTCAAATCGGTTCAGTAGTTTCGGAGCCTATTCAATGCAAACAAAAAATCAAATCTTTCCTCTTTATATATTAGTATAGATTAAAGACTTAATTAGAAAACATACACCACTTAGTAAATTTTCGAAATCCAAATACCCTCCATGGTTTAGTCTACCACTCCAAAGGTTATTACGAGAAAAAAATAATCTACGTCACAGATATAAAAAATACAAAAACCCTATGGATGAGATCGAATTTAAATTGATAAGTAAAAGATGTGAAAATATAGCTGAAAGTCTTTACAATAATTATGTTACAACTTCAGAACAGAGAATATGTGATAACCCCAAATATTTTTGGTCTTTCATCAAATCAAAAAGAGAGGAAAGCAATTCTTATCCTAGTACTATGACGGATGGTGTAACTCAAAAAACAGACGGGACTGAAATATGTAACTTATTCGCAGACTACTTTTTAAATACATATAACGCATCAGACTGTATCAAGCAAAATACGAAAAACACAACATCGAGCTACCTAGATGACATAGCACAGAATAGCTCAAGCTTTGGGGACTTGGACATATCTAGAGAAGCTATATTAAAAAAACTAAAAACTCTTGACGTTTCGAAAGGCTCGGGTCAAGATGGCATACCACCTATTTTTATAAAGAATTGTTCGCACCAGCTAGCAACACCCTTATATCTCATATTTAAAAAATCTATAAGTTCTGGGACATTCCCAAATGAATGGAAAATAGCAAAAATAGTTCCCATCTATAAACATGGCGATAGGAATTCTATTAAAAATTATAGGCCGATATCAATCCTATCAACAATGGCTAAAGTTTTTGAATCTGTTGTATGCCCATCTATTCAAAGCCACTTTCAACAATATATCTCAATACATCAACATGGATTTGTTAAAGCTAAATCTACAAGCACGAATTTGGTTTCATTTGTCGAGGGACTTGCTGAAGCAATAGATAAACAGGAAGAAGTAGATGTCATTTACACTGACTTCAGCAAGGCCTTCGATAGTATACCACATTCGTTGCTTGTAAATAAACTAGTAATTTACGGGTTTACAGGAAACATAATAAATTGGATTAGATCATACTTGTTAAATCGCACTTACTTTGTTGTAGCTAATGGATACAGCTCTAAATTAAATAAAATAACATCAGGGATTCCCCAGGGTTCCCATTTAGGACCAATCCTATTTAATATATTTGTAAACGATATTCCCGAGTGCTTTCATTCGTCTACTCCATTTTTATTTGCCGAT
Source organism: Thymelicus acteon (assembly GCA_951805285.1). Lineage (NCBI taxonomy): Eukaryota > Metazoa > Arthropoda > Insecta > Lepidoptera > Hesperiidae > Thymelicus > Thymelicus acteon. Next base: position 6,283,117 of record OX638217.1, read on the forward strand.
GATTTAAAATTTACCCGAAAAATTAAATCTCAGTCGGATGTATCTATGCTCCAACAAGATCTGGATAGACTAAGCCAATGGTGTTGCGTAAACGGAATGAGCCTAAACACAGATAAATGCTTTTTTATAAAATTTACAAGAAAGCACAACACTATTAATTCTAAATATTACATTGCAGGAACGCGTTTACAAGAGTTAGATAATATTAGAGATTTGGGAGTTATACTAGACAAAAAGTTAACTTTTTTGCCTCATATAGAGAATACTGTCAAACGTGCGTCTAACATGTTAGGTTTCATTATTAGAAACAGCAAAATCTTTAAGAAAGCACAGTCTAGAATCCTTTTATATAACACTTTGGTGCGAAGTATACTTGAATATTGTTCTGTAGTTTGGAGACCTCACTATGCAACACATATCCTAAGAATAGAACGTATCCAAAAAAGGTTCCTGTGGCACCTATCATACTCAGCAAAAATTTCAAGAAAAAAAATGTCATACTTAGATAAACTGAAACATTTTCATATGTCTTCCTTAAGTAAGCGAAGAATACTTTTGGACTTGATATTTCTTTACAAAATTCACAACAACCTCATTGATTGTCCACAGCTACTTAGTAGTTTTAAATTTAGGATTCCCAGGACCACTCCACGTCAACCTATTTCACTCTTTGTTCCACCTTTAAGATCTACAGTATTGGGTAGCAAATCTCCTGTACCTCGGTTATGTAAAACTTTCAATGACTGGATAACAGAGGGAGAAATTGACTTATTTTCTCTAAAACTTCACCAATTTCGACATCATTTACATAACAAAATTCTAAATTAAGCAAAATACCACTTATTAGATTAAATTTATTAGATTAATATCAAAGCATGCAGTGTTTACCTCTAAGTGATTGTGCATTAAGCTAAATACAGTGTAATATAGTAATATTGTATGTTAAAATGTAACAATCGTTGGTAAGCCTAATAAAGAAAAAAAAAAAAAAAAAAAATAGTAAGGCATATTCTTGCAATATGAATTTCGACACAGCATTTTACTTTTCGCACTTTGTAATCAACGGGATTTACCGAAATTCGCAGCATTCATTTAACATGATCGTTCATCGATCATTCATACTTTCATTGCTTCATGTTACTTTTCCAATTAAATTATGATTGTATTAATACCCTCGCACAGAGAAATAATAACAGCTATTATTTTCAGTACTGGAGATTGCGACAGTCATTTGCAGAAAATTGCGTTCGCATTTGGAATGTATTATTCAGTTAAAAATACGTATATCGAAAGAAAACGTTTTGTTCGTGTAGGCACCCTTCATTTCAAACCATTTTATCGACCGTTCTTAACTATCTATCTATCAATAATCCTCAATTCACAATTGTCACAAAGTCACAATAGGCGACTTAACTTATCCAAAAAATATTGATAGATAGATAATTATTATTGATAAACGGACGTATGTAACGTAACAACTACAATATAAACAATTGTATTTACCAGTTTAGTTTGGTTTATTAATACTGACCTATGCCATGACTAATTAGGAAAACCCAGTGTATACCTTCAACTAGAAAGCAGTCGCGTGCCACCAATAACCCAGTAATGTATAACCGGGTGTTTATAATATAAAATGGAGTAAGATAACGCTGTCCGGCTCCTTTCGTGACTCGTTCACTGGGGCATTTTAATTTTTCTCTGACAATTTACATGTATGTGTCGTTTATATTCAGAGGGTGTTCATTATTCTTCATAGCTGTATAATTCATTTCCATGTGATGTATAGAATAGGGGCGTGGTACATAATAAATAATATGAGCGCTTGTATGTGAATGCAGATGACGTATCGTTACGTAGTCCTATCGCAGTATAATAGCTCTTAGTAGTCCGTTGTCTTAATCGTACTAATAATTAATTATAAATGTCCATGTTTGTTACTATAAATTTTGTTGGTAGTTACTTAACAGCACAGCACTTTTTACACGCTTTATATTAGTTACTAGCTGTTACCTGCGACTCCGCCCGCGTGGTTGTTAACAAAAAAGTTATTGTTCTTTTCCTAAAACATTTTTTTTTATAAAATAAAAGCTATCTGCCAGTGCAAGTCCCGTTAAAATCGGTTCAACCATTTCAGAGATTAGCCAGAACAAATAGACAGACAAAAACTGTAAAAAAAAATCTTTTGGTATATGTACCGTGTACACATACAAATGCACTTAGTAAAAAGCGGTTATTTTAATATTACAAACAGACACTCCAATTTTATTTATTTGTATGTATAGATACCGAAAAACCTGAATAAAACGCAACATTTCATCGCCATTATCATTAGTATCAATATTATCACAATCCAACCTGTAGCTGTATGGTATAATACTTTAGTTTAGTAATTGTGAATTGGCGGACTTAACATACATTCGAAAACTAAACGGAGTAATGAGTATGGAGTTTTCTTTCAAATGTTTTCCTTCAACGAAGCAAGTAAAGTTAAATGGTCTTCCAGTTCGGAGCCGCATGTTTTAAGACTAAATTTTTAACAACTAGGCTTTTACTGGGGTTATCAGATAATACAAAATATTATAATAAATATTGCACTTATCATAAATGAATTTATGTTGTATGGGACGTCGCTCGCCCCACCCACACGTACTAGTCTAGACACCCCACGGTCTAGAAACGGAAAGTATGAAATTGTTAGACTGTGGTACTAGTACAGTGACATTATCTATTCTGCGTTGCCGTCGAGTCCACATGCCGACGGAGTCGTAACCACAACGCATAAAATCGTGATCTCATTCTATAGAATAGTTTTGTGATGGCCTGCAAAAAATGCTGCGAGATGAATATTAGTACATTGACTTCATTTTTCATTTAGTGCTTTTATAGTAGGTGTCGACTGACGAGTACAAAAGATATAGTGACGTCATAAAATTTGTTTTTATATGGTAGTTTGAAAATGGGCATGTAGTTCACTGTAAAGCGGACGATGCAGTCTGTGGAAATCTTTAATCATTTACCATTACTTACCCATTAGTCATTACGCTGCAGTTTGCATTAAAAATATTTCTTTTGTATTTAATATTTATGTATTTAACACTATATATTATAAACATAATGTTATAGGTACACCTAAACCGAAGAAAATAATAACAGGCATCACATCAAAATATCATATAATTATTAAGTGATGATGAGAACGAAGTAATGGAGATGCATAGCTACTTATAACTTTCCACTAAATACTTATATTTAACTTACTTCCTACAACATTTTCATTCTTTCTGGGCTTTCTCAATGAGTTTTCTTCATATGCGGTCTGTCCAGCCTTTAGTCTACAGGAAGTGAGTTTCTCTCTGAAGATCTTTCCTTACGCAGTCCTGACGTTTTCTAAGTCCTCCTGTTAGTAGTTTTGCTGCAGGGTCAACTTAGAAAATAATTTGGCAAGCTTGCTATTCTCCAAGATTTCTGGGTGCTCTACCCATTTCAGCTTTTAAGATTAAAAAATCTAGATTGATCCTTATTTTAATGCCAATGCAAGTTTATCTATCATGATTAATTCTTCGATATTAACTAGAAATATCAAATAATATGTTGTAACTTAGCGTTTAACCTGAAGAGGATGAAACTTTATTGATATTAATTATTATTTAATACCATTATTACTATTATTATTTCTCCATGGGGTTCGCCTGGATAGCTACCACCCTTGAGCATGAGTCAGCCGCCAAACGACTCGTCGTGTTCCGGCTGGGGGCTTGAGAGCCAGTTCTTTCTTTCTTTTTCTTCTCTCTTTCTTGGCTGGCAACGCATCGGTGATGCCCTTGGTGTTGTTGATGTCCATGGGCGACGATAGTCATTTACCATCAGGTGGATCGTCAGCTCGTTTGCCGGCTATTTCCATAAAAAAAAACGATAATAATACTGCTTGTTGAATAATACTACCCTTTGAGGTTGAATAGCAACCGCAATCGCGTTTTCGAAGTAAGTTCCGTGACAACTGACACTCCCGCAGCGTCACACGTGACGTGACGCATTCAGTAATGACGCTACGTGTTGTATTGGATGTGAAGCGCGATAACGAGAACGTTTTTATGACTTGTTTGCTCCCTAGTTCAGGTTCTTTCTGTAGAAAGAAAACCTATTAACCACGGACCTAAAAAAAAGACAGACGTAATTCCAAGAACAAATTCAGTGGAGCACCCATAGTAATACCAACTCTCTATTCGTACAAGTACACACACCCACACATTGACACTTCACTGCTTCAATCGCGAATCAAAAATTACGCACACATGGTGAGCGGGCGGCCATTGCTATGCTTCACTCTCGATTAGACGAGGTTACGTCCGTCTTTTTTTCTGGTGCTATAGCTGTTAGTAGCCTGATAAATGTCATTTTTACTCGTATCCATATACAATTTCAAATCCAAATTCCATTTCCAAGGTTTTCACCCACTCGTATTCAAATTTCATTTCCAAAGTTTTCAGATTATGTTATATTAAAGTGGACTTTTAAACAGATAATAAAAGCTGGTTCAGTGCAAATAGAAGTCACGTAGAATAGTTTCCGTACATTTCACGCATGGCGGATTATTCTTATCGTTTCGTTAAACTTCAGAAAAGTTTGAGATGATGGGAATTAATAACTTTATTTAATTAATACAGAGATGACAGAATACGAAAACGGTATCCTTAGAGCGATCATGCCATAGTATTGTCATGATCCAGCTAGGCCCGTAGAGATGCTACGCTAGGTTGCTACGAATAAATAGCAGTTACTTCACTCGAAGCTTTTACTCGTAGGCTTCTTCTTAATTATAAACCTTGTAGCCTAATAATATTTAACAATAATAATTAACAAGCTGTTAAACTTTTTAAGATATTATAGTTATATGCGTAAGTGCATTTTCTAATGCAATAAAAATAAAATTTAACGAAATTGGATAACATTACAATGCGAATATATGTAATATTACATCACGGGTGATCCACTCACGTTTGATGTCACAGAATGGCCAAAAATCGTGTGACGCACGACGCCGACGTAGCCCTGCAGACTTTAGCTTCATATTTACATTAGCCCCAGACCGTAGGTACCTACATCTATTATGAATCTTATTTTCCCCGCACTTCAGCCACTTTGCCTACTATAATAGACCACGTTTTATGTCGGCGAAGACTTAATGGAATAACCACATTCAAGTTCCCTTGTGTGTACTTTTGTGTAACTTGTAGACGCGATACATGTGGCTCGGCTAGATTACTGCCCTAAATTTTGTAATATTTACTGCAAATAAACTAATTCAGGTATTTACCCTTTTGCACCCCCTTTCACGATAATTACGCGGACGGAGAAATTTGGCACAGTTGAAGTTCCATGGGGAAGAAACACAAAATTATTAAAAATAAACATTACATATATTACCATGCATTTCTCACAGACTCATAATATACGACAAATATCAAAATGAAAAAACCCTTTGACACTAACGATCGAATTTTGACCGAAGAGCGGTTCTCTTCTCTAGTAATCTAAATTAATAGACAAACACATCTATTAAAACCAAATATCCTTTTACGTTGTTACAATCTGCAAGCATTATGTATGTATGTACGAGTATGATGATCTATACCTATGTGAATCAAGTACATATAATACTATACCTAAGTTGACCGTACGTCCCGCTTTGAGGCTGTCTGTCCCGCTGTCCCCCGCGAGATTAAAAGTCTCGCTTTGTACCAAATGTACCGCTTTGTCCCACTTTGGTATTTATTTACTTACTTCTGGACATGAAATATACACCGTGTTCCTGACGTTGTGCACGAACTTCGGCCTGTTATTCAGACCATTAAATTGGTCATCTTTCGTTATGGATTCATTATTGAATTTTTTTTTATTTTTTATTTTTCATTTTCATACAAACTAAATACTTGAACGTAAATTGCCTAATGTGTAATCTCTTTACGCAAGCTGGCAACGTCGCATTATGATTGATATGAAACTTTGACATTAGTAAACTTTTATTGACGTTAACAATTATTTCTCATCGATTTTGCTGTCTGTGCGACCAGTGACATTAACAAAACCAAATAGGTAATAATACTAGTTCGAAAACGATGTTTACGAACGATAGTTTTACGATGTTTGTTTACTTTAAGGCCCATTTAGACGGAGAGTTTCTAGTATCTATCGTACACTACTATCACTATACTATATTCACATTCGTATCAGAATTTACGTAATCACTGTGTTGCCTAGCAACCACAAACAAACAGGTGCATGAACTAAATCTGGAGTTCGCAAGTCGCGTTCCATTCCACTCTTTATAATTGAATTTCTTTTTAAACATAATATTTATTTTGCAAAAGTTTAAAATAACACGGAATAGTTACGCATAAAATCGATATAGACTGTTTTAAAAAACATAAACATAAATATAAAATGTTATTCGGCTTTGTTTAATGAAATTTAACTTATAAATAACTTTATGCTCATGCATATTGAGTGGAATGAAATATCTGTATAATCTGTACAGTGCCATCTCTGAAGAACTTATTTGTGCCGTGGCGAAAATTGGAACTAATGCCATCCCATTCATAATTTAATAATAGCCGCACTATGATTGGTCCAATGCGTCCGGCAGCGCCCTCCTTAAGGTCACAGATAAGTTGATTTCACTGTATTTCGAAATATAATACGACCAAGTTGCAAAGCATGTAAGCGCCATTATAGCTGTGAGGTTTTCGTAGTCATTTCTATTTATAGTCATAGGCATGCGGACCGTAAATAATATTTTTGTGCAAAGGTTACAAGTCGCTTCACGAAATTAAGGATGTGCGAGCGTGAGTTATTCAATGATGAAAATTGTTTTAAGATGTTGGTTTTTACGTCGTTTTCTCTTAGTGTGTTGTTGTTATAGGTCAATAGTAAAATAATGAAGATGTCACAAACGTTATAATGATTATTTAGTTCTTTAATAGTTATTTGGTGTGCGAAATACAAATCAGTTTGTGAAAACCCTATAAAGGAATTTTTATGATTTGTTGACAAGTATTATGATACGAGTTTGACTCAAGTGTAGTAATAATCGCCATAACATTATCGTATCAAATGTTTACATACAGGAAAGAACTAAATTCTCACCTACGATTATCTCATATGACATTCGTAACTTATCGATCAAGGCGATAATTTCCTACATCTATTTAGGTACACATTGTACGTAAGATTACTTACGACAATCTCGACTTGTATTCGACTTACATTTTTCAAATTCATACGTGTATCATACAAGACGGTTGAAAACGTTTTGAGTGCGAGATTTGTCATTGGAGTTAAGTTTACAATCAATATTCCATTGCGAGGAAATTGACGTCAAATAGCGAGAGGTGTAAATGTAAGAAAGATTTTTTTATTAATTCGATCGTGGCTTCTTCGAGACGAGAAGCTCTCCGTCTAAATGGGCCTTTATTGACAAGTCAAGCCAATAATGACATGACATTTAAAATGAAACAAGTATAGTTTGAATGATTATGACCGTACTGAGCGGCAACATAGCACAAATAAAGACCCTTTTACAATGTACACCCATATTAAATGGAATTACCAATAACTTAAAAACTAAGCTTTATAATGCACTAGTACCTGTATAAGATATGTTTGGTAAATGCTATAGAATCATTTGGTAAATTTTGTGCACAACCTCAAAAACACCCGGTATTGAATCTACGAGATTTATGCCCTACGACCTTTTTTTAGCTATAAATACTAATTGTAGATCGTCTCGCTTTGATACGAAGGCGCCCGATGACCTTTTTTTTTAGTCAAAGCACTAACCGATACAAATTTTTGTATTGTATATTAATATATTATATCAAATTCCGTGCATGTCCCGCTTTCAGTGGTCAGAAAAATGGTCAGTTTAACTATAACGCACCGCGCAAGCACCAAAACTTATTTCCATCCCATACATGATCATCTGTGTAGGTTGACTCTACGATGGTAAGCCGCAAAGATACGAGTAATGTTCGGTTTACACGTATTAAGTAGTTAACTAAATTTTAACAAAATTTTAAGTAAATAAATACGTGTAAACGGACAATTTAGTAGTTTAGTAATTTAGTAGTTAAGTAATCAAGTAGATTAGAATTAGATTTAGAAATTTTTCTATTTTCTGTTAAGTAGGTGGGCGGGGCTTATCACTTAACACATTTGGACAGGCACTTTTAAGTTAAAATTTAGTTAAAATTTAGTAAAATGCTTAAGTAATTAAGTAATTTAGTAAAATGCTTAAGTAGTTAAGTAGAATTGTATGAACTAAAGAGCTTTACTAAATTATTACGTGTGGACGGACACTAAAAATTATTGACTTAAAATTTAGTTAAAATTTACTTATCTACTTAACTACTTAATACGTGTAAACCGGACTTAAGTGATAGTCTAAAAGTTCTAAAACAGAATATCTACTACTATTTGCTGCTTATAAACAAATAAAAGTAAAAATATAAAAATCATCAGACCATAAATACTATTCTATAGATGCCATCGTCGTGTCAACACCTACATCAATAAAATAGGTCTTTCATTGTATCGTATGATAGTTCTTTCTAGGAATAAAATGAGGTCATCGACAGCCTCACAACAATATGATTTCATAATAACATCGGATAAAACAGAATATTATGTAATATACAAACCGTTATATGCGATCATCAGTCATGCTAAGTTCGCGCCAGCGAACAAATAATGTTCCCTGCCAAAGTTAGCCTGTTTATTTAAAACAGCGTATGAAGTTGCAAATTTATTGCTGGTGTTGTTCGTACAGCTCTTATCCAGTATTGGCACAGTATATACGGTTATTATATAATACTAGTGTAAGGCTGTATCAGCATCTCTGTCAGCATTGACTTTGACGAGTATGACGGCTCGATTGATATTGGCTCAGACGGACTGATTGCGGTTCAAGGTTTATTTGCGTCTTTTGGAAAGTCAGTCTTGGCTTTAAACTCACGATCTTTTTATATTAAGATTACCTTATCTCGAGTAATTTTCTGTCCGTGTCTGAGTCATAACAAACATTTCTCGTAAGACATTTCTATTTATCTAAACCCGCTCGACAGCAACGTACTATATCCTACCTTTCGGAGTGTCCCTTGATGTTTTCTCTACTGGCTTCAATATTTCACCCTCTATATATATAACTATACTATATAACATCTGTGCTCCGTGACTACAAAATTGAATCTAAATCTCGCTTAGTTTTGTCTGGTCTTATAGAAAAATCTACGGCATTCGAAGTTTAATGAACCGCAAGCACATAGACTACAGTAGCTAAGGACATTTCTCTCTCCACAAAAGCAACAGGACACGATTCCTTATCTTCGCCTATAAGTAAGAAATATGTTGCAAACGCCCCAAGATAGAGTCACTAACGGTAACTTTAATCGCTTCTTAGTAAATAATCACTATACATATTCAGCAGCGATTTAAGTTACCATTAGTGACTCTGAGTTGGGGCGTAAGTTTACGCTGGAACTGTATGCGGGTTGTGTAAGTCAGAACTCCATTTGTAAATCTTATCGAGCGTTAGAAGCGAACGATAAGGCTTATCGTAATCTGATTACCTAATTGGTGAGTCATAATTGCGGACGGCATGACGCCCCGTGTCGATCCGACGCGATCGCGTACCAATCATGAACTTGAACTTATTTGTCTGATTATATTATGTTGAATACCAGAATACCAGAATACAATATGCATGAGTTAATTGAATTTTCCTTTATTTTATCAATTTAAATTGTAAATTGTATTGAATTGTTATTGTTATTATTATTTTATTGTATTAAGTTTCATGTTTTATTCTATACTTTTGAGATATTTTGATTTGACACTCTTTTTTTATTTTATTTTCTTTTGTTCGTGTATTAATTAGTGTAATTGGTGTTTACCGTACTAATTAAATAAATAAATAAATAAATACCAATCCGCAGTGTAGCTTCATAGTTAAATAGGTGGAGGATGCTCTAGGCCTCCTCAGTTATGAAGTGTCCTGTATGTCCTGTGTGTCCTAATATTATAAACTCGCTGACCCTTCGTATCGCCTAGCAAACTGATTTTTTTCTAAAATAACCTAAGTTACTCCTTGTTACATCAGCTATCTGCTAGTGAAAGTCTCGTCAAAATCGGTCCAGCCATTTCAGAGATTAGCCGGAACAAACAGATAGAGAGACAGACAGACAGACAAAAATTGTAAAAAATGTTGTTTTGGTATATGTACCGTGTATACATAAAAATGCACTTAGTAAAAAGCGGTTATTTTAATATTACAAACAGACACTCCAGTTTTATTTATTTGTAATGTAATTATTTATTTGTAATGTAATAATGTAATAATAGATGTGAAAGTTTGTATAGATGTTTTACTCCTTCACGCAAAAACTACAGAACGGATTTTCATGAAATTTACCACGCATGTAGACCATGAATAAGACAAATTGAAAACGCAGGTAAAGCCGCGGGTAAAGCGCTAGTAAGCTATAAATGGGTTTAAGGGTTGAAGCCATAATATTATGCTGATGTGGAACGGTTAATCTTAGTAAAACAGTCTGTAAACTAAACATAATTATAAACTAAAAATAAACTGTGATTGTCTATGTCACAGCACTGTTTGTTCACAGCAAATACATCCTAATACGTATACGAAAAGTATTAAATAGTAAGTTCGTGATATTTTAAAATTGTGGACATTTCTGTCATACATAGGAATAGTTTACAGAAATAAAGTTTATTCCAGCAAAGCATTTATAACCCTTGAATGATTTACGAATAGCGGTCATTATTTAACTTTGTTCTAATGTTTATTTTTTGTGAGTTCCATACATAATGTACATATTACATCTAGTTATCTGCTCAAGCTGTTCCTCGTGTAATAAATTGTAGTTATTATAGTGAGTCAATTTACAGTCTTTATTCATAGGTTATATCATCTTTTGTTGATGTACTTATTATAAGTACTATTATTTATATTGTGGTTGATGTCAAATGACTGGTCGGAAATCGTAGATGAAGATCAGTTTACTCTAATAGCAATGCAACAAACAAGCATTTCAATTATGTACTCGTATGTGTGCATGCCCGAATAAGTTGGGATAAGAATGCATGGTATTATGTTGTCAGTTGTGCCGTATTGGGGCGGCTTGCGCCCCAGTTCAGAGTCACTAACGGTTACTTAAATCGTTCCTTAATACAGAATTTGCATGGTGATTCTTTCCTAAAGAGCGATTAATGTAACCGTTAGTGGCTGAGTTGGGGCGTTAGAATATTAACCTCAATTCCATGCCTGCATACTAGGATGGCGTAAAAGGCGATAGAAGTCGGCCCACTTGGTGGTAAGGCTTCTCATAGGGATTGTATTTTATTATTAAGTCATTAATATTATACATAATAATATTGCTGGTTTTAATATCTTCCTGGCCGGCAACGCATCAGTGAGTCCATGGGCGACGGTAGCCACTTCATATCAGGTAGATCGTCAGCTCGTTTGTTACTTACTATAGTTGTTGACTATAGTTTTTTACTTAAAAAAACTATAGTCAACCTTCTTCACAAATGGGTAAAACAATAAACCAATTAAACATGAATGAATGAGTTAACGCTTTTCGCGAATTCCTTGCGCATTATTGCTTAGACCAATGGTTACTTAGTAGAGTATGCATTAAGTCATTTAAACCGTTATATTCGTTTTATTATGATTAGTAAAAGTTAAATAAAGAAATGAAGTAGTTATTTATCCAAGTTTCCAAGTTTTTAACCGACTTCAAAAAAAGGAGGAGGTTCTCAATTCGACTGTATTTTTTTTTTATGTTTGTTACCTCAGAACTTTGGACTGGGCGAACCGATTTTGATGATTGTTTTTTTAATCGAAAGCTGGTGGCTGTCATGTGGTCCCACATAAATTTTATTGAGATCCGACAATGGCATCCATGAGAAAACCTCTTATGTCGTAAATTTGTGTTAAGATGTGCGCGACAAATTGACGAATAACTCAATATCACGCCAACCGATTTCGGTGATTCTTTTTTTAATCGAAAGCAGGTGCTTGACATGTGGTCCCACATAAATTTGAATGAGATCTGAAAAGTAGTTTTTGAGACTTTGAAGTCGGTTATTTTTTGTTAGTAAAATTTAGATTATTTGAACTGTACAACTTTATCTTGAAGTTTCCATTAATGTGGTTCAAGACAACACAGGATGTATTAGAGCAGTGCGCGGTTTCACTCAGATAACTGTGTCACTTTTGTGTGAGCGTTTGTTTGCGGTTGGATCGTTGCCAGGCCCTTTAGCCGAATTAAATGTAATGTAAGATTTTAGTCCCCACAAATTAAACTGAATTTAAATCCACGCTACTAAGTAATTTAACGCTCTGTTCTAGGTTTTAAATTTAGTCACTGTTTGAAATAAAACAATTCGCTAAATAGAGTTATTCAAATGAGCCACAAAAGCTACGTGCTGTATTTTTGCAGTGGAACGTTAATTCAGAGATATTTTTCATTAGCAACTGCCCCTAGAGAGTTACTGCAATGTCTTTTATATTGCTTGCGTTCTTCGAATTGATTCTGTTCTCAAGGGGAAGTATTTTATAGTTTTACTATAATAATCTTTGATCCTAACGATATAAAAATGTGCATACTTGACCTGACCTTTCGCCGCAGCGGGAAAATACCATAGTGCGCCTGGGCAAAATATTATTTTCGATACCACGGTTCATAGTTTATTACTCACAAAATGGAGCTTAAGTCAATTTAGTTACTAATTATACATAAATACTTAAGATACATAGTAAAAATGGGTAATAAAATATGTAAATACTTTAAGCACAGAAGACATTATTGATTTTAATTGTTAATACAATTATTACTATTATTATTTCTGGAAGGGCTTCGCCTGGATAGCTACCACCCTTGAGCATGATTCAGCTGCCAAACGACTCGTGTTCCGGCTGGGGGCTTGAGATCCAGTTCTTTCTTTTCTTTTCTTCTCTCTCTCTTGGCCGGCAACGCATTAGTGATGCCTTTGGTGTTGCTGATGTCCATAGGCAACGATAGCACTTACCATCAGGTGGATCGTCAGCTCGTTTGCCGGCTACTTCCATAAAAAAAAAACTTAATTTATGTGTATAAGACATATTAAGCCATATAATAAATATAACTAAAATTTTACATTATAGTCCTTCGGTATGTTTTAAACTTTTAATTATTCGTCAATTATTTATTGGCCCTCAGTTGTGCGTTTAAGTAATAGTTTAATCAATACTTTTAGTCTAAGAATGCTGAAAAGAAGGTCAAATACGAAACGCACGTTGTATGAAACGCGACCTTCCTGCGTTCGTCTAAAGATCCGTCAGCAAGACACGATAGTTATATGTAGCCACTGTATTATGTGTTGTATGTTGAACGAGCTCGGCCAAGTGTCTGGCAGCTGGCTCAAGATAACTTAGATTATCTCCGTTACCAGTAGCGTAGCGTTGGGGGGGCCGGGGGGGCCCTGGCCCCGGGCGGCACATGAAGAGAGGGCGGCAAGCCTCTCGATAAAAAAAAGTATATGTATTAAAATTAATTATTTTATATTTTTTTTTATGTAAATTGTGTAATGAAAAAACAAGAAAAGTGCATTTTTAATTAATAAAAAAATATTTTAAATAATATGGGGGCGGCAAATTTCATTGGGGGGGGGGGCCGGCAAATTTTCGGGCGGCGGGAGCCCACGCAACGCCATTGTCCGTTACACCGAATCACTGACACTTTAACCGTCAAAAAAAAGGGGTAGGTTCTCAATTCAACACGTATATAATAGTTTTTTTTAAACGTATGAACACGCAGCAATCAGCGCAGGGTGGTCCGATTTAATGATAATTTTTAGGGTTCCGAAGTATAATCGGAACCCTTATAGTTTCGTCATGTCCGTCCGTCTGTCCGACAATCTATCCGAAGCAAAGCGCCGAGACACTTAGTGCTAGAAAGCTGTAATTTGGCATGGATATACATATTTATTAAAACTCCAAAATCGTAGAATAAAGATTGAAAACTTTTTTTTTCAGGATACTTCCCCTACAGGTAACGTAAGGATACATTTTTATTCGTCGCAAAATAGGTTATGAAGAATTTACAAGGAAAACTATCACGGCTATGTTAGTAGTTAATGAGTAGTCGATTAACGTACTACTTCGGAACCCTAAAATTGCGCGTGGCTTGACACGCACAAGACTTGCCTGGTTTTAAGATATTATCAAAATGATAATCCTTCTACTCAATCTATACATATTAGTACATCTTATTATTATGAATACTTTCACATTACTGGTACTTAGTAGTAATTTAAAAAATACACGAGATAGATAGGTATGCCTCAGTAAATTTGAATATCCCTCCGTGTTCATAGAAATGTCAAGATATTAAATAAAATACAACAAGTTCTAACAATACGGGTTACCGACGCTTTTCTTTAATGAAAACGTCATTATTGCTAACCAACGTATATTATTCATTAGGCCTTAGGACCATAGACTTAAATACATTATATACATACATATAGGTCTATGGTTAGGACTTTAAATCCAATTAATGTCCTGCATTTGAAATACGACCTACGTTTGGACCATGAGTAATGAAAATAATAGCTTTACATAACTGATTGAAACCGGTTTGATAATGACGTAATTCCAGAAATGTTCTTCAGTATGTCTAGATAGTCTTCATTTACACTAAACAAAAACTAATAACGGCTTGTGAGTATGTGAATCACGCCTATAAATAGATAATGCCATCTTTGTTGTCTTTTAATTATGTACTCTTAATGATGTACTAATTTGACGACCCTGTAGCCTAATTGGTAGCGACCCTGTGAAGCGAGGGGCCCCGGGTTCGATTCCCGGACGGGGCAGATATTTATGTGACAGATAAATATTTTTACTCGGGTCATGGGTGTTAATGATGTGTTATATGTGTCGTCTATGCTACCCGCGATACAGATACAAACCTACTGCGGGGGTATGAGCATTTATTATTTACTAGCTGACCCGGCGAACTTCGTGTCGCCTAACAAACATTTTTTTTTAAATAAAAGTAGCCTAAGTTACTCCTTGTTACTTCAGCTGTCTGCCAGTGAAAGTCCCGTCAAAATCGGTTCAGCCATTTCAGAGATTAGCCGGAACAAACATACAGACAGACAAAAATTGTAAAAAATGTTGTTTTGGTATATGTACCGTGTATACATCCAAATGCACTTAGTAAAAAGCGGTTATTTAATATTACAAAAAAACACTCCAATTTTATTTATTTGTATAGATAATTATTATTTGTTGATTTCTTAGCAAAACTTTATATAAGTACAAAAATTATTATGACTTTTATCGCTTGGTCAAAACACAACTCTTATAAATTTATTTTTACCAATTTATAACCGAATCGCCTGTCGGTAAATGATCACCGTGTCTATGGACAGTCATACGAAAGACATGTCAGCAATGCGTTTCCTTACAGGCTTCTTTGAATGCTGAGCTCTTCCTCCCAATGATTCATACTCAAAAGCCCGTATTCGCCCGAACTCGGTTAAAAGCGCGATCTCAGATTTTACAAACGTTATTTTTTCTTACGATTTAACATATTTCAGTATCTCAAACCGATTCCTGAGAACGCTAACGTCGTATTATAGGTATAACTAGCTGACCCCGCGAACTTCGAAAAGTAGCCTAAGTTACTCCTTGTTACATCAGCCATCTGCCAGTGAAAGTCCCGTCAAAATCGGTGCAGCCATTTCAGAGTTTACCTGGAACAAACAGACAGACAGACAAAAATTGTAAAAAATAGTAAAAAGCGGTTATTTTAGTATTACAGACAGACACTCCAATTTTATTTATTTGTATAGATAATATTGGTAAGAAAATATGGTAATAAATAATAATGTTTTGTTCAGGTGGAAGAAATACGAGAAATGATAGATAAGATACAAGCAAACGTGGAAGAAGTGAAGAAGAAGCACAGTGCCATACTCTCAGCGCCGCAGTCAGATGAAAGTGAGTGTTTCCATTTTTAATTAACAATATTATAATTATAAACACACTAGAATAGAATCACTCGAGTTGAGGAGAGATGTAGGCTCTCTCTGTGTATTCTACCGTCTGTACAATGGGGAATGTTCTGAAGAACTGTTTGGCTTGATACCTGCAGTTGGTTTTCGTTACCGCACATCACAGTGTACCAGCTTCCACCAACATCACCTGGATACCTGGCATTCATCCACAGTTCGGTTCTCACGTAATTTTCTATCTCGTACGTGTAAACTGTGGAACAAACTTCCTGCATCGGTGTTCCCTCTAAGCTATGACATGGGGTCCTTCAAGAAGCGGGTCTATCGTCATTTTTTTGGCCGGCAACGCGTTGGTGACGCCCCTGGTGTTGCTAATGTCCATGGGCGGCGGAGATCACTTACCATCAGGTGACCCGTTCGCCTGCTAAAAGCATAAAAAAATACACTGCATGAAAACACGCAATAGGTACATACATGAAAAACTGTATTAATTAAACTCAGAATAATAATCTGTAAACCTATTGCTGAAAATCAATTTTCATTTTGTTTATAAAGTAAACCATGCTCGGCGCTATAGTTTACAACAACCCATTAAATTCAATACTGGCCATGTGTCATACTTTTATATTGCTTTTGTTTTTTAGTA
Source organism: Thymelicus acteon (assembly GCA_951805285.1). NCBI lineage: Eukaryota > Metazoa > Arthropoda > Insecta > Lepidoptera > Hesperiidae > Thymelicus > Thymelicus acteon. Next base: position 6,299,849 of record OX638217.1, read on the forward strand.
CTACTTGTATAAGTTTCTCGCGATGATGAAGTTAAATGTTAATTCCAGTGTACGGCATTTGGAGGATAATATTGAATTATATTTGAATTAAGTAAGTTATTAAGTAATTAAGCACTCGTACACCACTGCTTTCTTTCTTTATTTAATTATCGTCTTCCCTAAGGTTGCCTGGAAGAAATCGCTTTTTTAGCGATAAGGCCGCCTGTTGTACCTACCATTTTGTCTATTAGTTTAAGTTATTACTGTATATTGGTGTACAATAAAGAGTTTTATTGTTGATGTTGTATTTTGCTCAAAGCAGAAAATACAGTCATGTATAATTAATTAGAAGACTTAATTTAGTTCAATGCACTAGAATAGCTTTTCTCCGTCGGTTTTCCGCTTCCCTCGTCCGATGTCTTCAATAAAGTGAATTATGTATTTATTTTACTAAGTTGACAGGCCACCTGGACTTCCTCCCTACTTACCATCATGAGATGTAACATTAACTTATCATAAGTAAAAATAGTAATCAGTCATTATAAGTTATTGTAGTGGAAAGGGAAAAATGTAACTATTTAATGCCAGTAACCGCTTTGCTTCGGTTTTCTTATTTTTTTACGCCTTGGGTTACATTATTGGAGTTTTATTAAGGATCCCTAATTTTTTGAAAATATAATATAGCCTATGTCAACCGGGGATAGTGCAGCTTCCCAACAGTGAATGAATTTTTCAAATCGGTTCAGTAGTTGCGGTTTCGGAGCCTATTCAGTGCAAACAAACTATCAAATCTTTCCTCTTTATAATATTAGTAAGATGAGAAAATGCCAACATTTCAATATTATTAAATTGCGCGTGTCTGTCGTCATCTAGTGTTGGAAGCATCGTACTTATTATGATAATAGAATGCAACATAGGCTTATAATATAAGCCTTCTATTCTTGTAAAGAATCTTAATGAGTTGGTCGGCATATGGATCAACTTCAACCTATCATTGGCGCGTTTTGAATCGCCATTGTTCAGTCGGTGGCGCGCTATTTTAATCAATCCATGGATAGTAACCTATATCCACTTACTGAAACCATATATTAACGAGAAAATGTAGCGTTGAAAAATAATATTTAGTACTTACCGGACTAGTTTTGGTATTGATTGACTGCTGTTACAATTGTGGCCGGAGATATACAGTGTGTCAGGCTATCGGTGTCGGAGCCTTTAATGGTATAAAATATGATCAAATTTATCGAAAAATCACCACTCATATGTTGTTTTTCTCCAAACATGATGAAATGGCAGCCATTTAAATTTTTGTGTTCCAAAAAAAAGGGCGCGTGTGTTAATTTTGCCATAACTTAACATTTGGTGGTCCTAGAAGCACTAAAAAGGCCTTAATTTGTAGCTAAAGACATAGGCAATTAATTAACGTTAAAAAAACATATCAAAAATTTTCAATAAAGGGCAGAAAAAAATATTAAATTACTTTCTTTTCAAAAAAATGTTGTATTTTTTTTAATTTTCGAGGTTTACTGAAAAATCCAAGCCATTAACCTATTTATTTTTTATTTTTCGTAGATACTAGGGGATATTTCCTAAAAATAGACACCAAAGTGGTAGCTCTAAGTTAAACAGTTTAGGGGCTATGACAATTTGAACTCTTTGATTCTTTTTTTGGAACACAAAAATTTAAATGGCTGCCATTTCATCATGTTTGGAGAAAAACAACATATGAGTGGTGATTTGTCGATAAATTTGATCATATTTTATACCATTAAAGGCTCCGACACCGGTAGCCTGACACACTGTAGAGATATAGCCTGCTAGTCTGTTAACTAATAATGATAATATATTGTCTATTGAGACATATGTATCACAAACATTTCTGAGGTGTAACATCCATCCCATGTTCGAAGTGTACCGTGTATCCCGTTGAACAACGCATTAGTCTATGGCACCAGGTGCCTTCTATTGAAGGTTCCTAGGGATTTGTAATGTACCCTGTACATAGGTTTGAAATCGTTCAAAAGTATTTCGGTTCTGAGATCTATGCCTTCGGGATTGCTGAATTCCATTACACGGTAATCAAACAAAACCATCATATATCGCCATGAGGCTCGTCTGATCGTTTTACGACCTTTTACTTTGGAAATTCTCGAACATTCTTGTTTCCTATTAGAAAAATCCCTGAGTGTACTTTAGGCATATTATTGGTAGTATTGATTGGCTTCCAACTGTACATAACTCTGCTTCTGAATTGAATTCAGCGCACATGAAGCTCATACGTATGTACGAGAGCTCTCAATTTGAGACCGGTGTTCGAACAAGTTACTGCCTGAACTCCGTTCGTGCACACATTGAGTATAACACAACTGACTTAGGTATAACGTTGTCGCAATTTTACAACAATTCGAATCGTATGTGTTTTTGCACGCCTCGAACTTCGCATTCGAGCATGCTCTACATCAAATCATCAGCTTTATATTGCACTTTTATAATAAAAAAGGTACACTAAGTAGCAAGAAGATATTTTAAATAGTTATAAGATTATCATTTAAAAAAAGTTAATTGAAAAAAAAATCACTTGGACGTCAGTTGGTCTGTATAGATTTAAACAAGATTATCTTTCGAAAAACTCAACTTATTACTCCGGTTTTTTTTATTAACTTTAGATTGTAACCCTTTAGTAATTATTTGTTTTTATAACTTATGAACAATTAATTTTACTGACATGTTATTAAATTAACTTACAATAAACAAAAAAAAATCTTATAATCAAGATAGATTAAATTAACTTACAATAAAAAAAAATCTTATAATCTATCTTATAATCTCGTTCATTAATATTAAATTCGAGGTGTGTAATTTTAAATAATTTTCGTTTTTATTTTAAACGAGAAAACATGGTCTGTTGTGTAGAAGTCACGGTTTAGTCATTGTAAGACAGAAAAATTCTTGAGCGATTCCTTGTTTTAGGAGGCATGTTGAAGCCTTGGCGGCATAAAGCATAAGCAAAATATGAGTTACATTTGCTCTGAGAACTAAACCGTTCAATAATCCGGACTAGATTAGCGTCTGGGAATGACTTTTAGGTCTCCTAAATTATGTACTGTTCCAAAGAGATCGCTCTAATGTATTAGAGCCACTTTGCGTTCAAAATAGGTAAACAATTTTATTATTGACCGTATTAAAAAAAATGTATGAAAAAAAAATTGTTTTTCTATGCTTCAAATTTAATGTTGGCATGAATTATTTTTTCATTCGTGGTTCTTATAAAAGTGATTTAGCAGTTTTTAAGGTGCTTTTCTAGTGGAAATGGGCACATTTATATTTATCAAACTATAAATATAGGGAATGTGGGCGTTTATACTAAGGTACCTTATATTGTAGAGCTTCTCTCCATTAGTGTTAGGCTTAGGCTGTTAACATGATAAATAAATCACGAGAATTTATATAAGCATCAAATTCCTGGAAAATAAACCTACTCATAAATATCTCTCCAGTAATGTTATTTGCGTAGGAGACAGGCGTAGATCATTTCACTATAAATACGATTGCGTTGGCGCTGTTCTATAAGCGAGACAGGAATGACAGGATTATTGCAAGGTGTGTGGGAGGATCGAATAAGTTCAATGCCTGTGGGGTAAGTTAATTGAATGGTGGCATTTGCGGTGGTGCGGAGGCGGCGTCTGTCTGTAAATGCTTCAGTTTGTGTACATTAGAACTCGTAAAAGTGGAATATGTAATGTCGTTATCAAAGTAATACAGTATTTTCTCTATTTAAATGAGTATTAGGTACTTGAGAGAAGTATTAAATACTAACAGACAGACGAAGAAGTTAAGAAATTGCCTTTATTTTAAACTCACAGTGTGCTCACGGACAGATTTTCAAATCCAAGTGTTTATCTGGGGGCACGGCAGTGCCCCCGCCAAGTCGAGCAAAAAAGCGGCACGGCCGTACCATCCTTTTCTCGAAGCAATTCAGGCCATTTTCGACACCCTATAACTTCGTTGTGGATAAAGCTAGAAGCCTGAATTTTTAATAACCAAGAAGGCATTGTATAAACATGGTATATTTCAAATTTCATTCAATTTGAACCAGTAGTTTAAGAATTATAACTAGTCAAAGTTTCTTAATTTTGTCACTGACTGACTGACCGATCATCAAAACTCTAAGGCAATTCTAGTAGACATAGAAGCTTCAAATTTGGAACACAATTAGTGTTTAGTGTATAGATCAAGGAAAAACTAAAATATTTTGCAATTTCGGTCCAGTTTTCTAGATACATCAACTGCATATATAACTTTGTAATCCCATATAAATATATAGGATTACAAAGTTACATTTGCAGTTAATTAATCACTGTACCTGTATAGGTAACAAAGTAACATTTGCAGTGACTGAATCAGTGTACCTGTATATAATATAATGGAATAATAGGTGTAGATAGGTACCTAGACATAATTATGTTCAAAGGTAACTTGTAAAAGGAAAAAAAGTAGAACTGTCTATAAAAAGAAATGAGATGCCATCAAAAACAAAACTTGTAAAAAAAACCAAGTCTCGCAACTCAGTTCTTCTACCGTAAAAAGTTGTGAGATCCATCCATGTAATATCAAGTCGGTTAATTTATTCAGTTCCTACTTAAGGGTCCTTCTGTCTTAAGTTATTACGTAATTAGGTAACCTAACAAGTAACAACATCTTATAGTGACCATATTATCAATATTAAAAATCTTTTATGTTTTAAATAAATACATTGACTTGGCAATCGCACTAAACAATTAAATTTAATATGATATGTAGGTATTACTTGTGAGATACATTGTGTTTTCATGCGATTATTAATTAAAATTTTAAATTTTAGTCATTTTTATAACAAGTTGGTACACGTAACAAAACTTATACAGTATCTTACAAGTTTCTAATTAGAATTTGTGTTAATTAATAGGGGTCGAGTTTTGACATTGTCGACCCCCAAAATATATTTTTGTTTATGTCGACCCCTGGGAAACCGATTTCGACTCCAAGGGGTCGATATCGACAACTTTGGCAATCCCTGATCTAGAGTCTAGACATGGAGTCATTTCAGTGATTTCAGCAGGGTTATTGACATGTTCCTACATTGCAATACATCTGCCGTCTACATCATAATTTCAGCTCGATGGGATTAAATTATTTTGATTCGTCATAACTAGGTAGATTCAATACTTTTATTCGAGTAAGAACACTAATACCTTGTTGAAAGGTATTGCCTCATTGGTTAAATATAATGTCATTAATTTATCATCATTCAAATACGAGTAGTACTATTTACACAAACCAATTGTGTATGATGATATACGTATGTATATATGATGATCTATATACATATATAAAATACAAAAAAAAGGTTTGTACGGATGTCCTTTATAGACTCTGAAACCATCTAACCGATTTTACACTATTCCTATACAACAATTTGAAGATAATATGTAAAAATGTAAAGATCAACGTCAACACAAAAACACTAATCTGTCATTCTTATCAGATTTTTTTAAGCTTATAATAAAATAATTTTTTATTTGTCCAGAAATACATTTTTTTAATGCAGGATCGGTATAAAAAAATATAGCTACTTACAATTTTTATAATCTTTCCGAAGCGCGAGTTTCATTAGGGACTATTTCCGCAAAGCTTTTCTTCTTCACGATCATTTCACGATGTTTTATTTTAGAAACAGAATAGGCTTATAGGCCTTTAGCACTAAGAACTTTAGCATATTTGTCTCAATTTTCAGAATTGGATTTTATTGGAAATAAATATGTAAGAAAACTCTCTATACTTACTTATAAAATACAGCCGACTGTAATTCATTTTATCAGTGTAGGTGGTTGTAGGGTTAGGTAGGCTTGTCGCTAATAATGTTTTATTTTCTGTAATAAATGCTTTTAAAATACATTTTATAAGTTTTCTTCACCTTTACGCCCTGTATTGTAACGGGATTGTATTCAAGCACTTATTAAATTAGAATTAGAACAACAGTGAACTATACTAAATCTCAGATATACTGTGTGGTTTGTTTACCAACACGCAAGTGTTTCTTCGAGGATTTCCCTGTTATATCGAATAGTCAGTATTCTTATACCATGTAACCTACTTTATTTCTTAATCGTATTTACATAACTTATCACGATATAAATTCTAATCTTTTTAAGAAGAACTTGAATAAAACAATGAAAAACGAGAAGGCAAAACTCTATTAGCAGTAAATACAGTCGGCAGCGAAATTTATGTGCAAACGTGCTTGGTGTACACTCTTTTGGAATTTATAATATTACGAGGGGAATAAAACTTGCTATTTGAAAATAAATTCAAAATAATATTGCATGTAGAAGTAAAAACTACCTAAACCGGCCCACTACTAAAAGTAAAAAAAAGTAAGTAATAAAATATGTGACATCTTAAGTTAGCTACGTGCACATACAAATCTGGCAGGGTATCAGACCCGGTTAATAAAATCGGTCAAACTTTGACCTATAAGTATTATTAATTCGTAATGTCCGTATTATTGTAAGCATGATTTTCATACCAGGAAAATTATGTAGTAGCTATAATAAGAAACGCTTTATTTGACAAAACTTGGCACTGTCGGATTGTAGCTTAAGCTCGAACCTATTCAATGAGACCTCGAAGCGTTTAACTGTTATTTCTTGTTGTGAAATTTATTCTGTAGGGTATAAATCGTGCTTTGCATTAAAAGTTTCACGTCCGTTCTTAGTTCAAATTTTATTTAAGAGGGAATACTTTAGTAGGATATATTTCGACAAACAAAACTTCTTTCATTTCAGATGAAAATTGAATACTTAAAGTTAAGCCCGCAATTCCATATTTGTCGAAATATAACAATCTAACCTTAACATTTTATCTAAAACTACTTTGCATACGGCTTCGCTCGCTGTAGAGTGGTTTCGAAACGAAATGTTTCATTAATTAATTTAAAATTAAATTTAACATAAAAATAAAGTGGACCTATAAGTAGAATAATGGGTCAGGATACATAATATTAGATATTAGCACAGAAGAAATAATAGTACCTATAATATAATATTAGATGATGCCCGTGGCTTCGTGCGCGTGATTATAATTTTTTTACAAATCCCTCGGGAACCCTGCACTTTTCTGGGACAAAGATAAAAAGTAGCCTATGTGTTAATCCAGGGTATATCCATTCCAAATTTCAGCCAAACCGGTTACGTAGTTGTGGCGTGATTGAGGAACCAACATCCAAAAATCTTTACAAATTTTCACATGTATACATCTACACATCTATACAAATAAATAAAATTGGAGTGTCTGTTTGTAATTTAAAAAAAACCGCTTTTTACTAAGTGCATTTGGACGTATACACGGTAAATATACCAAAACATTTTTTACAATTTTTGTCTGTCTGTCTGTCTGTATGTCTGTCTGTTTGTTCCGGCTAATCTCTGAAATGGTTGGACCAATTTTGACGGTACTTTCACTGGCAGATAGCTGATGTAACAAGGAGTAACTTAGGCTACTTCTATTTTAGAAAAAAAAAATTAGAAAAAAGAAGATTAATTTTTTTGTTAAATACCACGCGGACGAAGTCGCGGGTAAAAGCTAGTTTATAATATTAATAATAAAGGTGTAATTTGTAAGTATTTTCATGTTAATTATTTTTTTAATAATTTCTTTTTTTATTGCGTTAAGCTCGTGCTATTTGCACGTGATACTAAGCTGTCGTATTTTAATCAATAAAGCTTAAATAAATAAATAATATCACAATAATAATAATATACCACATGGTAAACCTTACCGTAATTTAGTTTCATACCTTACCGTAATTTAGTTTCATACAGTCTACGGATACATGTAGACAGGTCAATTGTGTAGGCCTGGGCGTGCGAGGTGACATAATGTGTTCCCAGAACTGTTACCAACCTTCGAAGAATGTTCGAGGGTAGGTGCTTTGTGAAATAATACATAACATAACATAACATAACATCACACAATATATTTTTGTGACATCAACATCCGACATTAGGTCCGGTCGTGAATCGTTGGAAGTTCTTACATCGTGGTATAACGTAGGCACTTACATAGGTACGTTTTACAATAACTATGATATTTTTAGAATTACAGTCTTTATGTTTTTCGTACCAGATTCCGCTCGCGGCTTCGCCCGCGAAAGAGTGGATTAACTCATATAATACCACGTCTAAATCATCCCACGGGAACGTTTAAACGGGATAAAATCTATCAGCACTTATTATGTGATAACTGTTGTTATCTTTATATTACAAAAGTACTATTTATGCTAAGTGAATTTGTACAGTAGGTAGTTTTTACTTTTTAAGGTTGTTTCTTTTAGACAGAGATTTTTATTTGGTTGTAGTGTTATTTTTGTGTAGTTTTACTATTTAAATGCATACCCGACGAATAGAAAAGCACTGGCATGGGCACTAGTATCGCGATGAATTAACGTGATTTAATGATTGAACCCGACCCTAATTGCCTCGTCACTCTTAACTCGTAACCTAATCGCCGTGGTTGTTAATTGTATTTTTAATCTATCTAGTTTTCACCAACGCGAATATAATACGATAAACGTTATATAAATTAATGCTCCTCGATAACTCCTTATCGATTTTCTGATCGCTTTTTGTATGGTAGTGAAACATAACAATACCATGTGTTTTCGTTATACCAAGTTACCAATGCACGATTGTCATAAGTTATTCGGAGATTAAATGAGAATAAATCGTGATAAGGATTTTCATTTCGAAAATTTACTTCCACCTCTTATAAATACAGCGTCCTGTGAAGAACGATGCGTCCCGCCATATCTAGCAAAAAGTTTAAAATTTGTTGAGATCATAGTAATGGACGTAGAATCGACTTGTAATAAAAACGAAGAGATAAGAAACGAAGCGTCCTAACGGGATGTCGTTTTCGCTCTTAACAGCAACATATTGGAGCGTCTGGTTTTCGCGTTGAATTTGGGAACCTAAGTCGCTCGGCAGATGCAGCGCACCGAACATTGACGGCCGGACTAAATTTCCGTTGGCGCACCGAACAGCTAAATGTAACCCTGCTTTTCCGTGGGTGTAACGGACGCGTACACGAGAACACAGGGTTCGCAGCAAAATTATCCGAGCCAGTTTCGCCGTCGGAACACTTAATAGACGCTCCCCTAACTTAGTTTTCACGTTGAAGTATTTCACGTTGCGAAATAATTACATTGTATGGAAGCTCACAATAATCACGTTTGTATAAGTTGTTGTCTGTTGTTGTTGCGTGAGAAAGAAGTATTGTAAGGACTGTCAACATAACGCTAAATATATTGGATATGACGGTTTATTTGTTAGAATTGTAATAAAAAACATCAATCATCGTATATGGTAGCAACCAAGGAAATGTGAGAGTGTGGGCTTCTTTAGACCCAACATACTAACTAGCCTTTAAGCTGTTGCATAATTTCGATAATTTCATTATTATAGTCAAATATATCATTATGAAGATGTAATGACAAAATAATATCATACATAATAACGTAGGTATGTAACGTTTGTCCTACACTCATCTCAATTACGTCTCCCATGTCCCTAATACGAACACGATCCGAAAAGCAAACATAATATTGTTACCCCTAACAATGTTTTACAGTGAAACTTGTTATTTAATTTTATGCTTTACGGAAAACCAGTGCGGGGTGGCTCTACTTTTGGCGGTGGGCGGCCGCTTTGTATTCTCCAACCTTCCTCAGTTCCCCACGTTGAACATTCTTAGCGGTTTTCCGATGCTAAAAACTCGTTGCAAGTATTTTTCGTGAAAGAAGCAGTTTAAAGAATTCACAATCCGCTCCGTTCATGTTTAGCACCTTGTTCTATTATATAGACGTAAAGCTTCTTTATGTGGAAGCTAAATTAAGTACTAATAGTTTTTCTTTGATAACGTTTAATACATTAATGACAATCGGTAGATGATCTTCGTATTTCCCTCAAGAGGGACCAAAATAATACTTTTTATTTCAATATCGTCCTCTCTTCTAATATGCTAGTCCATGATGATCCATGATCCATGTCGCCATACTTAGAGGGGCAGTGCCACGGTAGTGCCAATTAACACAAGGTGTTATAAAATAATGACAGTTCAATGGACTTTTTATACTGTAATTGTCATTAATATCATAATCAATAATCATAATAGAAATTTAATAGCGTTATTAAAAGCATTAAAAATCTCATATCCAGTTCACAAACTTATTTGACTGACGACTAATACGACTAATACCATTAGTATCCAATTTCAAACAAACGAGTAATATAAGAAATAATGTTTGCTCCCAAGTAAAAAAGATTACCTACTTAAGATGTACTTAAGATGTGTAAGAGTACTTAAATGTAACCTAACGAACTGTCAATATAAATGGGACGAAGCGGAATCGATGGTGAATCGAATCTCATTAAACTCATCTCTTAAAAATATTCGGTCAAGTTAATGGGATGAGATTATTATCGGTCACGGTAATTACGGTAGTATGAATGAACGGACAGACATGACAGAGTTCCGTTTTGACTACGAAACTCTTAAAACGACTCATAGCTTCATATTGTACGTCGACGGTGCGATTTTACCTCATCGAGAGTTGAGTCATACGAGTACAACGTGTGAAAACACAAATGAAAACAACACAATGTAAGTAATACCAGGGGAATTCGTTTTTTCAAGCATTCCGAGTGTTGCGCCTCGAACGTACACGTAATATTTTAGTAAATGGAACGACTTCTTTTTTGTACGCGTAAATAAAATTGCATGCGAAAAAATCGGAGCGTTGTTTATTGAGCATAGTACTTATTGGTGTTGGTTTCAATTTGAATGCTAGTTTACATCACGTAGTAGTAATTAGTCTGCGTGAACCGTATGCATAAGTTATTCAGTAATTGGATTTACTAATATTATGGTAATTTTGACTATGTTGATAGATAAAGAGTAATAAAGACCATTAAAATAAATTACCAATAAATATGGGCCCGCATGATGGTCACTTAGGTAGTATTAGGTGACTCGTCTGCGCGTATGTCGGTTATTTAAATAAAAAATACTGACGGAAGCAAAAAATGGAACTCAACAATTCGTCAGGGAGGGTCATAACACCAATGGGCTGGCAGGTTCAGGTGGATGGAAGTAGCCTTACGGCGTACTATACAACGTTTACCTTATCTGCGACCGAAACACGTCAAAACATTTACGCTCGATTTTAGGAAGGTGGTTGTTAGCTAGCCATGAGGGTATAAATTACCCTCCCACTTTGCATAAGTACCGTCGGATTTAACTGGGTGGTACAGAGTCCAACGACCTCGACCTGGAAGGATCATTTATACTATTTCATTTATATATTACTTTTTTTATGGACATAGCCGGCAAACGAGCTGACGACCCACCTGATGGTAAGTGGCTATCGTCGCCCATGGACATCAGCAACACCAAAGGCATCACTGATGCGTGCCGGCCAAGAAAGAAGGAAGAAAAAGAAAGAAAGAACTGGCTCTCAAGCCCCCAGCCGGAACACGACGAGTCGTTTGGCAGCTGACTCATGCTCAAGGGTGGTAGCTATCCAGGCGAACCCCATGGAGTTGGAGAAATAATAATAGTAATAATGGTATTAATTAACAATTAAAATCATTATTACCAATATAATCCCTCGAGGGGCCCTACCACCAGTGGGCCGGATTTAGTCACCTCTTACGACACCCATCCGGCGTGGGACTGGGGTTAGTATTCTAAGCCGCCCCAATACGGCACAAACACTTTCACACTTACCACAACACGCTTACCATCAAGAAATCCGACGGGTTTTTCAGTCCGCTGGCTATAAAAAAGCAAACTAAGTAAAAGTTGAATTCATATGTTGCTAATTTTAAAGTTACAAATACACAGAATGCACAACAAATTGGACTATAACTTAATTTCCATCCAGTTTTACCCAATGATGATTTCCATAAATGTAGCAATTGACGAGTCTGTTTCTGAATCACTGTAATTTAATTGACTGAATTATGTGTATTTGTTAACGAACCGTTCTGTAATATTGAATGAGTCGTTGGTTTTCAGACTCATTATACATCGCATTATGTATGCGAAGGATTTTTAGATGGCTTGTAGAAATAACTGGTATTATTTTGAATCGTGAAAATCTTGAGTACCCGTTTGCATTCAAAATGGTGTTAAATCATACTTGTAGTATTATCTTTTCGTGAAGCTTGCCCAGCTAGCTACCATCTTGTTTGAGTCAACTGCTAAACAACTTGTCGTGTTCTATTTGGGGACTTGAGAGTTAGGTCTTTAATTTTCTCTTTTGTTGGCCTTCTTTAACGTTATTGATATCTACGAGCGACAGAGACCTCTTTTTCTAAGTGGCTTATCAGGTGGCTTGGCTCGTCTGCACTTTTATCGCCTATTTACATAAGAAAACGTCGAGGAACTCCTTGGTTCTGAGGCCCAGGATCGGTTTGAATCGTGCTAATGAAGAAATGTCTATGGTCAGTTTTGAAAACACTGATAGATGCTTTGAAGTGTACCCAATATCCTGTACTGCACATTAGCTGCAATATTTAAATAAAGAAAACCCAAGATCTTAGGCGAGCAAGTAAAAGCTGTAGTCGCTTAACAACGAGCCTTAACACCAATCCCTGATTTCTAACAGCTCTTATAATACGTGCCATCTGAAATCAGACGAGGGTAGTTTCTATGAAGGTAATTTTTCACACTTCACCGCTGTCCGTGCCAGTATTTGATAAAATAAAAGCTGCTATTATTCAATTTCATTCATACCAATAAAATAATAACAAAGTACAGACGTTAAGCTCCTGAAACGAAACTTCAATCATGTACCTTTTTTGTACCTCCTCGAATTTACAATTTATGAACTCGTATTCAATTTCGATTCAGAATGCCAATTTAACTTCGCAGGTTACGTAGTTATTTTTTATCACTGTGTTTTCTCAGTATCGAATTAAAAATTAATGACTTGTAAAACAAAAATAAAGTGGAGGGCTAAAAACAATTAGTTTTTTTTTGTTTGTACTCTGTGGTTATCTTATTTGTCTTTGCTTTAAAATTGGAACGTTCCGTTAAAAACTCGTTGAACGGCAATCACTACTTGTTCAAAGCTCGACAAGTTCGCAAGTTTAGATAGATATTCTTGTCGTACTAACGGGAGAAGTTTCTCACTAAGTCATTTCCAATTCTTATTCTCGTCAATTGTTAAAAGCCGAGATTTGCGAGGATCGATCGGATCGCAATCGGGACCGCTGCAACGGACAGGCAATTATATCGCCCACACGATGATATTGCGTGAAATATTGCTATGCCGGAATTTATTCATAACTATTCTAGTGGCGAAATGTTATGGCATTTCATTATCATTCATTTCATTATTTGATCTCTTCAGACGTGACGTCATCGTTCCTTTTTATTGTTCGAATATACTTCATTCATTGTCATACTCAAACATCAATAGGAATGTTTTTCTAACAACATATTTTTTTCTACTTGTCATTGTCGTATCATTGGTCCATCTATATTGAGATTAATGACGTGAGTATTTCTGGACTCTCCTAATTTAGTATAATAGTACTTATATGTTGTAATTTGATTTATAAATTCACTGGATATACTCATTGCATGCCTTTGCATGTCATTGGCATTCTTCGCAACAACGATTGCTATTGCATTTGTAATTTGCAGTCAGACCAACGTCTCATAATAGTCATAATATTTTTCTTGAGTGGTTCTCCTGGGTCCGCTTATGGAAAGTACAAAAGTGCTGGCGTAGCTTTTCTTTTGAAGAGGGCATGTAAAAACTTATTTCAAACTATCTGCCCTCGTTTCGCTTCGGAAAATCTATGCCTCATAGTACCTACTGGAAATGTATTTTTCTTTCTTTGTGAACCGATTGATATATAATCTCAAATGAAAATTTAAAAACCCCCGACAGTTTTATTTACAACATAGCTAAGAACACTCGATTAAGTTATCATTAGGACAAAAAAAATTGATAACAATCGGTTCATCCGTTTGGGAGCTACGATGCCACAGACAGACATACATAGATACAGAGACACAACAGATACACAGGCTTATAACACCACTCATTTTTCGTCAAACTTATAACACTGAAGTTTAACACTTTCGTCGGAGGCTAAAAACATACACTAAATGTTACCCCAAACTTATACTAGGTAAAGCTAGGTATAGATAAAGCCATTTAAAGTCTAATAGTTTTTCTCAAATATTACCTATAATATTCATTATTTGCCCACAGACATCGATCATTTAGAGTTATGTATCAATAGATGTTTCATGATTATCATATTTTACGGTTGAATCGTGTACTGTTTGTTTGTACCCTATGTACAATATTATTCATCCTTGTATGTTTTGGTTGGACTTAAAACCCGTAGGTAATTGGTGCCGTTAGACACACGGGCCGCACTGGAATTTGCGTTACAAATAATTCACGTTCCTCCAAGACCACCGTCACTAGTTACAACTTTACAAGCTATTTAACTAAGCGTTTTGGTAAAAGACCACAGTTTCTGGCAACAGGCCAAACTTCCGCAGTGAAGGAGAACACGCGTCGTCTCGCGCTTATCTCAAGGGGATGTCTACTGTTACTACTGGTTCCGGTTGCCGGGGACCTACTGCAAAACGGTTTAATCTTCGCGCTTGTCAAATACCGAACCTTGCTATGAGATGCTATTATATTTATATCTCATATATCATAACAGTGTAGATTCCCTCTAAACTAAATATCAAACCTAGCAAAAACAGATACCTCATCAGTTCATCCCTGTCATGTTTGGCAGACCTTTGCATTTGATATGTTGTTTGACTGCAATCCCACCAAATGGTAAGTGGTGATGAAGTCGAGGATGGTACGCGCACTGACTTAGTAAAAGCCTTGTCACTCTTTACTTGTAAACGCCCACGTCATATATGAATGGAAATGCCGACGCACATATTTTTGTCTTTCGGCAACCTTCATTGTTCGTCGTTGCTGTTTTATGTAGTTAAAATACTAGAAGAGACATTATTTAACAATTTGGCTTGAAAGCGTTTGTACAATTTTTTTAAACAATTTACGATTATGACGACAAGGGCAAGACAGAAATAGAATCAAGTATCTTATACTTAGACTGATGCAAAATGAGATATTTTTTGAGATCCTTGGTTTTCATAATGCAATTGACTAAGAGAACGAGAGAAATTGGGCGACATTTATTTATCTTTGTTTGTACCTACTTATACTGCGTATGTACATATGTAGAACCTACATTTCGTGTTCGAATCAAGTTGAAATCGATTGCTGGTGTAAGCCAACCGCTCTTGATCCCCCATTTGGTAATGTTCATCAAACATGAAGTACTAAACACTAGAGCCTTGTCAAAGACCTTCCAACGAAATTTAAGTAATTCCTGAACTCCTTTTATATTCTTATCCGAAATTAGACGATGTCGTCGAGCCTTCGCTTTGATTTATTATTCAACGAGTGTTTCTTTGAAAACAGTTTTATATTTACAGACAATAATATATTCTCAATCCATTCAGCATTGTCTATTTGCGGGTAAATAATGTAAATATGCAGGTGAAAGCTTTAGTGTGTAAAGTTTATATGTTCTAGAAGATTTTGGTATCTTTAAGTAGCGTAGACCGAAATCCATTATGTGGAGAGACTACATAAGACCACGTAGGTGTACGTTTCTTTCATATTAAATAGTGTGACAGTCTTATTTGAAGCCTGTAACTACAAACCTGGGAGTTCTCTATTATGTCCACTAAGGTGTGTGAAGTCTGGAAATCACCATTTGACCGGCGCGGCGAGGCATACTATGGCTTTGATCCCTCTCATTGCAGCAGCGCAATCCCTTTGATGCATCATTACAATTAATTTTATAAAAACAATGTTATTAGATATGTCTTCGGAGGTCATAAAAAGTTACGAACTACATCAGAAACAGAAACTGAAATCTAGTTACACTTGACTATAAACTACTTAAAACACACACTGCACAACCTGTTACCTAATACTATAAGACAAACTACTTAAACTTCACCCTCAGGACGCAAACCATTAGAGTTCTTCCCTACTACATACGTAACATACTGAACTTCTCGTCTTAGAGCTAGTTCATACATAAGTACTAGGTATACTATATGTGTTTGGCGAGTCATGACGAATGTCTTACACGACCGTTTTGTTCTCTGTTTCAGAAACAAAGCATGAATTGGAAGATCTAATGGCTGACATCAAGAAAACTGCCAACAAAGTCAGAGGAAAATTAAAACGTAAGTTTAATGTTTTTTACCGCGTCAACATTTGTACCGTTCTTTTTTGATATTTAAACATAAAAAAATCTTGACATTATCTCGACATTTATGAAGGTAGGTATCCACATATATTAGGAATTGTAATATCTGAACCACTAGCCAGATAGATTGAATCGAATTATTTTATTATAGTAAACTAAACAAGGTAGGGCACATAAAGCCTTTCGGCCCGGTTGTTAGCATATGATGCCCTTAAGCAATGTCGGAGTCCTTCAGGAGGCATGAAAACTTCCGACGGATAAAAAATGTCAGTAATTTACTAAGGTTATTTATTGCTCTCATAATAAAAACGGATGATTGATATCACTAAACTCATTCAATCCGCAGACATAGAGCAGAACATCGAACAAGAAGAGCATTCGAACAAATCGTCTGCTGATCTCAGGATAAGGAAAACCCAGCACTCGACGCTCTCGCGCAAGTTCGTTGAGGTGATGACGGAGTACAACCGCACCCAGACCGACTACCGGGACCGGTGCAAAAACAGGATACTGCGGCAGCTCGAGATCACCGGCCGCGCCACCACCGATGATGAATTGGAGGCCATGTTGGAACAGGATAACCCGGCTGTATTCACTCAGGGGGTGAGTTAAACAGTGCTCAACTGCTCATGCATTCTTTCTTCCTTCTCCCTTCTTTCTCAGTCATCGGTGATGCCTTTGTTTACTGATGGCCATGGGTGACGGTGACTAACTACCATCAGGCGGCTTGTATGTTTGTTTGTCGGATGTTCACATAAAACCGTAACTAGTGGGTTAATTATAGGGTTAGTATCGTGAATAAAAGATACAACCGCATGAAGATAATCACTTGCACAAGATAAATTCCTTTTGGAAACGGTATCAGTTATACCGGTGTGAATAAATTATTTTGATTTTGGAAACTCAATAGTCACATAGTTGGTACCCCCAGCACCAGGTTTAACCGTATTGCAGGTGGAGATGGACTGAAATAACAAATCACAAGACAAGACCCATGACCCGGAAACATATTTTTATTTACACATAAATGTCTGCCCCGGCTGCGAATCGATCCCGAGATCCCTCGCTTCGGAGGTCAGCCAACCAGTCTACCAACTACGCTGCGGCCTGCGGGGACTTAATAGCCGTAACGCAATTTTATGTCGTTGCATGTGATTTGTGATCGTACCTAAATATGGATATTCAGACCGTTATAATTACATTTCGGTGGTAACTGCTGATTTTCGCCGATTGGCGCAAATCGTATTCGACATCGATTTTGTAATACCGATACAGTTAAGGCAACGCTGAATCGTTGACGGTCAAATGAGAAACGGAGAATTGGCTCTATGCTTAATATTGCAACTGAAATACATTAAAAATGTTAGATTGTTGTTTTTAGAAAAGCAAGCTTCCTTAGACAAGCAGGCAAAGAAATAAACCGCAAAGCTTTGTGAACATCAACAGAACGGATAATTGGATAACATCAAAGTCTCGTCTATTGTTCAAGGGGTACACCCACGAGCAAGAAAATAGATTTTGTCTATACAAAAACTTACATCCAAAAATCGAGATAAGTGATCCCTCCTCGTACGGTCGCATAAAAATATTAATGAAAAATAAGCAATATAAAACAATGCCAAAGCGCGTTATCCTAATATGTAATGGGCTACCCTACCATTACACCTGGCTGTTAAACCAGGGCGAACGTTAAAAGTGGTACATTCAACACGAAAGCGTTCGTGATTAATTTTCATCCATTCGAAACCTATACAGTAAAACGTTGGTTGTAAATATTCAAGTTGCATTCAACAAAGTTTTAAATAATCTTCTATTCATAAAATGTTATTCAAAAAGGGAAATCTAAAACTCGAAACTAGATCAGGCAGCTGTAGTAGGAGAATTTATAGTTTTTAATTTATTCAGCATAAGAATCATGGAAAATAATAAACATAATGGACATTATTACATTATCTATGTTCTATGCGACTATGGCACGCGTAATTACTTGGCTGTGACGAAGGTTATTACCCGCTGCTGAAAATCGATAACGCATTACTCGGAAAAAGTTTTTTAATTACTTTAATATTATACAGAGAGCTAGAAAATATGTACATAGGGTATCGTTCGCGGAAAAACACGGAAACTTTTGAAATGTAAATTACTTTTAATGCGAAAAAAAAGTCTGAGGTATATAATATTTTTTCATACGGCAAATATGGGTATTCATTTTACTTAATTTAAGGATGTAATTTTCAAATATTAGTATTATTATTATGCAATTGCCTACGTAAATACGATTATTATTTCTCCATGGGGTTCGCCGGGTAGCTACCTCCCCCTTTTGCGTGAGTCAGCCGCCAAAAGATTCGTCGTGTTCCGGCTGGGGGCTTGAGAGCCAGTTCTTTCTTTTTCTTGTCTTTCTTGGCCAGCAACGCATCAGTGTTGCCAGTGATACCTTTGGTACCGTTGCCATCAGGTGGATCGTCAGTTCGTTTGCCGGCAATTTCCATAAAAAGAACAACGCTAACCTTACCTATCCGTATTGACTTTAAAAAGGTACGTGTAAATGTTCCAGATCATAATGGAGACCCAGCAGGCCAAGCAGACGTTGGCCGACATCGAGGCGCGGCACGCCGACATCATCAAGCTGGAGACCTCCATCCGCGAGCTCCACGACATGTTCATGGACATGGCCATGCTCGTCGAGAGTCAGGTCACATATCACATTCGTTATATAGCTATCGTTACCAGTAATACCGGTACTACTAGTGACACCGGTATTCCGGTGTGTACCGTGTGTAAAATATTTTGCACCGACATTTTACAGTTTTTACACCGTGTATAGTCGTAGCTAATGTTTTAAGTAGTTAATGGATTCAACTTCCTCTTGAGGAAGCCTGAAGCGTTCCTCTACGCTGTTCCAGTGCAGATAGGTGGAAAGGTTGGTGTCAACCCTAGTGTCGGAAGTTTTTATGCTGACATGGCTTAACGAATATTACCTTACGATAACAACTGCGTGCGATGGCATTACGTGCCCTCCGAAGTACAGAAGCGCTCAAGAAATATTTGCCACTAGCGGTCACCCATCCTACTACACCGACCCAACTCGCTTTTGCTTAACTCGGTCACTCAGGATCGACACAAGCCGCCGGGCTATGAGCGCTTCACTACTTCTTATATCCCAGTCACGGATCTGAAAAAAAGACGGACGTAACCTCGTCTAGTCGAGAGTGAAGCATAGCAATGGCCGCCCGCTTACCACGTGTGCGTAATTTTTGATTCGCGATTGAAGCAATATGGTGTCAATTTGTGGGTGTGTGTACTTGTACGAATAGAGAGTTGATATTACTATGGGTGCTTCACTGAATTTGTTGTTGGAATTACGTCCGTCTTTTTTTTAGGTCCGTGATCCCAGTTATGTATACCAGTTAGGTTAATAAAACTAGATAATGTTGGCACGGTTGTACTCGAGAGTTTACTGGAGTTCGCTAAACTATTTAAGTAGTTAAATAGCTACGGTCCATGAACTGTGTCAAAGTTTCGGTGTACAGAATATGCATTTATACGCAAGATGGTACTTTTATCAAAATATACGATATATTAAGTTCAGTATCATAATAATTATGGTATTTGAAGTAAATTTTCGTAACTCTTCAATCTTATTTTATCAACTAAATAGTTGATCGATTTAGCTTGGAGGTACCATAATAATCCTAGCAGTATTCGCTTGAAGACGATCTAATGAAATTCGAGTACATGTTACAGTTTGAACGGAGGAACTCTTTTCGAGAACTAATAATATCTGCTGAGTTTTATATAAAAATCGGCAGGGTGACTAATTGCAAGTCGTCAAAAACCATTTTTGCAAATAAATTATTACTTAACATATCTAATGTTCACTTTACTGTATAATATAAGGCTGATGTTAGCATTCGTTTTCAATCACTACTCGTTATAAACAGTCTGTAACTGACGAAAGCAAACACCATTAAATGAGTTCTTGCAACACGGTGTATTACCAAATAACTTTCACGGTGTTGCCCTCCAATATTATAGGCCTGTGTCGAAAATGACGCGTAAACCAAAATTTTATTCAAGTATCATTGCTCGATATTGCTTGAATATTTGGAAATATTGTAGTTACATATAAAGTTGCGGTTTCTTCGAAGAGCGGTGCCGTCACATAACGGCCGTAGTGTAGCTTGTAGCATCAAATGACATTATTAAAACTTCTGGATGGTGAGATGGTGTGGACTGCAGTATTTTTGATACTATTGCATATTTGGTCAGTCATGAGTTCATGACACTCATGACGATTGTCGCATACGGCCGTTATTTTACGGCATCGCTCTTTTAGTAAATCCTAACTCGTCTCAGGAGTACGTTATATGAAAGTAGATGTATCGTGTACTAAACCTCATCCTATGGATACAGGGAGAGATGATCGACCGCATTGAGTATCATGTTGAGCATGCCGTGGACTATGTCCAAACCGCCACACAAGATACTAAGAAGGCCCTAAAATATCAGAGCAAAGCTCGACGGGTGAGTTGTCATCATTCCAGTGTCGATTCATTCGTTGCTAATGCGTTTTCTTTTGTTTGTCCCTCGCCACTCCCCCCGCCCTCTCCCCCGTCCCGTCCATTTATTTACGATGTGAACGGTTCAATTGTCATCCTCGCATTTTGTTTCGTTGATGATTCGGTGATTGGTTCATTGGTTTGTTTTGTCCTTTTATGTAACATCATCTGTGCATTCACACTAATTGGCTTTAACTGTTGTGTTTCTAACTTAACATGTATCTCTCGAACTCACACTCGGTGGTAATGGGCTTTTTTACCTTAACCTCTAACAATCTAACTATGTGTCTCACTAATTTGACTATGATTTGGTGTGTGCGTTATTTGCCTCTTGTTATGGTGATATTTGTTACATAATAACCTTACTTAACATTACTAACCATGTAAACTTTATATTAATCACGGGTGTAATAACGTAACATTATTATGTAACAAGTGTTTAATCGATGTAACTATATATTATATATATAAGCTAACAACCTGTTTAATTAAGGCTATCACTTAATGTTATTGTAAATGTAATTCACGTCTATGTCCGTGTGTGTCGATTTAACCATGTTTTTTTATGTTTATTTGGGCGTCACATTTCAACTATAATTTTCGATTTAACTCTATCCTTTAACATCGTTTCGTCTTCCGGTCGGGTCGTAACATCTAACGTGGGTTGATTGAAAACTGTATGAACCAATCGGCCGTACTGAAGGTCCCTTCCTCCCAGCGCCTTGGAATTTAGCGGAGCAGGGGGAACTGATAGACCGCATCGAGCATCATGTCGAGCAGAGCACGGACTACGTGGAGACCGGTCGTGGGCAACTGATCCAGGCCCACAAGTGGGCGGTGAAAGCGCGGAAGGTAATCACAGACCGGGTCATTATGATGGTTTACACGGTGCGAGCTGGGACAAAGTATAGTAGCATAGGCTCCCTGATTTTGTTTCAATCAAAGACCTGTTTTGTGTGGTATAATGAGGGTAGCAAACGAGCTTGCAGTGCCACCAATACCAAACAATCGAAAGGTAGAAATCTAATTCTATTTATTTATAAAGAAAAAGCTGTGTAAAAGTAAGTGATTGGTGTGATATTCCTGAGTTTTTTTTTTATGGAAATAGCCGGCAAACGAGCTGACGATCCACCTGATGGTAAGTGGCTAATGTAGTGCTAATGAGTGCATTATGTAGCAAAGTAAATGTAAATGTACATTAACTTATTCGTGTATAAAAAAAAGTAACGAGGCCATGTGGTACTCAAATTTAGTGGCTCGTTAGTATTTTGTTACTTATCTAATACCTTTAAACGAGCATATCTTGTATATGTATACATATATAATCTGAAGCTTGGAAACGGCTCCAACGATTTTCATGAAATTTAGTATGCAGGGGGTTTCGGGGGCGATAAATCGATCTAGCTAGGATTAATTTTCCAAAATGTCATTTTATCCGTGTTTTCTGGCTATGAAAAACGGCTACAATAGACTCTTCTCCTGACATCTATTGGTGAGTAGCAATACTAAAGCTACTTCACTACAACATTAAGCCAAATATAATTTCCAAAAAACAAGATTTACAAAAAAATACCAAGCAAAGCTCGGTCATCCGGGTACTTTATATTACACTACGAGTGCATCAAGTCCAGACTGAATAAGATTTTACTAAGATAGTGCGCTTTACACAATAACAGTACATCGCCATTTACCTTTAAGTGGGGAGGATATTTAAATATTTGCGTATTACAAGTAAGATAAGTAAATACTAGCCAATAACTTGATGCTCTGATGTACCTAATATTGTTAGTTTCAATCTAAATTCAAAGAGTTGAGATCGATAAAATTTTCTTATCTATCTATAGATTATAAAGCTACATCGATCCAGTATCAATTTTATTGGAACCTTCTGCTTGCACCGTGTAAATCAGTCTAGGTGCCGTTTGTAAATCCATCTGAAACTACGTGAAACTTTTCAGCGGTGATTGTAATTACTTCCTACCAACTTTATTTCGTTTCTACTGGAATAATTCGGAGCGGGCGGACATAACAGATGACGGTTTTTTCATTCTTCTACATTCTCTAGAACGCTTATATATTTTAAGTTTTTTTTACGTCATACCGGATTTTTGATCTAGTTTATAGAGCATTTTGTAAAGCATGAACCATGCATGAGTGTCATCCTGATTTTGCAAATAATAATACTAATTTGAGCTTCCCATCTTTTATAAAGAATTTTTTTTTTCATTTATAACTTTGAAGTAGCCAGTATTTTTTTCTTTAGTTCATTCAATATAGTCGATACTACAAATTCAAAATCTGTTTAATTATAATTTATTGATTTTTTTTTAAATGTATAGAGCGTCTATAAGTTAAAACACCTTGTTTAGAGTCAAATTTTATAGTTTTGTAGTTACTCACATTTTTTGGCTGGTATTTTATGCGCATGTACTATGTGAACATAGTTGTGAATAGCGTTGCATTATGTGCATAGATTGAGCATGGCAATGTGTATAAATATTATCCATATGTTGTATGTGTCACCTCAGGCTTAGCCCATACGCGACCTCTGTTCGATCTGTTTCCCATCATTAAAACCTATTGGTTTCGGTTAGTTGGCAAATAAAGATGTGTGGTGGGTATGACATTCGTATTTTGTCAATAACGTTAGATTTTCTATTGGTGGTGGAAAACTCTCACGAGACACGATTTTAAAGTAGATACCTGATTACTTTATCACATAAAACTGAGCATGAAAACCTACTTTATAATAATAGTTACAGAACCAAGAAATAATACATATAATTTAGTACTCAATGCACCCATAAATAAATATATTCTTACTTATAGACTTCTTTAAACTTACTTACCTTACATAACCAAGTTTACTATCAACTTTGTACATTCTAAGTATTACACTAACAGACTTTTTAAAGTTTATTTAGCGAAGATTTTATTTTGTTTTTCCTTTGTCATTGCAGAAAAAAATCTTCATCATTATATGCCTGTCCGTTACGCTGGTAATATTAATAATAGTGCTCGCGGTCCACTTCAGTTAGACTGCGGCCGAAGACCGGAGCGGTGACGTCACGGGGACAGGAACGACTGCTATAACTAGTTCATTCGCTAGCGTAACTTGATCGATATCATCTGTATACTGCCATTGTTTATTATTATTTTAATCATCTATCCGAAATAGAATGAGATAGTGATTCATTGATTTTTGTTTCTGTTTGGCCAAATTATTGATGTCGAATAGTATGTTGTTGCAGACACGAAACAATCTGTCAGAACTTGCCATGACTGTTTTGTGAAAATTTCCATAAGAGAATTTATTAATGTCAAAATTTTGTAGAATCCAGTGAATTTCTGTATAAACGTACTGTAGTGATCTTTACATATTGTATGTGGATCACGTGGGTTAGGTAACGCCCGTAACGACGATGTATATCGAAGACAATATATGGAAAGTGCAATAAGTAGATTGTGCTTTTTAGATTGATAAGCTCTTGTGTGTATATAGCTTTACTGGTGCTACCAGTCTAGTTGGCTAAATATAAAGGTTTTCCTTCATTTTGTAAATAAATATATTTAACTTTGTTAATCTTAGATTTTATCGTTTTTAGTTAATTTAATACCGATTTACATAGTGTTGATGACATTTTTATCAGTTTAAAATACCAATGCTGAATTATTATAAAAGTTGACATGTAGGCAAATATAATATTATTAACAATAATTTGCCAAATTTACTGTCTTTATTAATAATATTCATTGCCAACAAATAAGACCCAGTTTTGAAAAACAAAATGATTTTTATTTTTGTTGCAAATTTAATTGTTGATTTGTTTACATTTATTTACTTGAACAAATTACTTGACATAGTTCTTTAAATATCACTAACAATTGTTTTTATCCTTCAGTACAAGTTTATTTGCAATATATGTAATCGAATATAAAAATTACATCCAATTCATCTAGTTTTCCACTTTCGTAGATTTTTCAAATCAAGTCAGTTGCTTAGATGCTAGAGATATAATATAGTGCTGGTAATAATTTGGCTGCTCTGTACAATTTCTCTAACTTATTTAGTAAAATATTGTGACAAAATGTGACTGCTTTATAATATATCTGAAAAATGTATTTCATAGCAATATACATACATAATATAATTATGCAATCTCATTGCAGTCACACATTGCATTAAAAGAATAGCCATTGAATAGCTCAAACTATTTAGTTTTCCATATGATTTTATCAACTTCAGTTTTTAATTTGAAAATAGCCAGTTGTGGTGCTCTCAGGATGGTTGATGTGTGACTAACATCAGTTGATTTGCTTGTATTGATTTATATTGTTATTTCTTCATACAGTACAATAATGTATTTTTTTATGAATAAGCCAACAACGATAGCAAGCTGTTGAGATGTTGATCAGTATTCGAGCTAAGCTAAGTTTCATCACATATTGTTATTAAGTTAAGTTTCGAATTATTATAATTGTATCTACTTGCATTAATTGATATTCTTCAAACCGTTGCTTGGAGCCGAACACCGTTCGCTTGGTAATTTAAATAACCATAATTTGGCTTAGAAAACGTGACTTTAAGTACATTCTTACATTTTTTACAAAAAATGTTACCAATATTAGAAAATTACAAAAACAGCTTTATTACCATGTTCTTAAAGTCGACATTACAGCGTTAAAAGTGTCAAAACGTAAGTGATGGCAAAACTATCATAATGCAATGTATTCTCAACCACGAGAATAATATTAAGCAAGTCAATATAATTCATTATGTATACTATGATGGAGCTACTATGTACTATTGTTTATTTTATTATGTTTTATACTAAACTCAACATACTAATGCACAAAAAATCCTATTTATTATAAGGTGTCCTATTATTGTACTCTAATATTCTTGCTTAATGTAATTTGATAGATATTGTTATGTTAGATCTGTTCATATAGTACTTACTTTCTTTAAGAGTGCACAATGTTTGATATCATTACCTATATAATCTGTTAAGTCCCGTTTAGACGTATTAAGTAGTTAAGTAGATAACTAAATAAGTGAATAATTTTTAGTGCGCGTCCAAACGTAATAATTTAGTAAAGCTCTTTAGTTCATACAATTTTTCACAATTTACTTAATTATGTAATATGTAATACTTAAGTATTTTATTAAATATATAATACTCTATTATATAATACGTGTAAACGAACAATATAGTAGTTAAAATTTAGTACGCAAGTAAACAAGTAATTTAGAAATTTTTCTATTTTCTGTTAAGAAGGTGGGCGGGGCTTATCACTTAACACGTTTGGACAGGCACTTTTTAGTTAAAATTTAGTAAAATGCTTAAGTAATTAAGTAGGTTGTGAAGAATTGTATGAACTAAAGAGCTTTACTAAAATATTACGTTTGGACGCGCACAAAAAATTATTCACTTAAAATTTAGTTATCTACTTAACTAAATACGTCTAAACCGGACTTTCGTGGGGTGTTATGAGATGTTAAGTTTCAGATCATATTTTACATTATTAAACTAAGGGAGGTGGCCAAAGGTTAACCCGGATCTTATAATTAGAGCATGTTAAGAAACAAAAGAAGTAAAATTAATGATAACGCTTTTTTGGTGTTATAAGCGAGACTGGATGTATTGCACAGTTTTTGTTGAAATAACATTCAATCTACATACATATGGTCATGTCATGTGTCCAATATAGACTTATGATTTATCAATATTAAAAATAGACTGTGCAATAGGTATGGTAGGTATATATTTTTATAAAAAACAACTCGCGTGACGAACAATTATGAAACAATAATATAATTTTTAAAGATCGTTTTGTGGAAGTAAATATGTCAAAGCACAAGCAAGCATAAAGCAAAGCTCAGGAACTTTGGTCATCTCCTTTCTAGTTTAGATGTGCATTTAATAGGAGCATTTTTATCCTGTTTGTTTCGTACCTGTATTCCGTATTAATATAATTTGTACTTTATGGCGGATTCAATTTGTTTAGATAACAAAATAAATAATAAATATAATAACGAGTAATGAACCAGATTAACATGCAAGTCTGAAACTAGTTCACAGTTTATGAGATAATTTAATAATGCCAAGGATCCGCCTTGAATAACGCACATTTAATGTTATACAATTTATATAATTATCTAGTTCTTGGTTGAATGACCTTGTGATCGATTATTTACCGTGAGACAGTGTAAATAAATCAATCAAGTACTGATGTGTGAGCAACGCATTTGTAATGTTAAAGTTAATCACGACTCACACATTAATATATTTAATCTAAAGACTGTGAGATATTAATTTAATGCCATTTTCAAAAAACGATTACTTAATGAACGTTGAATGAGTTATGTTTTGTTTTTATTCTTTCAGAGAATATTATTAAGTTAAGTATCACATCCCCGCCACAGGGGATTTACAAAGATGTTTATAATGTAATCACTATTATCACTCAAGAGTCAAGATGTAAATATGTTTATAACGTGGAAAAATTACATTTATTTATTTTATTTCCATTTATTTCTTTTTTTTCTATTCCTTTTTTGAAATGGAGGCAAATGACGCACAGTTTGTATTTAGAACGGTAAGGCTCGAGGGGGGGACCGATAAGTCATCGCGTGTGAGAGACATGTGGGTGCTGGGGCAAGTTTAAAAGCGTACTGTTGCATGCCACCGTCAACAGAAGAAGATCATGATCCTAGTGTGTCTGCTCATACTGGGGCTGGTCATCGTGGGCTACGTGTCCTCCACCTTCTTGTGAGCGCAGGCCCCGCACTGCTCAAGGTAACCGTCGCTCCGGGCGGGCCGGCGGACTCCGTTCGGGAACGTATCGTGCCATTCGACGGCAGTTTTCGAATCTGTATCGTATCGCGCCCCAGTTACGGTTGACCTGTGTCCAGTTATGGCACTATGTATTTACTATAAAGTGAGGTGGTTGATACCATATATTGTAACTCGTAAGCTACGTTAACGGGATAGATGGGAAAAAATTTCGTAAAACAATTCACCTGCCTCGTTGACATATGACTACAAGTGTAAATTGCATATTGCCATAACTGGATCGTGTGATGTGTATGTTGAGTGTCGGTCGGTGTGGAGCGACCGCTGGGGCGCGGCAGTGGAGTCCGCGAGGCCCGCCGGCCACCACTAGTTACTAATGTGTGTCGTGTTTGTCCACTGTGCAGAAGAAGATAATGATTATGCTGTGCCTGCTCGTGCTCGGCCTGATTGCGACTGGCTACGTCTATAACACGTTCTTCTAAACGGGTGAAGGGGGCAGGTTTGACGCGCAATTCTCTGGCCTTATAGACCGCATCCATAGTTAGAAGTTTGTATGAAAAATCGTGTAGATGGTGTATTTAATCGATTCCAATGTAATGTATCATAACGCTTGCTGCTCGGTCGCCGACAGACGGTATCGCCTGCCGAAGGATGATTCGAATCTAAATTAACGATTTGGCCGTAGTCGTGGCATGGAATTTTAATTGGGGGTCGATAAATTTGCATGCGGCAACATCATGAGCGTAGGGCGAGTCGTATTGACATTAGAAACACGAGCATAATCATTCCTTACATAATCGTATTGTAGTTAGCTAGATCTAAGTTACATTTAATTTAATATAAGTTTTGATGATACAGAAATACCTTAATTTAGTATAGAAAAGTATTGCAAGCCAGTGCGTAATTTATTAGTGTAAATTTATAGAACTAATGATTTCTAGCTAAAGAGTTACGGTAGTAAAACCGACGCGACGTGGCCATATTTGAGCCGTTGAGCCAGTGTTTGAAACTATGAATAACTGCAATACACATGTCCTTACCTGTATCTCATAGGCATACATACTTATACTACCTACCTACATTTCTTTCAGAATTTCTATGAGGTTAATTGTTTAATGATTCCTAAAATACCAAATAAACAACCACTTTTTAGCTACCTTCATTAAAGAGTTTATTTATTGTGCATTCACTATTTTATCTAAATGCAATAAGATTTTCAAATATTATGGCATAATGACATTGTAAAATCATGTTCCCATATACCATTATCATAATCAAACAATACCCATGGCCTCATAGCACAGTTGCATCTTGAATGATTTCAATTTATATGTAATACAATTTCTATTTAATTACATGCACAATATTTTTTAAAACACTACTTCTGATTAATTATGCGTATTGCACCGGCATGCCCTATCACAGGAAGCTTATCAAGTTTTAGGATACGATTATGTAACGTAAATAACGATACGTAAATGACGATATTTTCTTCGACATGTTAATTAGTTTTAATCTTGAAAATAATAACTTGCATACATTTTAAATTTCCTCTGAGTAAAACCATTCTATTTCCGTAGACTACGCTTGATTGCTAAATTTTACTAGCCATAAAAGGAAGCTACTAATTAAATTATTGATTGAAGTATAAAAAGTAGGTACATAGCTAAATTATTGCGAAGGTTTACTACCTAAACAAATATAGAGAATTGGATTTTAAGAAACTTTATTCTGTTATGATCTGATGATAGAAATAAATAGGAAAAATTAATAAAATTATATTATAGATGATAATTGAAAATCAATTAATACACAGTATCTATAATAATATATTCACATCTATGGGGGTAATCTATGCATCTATCCGACGCACTCAATGTATATAGTGTCTATACCTATTATCACTTAATTGGAATTTAAATAAAATTGGACTGCCTGCACAATGTACTATTAAACAAAATGAAGAAGGTCCAATATGAAAACTGAATACCTACTATAATTTCAATGTATGTACTTACAATGCATACATTGTAGATTTTTGCACAATAACGCACACGCACGGTCTAACGCAGGACTATTCGTTCAGTTTTAGTTAATTATGTTACCTCACAAAAACCCGATACTTACTGAATTCTGAATACATATTTGCGAACAGGTCCTTAAAATATACATAATTCCTTGATTTAATTATAAGAAATTAACAGATTAAGAAAATCCCGCCTTCTGTTTCCTTACTTTCATTTTCGCGCCAAAATAAAAAAATACAGCAAGTGCGGCTTAACGCGGGAGTTTGACGTATGTCAATTGTCAGCGCTTTGGGTTAAACTGCTCACTCAATATTCATGGAAAAAGTAAGGGAGTTAATAAATGAATTATGGTAAATTGAGCGTATTAACTTGGCACATTTTTTTACGACGGACGCATTTCAATTATAACAAATCACAAAGCATAACGCAAATCTATTAATTTTATCGAAGCCCTAAATTATTGACATAGATTAATTACGAAATTAAATGAATTTTTTTTTTAATTTGTAGGTAATAATACCCTTCCATTTAATTCTTAAATATTAAATTTCAAAATGATCTTGAATTTGTCTTTTGTATGTGTATTAGATCATTGACTAAACTTCACTATCCGATAAGCGTCAATATCATCAAAAATTGCCATCTCGATCTGTCACCGACAGCTCAAAACAATTAGGCGCTTTACAAACGTAGAAACTTTTTGGACGACAACATAATATTCTACTAAACACTAACCTAACTTTATGACGTTGTATAAATTAAAAAAAAAAATCACTGGTCGCCGGGTGCTTGTGCACTGCATTCGTCAAAATAATGAAAATTTTACTAACAAAAAATAACCGACTTCAAAGTCTCAAAAACTACTTGTCAGATTTCGTTCAAATTTATGTGGGACCACATGACAAGCACCTGCTTTCGATTAAAAAAAGAATCATCGAAATCGGTTGGCGTGATATTGAGTTATTCGTCAATTTGTCGCGCACATCTTTACAATATACAACAAATTTACGACTTATGTGGTTTTCTCATGGATGCCATTGTCAGATCTCAATATAATTTATGTGGGACCACATGACAGCCACCAGCTTTCGATTAAAAGATTAAGAATCATCAAAATCGGTTCGCCCAGTCCAAAGTTCTGAGGTAACAAACATAAAAAAAGTACAGTCGAATTGAGAACCTCCTCCTTTTTTGAAGTCGGTTAAAAATTATTGGACTTTTTGTTAAATAATACAATCGGTATTAAATATGTATTTCATAGTTTCACATACAATATAAAAATTTGTTCGCTACTATTTTAACTGATTAAGGATTTCTAGCTAGAAAATAAATGAAATAGAATAGTTAAATAAAATAAGAGCGGTAGGTAGCGTACTTATAATACATAGTAACAAATAGTTCCCAATAGAAAACTATTCTAAATAAAGTACAATCTATTTATAGAACTTTGGTATAAATAACTCAACTTATAAGGATCGATATATCTTTTCCAAATTAATCGTAAGCAGTTATTGTATATTTACGGAATAAAATTTACACATTTACTGTTAATGCGAACTACACCTTATATTGTGACTTTACAGGACTGTCAAAGAAGAAAACAATTATGCGTTTATCTGGTGCCTACATCCTGCCTGGCAACGACCACCCACCGGCCGAGCCAACCGCCGCAAACACACACCTACCGTATTAAACATTTGGATACAAGAATAACAGTATCGTTCGACATAGTAATATTTGTTTATTTGAATGTTTATCGTTCCCATCGGGTTTAGCTGAGTTGTAATTTGTAAGTGTATCTTGTTGAATTTGATCTACGTATCAAACTGTCAAATTTATGAGATTTATAACAGCATAATGGTTTGTTCCAATATTAAAATGGAATTATTAGTAGGTTACTTGGTTATTGCTGGTGGCCTCACAGGTGTTCCTCACGCTTTGTGCAACATTTTTGAACATGGAACTCCGTTCTAATCGCGAGTATCTTTTAAGACAGCATAGGATTTTTAAAGAATAGTGTAAAGCTGCAGTGCAAAACTTTGATATTATTTTCTTAGTACTTTTAAATTACAATATTTTTTACTCCCGTTTGTTACTATTTAAAAAAGTTGCACAAAGATGACCACGCCTTTTAAACAAAATGGTTTTAGATAACAGTTATCCACGACTATAGCTAGTTCATATTTAAGGTAGTTGATGCATACAAATATCTACATAATCGATCTCTTCTGACGTTTCAAGTATCCGCTGCGGGCAGTGTTTTATATTATGGGTAACATCGTATAAGTAAACCAGTGGGTTTAGACATGTATTCGTATCGAGTTTTTCAATAATGTTGGCTAAGCAAATGAATAGCTTCTGTTGTATCATCGTCCAGAAATAAGATGTTATGTATCCTCAATCGCCAATACTCATAAAATATGGCCGTTTCAACGTTATCACAGAGTTGTCGATGAACGTTGTTATTAATAGTAGGACATACCGAATAAAAAAAAAACTACACGTATTTATTCTGTGAATCTTATATCAGTATTCTGCGTTTCGAATTAGTGTTTTGAACGCGTCATGTTATATTGGCTAAGTGGTGATCCTTATAGAAGTGATCTTTGGCTACGTATGGTAGTCGCAGTGGGCCAGAGTGGCCAGAGTGGCCGGAAGGCCGGAGCACGCGTCTAGCCTCCGCGCTCCGGGAGCATATCGCGCCGTGTGCCGTCGCCGTAGCAATAACGATATTTGATTACAATTTGTAAAATTGTTTTAAAATTTCGAATGTGTGATAGTAGTTGCAGTTGTTGTTTAGTTAACTTTAACATATTATAATAAATTAATTGTTATTGTGTGTAACGTTAATAATCTGTGAGAGTTTACGATGTAATAGAGATGCAGTCTTACTTACGATTTTGTCGCTTTCGATCCAGTTCATCCTCGGATGGCTGAAATATACTATACTTGTTATTATTTAGTTTTTCATAACTCTTAAGACGCCCTTCGTTGTACAGTAAAATATAGTAGCCGTTTTAGCTAGGGTAAATTTTTTAATAAATTAAAAATATCTACTCACCGGAGTCTTCAGCGATAGATTGGTTAGATATCTATCGTGATTCTTTTGTGTTCGTATTACATAATACGTCGTAGAATTATATTGCTCGACAATTGAAGCACCAACATATTAATATTAATTAGAATTTTCTTATAATATAATATAATAATAATTAATATTTGCGAAGGGATTCAAATTGTAGAGATGGCATGTTGTTAAATTGTACGTTTACGAGTCGAAAGGAGACACCGGTGCGGTCGCGTGACCTGCTACGCTCGTGAGCGATTCCGTACGTAAGGACATAAAGCAATGTTAATTTTAACATTTATAGCGTAATTAGATTTTTATCCTTAAGAGTAGGTTTTCATCTAGTTGCCTTCGTAACGGTAAAGAAATTAGGTGATACCTTTTTCTCCGTAGCTTCATTATAAAGTGAGATCGGCAGCATGTTCCACTCGCCAGTCAATTGTCTAGCTTGAATCGGCACGCCCTCATCGCGCCTCCTGTCTCGTGTGTGTACTTTACAAAGCGCTGACACTCGCTAGATGCATCTTGAATCGTCTTATTTCTAGTGTAAGTATATTGTAAGTCTCGAAGCGAGGCTGCGTACCTGACACCAAGTAACATTAATGGTAGTTATTTGCAACGCGGCACCCGCCGAGATCACATTCGCACAACTCAAAGGCGGCGCGTGTACTCGCTGTAAAATGTTAGTGTAGGCATTACGGACTTCTAGTCGGCTTTCGATGATCTCTTAATATTCCGATAATGTTAATATAATATTGCAGTTGTATTCTTCTGTTATTAGTATACCTATACAATAAGTGACGTTCTCGTGTTCAAACTGAATGTTCGTGGAGGGCGTGGTGCCGGTTTACCGTCGACGTGTGACGCCGCGAAGCGCTCGCCGCGATTTCGGCACCTTGCGCGTTCAAAAGTTTCAATCTTTGTCGTAACATAGATATTTTCATAATCAATAGCATGCATACTGTTAATGGATTGCTAATTTTGTATAAGTACACGATTAGTATAGTTTATATACTTATGTGTCAATTCTCATAGCGTTTTATTACATTAACAGTTAATAGATAGTAAGCTTCGATCACTAATACTGTTATTAGTGATCGAAGATAGTAAGTGTTAAAGTAAACCGAAATAATAGTGGAATTTATTAAGCTTATTATAATGCTTTAACTTTTATTCAATTTTGCTATTTATACTTAATTACGAGATATTGATTTTGTTTTTTAGTTTCTCAAACATATAATAATTTATTTTTTGAATCCAGTAGGGAAAGGGAGAACCACCTGACTTTTCTAATGCGTACCTACATATTTTCAAGCTTGATGAGGACAACGAACATACAAATATAAGTCTTATTAACCTAGATGACAAATAATTTCTCTATAAACATCTTCCCTTGACACTGGTTAAAAATTTTTTCTTGACAAAATTAATGTCTATATTTTGCAATCTTCAGTCACCCGTCGATTTATCTACTCTTAGTATAATCTATATAGTAAAAATAATTTACGCAACATCGGAGCACCGTAAGGACGGTGATGTGAAAATGTGATATTTGCAGTTGCATAAGTACCTACAGCAACTTCGTAGGAAACGTTATCACGCTTAACGTTTTTCGTGTGTGAACACCCTTAGCCGCGGTGAGGGGCGGGGGCGCGTCACCACGGATTGGTGCCGAGTAGCTTTCATATCGAATAACTCGGGCTAATATTTATGGTTTATCAGTAGAGTCGCTAGACTTTCGATTCGTAGATTAATAATCATAAATTTTAACAAAAATTTTTGTGCTTCGTTCTCTCAAACTATTTGATGTTGCTTGACATTGGATGATGTGAAATATTGGAATTATATTCTAATTTATTTTTAAATTACGTTACTTTACACCGATTTTAAAGAATGGATGGTACAAACAACTAAAATAGCGTGGGAAGCCAATGAGTAGTAATCTTAAGTTTACTTAAATAAATAAAAAAGTATTTAAAAACATTTTGTACCACTCAGGTCTTATCTCGGACTAGTTCATTACCAACTTTTTCGCGTACATAATCGAGTGGTATTATCTATGTACTTCATTTTGTACCTAGTTGTTTTGCTGGCTTACTCGTTACTACCTGCCTTTATTCTGTAAATCTGAGTTGTTTTATACATATTTAGTTTAAAGTGTTGAAATAGATTAGTATGGTTCTACAAATGGTTTCATTGTACCTACTTACATATAATTATGAATAAGTATTACAAAACATGTATTTAAAATCGTAATCCATTTTAATTCTTGTAATCTTCTTGTAAAGGAACACTGACTAAAAAAACTATTATAAATCGTGGTTAAATATTACATTACGAATTAACAGTGAGTTTCTGGACAACTTGTAAAATTCGAAATAGATTGGTTTTATAGTCATATTCTGTATTGTAGGTTATCAATCTGAAATTCTCTCATAATTATAAAATAAACGGTGTTTTCTGCTGTAATTTGGTTGTTATTGTACTTATTTATCCAAAAAAAATCCTGACGTATCATTTGCTCTAGATTTAGAGTTTAGAAGGATAAAGTGGTCACCTTTGCAACGCTGACAGAAACACGGGCTAAATGCCGTACGGTCACCATGTACACGTATAGCCAAGATTATAGTGGGAGCACGGGTTTCGTGTTTACCCGTTCACCCACCGATGGGTCAAGGCACTGGGTGCACGGGTAACGGCCCGATTAAATTAATACAGACAAAGCTCTATAACAGAAGAGAAGGGACTTGCTTGAGTGACCTGACGCGGACGCCATTAGCTTATTATCTTAGTTCGTTGTTAAGCAGGTTGCACCGCAGGCATGATGGTCGCATGGATAGGATCGTGGGAGTTCCTAAGACTTTTAAGAAATATGCTAATGTTAAGTGCATAGTATTTAATTAAACGAAAACGAATAAATCTTTTACTGATTTGATGACTGCATGTCGCATAAGACGACTATATGTAGCGCCATAGCAGTGAATAGTGATACACTGAAAAGGGTTCCGTAGCACAAATATCGCGATATGCGGATACCGTTGCGCATATTGCACACTTTTCTTTCGTATTATGTCATGGAAGATAGAGAGAAGGAAAGCTATCTCTGTATATGAGAAGTGTCCGTAAAAACGCGTAAAATTACGGGTGGCGCTGCGGTGCGGTGCAGTCTACAACAGCTATGTTCGAATATCTATTTGTCTGGCGGACACTAGATTCATTAGAGGTGACATAACTCAGCAAACTTCACTCCGTCTACAATTACAGCTATGTTCATATCGTAGTCAGTCGGACGCCAACGCTATTGCCAATTTCTGCTTGGTTTTGGCGCAGTTTTCAAACAAAATATATTTTATAACGTTTTATAACTATCACCACCGTAAAATCACTAGTAATTCCTAGTAACCTCACTCCGTCTATAACAGCTATGTTCATGGTTCATATCGCTATTTGTCACACACTAGCGCCATGGTTTAAGTACTCTGTGCTGTAGTAAATCTGTGGCGTACTATTATCTGTACGGTGACAGAAAAATACAGTGCGCCCAACTTATCTGTGAAATGGCGAAAATTGGAACTACAGTGCGCCCAACTTATCTGTGAAATGGCGAAAATTGGAACTAATGCTGCCCCATTCTTAAGTGTTAGTGTCAATGAATGACATTGACATTTACTACGTCTCGAATTGCGTCCCAGTGATTGGTCCAATGCGTTCGACAGCGCCCTCCCTCAGTTCACAGATAAGTTGGTCGCACTGTAATGCTGCCCCATTCTTATGTTCTTTGTGTTAATGTCAATTAATGACATTGACATTTACTACGTCTCGAATTGCGTCTCAGCTTTGATTAAAGAAAAAGAGAGGATAGGAAATAAGGTCACGTGATCTGAAGCCAAAAGTTTCTCAAATATGGCGTCGACTCCGCCCACAAATTAGTGTTGTATTTTATACATATCGATATAATATTTTAAGAAAAAAATATATGATGATATGAATTTATTTGATTAATTAGTTTATAAAACACAAGAGTTCTAAATCAAATATACTGATAAAGAGTGAGATATTATTATTTATATGATGTTCCTACAACATACCACATTGTTTTAAAAAACCTTAAGTAACTTTTTCAGTATTTAATTATACAATATTTTGAATAAAATTAAATCTAATATAAAATTTAATCTAAAACGATTAACCTTAATACTGGCTTAAAGATATATATTTATTTAGAATTCGAGATTTTTATTCGATTATGAATCGATACAAAACATCGTATTAAATTATAAGTATTAAATATAAATAAAATATAAAATATGTATCATGTTGCTACATGTAGTTGTTGTTTCATTTATTAACATATTTTTTT
This sequence comes from Thymelicus acteon, assembly GCA_951805285.1. Classification (NCBI taxonomy): domain Eukaryota; kingdom Metazoa; phylum Arthropoda; class Insecta; order Lepidoptera; family Hesperiidae; genus Thymelicus; species Thymelicus acteon. The sequence continues at coordinate 6,337,014 of OX638217.1, forward strand.
CTTTTTTTCTCTTTCTTGGCTGACAACGCTTTGGTCGCTGATATTCATTGGCCGCGATACCCACCTTACAGGTATATTTAATTATATGAATCGATATTTGGACTATTTATTGAGATATTCATGACGAACCGGACTATCGATACATAAAACACCCGGATTAAACATTCCTATTTAAAATTTTATTTTCTTCTTTTTCTCTCTTTCTTAGCCGGCAACGCATCAGTGATGCCTTTGATGTTGCTGATATCCATGGGCGATGATAGCCACTCACCATCAGGTGGATCGTCAGCTCGTTTGCCGCCTATTTCCATTAAAAAAATCATTCGATACTGGATCGATCAGTATCAAATCACTAGGATCGATACCTGGATCGATACACTGCGATACGATCCATATCGATCTATACTCTAGTCGTTTTGCAGCCGATACAAATGTAAACTAAAGATTATTATTAATAATAATAATAATAATAATAATATTAATAATATTAATAATTTTATTTCGGAAATACATCCATAATAAATATTATCTATATTAAAATAGATTTCTACGGTTTTCACCAACTGACATGAATTTGTACACCAAATGCGTTTATTTAGACAAACTACTCATTAGGGCAAAATAGTACATTATGTTAAACGTTTCAAATCTCTTCTTGGAAATAAGATTGTCATTGCAAAGTGTTTGAATGATGACGGTGTTATTTAATTTTGTTTATTTCTACATTTACTTAGAGTTTATAATTGTTATCGATCAATATGTATTTATTGAAGAATTCACAAATACCTTAATGGGAGTTTGTCTAAATAAAACGCATTTGGTGTACAAATTCATGTCAGTTGGTGAAAAACCCTATAAAACGAGTTTAATGGTTTGTTGACATTTGTTTCGGCTGTATAGATCGATACAAGATCGATACAAGGCACCTGGATCGAACATCCCTAGAAGCAACTGTTTTCATAAAATGGCGTCCGAAAACTGGCTTCAAGGCGGAGCTTAGATAGATTTCTTTAAAATGTTGCCAGAAAATTGAAATATGCTACATGTATTGTACTCTTTCTTTAAGTTTACATTGTCGCGTGTAAGAACAGGACAGATGTATTTTTGGTATTTCGGGTCATATTTGCATAATATATGTATAATGAAAAAATGTATATGCAATTTAGGGCATATCCTCTACTTTTTCTTTAATCAATGCGTCCCAGTGATTGGTCCAATGCGTTCGACAGCGCCCTCCCTCAGTTCACAGATAAGTTGGTCGCACTGTACATAGATTTACAGCCATGGATATATTACTCTATCTGAACATCGATGACATCATAACGAAATACCATTCGACTAATCACAGGCCGGATTGAGGTTGTCCGATTTCGATATAACGTCATCGAACTTCAGGTGCTTCCACAAAATCTATGATCCAGATAGAGTAATATATTCATGCTATGCATCAAGATTTGACTAAAAAATGTCTGTGACTAAAACTTCCACATTTTATTTTGATTTCACAAAATTACTGACCTGTGTTGCCATATGTGCAGATTTCTCCATATTTGTAGATTTTCGAAGTCTGACACAGATTAGCACTGAATACAGAATTTTACACTGAATTTTCTAACTTTATTAAATTACCATATTCAACGCAAAATATAAGACTAGATACCGCGTTACACACACTATTGTATGATTCTATTCTTTCAAAGTCACTGCAGCCCGTTATCCTGCTAACTACAGCAATCAATTAGGTATATCCTACGCTGCCGGCTGCCCACGAGTACCTCTTTTCAGTGCCAAAGGATCCTTTCATCTATAAAAATTAAGACAAAAAAACGCAATATACTATAAATACTATTGACTAAAAATAATAGTAAAGTAATTATTACTCATGGACGTTAAAAAAACAACTCTTTTTTTAACGTCCGTGTTATTACTTCGTTTGTCGCAAATATTTGAGTTTTGTTTTGATTAAATATTGTTTGTATTAATTATGTTTTAAATAATATGTATGTACAAGTACATACGTACTATTACGTACTTAAATAAAACGATATATTTGCAAAGTTTGAGATCAACCCAAAGTGCAGTTTCCAAATGAAAGCAAAACAACGTTTATATGAAAAAATAGCACTCCGTGAAACTGTTTATTAAGTTTCCGCGTTTAAATATATGTTTTTTTGCCAGGATATTTTTTATATAATTTAAGCCCAGTGCATACGTAACGGGGTTTTTTCCCATACGGGACGGGACGTAAAGTTTTTTAAACATCGTTTCATAGAAAATGTATACGATAGTGCATACGCAGCGGAATCCCGTACGGAACGTGGCCCGTACGTCGCCGATGATGTTTTTCTCGTCCCGTACGGGAAAAAGCCCGTTACGTATGCATTAGGCTTTTACTCATGAGGGCAAAAACTATTAGGCAACATAATCTGTAATGAGGCAGTTGCATGTCTGTATCTGTCTGTGTCTATGACCATAGCCCTCCCCCGCTCTGCAGCGTTCGTTTCGTCTCGGCCGCTTCGCTTAGGGGAGAGGGGGGCAGTTTAGTACAGGGGCAGTTTTGAATTATTCGATTTATGAACGCATTCTTTATCTTTCCCAACCTCCATAACCTTTTTAATACTGGTAAATCCGAACTACACATCTGTCAGATCCCAACTACTGTCAACGTCGGGGTAATTTTACAAAAAAAATTGCCGGTTAATTTACGGAGACGAAAATAATCAAATATTTTTTTGCTTGTAAGCAAATTACTGAAAACATAAGTATTATTATCAAGTTGTGATTATTTCATAGTGTTTCATATATTACAGACTCAGTATTTACAAATATAAGATCATTAAACACAAGTTAGTTTTTCGTCTAGAAATTTTTAATTCTGAGTGTTGGTGTTGGGGCAAATTTGAACAAAATCACTGGGGCAGTTTTGAATAAAATGTTAAAAGTGCCCCATACATATAAATAACATATGGGTATTTATTTTATGAAAATATAAGGAAGCGGTTTCATTTTTTATTGTCTTTACAGTCATTGAGGACCGCTTTTTGAGATTGTTTATTTTATATTCAACACTTTTAAAGTAGGTATCTTCCTAAGGCTCTTTAAAATTTCATATTTTTTAAGATACTTATGAATGTTAATACTTTTTAATATTGTTTCGGAATATCTAACTTGATCTCTGTTATAGAAATAAGTTTGTTACCTTTGTTCAAGACTGCCCCAGGCCGTTCAGAATTTTATAAAGTTTATTCAATTAATAGTTATTGTAAGAAATAAATGACAGTGTACTATGATAATATTAGATACAAATAACATAAATATACTGTTGATCATATTCTAAGTTACATGGTTTCCATTTAATCCTGGTTTTTCAAAACTGCCCCTAGGGGTTTCAAATGTGCCCCGCGGATGGGGCACATCTGAACAAAATAGAGCTAAAAAGAAAAACGAAATTGTGTTACTTTAGCAAGTCAAAATAAATGAATATCATCTTTAGTGTGTAGTATAAACCCCATATGTAATACTAAAATAAAATAAATCTTGATTGGTAGTACTATACGAGAAATATAATAATTTATTTAAAAAGTGTTCGAATGTGCCCCCCTCTCCCCTATACCAACGTGCGCTTCTAGTAGAACATTTATTTCACTGATTATTCTATTTTGGTTAGTGGTTTATTTCATGGAACTATAATAGTATAGTTCCATGGTTTGTTTAATTTTATACAGATTTATAGAGATTTTATAAATACAGATTTTTAGTTAAAATAGCATACAGATTTAATACAGATTTTAGCAGTTTCTACTACAGATAAAAGGTTCAAGACATTTGGCAACACTGTCACTGACACTCGTCACTCATATATGCTCATACTCAACATTAGTCAACAACGTCACTGTCACACTTGTCATTGTCACTAACAAATTCACAATACAACCTAACACATTTTGTTTGTATTTATTATAAAATATTTGAGCGATTTAGCTATTTAAGTTTTAGTAAAACATGAACGCGCCACCAACATTCGAATCATTTCTCCTGTACGATGGAGAAAAGAAGTAAGTTCTGAACAAGAACTGTTGCTACAAAAATCATAAAAGCAAAGTGTACTTATTTCATAAATTTTGCTTTCCAGAGTTCAAAAAGAAGATGATACTAAAGTAACAAACGCTGCTATATTTACCGTCAACAGAGAAGATCATACTTTAGGCAACATGATTAGACAGTAAGTTAAAAAATGTTTATAATTTTTCAAAACATGAACTTGTTATTCTATTGGGGCTAACTACTAGCTCTTCACCTCAGTAATAATGTAGGTAAATTCAAGTACCGTTTAAATTATTGCCAATTCAATAAACAAATTTAACGATTAAACTTCTTTGAAATGTATAAGGACAATAAAATTCCAAAAAATCTAAGTTTCAAACTACCGTAACACGCATTTAAGCCTAACAGGTTTTTACCTTATTATATTGTACATTGCAGTCAGCTCCTGAAGGACCCCAAGGTGTTGTTTGCGGGATACAAATTACCCCATCCCCTTGAGCACAAGTTTGTTTTGCGGATCCAGACTACTTCAGATTACACTCCTCAAGAAGCATTCATGAATGCCATCACAGACCTGACATCAGAGTTGTCACTATTTGAGGAGAGATTTAAGGTAAGGACAGTGGCGTAGCTAGCCCTAAGGAGGCCCCATATCAATATTTATTGTGGGGCCCCCTCAACGCAGTCAAATATAAAATGAGTGCAAACTGTAGCAGTCGTAGGCTGCAGCGAGCTTTTTTTTGGGAGTGTTAGTGGGGGCCCCTATACGCTGGGGGCCCCGTATAATTGATACGGCTAATACGGCGGTAGCTACGCCCCTGGGTAAGGATTTAAGGTATCATCATCATCATCCATCCATCAGCCCTTTGAGATCCACTGCTGGACATAGGCCTCCCCTAATCTACGCCACTCAGACCGGTCCTGAGCCTTCTGAATCCAGCGGATACCCGCTGTCTTCTTCAGGTCGTCGGTCCACCTGGTCGGGGGGCGTCCTGTGCTCCTTTTACCGAGGCGTGGTCTCCATTCGAGGACCTTTCTTCCCCAACGGTTATCGGTCCTTCGAACTATGTGGCCAGCCCATTGCCACTTCAGCTTACTAATTCTCTGAGCTATGTCGGTCACCCTCGTTCGTCTACGAATTTCATCATTTCTGATTCTATCGCGTAGAGAAATACCGAGCATAGCTCGTTCCATAGCCCGCTGGGCGACTCTAAGCTTATGCATTAGGCCAATAGTGAAGCACCACGTCTCGGATCCGTATGTCATCACTGGCAACACACACTGCTCGAACACCTTCGACTTCAGGCACTGAGGTAACTTTTTGGACGACAAGATATGACGTAGTTTCCTGAACGCAGCCCATCCGAGTTGGATTCTATGAGTGACTTCTTTCTCGAAGTTGGACTTACCCATTTGGATCACTTGTCCCAGGTAAATGTACTCGTCTACAACTTCGAGAGCAGTGCCATCAACAACAACCGGTACGGGTGTGACATGGACATTTGACATAATTTTCGTCTTGTCCATGTTCATCTTAAGACCCACCCGTTGTGAGGCGCTGTTCAAGTCCCCGAGCATTGTACCAAGTTCCTCCATGGATCCCGCCAGGATGACTATATCATCGGCATATCGCAGGTGTGTGATGTATTCGCCATTGATGTTAATGCCACGTCGTTTCCACTCCATCAGCTTGAACACGTCTTCCAACGCAGCGGTAAACAGTTTCGGGGATAAGACGTCCCCTTGCCTTACACCTCTCTGCAGTTGGATGGGGTTCGTTGCTGTGTTGTGTACTCTGACGGCCATGGTGGCTGATGTGTATAAACACTTCAACACCTCGATATACCGGTAGTCGATCCGGCACCGCTGAAGAGAATTTAGTACTGCCCAGGTCTCGATAGAATCAAAGGCTTTCTCATAGTCCACATAGGCAACACATAGCGGCAAATTATACTCCTCGGTCTTCTGTATAATCTGCCGCAGTGTGTGTATGTGGTCCATGGTACTATAGCCTTTCCGGAATCCTGCTTGTTCGGGAGGCTGGAAGTCGTCAAGCCTGCGTGCAATGCGATTTGTGAGCACTCTCGAAAACAGCTTATAAACGTGGCTCAGAAGTGCAATGGGCCTGTAGTTCTTCAAAAGGGTCTTATCCCCTTTCTTAAAGAACAAAGTCACCACACTTCTGCTCCACGCTTCCGGGGTAGTCCCAGTATTAATGACGGAATTGAACAGATTCCGGAGCGCTACTAGGAGGGGTTTCCCTCCAGCTCTTAACAGCTCAGTTGTGATTCCGTCATCACCCGGTGCCTTGTTGTTTTTAAGCTGTTTGAGAGCCTCTCTAATCTCATACAGGCTGACGTCCGGGATATCTTCTGTGTAGTGTCGGGTTAGTTTGGCTCGCTTATCGCTCTCCTCGAGGGGAGCTGGAGCTTGAGAGGAGGCATACAACCGTCCGTAGTATCTCTCCGTCTCTCTCAGAACTTCGGGTTTCGATGACACTATGGTGCCGAGCTCGGTCTTCAACCTCGTAAGCTGACTTTGCCCAATAGACAGATCTCTGGCGAACACTTTGGAGCCTCGGTTTTGCTCAATTGTGTTTTTTACACGATTTGCGTTGTTTTTTCGCAAATCGCGTCGCCTGCACTTGGAGATCTGTTCATTGAGCCGTCTGTACTCCGCCATAGAGGTTGGAGACTGCACATATAGTTCTCTTCGGTCCCTCATTAGACCGAGGGTTTGTTCTGAGAGAACCTGAGATCTACCACTGGGGTGGGTCTTGAAGTACTTCGACCCTACCTCATGGACAGTTGTAACCATCCTGGTGTTAAACTCGTCCACTGACGCGCATGATTCTAGGCACGCAAAACGGTTTTGTAATTCGAGTTGAAAGCTCTCGGAACCCTGGATTTGGACAGGTGTTGGGCGAAGCGTAGACTTCATCAGGCGTGACCGTTCCAGCTTGACGTCGATATTTAATGTGCCTCTTACAAGGCGGTGATCGCTTCCGGTTTTAAGCCTGCTGATCACAGAGACATCATTAAATATATGCCGTTTGTCTGCCAGAATGAAGTCTATCTCGCTTTTTATGGAACCATCAGGGCTTATCCAGGTCCACTTACGATGCGGCTTCTTCTTGAAGAAGGAGTTCATCATGAATAAGTCCTCCTTCTCCATGAAGTTTAATAAATAAATTAAATTTAAAAAATAAATTTAAGGTATGGATGAATGGAAATATTGTTTCAATTGAATAATTTTAATGACTTGGTAGTTTCTATTTTATCTGCTCCAACATGTCTACATGTATCTCTAATTCATTTTGTGTCATTCTAACCTAAGACTTTGTTTTGTGCCACTGAATTCACTAGATAAATTCATATTTGGTCATTGTAACCCAAGGCTCGGTTTTGTGACATTAAAGTCAGTAGATAAACAATCCCAATGCATTAGTCGGCACTCAAGAGTTGCTTGTGAATAATGGGGGTGTCCCCACTAGTTCTACAATAGGACTAGTGGGAACACCCCCATTATTCACATAGTGTAGTAGAACTAGTGGGAATAAAGCTGAGAGTTAAGGCAAAATAGAGAAATATTGATTTAAATCTTTACTGGATTGTTTTATATCGACGCTTGAAAGGCAAAAATGACCAAGCAACATGTTGACAACTTTACGCTAGAGCATTTTAAAGTTAAAATTTTAGAAAAGAAATGGTAAAAAATCGCAAATGAATTTTAGATGCAGTTTAAATGCTTAATAAAGCGAATTTTACTATTTTTTTTCTAAAATAAAAACTTTAAAATGCTCTAGTGTAAAGTTGTCAACATGTGGCTTGGTCATTTTTGCCTTTCAAGCGTCGATATGTAGCTGACAAACTAGGAGATGGAGAACCTGATGTTAAGTGGGGAGCTCTTCATAGTTTACATGGATAGATGTGCATTGTATGCATCACCAATGTGTTGTCAGCCAGAAATAAAAGGCTCAAGCCTAAATTTTTATTATGCAGTTTAGTTAAGGCTTGTGTAATTGACTTACATGCAGGTTTTTCCACATAAATACTATTTGCCGTTATATAGAACATTTGCCATTTTATGTGTATTTTGATTAAGTACTTGATGATATATTTGTTTCAGGAAGCAATAAAGGAGAAAAAGGATGGATTAGATTAATATTGTATAACTAAAGTCAATGTATAATTAATAAAATTACTGGGTGCATGGGTAACGGCCCAAATTACTTCATTGTCATAGTTTTTTTTTACAGTGATGCAAAATATCATTATTGCGACAGAGTGAAAAAACTACTAACTTCAGTGAATACTAATAAAATAAGATTCAACATTGTTAAGTAACTATATATTTTTTTTTAAATACAATAAATAGCTTTGTATTAAAACTTACTTATTTTACTTATTCCATATTTATTGCAAGATAATAGATGCAAGGGACACTAAAAAAACAACACAGTTTTTTTATCAATTCAATTTTATTACTTTTAAAAATACTAATCATTCGGTGTTTAAGATTTATATTAGTGATTAGGCAAAATATTGTTAAAACATGATTGTGATGGAAATGTAAGAAATTATTGCCTACAAAATTTTCTCAATATGTATTATATCCAGATAATGCATATGAAAAACTTACCCGTACCCCTGATTGCTTTAAAATGTAACATGCTATAATCAAACTTATTGTATAAATAAAAAGTCCTGATACTTATTTACAAAACATCTAATTAAACATCAATAACTACCAAACAACTACCACAAGTCATGGTAGACAATAATAAATAATACCCCATTGGAACAAATAACAACAACAATGGTAACATTATGCTAAGTTCAATAAATAGGTATTTTAAAATGTTTCCTCTTCATCACAGTTCTCAGTTGAGTGGCCGAATACTGGAACAAGAAAAAATTTTAGTGTAGACTACAGTTTGATGAAATTGTTAGTAAGAAATCTTGACCAGCAAATAAGTCACTGTCTTACATAAAGTATTAACTATCCAGATGGCAGATACAAATATAACTATAATATTAATAGCTTAAGAAATGTGTCCCTAAATTGGTGTTGTAAAAGTAATTGGACAATTGAACTAGTGTTGCCTGAGGCAGTTGTTGATTGTGGATTCCTTCTGTAAGTGCGTTTTCCCAGCTAAGTGATAACTTATCAGATGGATTCGTCTTGAAGGATTTTGGCTTGTTATTTCCATGTTATGAAGAGAAATTGAAAGTTCAGCATCTAAATTTTTTTTCTTTCTAATAATTTAATAGTTACAAAATTTACGAGATATGCGCTTATTCTTTAAATCCTGATGAAGACATATGTATTTTTTTACTAAGACGAAGACGCTCCATGCTTTCTGTGCGCTTTTCAATGTTGTAGTCATCATCATGGATTTATGAAATATTGGAATCCATATTTTAGTTCATATAATGATATAAGCTAGTGTAATATAGAATTAATATAGTCTTTCCCTATTTCTTCTTGTCCATGACAAGGTAGTATAATAAAAAAATGGAGTGCATAAGTGTATCAGTGATACCTACAAATAAGATACAGCGCGACCAACTTATCTGTGAAATGGCGAAAATTGGAACTAATTCCGCCCCATTCATAAGTTCTTCATATTCATAAGTGCGGCCATGGTACCTTCACAGATATCGCAGTAGGGTCTGGGGGGCGGCGGCGCGCGGCGTTGGGGGGGTGGTGCGGGCGCAGCCGCCTGTTTCGGACAGTCCTCAGTGTCGTGCGCGTCGAACACGTCACAGATGTCGCAGAACCGTCGCGGCGCCACCGCGCGCGCCTTGCGACCGTTGCTGACGACAACATTCACAGTTTAACATCATGATTCATGACGGACTGGAACTTTGAACTTATTAAACTTAATATTGAGTAATGATTTTTTGCAGATATAATGAGAAGACGAGGTATTTAATATTTTCAATATAAAAAATTACATAAGTAAAAAAAGTTAGCACATAATAAAAATCTTCTCTCAACTTCTTTCTCTTCCAAGAGATTTTTGACAAAATCAGTCGTATTCCAAAGCTTCACATTAAATACATAAAGCTAAAAGACATAAGTAGATAGAACTATTTCATTACTGAGCCAGATTTCGTTCATCTTTTCTTAATATGAGTTAAAACTGTATCATATCGACGTAAGATAATTATGTAAGTACAGTGCCACCAACTTATCTGTGAAATGGAGGAGGGCGCTGTCAGACGCATTGGACCAATCATTGGACGCAATTCGAGACGTAGTAAATGTGAAATGAATGAGCGCAAAGAACTTATGAATGGCGTGGCATTAGTTCCAATTTTCGCCATTACACAGATAACTTGGTGGCACTATAGTGAACAAGCCTATAGACTTACGCGAGCGGCGGCTCGGGCGTGGAGCCGCTCTCGAGCGCCTGCACGCGCGCCATCAGCTGTTCGTTCTTGCGCTGCATGTCCACGATCACCGCGTTCAGGAAGCTCACCTGCCCCTCCACTTCTTGCTCCTCTTGTGCCCTGGTGACAATATCCATGTTTGTGTCGTCAGCGTCACTCGTCGGTCAGATTATTTAGCTATGGGCGTAACGAGATAGGAGAAGGGGGAGGGGATTATGAAGGTTCCGGGGTTCCGTCTACATAGTGTGACGTAGGAGGTGACGTTAATTTATTATCGAGTTCATTTTTAATTACAAAACAAATAGTCAAATCATTAAATACCATGGCACTAAACAAGAAAGTGCGTTTGTTGAAATGGTTTTTAGGCATTTTTTTTTGAAATAATTGAAAGTAAAATACTTTTATTTTACATACTTATTCGTAGCGTTATCTCCTTGCCCTAATCCACCCATAGTTGCGCTGTTGTCGTTCTTATCTTTTATGGTTTGGCCACTATTTATTATCTGCTTTTCTAAAATTCCTTTCTCTCTCTCTGCTATTTCTGCTTTCGCTTGATAAGTCTGGAATGAGAATATTATATTGAAATATCAAGATAATAAGGTTTAGGATAAAGCATTAAATTCCCCAACATAAATAATGTACCTTGAGTTCTTGTTGTAGTTTTCTAATTAACTCGTCTTTCGTTCGCAGATCATTCATTTTGTGTTCAACGTCTGATTTTAGGTCATTTATAACCTTTTCACTATTAGCTATTGCTGCCGCGTTTGCCTGTCTAGTGGCCTGTAATTCTAATGTTAATTGTTCTAACTTTTCATCCTTAGTAATATTAGTTGTTTGCTGCACAGACAATAATTCTAATTTTTGAGAGAGATCTAACACATTACTTTCAGCTGTATTAAGTTTTTGTTGTAGTTCACTTTGTTTTTCAATTTCAGTCTTATTTTTTTCTCTCGATTCACTCAGTTCTTTCTCATATTCTCTAAGTTTATTTTTTAGTTCATGACGGACACTCTTACTTTCCTTTTTATATTCGTCAAACTGGGCTTGGAGCTGCTTATTAAGATCTTCATAGTTTAATTTTTGACCATCATTGATATTCGTTAATTGTTTAATATCATTTTCCGCCTTAACTAGCAACTCTTGTAGTTCTGTTACTTTAACTTTGGTACTTTCAAGTTCTTCAACTTGTTTTTCCTGTTCTGCTATACGACTTTGCAATGTATTAGTCGTGTTCGTAAAAGATCCTACTTCCTTATTGTACTTATCTTTAATATCTTTATTTTCAGTTTCAAGTAATATAACGCGTTGTTGCAGTTCATTATACTCAGAGCTCAATGCATCATTTTTAGTATTTATAGAATGCTCTCTTTCAGTGATTTCTTTATTTTTATTTTCTATGCTTTGTTTAAGCTGTTCTAGTTCATTTTCTAAAATACAAATTTTAGCAGCGTCAGCTTCGAATTTATCATTTTGAATTTTTATTTGATTTTCTTTATCTTCCAAAAGCTTTTTATAATTACAATTTTCAGCAATATTGGTATTTAAATGAATAACTGCATTTTCATACTCGGTTTTTATTTTATTTAATTCAGTCGACGTTTCATTAAATTTAGTTTCTAATAATGACTTTTCATGTACTAATGCAGCCATTTCTGCCCTAAGTGATTCTAAATTACTAAGTTGCTCTTTAAGTAAAGACTCTTCGGTCGACGAATTACTCACGAGGGATTCGTATTTCTGTTTAAGTGTAGACGTTTCTAACTGTATGGTGTTTAATTGTTCTTCAAATTTATTTTTGCTCTCAATTGCTTTGTTTAACTCTTCATTGACTTGAATTAACTGACGATCTTTTTCAGATACCATTTCTTCGTGTGACTTTACGTCAACTTCTAACATTTCGAGTTTCAATGTAAGTTCTTTTATGTTAGTTTGTTTTTCTTCTAATAAAGACTTCAATCTACTTTCTTCAGTTTTCAGATCACCAATTTCTTGACCAACTACTCCCAATTGTGTTTGATATTGTGTTATTTCCTTTTCATGTTGTATCTTCTGATTATTCATTTGAGTATTCATGTCATCCAATATTTTTTGCAACGAATCTTCATGTTTCCTAGCTTCTTCTAATTTATTATTTAAATCGTTTTGGGCTTCGGTTAATTGGTCAACCTTTTCCATTAGTTTTACTTCCGACGTTGCGCCGTCAGCTCTCAATACCGATATTTCTTGCTTGTATCGATCTATATCGACTTCAAGTTTTTTACGTATTGATTCATAGTCGCTATTTAATTCTTGCTCTTTTATCTTGAGACTTTCAATTTCTCTCTTCAATATAGAATTTTCATCAAGTAATTTATCATTTTGTATTTCTAGTTCTCTAATTCGGCTTGTAGTTTCGGTGGCTCGTGCTTCAAGATCCTTGATTTTATTTTCACTTACTTCATATTTTTCTATATTGTCATTTACTGATTTGATTAATTGTTCTCGTTCGCTAGAAAATGCTTCTTCCAATTTACATAACTTTTGTTTTAACTCTTGCTCTACTCTACCATGGTTATTAGACGCTTCTCTATATTTATCTCTCAGATCTTGAAGTTCCTTTTCAGTTTCTTTTAAGTGTTGAGATAGTTTATTGAATTGTTCATTAGAATCTGTTGTCTGTCCGGTTAGATTCATATATTCAAATTCAATTTTATCTTTGGAGGTTTGTAATTCTTCACATTTCTCTACCGTGCTGTCGAGCTGACGTTTAAGTTCACCAATATTCAATTCCATTGCTGAGATTTTTTCTTTAAGGTCATTATTAATTTTACTAAGTTCAGCAATGGTCTCTTTGAGCTTTTCATTTTCTTGTTTCAATGAATTTAATTCATCTGCGTTTATCGTAAATTGACTATTGAGGGAATCGAGTTCAAATTTGCTTTGATCTAAGGCTTGTTTATGAGTCTCGATTTCTTTCATTAATTGTTCAATTTTTGAATTACGATCTTCTATTTCCTTTTTATGCTCCTCAGCAATTTTGCTATGTTTAATATTGAAATTGGCTGTTGCTTGTTCAAAATCATCTTTTAGCTTTATAATTTCCTTATCTCTTTCGTGGATTGTTTGTTTGTATTCATTAACTATTTTCTCATTAGAATCTGTTGAAGAGCTTGATTCGTTCAGGAGTCGTTCATATTCTTTTGTCTTCGCATTTAGAGCCTGTTCTAATTTTAATATTTCAGATTTATTTTTCTCGTCTTGTTGTGATGCTTCATTTAAGAAACTTTCATATTCATTTATTTTATTGGTTAACTCATCCTTTACTCTTGTGATTTCTTCTTGCAGAAGTTTGCAAGACGCTTCATTTTTCTTTTTGGAATCTTCCAGTTGTTCAATGTCTAACACTTTTGCGCTTAATTCCATTTTCAATTTTGTTATTTCTTTATTTAAATTAACTTCATGTTCCTTACTTGCGCCCAGGACTGAAAAAAGAAATAGTTTTATCAACAAAAAATATAATATTTACTATTAATTGTACACTTTTAACATGTATAAAGTTTAACATACCTTTATTCAATTCAAGAGACTTGTCGTCAAGTGCCGCTTGCAGCTGAGTCACTTTAGTATTAAGATCAATGATTACTTGACTGTTTTCTTTATTGAGCTTTTCCACTATTTGTTTCTCGGTATCGAGTTTTGATTCGGCTAATTGCAACTTGGCCGTTAAAACGGACATTTGGGTTTCGAATTCAGTTTGGGCTATCGCTAACTTTGTTTTGGCTTCAGTTAATGCTTTTTCAGATTCCATTTTGACTCGATATAATTCATCAGACATGCTTTTACCCAAAGAATCTTTTTCACACTCTTTTTCTTTAAGGAGTGCATAAGCTTCGTCGAGCAATTTCTGAAGTTCTGATGATAGAGCTGCAAATAATAAATAATTATTTTATCAGTATGGGCCATAGTTCTTAGCGTCATAATAACTTTTAAGTAAGTCATAAGAGTTGGGTAGGTATTTCATTGATCTTAGAACTTTAATAACAATAATAAGTACATTAGATTTTATTTAGATTAATATGTAAACGTTTTGTTAAGTTTTTTGGGTCATAGTCTGTAATAATAATACGGGACTAATTTATCCTTCTTTTAGTCTTCTCATCCGCCCATATACAGCAGAACCTTGAAAAAAAGTTCTACATAGCCACCAAGCCGGACCGCCGCGGCCGCGGCGCCGTTCGAAGGGTCCTGAGGGGCTATGCGAGTTTGTGTGTGGCGCAGTAATGTTCGGTTTACACGTATTAAGACTTTAAATAAATTTTAATTTGAAAGTTACTTAAATGTCTGTTTACACACGTATTAATTTACTTTAAATTTAGTTATCTACTTAATGCGTGTAAACAGGACTTGACCGACGTAACTGTATACATACTCTGTGCAGCGGTGAGCTCGTCTCTGTGATGGTCGGCGGCGGCGGCCATGTCCGCGGCGCGCTGGTCGGCGAGCGCGCGCAACGCACTGGCGGTGGCGGCCGCGCGCGCCTCCTGCAGCGCCGCTTCTGCTTCTAGTGACCTGATCTGCTGTTCACGCGACGCTAGCTCCTTCTGTATAGTTATACACAACTTTTTATTTACATCTGGAATCTGAACAGCAAGCTTCGAAAAGGTATCTGAAGACAGGCCACGTGACATTGGAAGTACAATTTCGACCAATCATAGGCCTGATTGATGTTGACCTTACGAATCGTAGCCACTCGGAGGGTGTCGGTGTGTTACTTCGACCAATGATAGGGCGCAGATATTCATCCTAAAATATGTTTTTAGTGTAGTATCATAATTAGACATCGATTTATTTATAACAAAAAATTATGGAATAATTTTAACGATAATTTTATCTATACAAATAAATAAAATTGGAGTGTCTGTTTGTGATATTAAAATAACCGCTTTTTACTAAGTGCATTTTTATGTATACACGGTACATATACCAAAACAACATTTTTTACAATTTTTGTCTGTCTGTCTGTTTGTTCCGGCTAATCTCTGAAATGGTTGAACCGATTCTGACGGGACTTTCACTGGCAGATAACTGATGTAACAAGGAGTAACTCAGGCTACTTTTATTTTAGAAAAAAAAAAATAGTTTGTTAGGCGATACGAAGTTCGCCGGGTCAAACATTGATCTACATCGACTACATCGCAACAAACACAAACTAATAATGTGTAAATATAGTTGACAGACAATAAATAAATGATGCACAAAACTTACCTCCATGGCTTCTTTGTATTTCTGAAATAAAAATACATCAAATTACTTACATTAATTAGCTTTTCAAATAGGTACAATTACCCAAGTTAAAACGTTTACAACTTTGAAGCTTTATTGTACTACTACTCTGCACTACATAACCAATCAACTAATGAGACAATATTACAAGGTAATTTTCATATGGATAAAACAACTTTAAGTCGAACCATAAAAATATAAAACTGATCTGTCACGATAAATCTACATATCTAAGTTGAAAACCTAGACACAAGTCACAAGTTTAGGAGAAGAGAAGAGAGAAGCATTACGTTATAGTCCTCCTTGTTGATGTTCTCCTCTTCGTTCCGGAACATGAGATCTTCCACCTTCTGCCGCTCATCTTCCAGCAGCTTGTTGAGTCTGTCCAGCTCAGCTTTGAGTTTCGCATTCTCTGTACTTGACTGAAATATTTTTATATTTTTTAAAAATTATATGATAAATTACACGCGAATGGCTAATTTATATGCTATATCTTTCTCTTTTCTTTGCCGATAAGAATAAGTCCAAAAACAAAGACTATGCCTATAGAACTGAAAATAATCCTCAAAGGACTAACGTTTGTCTATTAAAAAAAAAAAAAAACATTGAATTAGGTAGGTATATTAGTAAGATACAAGAAATTTATCATTTTTTTTTACATTTTACGGTTTTCTTTAATTACATAAGTTAATGCTGGATGAGAATCCCACCTAATAGCAAATAGCGCTCTAACCTAGTAAATAGTATTAACTTGATGTATTCTGCTATTCTAAACAACTATTCCATATAAATAACTTTTTTTCTTTAAATAAATTTACTTTCATATTTATATTATGTAAATGTTATTGTATTTTATTACCTGTGTAGCTTCCTTCTTAACCAGCGTGAGGGCGCTCTCGGCGCGTTCCACCTGCAGCGATACTTTGGCCACTTCTGCACGTTCCAGTTCGCGTTCCCTCATCAGCCGCTCCAGGTGAAGTTGTTTCTCCCTCAACAACTCCTGTATACCATCAGATTATGTACTTGTACTAATAAAATATATAGTATGTACTACCATTTTATTAATAGACGACTTATTTCGTAAACAATTTTGGCATTACTTTTTTATTGAAATATTTTAATTAAGAGACTTAAAAAAATTGTAAACAGAAGTTATTAGCTTTGGCATTAATGATTTTTTATTTGTCTTCAAATTGTTTTTATTATGTTTGAGTCTTATTTTTAAATTACAAATTACGATAAGTCACTGTGAATTTTTTTACCAAAAGGACTCGTCTAATAAATTATGTGCCACGTAAATATCAAATCGAAAATCTTTTGTAAAAATACTTGTACTAAAAATATATAGGTTGTTTATACGAATCATGTGTGATATATTACTTGGGATAATTTGCCATAAAATTAAACCACATAGATTACAGATACCTACTGAATTTACATACGGGATTAGTAGGTACACGATTTCATGTAATAAAAAAGTGTTTGACAAAAGGATTAGGTTTTACATTACGTTATAATTACTAGAGAGAGGCATAAGTATAGCTAAAAATTAACTAATGGAATGTATTATCACTTAACACTTAACATACAACTTTTATAAGCATAAAGCTTTGTAACTAGGTATAAATAATAAATTCTCAGAGATATGTATGATAATTGATAGCCACATAAATATAGCAAAATAATGATTTGATTCTGTGGATTTCAATTAAAAAAAACACGATACATTACTTTTACATTGCTGTGTGCTATTCTTGGGGTAGGTGCAATAAAGAGTTAAATAAATAAATAATAAATATCCTATCCGATACCATAGGATTGGTATGTAATTTTCCTATCATGTCATCACTCACAAAGAAAATCCCCAATAATATCCAAAAATAGAAAATCCTTGTGACAAATAACAAAGTACCTACGTCGTTGTTTTGAATTAGTTTTCTTAAAATTAAGTCATACCGGTGAGTAATGCGATCATTAATCATGTTCCACAATACACCTTACATTAAGTACATTCCGTTACATCTCGGTAAATTGCTAGTACCAGTAACTACGCATTAAGCTAAGCGAGGCTTAGTGATAAAGCGTACTCCCATATACTTATTTTTTAACAAATACTTGTATGAATAAAAGCTAGTAATCCAGCTTCCAACCAAGGGCGGATGCAGCTTTGGCGCCAGGTGGGGGGGAGGGTCACATAGTCGTGGTCAAATCACAAAAAGTTATAATTTAATTTTGATAATAGGTAGGTACTAGATACAAGTAAAAAACAGGTATTTTATTAATAAATGTAAGTACCTACTGTACTTAAAAAAAATTTAGGTACCTATATTTAAATAACAAAATCAATTTTTCTTTTACGTGTTATCCCGAAACGCGTTTTCGATGCGTCGTTCCCGGAAATCCCGAATACTTCGCTTGCCGTCAAACAAAATATTATATTAAATATTGAAAGTACTTACTTAAATAAAATCTACATAATATATTGTGACAAAAAATATATTAAAACATTGTTAAACAATTTTAATTAGTGGTTCACCTAGGTCATGGACCCAGCCCAGGACCCCCTGACTCCCCCCCCTGGATCCGCCCTTGCTTCCAACATGGTTCTTCTGTCTTCTATCTCGATCTAGATCTTATATCTTGAATTGATTTTCCGTTGCTTCCATCTTCTGCTTAGCTGGCATGCCGCATGGTCACGGTATTTAAAGCGGAAAAACAATCTGTATTGTGAAGACATGGCGTCATTTTAGCAAGGCTATTACCTCAGGCTATTACACAATGTATAGTAAAACAAATAAAATACACTTGAAATAGTACTCGTATAAGTGCAGGCAGTTGTGTGAATTAAGACATAGACATGTGAAAATTATCCAACGCAGTGTTGCACTCTTCACGGCTCTTCCCAACCCAAAACATTGTTGGACATCAGGAAAAGAGGTCTCATCCTGCGCGGCCCATAACATGTTCAATAATAGACTTCTCTGCTGTTTTTTACTAGGAATCGTCTCAGGAGATTCTTCTTCAATTTGGACACTATACAGTTTCACGCGCATAAAATTTGGGGCAAAGAAGATTATATCTCCATGTCTTCGTGATTTGAAGGCGACTAACAAAAACACAAACATACTCACTTTCGCATTTATATCTAATACATAGATCCATCGAGACATGAACTGCAGGCGTGTGTATGTCGCCGGAAAATTGCAAATCAATCAAATGGATTGAATCGCGAGAAGTTTCTATTTGAATCGATTTTAATTTTAAATCGAGAGCAGTTTAAAAAATTGTCTGTTTATATTCTGTACATCAAGTCATAATAATTCATAGCAGTCATAGCTGCCTAATGGAGGCCATACACGATCAAGTGTACTTGATCAAGTCTGCAGTTTGACTTGTCTCTGCCGTCTGACTTGACACATCATCCAGGTGGATATGGCCAGATAGCTATACCGTGGCCATACACGATCAAGTATACTGGATGCCGCGTCAAGTCCGATTGACGCTTGATCAAGTACACTTGATCGTGTATGGCCTCCATTACGATAACAACTGAAACCTGAAACCGTTAACGTGCCCTTCACAGCACGGAAATTTAACATAAACGGTCATTCATTCAACTGGTGACCGCGTTCATACGCAACTTTATGTTGCTTACTCGATTTATATCACTACAATTAACAGAACACAAGGCGCCGTATGGTTCGTAGTAGAGATGGGCCGAGTACTACTACATTTACCGAGTAACCGAATACCGAGTATTATTCGGTTTTACTTTTGCAAAACCGAGCACTCGGCCGAATAACTCGGTTCAGTTTTTACGCAGTTTGCTAGTTTAATGGCGCGAAAACAGGTTTGTACCTGTTAGCGGGTAACTCAACCAAAACGCGCGAGCTGCAGATCAGCTCGTGAGTTACGAAGTTGAGCTAGTTGAAATCAAGTCAATGAGCTGAAAGAGTCAAAGAGCCGAACGAGCCGTTCAAGCTGTTTAAGCCATTCGAACCGTTCGAGTTGAAAGAGCCGTTCGAGTTGAAAGAGCCGTTCGAGCTGAAAGAGCCGAATTCTGCGTTCGCAACTCACGAGCCGCATTTTTATGAGACGAAAAGAAAGATACCGCAAGTGTATTTGAGTAAGGTTGAAATTTCAATGAAGCTTGTTGTAATTACAATACCAAAGTTGCAGATCACTATACAAACGATAATAAGTATACCTTATATTATCTTAGTCGACGCTGGCACTGTACAGGTCAGGTACCTGCAGGTACGGCTCGCAGCTCACACGCAATCTGATTTACTCTTGAGCCGTGAGCCGGTCAAGCTGTTGTAGAGCTACAGGTCAACAGCTTAAGTTCCTGTGAGCTGAATATTTGAACCAGTTCAGATCTGAGTTACACACCTCTAGTCTTTTGGTATCTCTACGAGCTTGCGGCCATAAATTCGTACACAGCACACATTATTAATATAACAATTCATTATGTCTCTAACCTAACAGTTTTTAAATCAAATACTCGGTCACTGGAACCGAGTTATTCGGCCGAGTACGAGTACTAAATAAAAGACCGAATACGCCGAGTACCGAGTAATAAACGAGTACTCGGCCCATCTCTAGTTCGTAGTAACTTAGTCTATCTATTCTGTCATGTCATTGGATTAGAAGCGCTTCTTGAACGTTAATTTTAATCAATGAGGTTGATTAAGCTGTTGAGCGTTTGTTGAATGTTAAATTTAACTATTTAGGTCAGTGTATATTTTTAAAGCATACAGCGATAGCCGCTAAACCAAACCGAATAAAGACGTAACTTAATTCGAATCGATAGCTCGGAGCCTCGGAGGCATGTATCAGCAAACGTAACAAATCATTTCGGTGATCGGGTGATTGAATACATTAATACATCATGCTTAGTCAATACCCACGCTGGTGGTTAGTCATTCTTATGTCATTCATAACATACTTTAATTAAATTATATCATCGTATCGTATATTATATCATTGAATTTTGTAAAGAAACCAATTTTTAGTGAAATGCAAAAACATTTCAGTAAAATATCAGCTTTTACTTTGAGGTCTTAGCTCTTATTAGTTCTCAAAGTGCCGATTCACTGCATTAGACCAGATCATGGGTGATGGTTTAGTATTTTTTCTACCTGCTGAGAGCTTAGCGAAGATTCTCACTCAGGTTCGAGTTTATTCTTAACTATGGCAGACATGTTTTGACTGAGACACGTATCTAAGCTGTTTGTGGTGTTTCTTTCGTGCTCATCCTTACCGAATTCTCTCTAGCACTTTCAGCACACTGTAGTCAGTAAAATAAAAAATATAAGCAGTAAAATAAACTTATTGACCATCAAAAGTCACAATTTTTTAACATGTTGTAAATTATATTTATATGAATTCAAGTGACGGTAAATCTTAATATACATATATAAATTACGTGACACGTTGTTTGTCCGCGATGGACTCCGAAACTACTTAACCGATTTTAATCATATTTGCACACCGTGTGCAGTTTGATCCAACTTGAAAGATAGGATAGCTTACATCTCCCTTAAGGCACACGGAAGGTTTTAATAAAAAAAGTTTTGACAGAACGAAGTCTGTCCAGGCAGCTAGTTAGTATATAAATTAAACTACATTTATATGTATAGTTACGCTATACTCCGATAAATATGTTGCTTACTGTCCCCAAATTTTTCCCCAGAAAAACCTAATCCTCGGGGGATTACGGAAGGACATCATCAGTACATTGGGTGACCAGCCCTCAGTATTTACCCTGGGATAAATGCTATTTTTATCCTCACATCAAGATCTATAGGAATAATAATGAAATAAGCCGCTGAATCTGTGGCATCACTGCAGGCAGAGCAAGGGCTTAGTAGTTTTAAGCAGTCGATTATGGTTTTTTTAATGGAAATTCCCGATTAACGAGCTGACGATCCACCTGATGGTAAGTGGCAATCGTCCCCCATGGACACTGGATCACTGATGCGTGGCCAGATAAGAAAGAGAAAAAAGGAGAGAAAGAAAGTTGTTGAAAGAAGTTGTGACACTTGTGATATTATAGTTGTGGTGAAAGAAAATGCGTTTGCCCATGTGTAAATGATAGCTCCCATAGATTACTTTTTAACCGACTTCAAAAAAAGGAGGAGGTTCTCAATTCCAATGTATTTTTATGTTTGTTACCTCAGAACTTTGGACTGGGTGAACCGATTTTGATGATTCTTTTTTAATCGAAAGCAGGTGCTTGTCATGTGGTCCCACATAAATTTGAATCTGACAAGTAGTTTTTGAGTAATTTTGAAGTCGGTTATTTTTTGTTAGTAAAATTTATTAAATTGGTCAGCGTGGTATGGTATACGAGACTACTGTAGGCAATGTTATATCCATTTACTTTCACATGTACTTTCTTAGTAAATGCAAATACTAAAAATACTTAAACTCTACCAAAAATAATTTATACTAGTATTTCACAAACTGTTTAAAAAATTATGTATTTGAAATCAAATATTAACAACAACATTTTAATTAATTGAAGTGGTCGCATTCATTTGCATAAATTAAATATACCGAACCAGATTTATTTGTTTACTCGACCTTGAGGAAGTGGATTCAATAGAGAATCGGCTTGAATAAAGCAATGCAGGAGTACTGCAGATATAGTACGTCAATAGCGCACTGTTTCTCTACAATTGATATACCTAGTTAGTAGTTACGTAGCTGCAATGTCTAGATATTGTATTTTTAACTGATTTCAAAAAAC
Source organism: Thymelicus acteon (assembly GCA_951805285.1). Classification (NCBI taxonomy): domain Eukaryota; kingdom Metazoa; phylum Arthropoda; class Insecta; order Lepidoptera; family Hesperiidae; genus Thymelicus; species Thymelicus acteon. The sequence continues at coordinate 6,359,472 of OX638217.1, forward strand.
GAGGAGGTATTCAATTCGATTTTTTTATGCTTGTTACCTCAGAACTTTGGACTGGGTGAACCGATTTTGATGATTCTTTTTTTAATCGAAAGCTGGTGCTTGTCATGTGGTTCACTTAAATTTCATCGAGATCTGACGAGTAGTTTTTGAGTTATCCCTAATTTTGAATTCGGTCATTTTTTGTCAAGAATATTTGTAGTCTATGGAATAGGTTAGTGGCTTCTTGTAAGTTGTGACCCTTGTTTTGGCTCCCAATTCCATCTGTGTCGGGGGAAACAGGGAATTTGAAATTGTTAGGAATTTTATACAGAAAATATAATTGTTTTTGTCACAAAAGGTTGACTCAAAATTTACCATAAATACACACAAAAATTAGGAAAGTTATTTCTTAGTCAGGGATTTTTCTAGGAAAAATTCAATTTGCGATGTGGTCAATAATAGTTTTTCTCAAATATCTTCCATGTATACACATAAATCAGTTTAATTACATGTACAGAGAAATGTTTGCGGTATAAGCACTTGACTAGATGTAAAAAATGTAGAGTTCAAAGATCTATATAATCGCAGTCATCTCAAATATTTAGCAACTATTCAAATGGCTTTTAAAAATTAATATATTTAAAATAGGTGTGTAATAGTATGCCTTTTACCAACAAGTAAACAATTGCACGTATGGTTGGTTATGCAAATACGAACTTTAAAATCAAGTTTCGCGGCACGTCCCGAGGGTGTAAGACGAAAATCTACAAATAAAAAAGTATATCCTCCCCTAAAAACGAAAGACAATATAAACATTGCAAGGCATGCGGCATACCCGCATGAAGCTTCTGCAGTAAGTATTTATGATTTTGCAGTCCTGTGTGCCTGTCTGCCTGTGGGCGTAGTATCGATTTTCTTACTGGGGTGTGAACTGTGAACTGAAGAACCCGGTCTTCCTTACGCAATCTCTATGCACACTACAGTAAGTAAATTAAGCAGAGCCTTTTTATTTAGAAAAGTAAGTAATATTTTGTATCAAATAAATTTTGTTTATATATATTTGTAGTGTAGTTAATTTCAAGATGTTTTGAAATATTTTTTCATATACATATTTTGTACTTCGTTCGTAATTCGATCAGAAAGTAGGTACCTAGGTAACTAAGAGTTTTTTTTATTATACTCGTTATATGTATGGTAGATGAAAGCGCTCTTAGATTTTATATACCTACGAGTACTTTATTTGATTTACATGTTGGTGTTAAATAAAATAAAATCTAAATTTATATACCAATACCATGTTGATGGAAAATATCATAATTCATAATGCTATAATTTTATGCATTTGCAGACTTGCAGCTAACTTCGAAATATTATTTCGTCATTTAGTAGTTTGCTAAATAAGGAGTATTAGAGCTATTCATGAACGTTTTTGGAATTTAATGGCAATCATCAACTATATTTTAAAAGGTTTAGGAGTCGCGCGGGCCGTAGATATGCTAATTAAATAGTAGGTGGTAAATAATAAGGTACCTAGCCGCGCAGGTGATAACGCCTTTATTTTGTCATACCTATATACCAACAGTTTTTAAAACTAAGATTAATATTTTAACTTCTATGGCATGTAAACAAAACCATGGGATATAAAAGAAGTTATGGGACGACGCACATGGCTACTTTTTGTAGCTCTAAAGTAGCGATGCTGTATCGCTACTGTTAAACTTACATTGCAAATGAGACCATTCGCCAAAAGCAGCGATGCTGTCTGCTACTGTCTGGCTACAAAAAGTTGGTGAACGACCACTTTTAAAGTATTTTTTGACATCGCCGGGATTTGAATGGGTGACGTTGCGCAAAACACTACGCTAAGCTTACCGGATTTCCGTTATAATTTTACACTTATCCCTCATTTGTGATGCATACATAACTTGAAATAAATTAATGCTTATATAAATAAATATTAAATTGATCATGTCATTGCTCGCACCTAATGTCGAGAATGTGAACTGGTTCATACGACAAAATGCCAACGTGATTATGAGTAGCTACGTGAACTAATGACGTTGTTGGTAAGCCGATTTAAAACGTAAAAAGATTACAATCTCTACCTACCCACTCTCATTATAAAGAAGCCCTTTGTAAGTAAAAGTCAGTCTAGATATAAGTCTTTACAGCTAGTTCGTTCGTTTGTTCGTAAGTACATAGCTGAGCATAGATCTCATATCAACAACTAACAATGATGGCAGATGATGATTCAATAAGGACAAGTTGCTCCATTGAGGATTGGTAGAAGTACAAAATAGATTTAAAAAATTAACAAACGACTCAACGACTGGTACAATATCTCAGGTAGGTAAGGTGTAAAATGCACTGAAGTGCTGATTAATTTCGCCATTAGATTGCCGCTTTGATCTGAAGTTAATCTACTCACTAATCACTAGCCACTTACAGTTAACACTTGTCGTTGAGTTATGAGGGTATTTGTATATTTTGTATATTTGTATATTTTGTAATAAATAAGTGCCAAGCGCGGTTATTTAAATTCATATATTGCGTAGGCATTAATGATATAGGCACCTACTTCACTTCCATATTATTGACATAATACCGTTAGGGTGCTAAGAGTGCTCCGACATTGGGGAGAGGAAAGGATGAAAGAATTTTTCCCCATGACGCAACATGACACCCTAATATTGATTAAAACATTCAGAATTTTTGATGACGCCGTCAAAAAAGGTCGTAATAAGGTAAAAGGTCGTAAGGTTTTCAATTCGTCGTTAATATTTTTTGTTCAATACTACCGATTCTATAGTAGGAACCTGTATATTTTCTAGTGATAAAATATAAACGACTCGCGTGGCAGTCCAATTCAGTGGCTTTATAATCGTACTTACTCACGAAAATCTAATGCATAGTTATGTACTTTAGTAATAAGACTTTATTATCATCTCCTCCAAATACATAGTTTACGTTTGCCAAATTTGGCACCGATATCACAACAAGGCAATGACCGCATTATGAGTTTGACTATTTTCGTCTGTAGTTTTCCTGTAACAAACAAGGGAGCACGTGGCAAGAATAATTCAACTTTCAGCAGCGTGAAGTACATAATGCGACACTTATGTTACAGTTAAAAACAAGAATAATAATATACGACGTAATTAATGTAACTATGCAACATTTAAACTTTTCTTTAACGTTTCTTCGCAATTTATTGATATTATATCTTAATATATTGAATTCATGTCTTACGTAATTACTCGAAAGGAAACGCAGGAAATTTCAGTAGAATGAAGCGAAAGATTACTTGCATTGTGCAGTCTTCGATTGATCCCTTGGATTCCATACTCATCCATGGCCTATTACAATTTCATTAATTTGATGTCTATAAGGTAGTTAAATAAAAAAATCTCCCATTACTCCTTGCTAGCAAAAGCAATCACGGGCAAAGTCAGTGTGAAGAAGCGAAGCAATACTTGTAGTGTGTGTTCTCCAATTGCACCGTTGGTTTTCATGCCGATTTAATTAGATGCCTATACGTATACTAAAGACAATTATTATGCACCTAATAGGTCCTTACTCATAAGAGTTGTCATAGTAAAAGTCAGTACTCGGTAGGGTAAAGCGAAGCAATACTTGCATTGTACGATCTCCAATTGCACCCTTATTTTTCATACCCGTTAAATTATGTAGGTATATGACCTTGTAAAATTACATTAACTTGATGCCTATATACTACCTGCCACCAATCTATACTATAATAAAACTCAAAGGGCAAATTTTCTGTACATTGAATATTTTTTAAAAATTTCGATTAGGGGGCACTTCAATAACGTGTTAGAGCACAAAAATATTTTTTTTAGAATTATTGTCTGTCTGTCTGTCTGTCTGTCTGTCTGTCTGTCTGTTTGTCTGTCCGGGCATCAAATGAAAACCCCTGAACGGATTTCGATGAAAATTGGTAAAGTTTTTACTAATACTCCGGGTCATATTTTAGGATACTTTTTATCCCGGAAAATTAAAAGGTTTCCCCGAGAAACGGGATGAAAGTTTGTATGGAATATTTTTAAAACATCAACCGATTTGCTTCAAATTTGCAACAAATGTTCCTTGCTTAAATTGATGCAACACATATTTTTCAGTTTTTCAAAATTTTGCAAATAAAAGGAAAAAAATACAAATTAATGTGAATATTGCTTATTTTTCAAAACCCGCTCCTGGAGGAATCCTTGGTGATTTTATCGTAAATTTCAGTATATAAATTACTAAATATAAGTACTTCAATATGAATTCACCGTTTTTTTAATTTTCTTCTGCAAGAGTTACAAATAAGGTAAAATATAATTTCCGTATGCGAAGCTGCGGGCAACAGCTAGTATTTCATAATTCCTTACTGACAAGAGCAGTTACGAACATAATAAGAAACGAAGCGAAGCAATACTTGCATTGTGCGATCTCCAATAAAATTGCACCGTTGGTTTCCACACCCATCCAATTACACCGTCCCGTGATGGGAGTCGTTCCCGCTATATAGGTACCTATTACCTATAATTTGCTACCTTTTATAACCACCTTTCTGTGTTGTATTATATTTGATATATATGTTACCGGATATCTGTATAATTCAGCATTCTATGCAATACCTAGGCAATATATAGAATATCTAAAACGTTCAGGTAACGTTTTGAATATTATTTATTTCATACTTAGCCCAGGCATTCTATACAATACTCCATGCGTAGTTGGTAATGTGTGTAAAAGACGGTTCTCTGCCTTTTCGCCGAAAATTGTTTGGCCGATTATCATTTGCCAACTAACGTTTCGCAGAATTTTATTTCGCCGAATAATCATTTGCCAACTTATCACATTTTTTTTTAATTTCCCAACCTAACAGTTGCCAACTGTACGTTTGGTCTGCCTTTTTTAATGACACTTTTCAAAAGGCCAACTTTCAAGTAGCGAATGTTTCAGTTAGAGTAATATTCATTTGGTTGTATATTGTTTATAAACCTAGGTTTGTAAATTTGCGGTTCTTGTTATCTTTATTTATTTATTTATTTATTATAGGATTACCAACATAAGATACAGTTTCATCATTTGCAATACAAGTTGTTACTTATCATATTAAATCTTACTGTTCCTACAATTACAGGTAACCACAGCATGCTTTGCAAATAGTCATCTTCCGGTGACATATGCACTTTTAGGGAGAATTTAGGGGTTTTTGATACATAAAAAGGCTTCCAAACATCTCCGGCGCTGCGGGAAGTGCAGCCCCTCCGCCCTTGCGTAACAAACTGCAGGCACTCCATGCTCGCCTGCGCAGCTTCGGCTTTTTGGTCGCCTGCGGCGACCAGCCTCAGCCGCTTCGGCTCACATGGTGCCTGCAGTTTGTTACAGCAGGCGGGGGCTGCTCTCCCTCCGCGCCTCCGGGGTTTACATTCACTCTAGGGGTAGGGCAGACTAGTACCACGTGGGGTCGGGGTTGACTAAGTCGGTTCTGTCACCAATTTTGAAAAATCCGAAGTTGCGTAGGCGAGCAGTGTAGTGTAGGAGCCATTAGACTGCATCTCTCCATACCATCAAGTGTGATTTCGGTCAAGCATTAATTTAAAATGTATAAAAAATATCTATTCATGTAGGTTATAATTTGTTTTGAGTGTGTTTTTAAGTAAATTCTTAATTCCAACCTCCATCCAAGTTGACTAAACATACCCAAATCTAACTTTATTCATTGCCGGTGGACCTGCAGGTATTCTGTACAGTAGTTGGGAAACGTATACATTACCTAGGCAAACTATGTAATGGTGATAATATTCATATAATTTAGTACATTGCCAAAACGACCCAGGTATTATACACATTTCCTAGGAATTGTGTTGAATACCAGCATTATACAGATATCCGGTAACATATACATAATATTCGTAATTACTTGTGTATCTACCTACAATATTGCCAAATGACATGTAAAATACGTTTTATATGAAGTCATGTTAATGTCATTGATCTTACATACATTATACAAATTATACTGAATAGGATCAGTTACGTATGAAGATCTTTGTACGAATATCATTGACCATAATTCTTGACAATAACCGACAACAAATAACCGACTTAAAAATTAGAGATAACTCAAAAACTATTCGTCAGATCTCGCTCAAATTTTAGTTGGACCACATGACAAGCAAAAACTTTCGATTAAAAAAAGAATCATCAAAATCGGTTCACTCAGTGGAAACTTCTGAGGTAACAAACATAAAAAAATACAGTCGAAATGAATACCTCCTCCTTTTTTGAATTCTGTTAAAAATATCAAACCTTATCAATTATTTTCATTTATGTAACATACTTAGATAGTTATCATAATCATGTTTCATGAATATAAACTTCATCTCTTGGTTAAATATATTTAATTTATAAAACCTTTTTGCAACTTCCCCGTGTGGTGCCGGGTCCACTTAAGTAGAATAGCACCACTCCCGTTCTTCCTGGGATGTCGTAAAAGGCGACTAATAGGACTAATCCAGAAGATGGGCAGCAGCATCTTCCTGTGTGTGACGAACACCAGTCAGGTCACCTGCGGTCACCAACACGCACTAGCCAAGCGTGGTGACTACCGGCTAAAACCCCCGCATGATTGTCACGAATGAGCCTCGGCCCCCCAGTCCCCGGCAGCCCCGCTATCCCTAGTTACGGTAGCGGCTATGGTAACGGCGGGGCAGGGGGTGCTAAGAATCGCCGGCAGAGATCGGGCTACCAATCCCAACGACGACTTCTGCAGCTGGCAACATACAACGTCAGGACACTGAGGACCGACGACAAGGTAAAAGAGCTGGAAGAAGAGATAGACAAGTTAAACTGGAGTATTGTGGGTTTATCTGAAGTCCGAAGACAGGGGGAGGACACGATAATACTCAAATCCGGAAACTTGTTCTATCACCGGGAGGGCGAACACCTGTCCCAAGGTGGTGTCGGGTTTCTCGTCCACAAGTCCCTCGTCAACAACATTGTGCAAGTTGGGAGTGTGTCGGCCAGGGTAGCGTACCTTACACTCAGAATATCCAAACGGTATTCGTTGAAGGTCGTACAGGTATATGCGCCGACTTCGACACATCCCGACGATGAGGTTGAGGTTATGTATGAGGACATTAGTAGAGCCATACATACCTCAAAAACTCATTTCACAGTTGTGATGGGGGACTTTAACGCAAGACTAGGCACGCGAAACGACAACGAGATGAAGGTGGGACCCTTCGGATATGGACGACGGAACCACCGGGGACACTTGCTGGCAAACTTCATGGAGAAGGAGGACTTATTCATGATGAACTCCTTCTTCAAGAAGAAGCCGCATCGTAAGTGGACCTGGATAAGCCCTGATGGTTCCACAAAAAGCGAGATAGACTTCATTCTGGCAGACAAACGGCATATATTTAATGTCTCTGTGATCAGCAGGCTTAAAACCGGAAGCGATCACCGCCTTGTAAGAGGCACATTAAATATCGACGTCAAGCTGGAACGGTCACGCCTGATGAAGTCTACGCTTCGCCCAACACCTGTCCAAATCCAGGGTTCCGAGAGCTTTCAACTCGAATTACAAAACCGTTTTTCGTGCCTAGAATCATGCGCGTCAGTGGACGAGTTTAACACCAGGATGGTTACAACTGTCCATGAGGTAGGGTCGAAGTACTTCAAGACCCACCCCAGTGGTAGATCTCAGGTTCTCTCAGAACAAACCCTCGGTCTAATGAGGGACCGACGAGAACTATGTGTGCAGTCTCCAACCTCTATGGCGGAGTACAGACGGCTCAATGAACAGATCTCCAAGTGCAGGCGACGCGATTTGCGAAAAAACAACGCAAATCGTGTAAAAAACACAATTGAGCAAAACCGAGGCTCCAAAGTGTTCGCCAGAGATCTGTCTATTGGGCAAAGTCAGCTTACGAGGTTGAAGACCGAGCTCGGCACCAAAGTGTCATCGAAACCCGAAGTTCTGAGAGAGACGGAGAGATACTACGGACGGTTGTATGCCTCCTCTCAAGCTCCAGCTCCCCTCGAGGAGAGCGATAAGCGAGCCAAACTAACCCGACATTACACAGAAGATATCCCGGACGTCAGCTTAAAAACAACAAGGCACCGGGTGATGACGGAATCACAACTGAGCTGTTAAGAGCTGGAGGGAAACTCCTCCTAGTAGCGCTCCGGAAGCTGTTCGATTCCGTCATTAATACTGGGACTACCCCGGAAGCGTGGAGCAGAAGTGTGGTGACTTTGTTCTTTAAGAAAGGGGATAAGACCCTTTCGAAGAACTACAGGCCCATTGCACTTCTGAGCCACGTTTATAAGCTGTTTTCGAGAGTGCTCACAAATCGCATTGCACGCAGGCTTGACGACTTCCAGCCTCCCGAACAAGCAGGATTCCGGAAAGGCTGCAGTACCATGGACCACATACACACACTGCGGCAGATTATACAGAAGACCGAGGAGTATAATCTGCCGCTATGTGTTGCCTATGTGGACTATGAGAAAGCCTTTGATTCTATCGAGACCTGGGCAGTACTAAATTCTCTTCAGCGGTGCCGGATCGACTACCGGTATATCGAGGTGTTGAAGTGTTTATATACATCGGCCACCATGACCGTCAGAGTACACAACACAGCAACGAACCCCATCCAACTGCAGAGAGGTGTAAGGCAAGGGGACGTCTTATCCCCGAAACTTTTTACCGCTGCGTTGGAAGACGTGTTCAAGCTGATGGAGTGGAAACGACGTGGCATTAACATCAATGGCGAATACATCACACACCTGCGATATACCGATGATATAGTCATCCTGGCGGGATCCATGGAGGAACTTGGTACAATGCTCGGGGACTTGAACAGCGCCTCACAACGGGTGGGTCTTAAGATGAACATGGACAAGACGAAAATTATGTCAAATGTCCATGTCACACCCGTACCGGTTGTTGTTGATGGCGCTGCTCTCGAAGTTGTAGACGATTACATTTACCTGGAACAAGTGATCCAAATGGGTAAGTCCAACTTCGAGAAAGAAGTCACTCGTAGAATCCAACTCGGATGGGCTGTGTTCGGGAAACTACGTCATATCTTGTCGTCCAAAAAGTTACCTCAGTGCCTGAAGTCGAAGGTGTTCGAGCAGTGTGTGTTGCCAGTGATGACATACGGATCCGAGACGTGGTGCTTCACTATTGGCCTAATGCATAAGCTTAGAGTCGCCCAGCGGGCTATGGAACGAGCTATGCTCGGTATTTCTCTACGCGATCGAATCAGAAATGATGAAATCCGTAGACGAACGAGGGTGACCGACATAGCTCAGAGAATTAGTAGGCTGAAGTGGCAATGAGCTGGCCACATAGTTCGAAGGACCGATAACCGTTGGGGAAGAAAGGTCCTCGAATGGAGACCACGCCTCGGTAAAAGGAGCACAGGACGCCCCCCGACCAGGTGGACCGACGACCTGAAGAAGACAGCGGGTATCCGCTGGATTCAGAAGGCTCAGGACCGGTCTGAGTGGCGTAGATTAGGGGAGGCCTATGTCCAGCAGTGGACCTCAAAGGGCTGATGGATGGATAGATGGATGGATTTTGCAACTTCTCTCAGACACTTTTTCAAGCAATTAATAGTGCGTAATGTATGTGACATAAAACTTTTACTTATCGAGTTTAATAAGATATTTTACTATATTAAAATAATCATAATTTCTGAACTGAATAAAATATCTAATATTTTCTAATGATCTCTCTAGTAGTAATCTAAGAGTTGTGCTGTGCCATACACTCTATAGAAAGCTTGAAGAATCGATATGTTACTGATAGGGAGAGCCAAGGGCGGATCCAGCTTTGACGCCAGGGGGGGGTCACATAGTCGTGGTCAAATCACAAGAAGTTATAATTTAATTTTGATGATAATAGATACAATTAATAAATATGTATTTTATTAATAAATGTAAGTACCTACTGTACATAAAAAAAACTAACTATACTTAAATAAAAAAATAATTTTTCTTTTACGTCGTCACTTCACCCGAAACGCGTTTTCGATGCGTTCGTTCCCGAATACTATGTTGCCATCTAGTCTAGTAAACAAGTTCAAAAACCTGTTAAATATAAATAAAGCTCCTAAAAATATGTGCGATAGCTCATTCGATTCGGAATGACGTCTAGAAAAATGTTTTTTTAAGTAGCACATAAAAAATGCGATTGTTATTAACAAAATAAGATAAAAAAAAGATATTTAGTTTTTAATTAATAACTTCAAAAATAATGATATTTAAGGAATTTTGGAAAAAGATCCTGACGTTACGGCATAGGCGTGCTGCCTAAAAAGCCGTTATATCACATAAAATATTTTTTTTTATAGTATGAAATAACTATTTAAAATTTTGAATAAATTATGGTGTAATCTAGACACTTGAATGAACAAAACCTCGGTGATAAAAAATATGTCGATTTTTCAAACAGTTACACTGTTGTTAATTAATAAAAAATTTTCCAATCTGTTTTTATAACTTACGGCATAGAAGTTTAAAAAATTGGTCTATAAATTTTTCGCTTCGTGGAGCTTTTGTTATTTAGGTACTCAATAAAGTTATGCAAAAAATTATTAAAAATTATTATTTTGTTAATTCTAATTTTTTTAAGTTAACAAAAAAATAAATTAATAAAAAACGTTACCAAAAAAGATTTTTTTTAGTAATATAGTATTGTTGCTGTTTTTGCATCTAGTATAGGTATTAATTAACATTGGAAAAAAATTTTTACGTCATTTTTTAAGAAAATGTTTATAAACAAATAGACTATTTTGGGATTAAAAAAAAATTGTTACTATCTTATTGCATAGGCGAAATAATGATTTTTTGAAATAATGATTTTTTTCAAAAAATCATCAAATAATAATCAAAGATTTTTTTTAGTAATATAGTATTGTTGCTGTTTTTGCATCTAGTATAGGTATTAATTAACATTGGAAAAAAATTTTTACGTCATTTTTTAAGAAAATGTTTATAAACAAATAGACTATTTTGGGATTAAAAAAAATTGTTACTATCTTATTGCATAGGCGAAATAATGATTTTTTGAAATAATGATTTTTTTCAAAAAATCATCATTTCGCCTATGCAATAAGATAGTAACATTTTTTTTTAATCCCAAAATAGTCTATTTGTTTATATACTATATTACTAAAAAAATCTTTTTTGATAACGTTTTATATAAATTTAATTTTTTGTTAACTTAAAAAAATTAGAATTAACAAAATAATAAACTTCAATCATTTTTTTGGATAACCTTATTAAGTACCTAAATAAGCGAAGCGAAAAATTTATAGACCAATTATTATATAAACTTCTATACCCTAATATATAAAAACAGAGATTGGAAAAAATTAGTTAATTAACAACGGTGTAACTTTTTGAAAAATCGACATAATTTTTTTTTCACCGAGATTTTGTTTGTTCAAGTGTCTAGATTACACCATAATTTATTCAAAATTTTAAGTAGTTATTTAATACTATAAAAAAAATATTTTATGTGATATACCGGCTTTTTAGGCAACACGCCTATACCATAACGACCTCGCGGAGCCCTATATTCAGCGTTAAATTTTATTTATAAATAGTAAAGATAAAGTTCCGGGAGTTGGGACTTTTTTATTGGAAATTCCCTCCTCTTTCAGGATCTTTTTCCAAAATTCCTTAAATATCATTATTTTTGAAGTTATAAATTAAAAACTAAATATTTTTTTCTTTAATCTTATTTTGTTAATAACAATCGCAATTTTTATGTGCTAATAAACCCTTAAAAACATTTTTCTAGACGTCATTCCGAATCGAATGAGCTATCTCACATATTTTTAGGAGCTTTATTTCTATTTAACACGTTTTTGAACTTGTTGACTAAACTAATAGTCTAGTGCCGATAGCTCTAAAACGGCAAAAAATGGAAGAAAATTATAGTAGAAGTAAACCTATTGCAAAAGGAAGAGAATATAACAAAAATAGAAGGAAAAATAAATTACGGGCGACCTGAGGTCCGGAAGTGGGGGGAAGGGGGGGTTTAAGGGTAAAAAACGGTTTATCTCGATTTCCGGAAAAACTACAAGTACTATTGAAAAAAGTTAAATGGCAAAGTTGTAGGTAATAAAAAGAGCACTTTTGTATTTACACTTTTTTACGTAACCTCAAAATTTATGTAAAAATTCAAAAAACCACGTTTTTGGTTTTTTATTTTTTATCTTTTACAAAAAAAATTTTTTTCACGAAATTTGGTGAAAACTTACCTTTGTATGTCCTTAACATACTGTAATTTTTTTGATTCAAAAAAATTTTTTTTTTCACCTTATTTTGACCTTATATCGAAAAAGCACCCTTATTTTCAGTTGAAAAGTCTTACATTAATACCTGAGAATCGCGGCGGCGGCGGTACTTTTGAGTTCGAACGTGAATCCACGTTCCCGGTAATCGACGAGTGAAATATCAGATTTTTTAAAAAATTCGGTAGTCTTTTTGTTCGTTGGAATCTCTAAATCTTTCTAATGGTATATAAAAAACTATACACTACTATGGTAAATATTCTCAGAAAATGCAATGAACCGACAACTATTTTCGCATGTTTTTTGCAATCTCATATGCAATCAATGGAATCCGAATTTTTTTTGCGAAAATAGTTGTCGTTTCATTGCATTTTCTGAGAACATTTACCATAGTTTTTTTTTATATACCATTAGAAAGTAGAGATTCTAACGAACAAAAAGACCACCGAATTTTTTAAAAAATCAGATTTTTTAACGTGAGATTTTTCGACTGAAAATAAGGGTGCTTTTTCGATACAAGGTCAAAATAAGGTGAAAAAAAAATATTTTTGAATCAAAAAAATTACAGTATGTTAAGGACATACAAAGGTAAGTTTTCACCAAATTTCATGAAAAAAAAATTTGTAAAAGATAAAATAAAAAACCAAAAACGTGTTTTTTTGAATTTATCACATAAATTTTGAGGTTATGTAAAAAAGTGTAAGTACAAAAGTTGTAGATCTTATTATTACCTACAACTTTGCCATTTAACTTTTTTCAATAGGACTTGTAGTTTTTCCGGAAATCGATATAAACCGTTTTTTACCCTTAAACCCTCCCCTCCCCCCCCCACTTCCCGACCTCAGATCGCCCGTAATTTATTTTTCCTATAATTTTCGTTATATTCTCTTCCTTTTGCAATGGGTTTTATCCTACTATAATTTTTTTTCGTTTCAAAAAATTATCGGCACTGGTCTATAACCAAACGAAGTATTATTTAAATTAATTAAATATTGAAAGTACTGAAATAAAATCAGTCTATATTGTGACAAAAAATATATAAAAACATTATGTTTAACAATTTTAATTTAAATTTGGTCCTGGACTCAGCCCAGGGGGGGGTCATGACCCCCATGACCCCCCCCCTGGATCCGCCCTTGGGGAGAGCCCATAAATCTTAATTATCCCACAGACTGCTAAGGCTCATTTCACCAAAACGTCAGAAAATAACCTACGATGAAGAGAAGTATAGTACCTACTTAAAAGTATGTAATTGAAAAAAAGCTCTGTTTAATAATGCCATAAAATGTGTGAAGAGGTTGTAGTAAAACGAACTCTATTGCAATGCATTATTCTGTCAAAATAAAACTAGTAAACTCGAGGATAATATCCACACGAATGGAAAACCTTTTGCAACCCTACTAGGTTTTACGTTGATAATACTAAATAAAACTTTGGACAGCATCATGATGCAAGCCATAACAAAACTGCAGTTCTCAATTATTTAAGAATACTGTCACTATTAAATTCCTGTCTCTAAGGACCGAGCCAGAACTATTTTAGGAGTGTCTTTAGTGCCTAACGCTTAACCTGAACACAAGGTTGTTTGAAGCGACTTGCTTGATGCTTCAGACCTTCAGTTCTAAAGCAAATTCTGCTGTTCACATTCGCTGGTTAAGATGTTGCTTCGACATCGGTAAACAGGGCAAAAGTTTCTACAAATATCCTAATTATTTACATGGCATCTTAGCAGGGTCACTACTGTGGCAAGAAGGACGTCATTTATTGACGTCGATGTACAATTTTTATACAATTGTAATTTCATTAAGTTACATTTAGATGTCGCTTAAAAATTTGCCGTGTTTAGTGCCTGTACCATGAGCGTGTCTTCCTAATGTATAAAGATTATATACATGTATGTACGAATACGTATATATCAGCTTTTATTAGATCAATTCGATATTCTTATGCCTGTGAAAGTACCAATAACTTTTGTAAAGAAACTACCACGCAATACACATTCGTAAATAAAATATCTAATGATGTTTATTAAATTATAATATATTTATTACATTGTAAACAAGACATTCAGAGACAATTCTAACATGCGTTGTATTTTAAGTTAACGTTACCTTCGCAGGCATTTTAAATAGAGGAAAACCTATCTAGGTACCTACATTATGTACAACCCAGCATGCTGCATCCATCACGACTCCACAAGCATTTACAATTTACAAGCTACAGCATTATTAGTGCAATAAAACACAACCAATTAGTTTTATAATGAATTTATTAATCCTAAAATACATTTACAAGGAGTAAAGGATATAAGAGTAATAAGACACAGTTTTCAAGTTACAATTTATTAAAACTCGTCATTCAACGTTCCGTTATTCAAAACATTATTCTTACCTTACTTAGTTAAGTTTAATTATTATTAATAACATAAGCCTAAGTTACTCTACGAGCAGTATTAATTGATAAAAGTATATTTAAAGTACGATTATATTTAATACACTAACAAAGGAATGATTGCGCTGGAGTGAGTACTTAAAATTATGAATATCATCAATCTTGCAGGCACTGGTATTTTGTTAATCAATAAGACATTACAAATAAATATCAAAAAACATTACACAAATAAGAAAAACACAATAACATCGCACCGAAATTACAATAAACTAATCGTCAATAAATACGTGAAAGTTATAAAAGCGAACAATATCACAGTTTTGCCTCTGACATAAATAAAGTAGTGTACTATGTCTTCAAGATGCCTAATGCAATGCTTAATGTTGAGCTAGTATTATCTACCAGGTGTATTTTGGAACATGATTAAAAAACCACTGATTTTTGTACTATGATGTGCGCGGTGTTCGACAAAAGTCTCTTAACTAACATAAATTAAATTCATAATCGCATTACAGAATCTGAAATAAGTCTTACTTAAGGTAATTAACAGAATTAGAATGTTAAATTTTAGTCAGTAAAATACAAAGACAATAAAACATTAGAATCATTCAATGCTGGCAACACAAGTCAATTTTGAACATTTTGAACTTCAGATGCAATTAATAATGGACCTCCCATACAGTCGCTCGGTAGTTAGTTCACAATGGCGTCCAGACGAGTGCCAAACCTCAAAAATTGGCAATGGCAGACTGCAGTTATCGACCCCATTCAACTGGGGTATAGCTGCAGCCTGTAATTTTTATATATGGCTTCGCCCCGGTGAATTTGTAATACAACTCGTATAATTTAACAGGTGGTCTAACTTGAGTAGATATTGGGTGTAGGTGGTGAACACGTCATCGATAGAATAAAAACAGTCACGTCACATTTTCTTTTGATTACACATAGGAATGAATTAATAAAATTAGCATTAATAATTGCAAGATTCCTTTGCATTTGAAAGGAAGGCAAGTTAATAAACAGATTTATCCCACTCCCATTTTAACTGACGTAACAAAACTTTTCCAGAACTCACGAGCAGACCTTCATTAACAATTCCCAGAGTATTACAACTTCCCAAGAAACCAAAGACATTTTGACGCGTGGCACACGTCACCGCTCGCGAAGTTAGCCTACCGAGCGGCAATAGTGGGATACTGTACCTGGAGGGCGTTCTTCGCTGAGACTGGGGTAGACGAGGCTCGCGGACCGCCGCGCTGCCGTGCCGTTAGTGACAGTGCGGGAAGACGCATGGGGAACACAACACGCGTTAACGCACTCAATTCCCACCGCCCGGTGTACTAATGCTACTACTACGAGGCTTGCGATACGACTTGCGACACTAACTAAGCGGATAAAAACTATGATGTACAGAAAGCACAAGAGTTAGGTATGCAGGTATACAAAAAATGTTCTCTTATGTTTAATGTTACATTATGTATGTGTTGTTATCAATGTTAAATTATACCCATATACGTAGGGTATGATTTAACTTTGCTAATAACGTAAACAATCTGTAATCTTAAACATTACGGTATGTTCTTGTATCATGCCTTGCATACCTAACCTTAACCTAACCTCTTTTGCATTGTGTACATATTGATAAAGTTGAAGTAGATGTAGATATTTGCAAACTAAACTGAAAAGAAGCGTTAGAAAGTATTCAATTGGCAGCTGATAATAGCGCTAATGCTAATGATTAAGTAAAGTGTGTTTTAACAGTCGCTGTTGCAATCAGTGATGCGAATGTACGTACACAACGTGTGCCAAAGTATGGTGATCAGTGAAAGGGAAAACTATGCGACACTACAAGTTGTACTGTTGTAAACGATCTTGGACTCAAGACGATTTTTTAATGAAATAATAAATACAAATATGTACATCAAGATAAAGAAGAATTATGTAACATTGATCATATCGCAAGCCGTATCACCGTAATGACAGCCTAACGCTATGCTGAACGAGTTAAAATAGACAAAACAATAACAAACATTCAACATACGTTAGACGGCTCTAATATACTTCAAGGATAAAATGATTCTGCCAACATTTTAGTACACCGTGCAGCAGTAATTTATATTATGCAAATTATTATGAAAAACATTAGCATGCGCATCGATATGTGATGTATCAACAGATACATAACCTGTCGAGTGTTTAAACTAAGGAGAAGCTCTAATTGTAACCTAATGATGTAGTTGTACTTCTATTACTTAGGCGGTGCTCGTAAGAAAACTAAAATGAAACAAGGGATTGATATAATGATTACGTTCTAACTGTCAATGTATATTTGGTTCTGAAGTTTGTGAAATTGGTAAACTTAAGATTTAAGTAATAGCTAATTAATGCTGGTATCTTTGGCAAAATATCCATAATCTAGGAACAACCAACATTGTGGGTTTGAAGTAAACCTAATCGTTAGTATTATGGGATTTATGAAGTACTTTAGCAATTGAGATCTATAAATCTATAATCAACTCTGAATAATACAATATATATTTCTAAAAAATAATATCACAGTCAAAAAATTATAATAAGCATACAAAGACATAATTAATATACCTATTGCAGTCTTAGGAAAATTTTGAGATAAGCCTCCTATGCGAATACGATTGTAAAACATGATAATATAAATTCTATGCACATGAAGAAAAAAAAATTAATAAAAAAATTTACAACCAACAAAGTTTTATAGAAAATCGTAACTTTTCTGATTTCAAGCTCAAACTTTTTAAGGGCAGGAAAACCACAGTTTTTCTTCATTTGCATATGGTGTTTCTACTTCTTAATACGGATTCACCCATAAGCGAACTAAACGTATGATTGAACTAAAACGTGAATCAGTAAACTAAGATGAATTAAAAATAAATTAATCAACACAAGGGCCAAACCAGAGGGTGCCAGCTACAGACAAAAAAACTCAAATTGCTCATGCAACGACAAGCGAACACTACACTTACTTACCATCACTTTTGCGTGCACCATGTCTTCACTTACTTGTAATATGAGTTATATTTTAAACGACTGTTTTTATATTATGACATTTATAACTGTAGGTAATAACTACATATTATTATTGATAACTTTTTGTTACTTTTGAGAGGAGATAACCCTCTTTAACAAGGAGATAACTGTACGTATTTGTAAAAAATAGTGCAATATCTGATTGATGAAATTATAATAAAACATGAAATTTGTGTATGAAAATAATGTTGTGCAACGATAATATTTAGATTCAAATGCAGATTGATACAATTGATAGATCTCAATAAGAGTATCACAGCTCACTAACGGACTTTTTATATTCTTTAATGGATAGTGTAGGAACGCTTTAATTGGACTTCTTATAAATAGCCAGTTTACATGTGTATTCTACGGCGATTACAAGGAAACTGATGAGATGCGTAACAGGAACCGTAGCATTCAAATATATACGACATACGGATAAGTGAACTGAAATGGCGACACGCAAGAGAAATGGTAGCTTTTCCCGAAGCCGGAGAAGTGAGTGCGCGACGGCGGCAAGTCAACGAACACGTCCGTAGCCGGGCCCCGGCTGGCCCTCGTCACGGCGCCCGGCCGGCCCCCCCACCGCACCACCTCGCTGCCCACCGACCGCGGCCGGGACTGCCCGCTCTGTCCACTGTGACCACTGTGGCCACTGCTGCCACTCGACACGCTGCGCCGCGATCGCTCCGACCTACATTCGAAGCTCAGGACACTCTCCGAGCATCTCCAAGACTTGGGCAACGTCTCGTTCAATTGACGAGGGATAAGCGCGTCCTTTTTCGCGTTTCGAAATATTATGTCGTAGTAGACCTTCGGCTGCGGCAGAGCGATGATGGCGCAGCGGTCGTACTCGACGTGCTTGACGAGCAAGGTTTTGTCGAGCAGGCTGGGCGCGCTCCGGTGCGGCCGGACGGGCTTCGGGGAACGCGGCGGCCGGGGCTCGGCCGAGCGCGCGCGGGGCTAGCCTACCTGAGCGCCCAGCGACGTCACCCCGAGTCTCACCCCCGCGCGGGACGAAGCGATCGATGTTCCCAGGGACGTGAGCGACTCGCGCGAGTTGGACCGCCGGAGAGGTGTAGCGCGCCCGTTGCTGTGGATCGCGCACGCGCCTGGCTTGCGGTTCGACGGCGAGCGGGATACTTTCGAGATCGGGGCGAATAGTCCGAAGCGTGGCGCGCACTCGAAGTATCTGAAAGTTTAGTAGTCTAGCTAACTTTGAAAAGATTAACGACCAATCTTAAAGGACAGCTTTCCGCAAAGACAGCCTGGAACTGCGAAAGGAGCGAATTTATACCTCTTCCCATCGACTGAGCCATCATTTTTTCCCAGGGGATCGTCGAGTTCGACGCCTGCCCACACTCCGGGTGCGAACTCAGTGACGCCAACGTAGCGAAGGGTACCAGCCTTGCTGCCTCTGCTACTCGAAACAATGACACGATCTCCCATTCGGAGTTCACCGTTCACGGTCGTTGAAACGGAAGCATCTAAAATTTACAGAATATATTTATCCATGGGTTAAAATCCGAATGTAACTTAAATATATAACTATTTGGTACCAAATTATTCCTTATTTCTAGGTCACTCACTCATTTTACTGCTGACGATACTTCGAATGCTACCATTTGGCGAAAGAGTACGCCTGGGTCTAGCGTTGCCAGAGGGTGGTCGTTCGAATACGCTGCCGGCATCGGATACCGGCGAGGCATCGTGCGGGGCGTGGGAGATAAGGGGCTCCCGGGTCAATCGAGTCAGTCTAGAGAACACGCCTCGCTTTTCCGGACACTGGAAATATCGCACCCCTGCTACTGAACCATCGTTTTTGCCTGGAAACAATTGAATCATTTTTCTCCTCACAAGTACTAGCTATAAAAATACAAATACGTATTGTCATTGTAACGTGACATAATTTATTTACCGATAGGATCATCAAGAACAATGCCTGCCCAGTCTCCGGGCGCGAATTGTGTTTCTCCGATATAGGCTATCTGGCCGGGCTTAGTGCCTCCCACCCAAACTCGTTCACCGATTATAAAACTGTCCGTGTCTTCCGTCAACACTACACTGTGATCTGCAATACATTACATTCAATTAGTAAAAGCAAAATCAAGTTAACTACCTACAAAATAATAAGCCTGCAAATTTAAAGAGAAAACGACTCAGGAAAGTGACAATCTAAACAAGGACAAAGTTATTGCCCAATGAATATGGATATCCTCGTCCCATTCCCTATTCTCGATGCATATTTCACGATGTGCACGACTTGAATACGGCGATGTGCAAGTGCAACGGCCATCAAGAGGCCATTTGCATTCCGGTTTGCATATTGTTACGTTACTTTAGAATAAGAACTTTCGCTTCGGTGACGAAGAGACAAACTGCATTTGACTTTTGTACAGACAGGAGAACTCGAGGACGGTTATTAGAAATCTGAATCTTACTTAAAGTGCATTGCAATCACCTCAGGAGTCAAGCATAAAACAGCATGTACACCAAATAGCACTACAAATTGCTCTAAAGCAACGTGGGGCAACATACAGTACAGGATGCATGACTTGCAAGCGATCATGATAACAGTGAAACACGTAACGTTTTTGCCCAAGAATTCCACGACAATCACGAGCGCGCTTCCCGCTTACATGTTATTTATAACCGCGAAACCAGTAGCAGTAATTAAGTACTCAAGTGTAACAACATTATCAATACGATCAATAGCAGTTTACTTTTAACATTTTTGTTTTTTGATATCTTGTATGCAACTGTAGGAACGGGAATATTTGCTTTACAAAAGTAAGGTTTTAAGGTTTGCTGGTTTAGATGCCAAAAAGATCTTGTCGATTCTGTAACGTTGCTATACGTTACGGTATTAATTGACGTTTGTTTCCTATATATTTTCGGTGCTGACAAATTGATACTGCACTAAGGATCCTCAAATAATCGTCGTAGTTTGTCGTAGAACCTTTGGGCACAACATCCTTCTCCTGGTAATCGTACGGTGCTAGGCCTTACCTGAAGACCGCCTGAGACCGGCCTCGCTGAGCCGGCGCGCATGCTTCTCCCACAGCGCCTCCATCGACACCCCACTCAACGTGCTGCCAGCTGCCACACACACATTGACACACACACATGGATTAGCCACTACGCTCTTGCACTATGCGCACACGCATGCTCTCGTTGATTTCGATTTATGTACTTCATGGTCGGGGGGTAAAAAAATTGGTTGATTGAATTTATTAGCGGAAGTGAAAAACAACAAAAACTATTGTTATGCTATTCGAGAAGACAATAATACTAATTGCAAACAAAGTGACGGGCGCTCATCGCGTGGGCTAGCTGCCTCCTCCCATCATGTGGCGAACAAAAACGCCATAAAACTTATTAGCTACTATTATTATCATAAGATGTCCACGTAAGTAGGT
Organism: Thymelicus acteon; assembly: GCA_951805285.1. NCBI lineage: Eukaryota > Metazoa > Arthropoda > Insecta > Lepidoptera > Hesperiidae > Thymelicus > Thymelicus acteon. The sequence continues at coordinate 6,380,638 of OX638217.1, forward strand.
TAGTTTTTTACTCTTTACTTCAAAAATATTATTTCATTTGAAGTTAGATGCATTCCGTAATCAGATTTATTAAACTTCATGCGTATAAATTAAACGTCAATTATTATTTATTTTATTAATATCTTACTATTATTGTTTGTTAATTATTTTATTTTCTGCATTGAAACCGCGTGGTTCTCCAAGTAGGCTGTAGTGGCCAGTTTAGCATGCGAACGAATTTCATTCCATCACCTCAATCTTGCGCATGCGCTATTACATTACTCTAATAAAGCTCCTCCACCAATATGTGCGATTACTATTCATATAATTACATTGTTATAAATCAGCAAGAAATTTCGATAATTCGTTATAATCAATGTTAAACTGTGTGATTTTACATCTAATCTATAAATTATAGACATTATAGTAATATAATGTCTACAGTGCATCTATTTTATTAATTGCTCTCGGTGATGTGTTATCTTTCGCTATCGCCCGAGTGAAATTAATTTCAATAGACACAATTAACTTGTGAGAATCGATAGTGCTTGACTTACTAGATGGCTTGCGGTATGACGGCCGTCTGTCTGGCAAACTGCTGCTGACCTCGTCCTCGTCTGCTTCGATCAGATCTGCTCCACGTGCAAAAGCATGATAGGAAGGTGAGAAGGTGACATTATTACTCCAATATGCAGGTTCTTATATACGAAATGTGATGGTGTGCGAAGGTACAAAGTAAAAGCATATTCATGCTCGCTCAGTGCTTACATTACATGCAAAGTGACGGACAGTTTTTCGCTCGTTTCTTGTTCACAAAGATGAAACTTACCTGATAAATGTTTTCTTGACGAGTCGTCACTCAGCTTTCTCAGTGCGTCCGAGGAACTGCCGTCTACGACAACAAAAATAAATACACGTAAAGCAAACAAATAAAAACATGCTTACAAAAACAAGTATGCAATACGCGAAATGTAAAACGAGTGATAATGGGACACATACACAAGAAAAGACGAGAACTGAAGGCAAATTGAGTGCGACAACAGTAGTTACACCGGGTAGGTTGTTTGCAATTGATACGAATTTTATGAAGTTTGATAATATAAACGTATGAACACTTGAAAAAAACGAAAAACCACAAAGAACAGATATTATTGATGCACACCTTTTTGATTAAGACTATAGTAGAGATGCAGTTTGGTTCACACTGAATTATGCATATCTAAGTCCTAACAATGTAATAGATGTATAATGGTCTGATTTGCGTGTACACCTCACTACACTGATAAAATGAGTAATCTGTGTACCTGTTGCTTATACCTACACTGTGTTAGTGGAACGTGAAGTTATTAATAAATAATTGATTACTGATATCTATGTAGGTTTTTGCGTTTTAACCAATAGTGCTTAGGTATATCATCGTATAGAAGAACGTATTATTAGTCTTTATTTTAGAAGTTTGCTAATCCTAGGTGCTCTTTGAATTCTAAAGTATTTTGTTACAATTCCTTTAATTTTATGTAGCGTATTTTTTGAAATCTGCGATTGTATTGCTTAGTTAAGCATGTTAACGTAACTTTTTAATCAAAAATCGAGTTACCCATGTATTAATGTTATGTTCACCAAATAATAATAATGATAAAAATCCTCATTCTAACTATGCCTCTGGATTGTGATGTTTTCGATAAATTATAAAAATTCCAGGAATGATCTCGCAGATTCAAGATTTCCTATTCAATAAAGAAATACACCTTACATTACAATCACGAATCACAATGTACACGAAATAATAAGAAAGAAATAGATGAAAATCGCAAAATTCTAAGGATAAATTTTGAACAGCTTACTAAAACTTACACAATATAATATAAATATTTTTTAATGATAAATAAAGCTAAAATCCGAGTTAAGTCTTCGTTGTTCAAGTAAAGCATTACTTAATTTAATCACTTTTTGGTAAGTGTAGACGAGACAAGATAGCAATTATACAGGAAATCACTTCTACGTGGATATGGTATTTATAACTGATTCATTCATATATGTATTTTATCACAGATAATAATAATAGGATAAGTGACGTTAAACCAAATGACGTAAAGTAGAAGAATGTGAATAATGAAATGTAAATTAGCTAGCCGCCAACAATCCATCGAATAATGTAATTTAAATTCAAATATTTTGAAACATGTTATGAATAACCGTAACTGGACAAAAAACGAAAGTTACTACCATAGTTGTTAATAAAGAAATTTAGAAGGGCGATATTTCAGCAACACTTACATAAAAGGGCGATTTCAAAGGTTGTTATGTTATTCGCGACCGTGTCGGAGTGTGTCGTGTCGGCGTGTGTCCGGCACCGATCGGGCCCCGATTAATCATGATATGGCGACAACTGCGCAGTGGCCGGCCTTGCCACCGCGCGTGGGTGCCCACTATGATGTAAAGGCTCATCGCGAGCTCCCTTGCTGCGGCCGCCCACCACTCTTGCAAGTAACGCGGAAGAAAGTTGGCTTCCCAATGCAATTTGCTTGATTACCAGTTCGCACCTTTAAGTAATTATAGGCCATGCTTACGAAGGTTGAAATAGGAATTAGAAGTCCATATTTACAAGGATTTATAAATCGACTCATCGTCTGCATTGGATATGCTTAGTGCAGTAGGATCTAAAGGTTTGTATGAACAGAAAAAGCCTTCATTAACATTAGTCAAGTGAAGGTTTAATAGTAACTCAACAAACTAAATAAAATGTTCTTTATTCTGCTGAAATGAAAACTAAGAAATAAATTTCGTTTCCGTTTTTATTATGGTTACGCAGAAGTTAGGCGCATTCACTACCCCGCCGTTACTTGCTCTGTCGTTCAACAAGTGCTAGTTTATTTACGCTTTCTCGATACCAGTCATATATTGGTCACAAGTTTCGTTACAGAGTATTGTAGTGATACGTAACCAATCTCTTTGTTCCCCTTCACGTACAAATATCTAAAGGTCGAGTCGAGTCTTAAATTACATTTCAATGAACATTACATTTTAATGGTGCGAGCATCAAGCTTTCGCGTTTCACAGGTGTAAACCTCATTGCCTAGTGTGCTATCTTTATGTATATTATCGTAATTGCATCCGTACGACTTCTGAACGACTTGCTCAATTTGGGTGAAATTCTCACGATGTATAGTTTGTCATGACTGGTTCATAGGTAACCTAGGATCAGATAGGTGGCAGTTGTTAACAAATTATATTATAGCAATGCCTGTCCAGCTTCAAAACTATAAATTATCATTAAATTATACATATTATTGCAGGTCAAAAGAATAAACGTCATACAAAACGTGATAAAGAATAATAATATACAAGTAGTCCGTTTGTCATATTTAAATTGGGACCATTTTGGTTAGCGCCAGTCAAGTGCCAAATTATTATTAGTGTGTCAAGCAGATGAAGTTCAAGGCATTCGTTAATAAACTTCTGGACTGATTAACCTACTTCATCTTGTACGGAGTTCTCTAGGACGACACAAAAAATCGTAATTCCAAGTAAACGGCCAGTCGGTAATTCTGTACGTAATTACATAATTATGGTTAAAGAAAAACCCTTTCATGGCACTCATTTACATTCCACAAAATACCTATACAGATATAATCGACGCAATTGTAACAACAGGGACTAATTTGACAAGAGTGACAAGACATCTTAAATTTTTTACTCCACGTCCATATAACGATACGTATTGTTATGCTAACTAAAGAGGACATTTATCATCCGAAGAATTCGCTTTTGACAGAGTTTAGTGAATCACACGAAATAGTGGGAAGTCATAAATTATAATGTGACTGGTGGTAACTTAAAACGCCAAAAACATCAACTGTTTTGGTGACAAAAACTACACGTTCAAAAACACAGTCAGATAAGCAAGTTGATAATATTGTTAAAATATCAGATTAACAAAGGTGGCCGACAGGTAAAATAATATCGTATAATATGACATCAGCGTAGGTTATTTAGATCAGCGAGTGGGGGCGGGTAACCAACTCTAGTTCCTGATATTTCTCCAGCATAGTGCTTACGCTATATTAGCAATACAGGTGTGACGTTGTCTCATATTAACGACTTTTAAACCTGATACATTAAATTCAACGTATACAACATAAGTAGATAAAATATGATTGTCAAGAATCAACGATCATCAACGACCTTTCAATATAGCTTTTATTTAGCTTAGCTGGGATAGATTTTAGTCCCAGAATGTGAATAGTTGTTAATCCAAAAATAGAGAAATGTATAACTATCATTAATTTTGCCTGAAATAATATACAACATCTCAAGATAAAATCTAGCTTTTACCATGTTTGAGAACAAGCCAACCCTTATGGTGCCTCCCTGGACTATGTAACATCAAGAGTAATTCCGACAGCACTCATCCATGATGAACCAGCAACATAATACATTCAATATAATGTTACACTATTAATACTGATTTATAGATTCTTATTACAAATGAAATATACGAGCATTACGTCCAACATACTGGCTGGCAACGACGTAAACGTGGATAGAGATGTCATCATAACTAATGTTGAATAATGCCTATTTGGAACACGTCTCCGCGTCTTCCTACAGTTGTGTACGAGTCGATTTATAAAGATGATGTAATTGCAATACGAGTAAGGCCATTATTTATTCGAGTTATTAACGAGTATGCTTGACGACCAACCGTGACCGCGTCCATTTTAAGTTTGACTTTGCTTATTTGGTCAAGTTCAAGTTGATATATGTTCACAGTCATGTCGTAATAATCAATATTTGCTGTTGTTTTAGTAATACTGACTATTATTTTGATGCAAAACATCAAAGGATTACTCTGCTTACTTAATAGATGATAATAATAACTTGTCCTGAGAAGACATTTGTTATTTAATCAAAGTCCATTACAAGTCATATTACTTCATTTATCAAATGATTTGGTATGATTTGGTATGGATTTTTGGTGACCAGAATCATATTTCTGTCAAGGATCAGCAGTGGTAATGGTTTCTTACGAGTAGACGAGTAGTAAAGCAAACGGCCTTACATAAAACGTTTATGATAAATTACGATACGGAGATTGTAGGTGTCCAGACTCCAGGATCTTATTTCTGTCCGATCACAGCGGCGGTAAAGATTTAGTACGAAGAACAAAAGGTTCATGACTCAGTGGCTTGTTAGCTGCTGCCATGCTCTGCCCTGTCTGATTGCTGAGAGCGTGCATTGCTGTGACTGATTGCTAGTGACATTATTTATCATGAGCGCTTCTGAGTTTTTAGTTAAGGTATGTTGTCATTTAGAAAGTAGATATTCGTAAGATGGGTACTTTAGCATCTTGGTAATATTCAGATTTAATGTCGATAAATATAATAATTGTAATGTATGGTCAACTTTATGATAAAAATCCAAAATTATTTCACGACAAGCAGTAGTCAATACTCTGCGAATAGTTTCAAAACAACATGTTAAACATTTATGTTATTTTCCTCTTTTTAATTGTTATTATCTGCATTTACTACTTCACGTCTTTTCGTCTTACTTTACGTATTTTTCATTCGAGTCCAAATTGAATCCACATCAAAATTAATTTCAGATGTTGCATAACAAAGGACACATGGAAGGAACTATGAATGGTCGGCGTACCGTAATTAATCAATGGTATAGTACAATATTCTACTTTCTTGACCGTTTGATAGACTAATTAGTCAATTAAGGACAATTGCACGGTTCGTTTTTAAACCGGCCGGTGGATGCCCGTCAATTGGTGCAATGTGCAGACCAGATGCAATTCTCTACGACAATTACACAGTTAAGTGAATTTGACTTAGTTAAGATATATTAGCAGTTCTTAAGTGGGAAGTGGAAAAAGAATCACAAGTGTTCTTTGTTTCTCTTTTGACAGGAAAAACATTGGAGAGTGGAGACTGATACCTCTTTTGTTCTCTTTCCAGATTCAACAATATCATAGAAAGTTAATATAATAGTTTTAACATTTATCTACTTATATTTAATATTTTCTCAGTATATTTTACTATTGAGATAGAGTTCAAAATAAAAAGCGGTTGCACGTGTCTTATAGACAGGAGCATTTCATTCATATAATTCACCATTCATTTCCTCTTCTTAACTGTTATGAGTTCACGTTCAGTTCCCACACTACTTTGAACTCATAAAAGTTCGTAATTAAAACGATCAATGCCGCACAATGTATAATTAGACTAGCCACAGATGTTTTAGTTACAGGCACGGGTTACAGGATTGAATCCGTGGTCCAGTAACAGTGAACGAAAATAATTGCTTTGACCGAGTTGGCTCTGCAACTAACTACCGCGATCCTAACTAATGTTGGACACCTATTAGTAAATAATACTAATCTACAACTGAATACACACGGATGACTCATTAGCATATAGATTTAAGATATGACTTACCAAGCATCAGTCGAAATATTTTTTAAGAATGTAACTACTGTGTATTTACATGAACGATTAAGAGTAAATTTAATGACAATCGCATGAGTCATTCTTGTGCATAAAGAGACAATGCTGTTCCCAGCATAATAATAAAGCATTATCGTATAAGCAGTTACCGATAATTTGTGTACGCAGGCAAATGATAATAAGGACTGACCGCGCCATATTTGCGTATTTCTCGACTTAAAATGGTGTAATCGAATTAAAGAGAATCCGAAATACCGCATCGCCATACTTGTAACTGATACCAACCAGAAATTGGAGCCTTGTTGCACTTGACGGATTGTTTATTAAGCATTCGTTACCTCAAAATTTATTATGTATTGTTTAAACTCCAGACGGGTAGCGGTAATGAAATACATTAAATTGTTGCGACAAAGTGGCCGCTATTAAATTTCATGTTTCAATTAGCAAACAATGGAACACTTCTCCTTAATCAATATGAATATTATTGATAACCATCTCACGTAATGGGAAGTAATAGTTGCAACTCATATGAAAGGAACATCAGTGCAGCTAAAAAGTTTCTGCAAGTTTGGTAACATAATGGAAAACAATATTTTATTATAGCCTAAAAAAAACGCAAGAGCAACGTCGATCAATGCCACTGCAAACATGGGATGATTGGTAAAGAATGTCATTAGACACGAAGTGCGTCAATTTTGTGCATTACGTAGAAAAAAATGCAAACGGGCTTTTCAAAGATCATGTATTGTCGTTACAGCTTCTCATGATTTTCGGAAGTACTGGGTACAATAGACGAGGTGAACCTATTTCTTGAAAAACCTCATATCATGAGTCCCCTCAGATTGTCGATGATAGAAGCGCTTCATATTTTGCTTATCCCTGACGGGAAATGTCTAGCAAGGTTTGGTAATGAATTCAAATTATCCCCAGGAGATCACAAAATCATATGCTTTTGCGATGTGTTGTGGGGTAATGTATTTTCTTTAAACATTTCCTTTTAATAGTATAAGTTCCACGACACCGACCACTAAAATTGAAAATCTAAATCAGAGCAAGAAACAGTTATTGGACAGATTAATGTCTTTCGAGTTTAACTCCGTATCTATCGATTTCATAATTAAGCGTGGTGGTATGAGATTTTATGGGGAGTAATTTTTTTTTTCCGTTACGTTATGTTAACTTATGCGTTGTTTGTAATTCGCAACACAGAATCTAGATGGCGTTGGATGGTTGATCAGTAACAACGCCATGTAATGATAATAATAATCTTGGTACACCTTGGTACACTTGGTGGTGGTATGTGAAACATCATCATCAATTTTTTTGTAATTTTTTTATGTCAATTTGTTTCACGTCAATTTTTTATGTCAATTTTTTATCATTATCATTACCATGGCGTTAAACTCCAGTCGTGCGTCGGAGTTGACACACCTTTTTTAAATTACTCAATTGAGTTGAGCCATCTAACGGGGTCGTTCGTGCCTTAAGTCATCTAAGGATAACAGTAATGGATGGATCATTTGAATAATTCAACTGGTAATCACCGTCGCCCTTAGGGCCCGGTAAGGCACGCTCGACACCCTGACCACGCGCGACTTCGCCGGCTGGTAATGAGTGCGCGCGCAACGCATTATGAATGCTAATTGTAACTGATACTTACATTCAATGCTGATATTGATCCGAAAGTGATATTACTACGTAAAGTTGTATCACTGTATTTCCTTTCCGCAGAACGCTTCATAATATGGTATGGTATTCTCGTTAACTTTAAACATAATGTAAACGTCGATCCAAGTCCACGTTTGATTTCTTAACATGTAGGCTAAAAAAAACTGCGGAAATCCAATAAGTTTAGAAGACCCCTGACTAGTAAATTATATTACACTCCTACACCCTTATTAATAAAAATCGCTTAATCCAAGCATCATCTGAAGCTACACTTGGACTAGTTAATTCTGGATTAACTAAGTAATAACTTCGTAATTGCAATGTTATTAATAAATATGGAGTAACCTCGAACTAACAATACATTTCTTAGTCCGGTTTCAACGAGTAAAATATGGCAACCTTTAAAATTTAAAAGTAAAAAGAGTGAGTCAGTGAATGACTTCATGCATTAAAATGACAGTGACAACAATATTTCGGGATTGACAACTTCAAACGACGTGATCAGCTTTCAATTTCAAGCGCCTAATTTCGCTCCTCGCAGTTTGTTTCCTGCTATGGTTACTTGTTAAATTTAAAATTGATTTACATGAACCAAAAACGTGCTCGCTCAGTTAATTGGGATGAAGAAGAAAAGGTCAAAGAAAATATCAATGTGAATGACGTTTAGTTAGAACAGAGTTCCCCAAACTTTTTTGTGTCGTAGACCCCTTGCCATGTTTTTCCGTGTTGGGTAGACACCCTTCTTACCTGATATTGATTTCCTGTAAATTTCTAACTGTAGTGAAGTTTAGTGTTAAAAACTTAAAGTAAAAACACATGTTAATTTATACATTTATTAATTGAATTTAAATTAAAACTACTCAAAATAAAATTTTGTATCTGGTTTTACAAGTTCAAAATGTATTGCGACCACAAAGCGAATACCAACATCCTACAACTTACACAATTTTATAAACATATATAATATTTTTTTTACTTCATAGGTACTTTTATAAATAATGTATATGTTTTGATATTATAAGATAGTATGATGTAAGTAAATAGGTACTATCAGTGTATGTGTTGAGATCCACTATCGTGGACCCCCATTTTCATTTCATGGACCCCCAAATTTTTTTTTGCTGACGTAGACCCCTTGCAGGTTGTCGTAGACCCCTAGGGGTCGATATAGACCACTTTGGGAATCACTGAGTTAGAACAACGAAGTACTCTTGATATGCGTCAAGTCAACGTCAATGTCGTCAATGCACGCCTAGTCCACGCCTAATCAGTCGCTAAACTATGTAGCGACATGGACTAACTTTGATTCTGAGATTAGACTCGGAGTAGCTTACTTCTTCGTTACTCTATATTTATTAATACTGAATTTAATTAAATCTTATTTACGACAAGTTTTAAAGTTACTCTTGCTTTAGTCTATGTTTATTAATATGGCCGCTAGACAATACGCAGATAGGCCGATAAAGAAAGTTTGTTGCTAAAATGACTTAATTCTAAGCGAAAGATATTCAATATTCTCAGATCGGAATTGAACGAATTGGATACCTAACTTTGTTACTGATTTGGTCTACAGACTTATTATTATGTAATATAATTATGATGACCCGCCCAATGAATGCTAATAAAAATTGTCACGAACTTACTGTGACTAACGCTAAAAGAGTATCATGCTAATTTATTGAGGTATAAAATAGCGCTTAGTAAAATTGCAATTAAATAATCATTATTTAATGTTAAGGTAATATTGATCAAATCTGTAAGAAATAAACTCAGTATCCAAGCACATACCGTACTTTACTGTTGAGTTATTATTGCAATCCAGCAATAAAAAACAAATAAGCGACTAACTATTCGAGAAGCATTCAATACTTGAAGGTAATAAAAAACACACATTATGATTGTTAAATAGCGCTTTTATATGTAGCGGTAACAATGTTAATTGGATGCTTTGAAGAAGAAGAAAATAAAAAAAAAATCATAAAGCGAAATAGAATTAAAATAATCTTCGTATTCAAAAGAGTAATCAATTAATTAATTTAGGGAATCAAAACAGCGAATTGTTTTGGGACTAATCAAATCGAAGAAAATATTATACTTTCATTAAAAAACACCTGGATAGAAGTAACTTGACGACAACAGAACCTTTACAAGTTATAAGCATCATTAATCAAAATTGAACCACATTGGTGGAAATAGATTACGATACCGTTACGGTTTCTACATTAACATGTACTTCTAAGTGGTACATGAGGTAAACGGAAACAGTTGAGCAAGCGACATGTTTTAAACGAAAAATATCAGGTGACTAGCTGTCGTGAACTCGTGAATTGCTCCAAATGATTTTGCAATTCACAAAAGCGAAATTCATCGTGTCCATATAAGAGTGGTGTGAAAAATCCATTTGCATTAAACCAAAATAGTTTCAAATAATTACCACAACATTAATTCAATAACAGTTATTATATAACGTATGAAATACAATAACATTCAGGTAAAGTAAAGACGTAGAATGGAATCAAAATGTGATCAAAAGACACTATTGCAATATTTGACGATATGCTGATGAGACACGAAGTTGCTACAACGACGATCATCATTGGAACGTACGATTAAAGCTTCTGTTCGCTATTTCACATTATGGGCACATTATTGAGAGGATAAATGAGACAAGGCAGTAGATGTAAACCGGTCACGAAGAGTAGCGCACTCTAACAGTTGTCTTTGTTTCTCACGCCTGCAGAAATACCGCCCAGATTGTTATCCGAGGCAATGATAAATGTAACCAGCCTTAAGAAGCTTAAGAAACGAGCGGGAACTTTCAGTCACTGCATAAAATTTACAGTTAGCACGAAATGTCTCATACCGTAAGCACGAACACTAATCACTGTCCGATTATACCTAATTAATTTTATCTCTAGCATCATACTATCTTGGTACATTCACGAATAATTGTTTAGTGACATAGTACTTCGAGTTGCCCTTATTTCTTTATTTCTTGAAAGCATAGTTATCGCTCATTATCGTCATGAAAATGGGTTATCTACTTTATCTATTAGGTACGAAACTAATCCAAAAAGTGTATGCTTACCTGACACCATAACTAAAATAATGCAGCATTCGCAGCAAACACAAAGGAGCGAGGAAAAGCAAAATATGAATAGAGAATGGCCCTTAACGCTTGGAGGGTCGCATTTTTCAGTCAAGAGGGGCTTAAGCAAATCTCTTGTGAAGCCGAAGTGATGTTGCGAGTACGTAAAGGTGAGTCAGGTGCTCTTACGACATACAGGATGGCATGTATACGTAAATAGACGAGGCGAGAACCCCGCCAACTGTGTATATACGGCAGATAAAAGTGTCAAGCATGATGACAACATTGTTTATACCTGTTTGGCGTATCAACTTTACAGAATCGCTTCTACTTCATAGTAAAAACGGAGTATCAAGATAATTCTATTGCAAAACAGGAAAGCCTGTTGCGTTACATGATGATTATAAAATTTATGGATGGAAATTGTGTAATACCCAGTCATATCGTCAATTTGTTTACCAAAAGTCTTAATTATTTTGACCGCGGCAAAACAGGCATAATTAATTATGACGAATAATACCATGATCTGTTTCATTAGACGATGTAAGGTCAATTAAAGAAAAAACCCGTCAATATTATTAAGCGGTAAGTGACACATATCGATAAGTAGAACAATGAAAGGGAATATGTATATGTTACAAGGTTATCTGAATCATGATCCGAATGAAATGATACAAATAACTCTGGAATTGCGAAGCAAAGACATTCCGATGAAGCGGCTGGGATTTCCGAATGGCTATCACCTTTACGGATATTCTGAAGCGACAATGACGTAAGATAAATCAACACAGTAAAGAACAACTTCCAACATCCGATCATAAAGCCTCTAAATTTTGTACTAAAAAAGATATTTGTGAATACATAATTTGAAGACTTGCAAAAACTTAACAGAATTACTGAATAGAGTAGGCGTAATCAACATAAATTGTCATCACATCATACATAAGGTGTTAACATGTTTGATGATTTGGAATTTTTCGTACAGTACATGTTTGATTGAGTTTATTTACTAACGCCCAAACTCAGAGTCACTAACGATTACTCAAATCGCTCCTTAGTACAGAATTTGTATGGTGATTCTTTACTAAGGATCGATTTAAGTAACCATTAGCGACTCTGAGTTGGGGCGTAAGACGTACTCGTATTTATATGAGCTGTTTTTATATAATTACTTTAGTAACACATACCTGGTTTACTAATAATGCTGTAAACGACATAATGTATGCGTAACCAACAAACCAACAACCCATAATTGAATCACTGCTGGTTTCGACGTCTCCTCTCTTACAATGTGAGGGGTACAGCCATACTCTACCATGCTGGCCAAGTGCGGATTGGTAAACTTTACACACCTTTCAGAACATTATGGAGAACTCTCAGGTGCACACAGGTTTTCCTCACGATGTTTTCCTTCACCGAAGCAAGTGATAATTAACTTGTAATACGCACATATTTTTTTGAAAATTAGAGGTACGTGCCAGGATTCCAACTCGGGCCCCTGCGTTCGGGAGACCAACGTTCTAACCGCTAGGCTACTGCTAATAATGTATGCGTATACTTAGCCTATTTGTAAGTTTTTAGCACATGGAAAGATAAATAATTCTCGTCCAAATTTTGCATGTGATTGACTTTTTCACAAGTTCAGCCTTTAAAGTTTGACTGAACTTGACTTTGACTGAACCTTTCATCTGTGAGTGGAGTGGAAACCTGAGTCCAGGGGTGGAACAGTTAGAAATTATAATGATGATGATGTAATTCTAAAGGCTACTATGGTCAAAAAATTATTCAAGGATATAAAACAAATTATCAACAAAGCATTTGCTTGGATTTTTTTTAGATATAGTTATTTGAGTAAACAACAAATTACTTTTTCAATTTCAATGAACTACGCTCACAAACCCTTTCATTTTAATAACAGTTAGCTTAGTAGTTAAATGGTTTTATTGATTTAACTTCATGTTTTTCGAAGCATTAACAGCAAAAGTACAACTATTTGTGTCATACAAATCACAAGACCCAGTGCAAATCTAAGAATCACGAAGCTATTATTGTGGCTACAAGTGATAAGTAAAATATCCTGACAAATTGGCCAATTTATAAGAAGAGCTTTGCGGCAACCCGCAACGATTGTTTGTACGTGGGAGTGAATAAAAATTATTGTAATGACATAATTATGTAAGATGTTTCTTGTTTTTAACTTCTTTAGTAAAATTTCAATATGTCAAGACAAATCTTGACATCTCATATCCCTGGTCGCACTAAACTGTTTACGGTGCGAATTGCCACAGATTAGATAAGAGAATATAGTAACGCGAGATAATAAGAATTGCTACAAAACCGTGAGTTACTTATTTTGTTTTAAATCCTTGACAATATTTAAATATGTAATTCCATTGATAAATGTGTGTTTTGTCTCGTTGAAACAAGTTGTTTATCAAAAAATCTGTATTCTTCTCGTATTGGTCTGTGATTCAACTTATTTAAAATAATATTACTATTCAAATCATCATGACTAATAAACAATCATTATAATTAGATAGCCTTGTAGTAACAATATTATGTAGTAAACATGCTAAAAGGGGATGAAGACTTAAAATATTTCTTGAAAGAAATCTATGCTATGAATAGTTCGTTTCACACTGGAGCGAATAAGTGGACAACACTACAGTACGCCCAACTTATCTGTGAAATGGCGAAAATTGGAACTAATGCCGCCCCATTCATAAGTTCTTTGTGTTCATTCATTGACATTTACTACGTCTCGAATTGCGTCCCTGATTGGTCCAATGCGTTCGACAGCGTCCTCCCTCAGTTCACAGATAAGTTGGTCGCACTGTAGACCTCCTTCACTACGTGAAACTCGTATGCACTAATCTGCTAGCTAAAACACAAGTTGGAAGATCAAAACGTGCGTTTCAAATCGTAATAATGTCAACGTCAACCACGTACCTATCGATATTGGACAAATTAAAATGAATCGCGAAGGCGGGCTATTATTCTATAAACGTTAAAATTTATGTTAAGGTGAACCTGTACAAACACTAAACAGTTGGCAGTATTTAAGTTCACGCCTTTGCATCAAGCAATAAACAAGGAAGTCTTGAGTGAAACAGAATGCACTCTGTTTGTATATTCAAGAAGTTTATACATATAGTACCTATACATATGTGGTAGAAAGTATGTTTAAGTAAAAATGCGTTTAAGAAAGATCAAATGTTTATTACATGGAGGGTTGAGTAGAAGGAGGGCCATCTCCTATGAAGGGAAAATGACGTGTCACTTTGTTTGTCCGCGACGGACTCCTAAACTACACCATGTGCAGTTTGATCCAACATGAAAGATAAGATAGCTTACATCTCAAAAAAAAAAACTTTTGACAGAACGAAGTCTGTCCGGGCAGCTCGTAGAAGTATGTTATACGGCCCTTACTAGGGCTTGAATATCGGAATCTCGGAATCTCGAAATATCGGAATCTCGGACCGTGAAACCCGATATTACAATTCCGATACTGAGTGATTCGATATCGTAATATCGGAATCAGTATTTTTTTATTTTAATTTAAACAAAATGATTTTAATGCGTGCCACGAGGTACTACTACTAGGTCATAAAATTGAGCATGTAGATAGATATATTTTAGCTGTGTAGGGAGGCAGAGTTAATATCTTTAACCGTATTCCTGTTGTGAGTCTGCTCAGCCTACTGCACGAATAATGCGATACGGAAAAAATCTATTCTAAACATAATTTATCCCCTTAATCTCGGTATACGTAAGTTAATAATTTCATCATCTTCTGTAGATCATCTGTACGAATCTCTAGTTGCTGAAAATTCGCATCTAACTGTCAATGGCCATTCACCACAGATACCTCATTGACCATTGTATATCGGAGATTCTAAATCTACAACAAAGGTTTTTAAAACCTTACGATGTCTAGACGTGAACAAAGCTAGTGGACAGATGGTATTCCAGCTCTCTCGAGTTATCTACTGTTTTGCCACGCTTGGTTCGTCTCTCAATTAGTACTAGACTAGCATAGTGCCTCAAGCGTGGAAAATTGCCAACGTGCAGTCCGTGCCCAAGAATGGCAATCGAGCTGACCCTGCTAATTAACGGCCAATTTCAATTACCTACATACTCAGGAAGATTATTATTGAACATGCGCCTCGTTGCATACCTAGAACACAATGATCTCCTTAGTGACCCTAGCGCTATAGCCTAACGCATAGTGGTATGCCACTCTACCGCATTCTAGCGTATCTCACCCACTCGTATTTGGGGCGAGGACCTTAAGAAGCTGGGTTAAAAACTTTCTGATTGAACGTTCATTCAGAGTCATTATCAAAGATTATTCGTCCCAAGCAACCTTACATCACATATTACAAACAATGCCTGACTTCCTCAGGGATCTTTTGTCTCCAGAACTCTATTCCTGCTGCATATCAACGATCTGGTCGAGCGATACCTTGCAAGCTTCCGACCAGTAACGACCAAAATACAGTCTGAAGAGAGGCCCGGGTTGAAAGAGTGAATCACTGCCATAAGTTACCGAATAGGGCGACGCCAATCTTGTGAGATTCAATGCCACAAAAACAGAAGCATTTATTTTGGCCCTACTTTTCAGAATGTATCCAGGTGCCAGGAAACTAGGCGTCCTAGCAAATGTGTTGCGATATTTCAAGTCACATCAGCTTTTATCCTTGTACAAAGGATAGCTTCTGCCGTACAGCTTCAGTTCATTTGGTGCAGCTGAATTTCATCTATCAGTAAAAACTATTTTGCGATTCAAAAATCTTAAAAAAATTAAGGTAATGAATTTTTAACTCGAAAACCAAACCGAATTGAATAGATTTAGGTGATATTTGCAACGAACGGGAATAAAATAGTATTAAAGACCTTATTATTTCATTATCCTATTGATTAAAAACCTTTTTACTATCCAATAAGTCCTACTTTACAATATAAAATTAAATTTAAATGTTTAAAAATAAATTGTATAATTCCGATATTGATATCGGAATTCCGATATTACCATCAAATATCGAAAATCAATATCGGAATTGAAAACCTTCCGATATTACAAGCCCTAGCCCTTACACCCCCTACGTCACAGCGTGATGTTCACACGCTCGGGGAGCCTTGCGCAACGTTTCCTGCTTCTCCGAAGCTTACAGCCACCCGTGAAACATTCACACGGTCGTGGAGCCTTGCGCAACACCAGCTTCTTCTTGGAGAACTGCGGCCACCCACGGACCAGCGACGCCTCGCCCAAACGTCTCCGCCACACGACGCTCTTGCCCGAATCGTCGAAGCAAGCGGTCGCCTCCGCTGCTGGTGCTCTTACTCGATCGTGTAGTAATTGAGCCCAGTTAGTTAGATTAGATAAGTTAGGTTTAAAGTTTTATTATATATTCTTTCCCTTTTTTAATTAAATCAAGTACGAACAGTATATCGTTTTTTTTGCAAACCCCCACCGACAGCCAACATCCATAATTGGCGCAGTCGAAACAGGGGATGGTCGAGATAGTAGCGTAGATCTATCGTAGACACTTCGCGCTATCACCGGATCCGCGGTCGCGTTCGCCTCGGCTATCCAGAACCCACGTCGGCTGTCGAAAAAGGCGGGAGCTGAGCTACAACGACTCATCCAAAAATCGATGACAAAAGTCAAGTAGCAGACGATGCTGTACATACTGTAAGTACATTGAACTATTGTTAGCGGTTGCTAATCCCGTCTGTGTACCTATCCTTACCCCCAGGAAATTTTTGTTAGCAAAATTTTTCACCCACGATCATCTAAATCACAGGGCACGAATTCCGACATTCGGAACGACCTCCGCAACGTGCAAAGGGACGCCCACAGAAATTTAGAATTAGAAAACCTAGATTTAGATTTAACTGAAATCATGACTACTGAACAAGTTCAAACTATGTGTGACAATATATATAAAGCTTTACGTCTTTTGCCCGAATTTGATGGTAACCCGCACCTACTTGTACGATTTTTACGTACTTGCGACCAACTAGTCTTATCATACATTCAAACAACCCCAGGATACGAGTTATCTAATCAGTGCCTGATTAACGGAATCTTAAATAAAATAACTGGTTCTGCTGCAAAAACGCTAGCAACCAATGGTATTCCAGGAGACTGGAGTAGCATCAGAAATACGTTAGTAAATTGCTTTTCAGATCACAGGGACGAATCATCTCTTTACACCGACATCGCTCTATTATCGCAGAAAGTGTCTGAATCTCCACAGCTATTTTATGAACGTGTGCAAAATTTATTATGTACTATTATCACTTACGTAGAACTTCACGAGACGGTAACCACTACGATTGAGGCAAAAAGACAATTATATAAAAAACTGGCCTTACAGTCATATTTAAGAGGACTACATGAACCTCTAGGTTCTAGGATCCGTTGCATGAAACCTGATTCTTTGGAAAAAGCGTTAGAGTTCGTACAAGAAGAAATGAATGTATTATACTTGCAGAACAGGAATCAACCAACGAGTTCTAGATTTAATTTCGATCCATTTACAGGTCAACCATTAAATAATTTTAAGCCGAGAATAAACTCATTTACTAAAAATTTCTTACCCCCAGTGCAAACTAAAACTAACACTTATCCTAATACTAAGCCTATTAATAATTTTCTACCACAACCCGTACCTAAAAACCACCCTAATGTTAACCCTATGTTGAATCGAACACAACAGATGTTCAGAGCTTTACCTAGATCCGACATGTCTACAGGTTTTAAAATTCCACCTCGTCAAATTAATAAACCTATTCCAATGAGTGGTATTAGTCATCCAGTAGCACGTACCATTGCACCATTTCACTCTCGCGTTAATAACAGCTACCAACCAAGAGAAATGAACCTCACAGAAATGTATAATCCTATTAATAATTATTGCACGGACGAAACATATGACCAGACTTACTTACCAAGTGACTATTGTGATGATGATGAACAATACTTACCTATGACTTATGACGAAGAATATATTTCTCACGCCCAAGATGAACAAGTCACCGACGCGTCTTACACTCACGACGATAAAAAATTTTTGCCAAGTTTTGAAGAAATCTGCCCCCGAATAGAACTGCACATACATAACAAAAGACAACTACCATACATACAGATAGGTAATCCCCCGCTAAAATTCTTAATCGACACAGGCGCAAACCAGTCTTTTATCAGTCCTGATGCCGTAGAAAAATATTTCCCTGACTTACCTATTGACTATGATCCATTTATCGTATCTAATATTCATGCAACTACACAAAACTTTTATTCCATAACCATACCATGTTTTCAGGAACTGAATGACGAATCCCTTATAAAATTATTCATTTATAAATTCCACGAATACTTCGACGGACTTATAGGATGTGACTTAATGAAACAATGGCAAGCGAAGATTGACTTAGGTACTAACACCTTTAAGACTACTTTTGCTGTAAACCCCATTCATTCGTATTTTACGCAAAGTGTTAATTTGTGTGAAATAATCATTCCGGCTAATTCAAGTAAGTTAATTAAGTTACCCACTACCATTTCTAGAGGAGATATACTAATTGATCACCAAAATTTTTCAAATTGTTATATTAATGAATGTGTAACAAAATCATTTGATAGTAAAGCTATAGTTGAAATTACTAACCCGACGGAAAATGACATAATTTTTTCTCTTTCACAACCCATTCAAGCACATATTTTTAACGAACAGACAGACTATACTTACGACACTTCTCGAAGTAAGCAGGTACTATCACGCTTACGTTTAGACCACCTAAATGAGGAAGAATCAATTAATTTGACTAAATTGTGTAAAAAATATAGTGACATTTTTTATTTGGAAGGAGAAAATTTAACTTTTACGAATAAAATTAAACATCGTATCAGAACGACAGACGAAATACCGGTACATAGCAAAACTTACCGATATCCTCACATTCATAAAGAGGAAGTCCAGGAACAAATTAGCAAAATGTTACAGCAAGGTATAATTCGACCTTCGAGCTCTGCTTGGAGTGCCCCTATTTGGATAGTTCCTAAAAAACCCGACGCTTCAGGTAAAATTAAATGGAGATTAGTTGTCGACTTTAGAAAACTCAATGAAAAAACTATCGATGACAAATACCCCATACCAAACGTGACGGACATTCTAGACAAGTTAGGGAAGTGCCAATATTTTAGTACACTTGATCTCGCCAGCGGTTTTTACCAAGTGGAAACTCACCCTGACGACATACATAAGACGGCATTCAGTGTAGAACACGGTAAATACGAATTCTTAAGAATGCCCATGGGATTGAAAAATTCACCCTGTACTTTTCAGAGAGTAATGGATAATGTATTAAGAGGATTTATTAACAATATTTGTACAGTTTTCCAAGATGACATATTAGTATACTCAACTTCCCTTCAGGAACACATCGTAAGTTTGCAAAAAATCTTTCAAAGACTCCGCGACTCTAACTTTAAAATCCAGATGGATAAAAGTGAATTTTTAAAACGAGAAACTCCATACTTAGGACACATAATAACCACGGACGGAGTAAAACCGAATCCTGAAAAAATTAAGGCTATTATAAAATACCCCATCCCGCGTACAACTAAGCAGATAAAAGCATTTCTAGGTCTACTAGGATATTATCGCCGATTTATACCTAATTTTGCTAAATTAACGAAGCCATTGACTAGTTGTTTGAAAAAAGGCGCAAAAATTAATGTTACACCAGATTATATAAAGTGTTTTGAACATTGTAAATCATTATTAATAAACGACCCAATATTGCAGTACCCGGATTTTAGCAAGGAATTCATACTTACCACCGACGCCTCGAATGTAGCTCTTGGAGCGGTACTATCGCAAGGTCAGATAGGCAGCGACAGACCAATAGCTTACGCATCACGTACACTTAATGACAGCGAAATTAACTATTCAACAATAGAAAAAGAATTGTTAGCCATAGTTTGGGCCACAAAATATTTTCGACCCTATTTATTCGGACGAAAATTCAAAATTATAACTGATCACAAACCTTTAATTTGGTTAATGAATCTCAGAGAACCAAATTCTAGATTAACTAGATGGCGATTAAAGTTAGCGGAATATGATTATTCTATCGTGTATAAGAAGGGACAATGCAATACCAACGCAGATGCGTTATCGCGAGTTGAAATTCACAATGACGAAACGATGTCACTTATACCCAATCTTTCACATATCAGCGTAGAGGAAAACCCCGAAAATTACTCGGATACGTCCACAGAAACAGCCCACACCTGTGCCGAAAATCCTATTTTAGAAATACCAATTACCGAAAGTCCATTAAATAGATATAAAAAACAGATCTTTATAAGAATAGTAAATCATCCCCCTAAAAATAAACCCATTATTACTAAACCGTTCGACAAATATATTAGAACCGAAATAGAGTTGAGCGGAAGTAACCTAGAAAATAGTATATTAGACGTGATTAAAAACTATGTTGACCCCAAACTTCAAACCGCAATTTTAGTGCAACCGAATAACTATATGTATACTTTAATACCTATCCTACAAAAAACTTTCAAAAACTCTTCATTAAATTTAATCATGGTAAAAAAAGAATTGGAAAATATCAAAGACTATTCATTACAACAGGATGCGATTAGGAAGTACCATGAAGGAAAAACGAACCATCGCGGTACTAAAGAGACGTATCTTTCACTATCGAATTTTTATTTTTGGCCCAAAATGAAAGAAAGCATTAACAAATTTATTGCAGAGTGCGAAATTTGTAACTGTGCTAAATACGATCGGAATCCGATAAGACCAGAATTTAGAATTGTCCCCCCACCTTCGAAACCCTTTGAATTAATACATGCCGATGTTATTAGTATAGAGCAGGAAAAATACATTAGTTTCATTGACGCATTTTCAAAATATGCCCAGGTATATCACTTACCGGATTGCACAGCCCCGAATATTATTAAAAGCTTATTACATTTTGGTACTCACCATGGCTTTCCTATAACACTAACAACGGACCAAGGTACCGAATTTACTAACCAGGTAGTTGCCGAATTTTTAAAATTACATAAAATTCAGCACCATAAAACTTTAGCTTACTCACCCACAGGCAATGGAGTAGTTGAACGTTTCCACGGTACGCTTTTAGAGCACCTTAGAATCCTAAAATTAAAGCATACTAGGGAGCCAGCACGCAATTTAGTCCCTTACGCTCTGATTGCCTACAACAGTTCAATTCATAGCCTCACTAGGTGTAGACCATTTGAGGTATTAACAGGTCATATAGATCCTCGCGACCCCGTAGATACCAACTTATCGGAACGGTTACTACAACAATACATACAAACTCACCGCGACAAAATGGTAACAGTCTACGATATCATACATGAATTATCGCAAAACCAACGCGAAAGATTAATGGCACGACGTAACCAGAATAGAGAACCCGAAATTAATTGCTCAGTTGACCAGGACGTCTATATTCGCGACCCACTATCTAGTAGAAAGAAACTAGGCCCCCGTTTCACTCATGATAAAGTTATTGCTGACTTACCAATACACATTTATACGACCAGGAAACGCGGACCCGTTGCGAAAGCGCGTCTGAAACGACCCGTAAAGAATAAAAATTCTGACTTGTTACAGGTTGACGCTGACAAGCCTGGCCCTAGCACAGGAAATTAAACTTAACAGCCTAGATAATGGACCCGGACTCTTACCCTTTCAATTAGGAAAAACCAAAATTGTATCCCATTATCACTCCTTTATATTAGACATAGACGTAGAAAATATGCAAACTGAACTTAATAATTTAAAACTTCAGTTAACTAATATAACTAACACATTAACTAACACTGACGCTAATATGTTTAATTATCAAATAAAATACCTTTACTTTAAATTAAATAAGGCTTTAAGGCAGCTGGAAGCATTCAGACCTATCTCGCGAACTAGGCGTGGATTAATTAACCCCCTAGGAACGATAATCAAAGGAATAACTGGAAATTTAGATCACAATGATGCCCTGAAATTTGAAAATGCAATAAAAATTCTTCAAAATGATAATAGCAAATTAGCAAGTACTTTAAATGATCATATTACTCTATTTAAGGAATTGTCCACTCAGCAGTCACAGTTGCTAATTAATTTAAAAAATAATCAGGATAAACTAGCCACATCCCTATCGTATGTTGTGAACATGACAAATAGTGCTAATGGACGCCTTGCACAATTTGCACATTTATCGCAATTAATTGTAATTATTAACGAGAACGTTCAGGAATTACTAAATGAGATAGATAAGATAGAAAATATGTTAGCATTTAGTCGTAAAAAATCAGTTCATCATTCTATTTTACCAGTTAGTGACCTTAAGTCAATGATAAGTACTCTAAATAAGAATTATAATACTAATGAAATTTTAGATTTAGATACCAGATATTATTATGACGTAATTAGCTTAGGTTCTTATTTCACGGATAGAAAGATCGTGGTAATCCTAAAATTTCCTATTACCCATCCACAAACCTATGAATTGTATAGACTTTGCCCAGTTCCAAATAAAAACCTATCTGTCATAGTACCACCCTATCCCTACTTAGCAACTGACTCTCAGGCGTTCATGTACATGGAGGCTGAATGCCCGAAGATAGATAACTGCTACATATGCGAGCAAAGTGCGTATCATCAGACATACACAGAAGATGACTGCATTCATCACTTACTGCAACATCAAGACCTACTATCATCGTGTATCCCTAGGCGCATCTCTATGTCAAAGGAGGCGCTAATCAAGCTAGATGACCTGCACTATGTCATCACGTTTCCGGAACCCACCAAAGCACACCTGTCATGCGGCGAAAACTTGCACAAGATACTTCGTGGAAGCTACCTCGTCACTCTACCTCACACCTGCAAAATCAAAACAAAGGAGTTCACAATTGCAAATGAAAACAATCGACTTCACGGGAAAGCTGTGGAAATCATCGCATATGCAAATTATACAACTTATTCAAAGAAGTTAGAAGCTAATTTGAACCTTAAATCAACTAACCTGAACGCTCTACACAGCATTGAACATCAAGTGATGATGGAAACCCCAGTGAGAATTGAGCCAGAGGATTCATCGAGCATCCTTCATACAACTATACCTTTCTACGGAATAGCAATAATCGGCATCATTACCGCAGCTATCATATTCATAAGGAAAAAGATGAAGAAAGTTCACCAAGATGCTCACCAGGCTTCGATAGAGTCCCCAGAAGCCAGACGTGCAGCAACATTTTCACTAGACGTTGGCAAATAGTTGCTGATCTTCGAGGGGAGGTGTTATACGGCCCTTACACCCCCTACGTCACAGCGTGATGTTCACACGCTCGGGGAGCCTTGCGCAACGTTTCCTGCTTCTCCGAAGCTTACAGCCACCCGTGAAACATTCACACGGTCGTGGAGCCTTGCGCAACACCAGCTTCTTCTTGGAGAACTGCGGCCACCCACGGACCAGCGACGCCTCGCCCAAACGTCTCCGCCACACGACGCTCTTGCCCGAATCGTCGAAGCAAGCGGTCGCCTCCGCTGCTGGTGCTCTTACTCGATCGTGTAGTAATTGAGCCCAGTTAGTTAGATTAGATAAGTTAGGTTTAAAGTTTTATTATATATTCTTTCCCTTTTTTAATTAAATCAAGTACGAACAGTATATCGTTTTTTTTGCAAACCCCCACCGACAGCCAACATCCATAATTAGTATAAAAATAATACAATCTAAAAACATAATTAAGAAGATGATTTTTATATTTTTTATGGAATTCGACATAACATTTTCCAGTCAGAAGTGTGAAATGCAAAATATGAGATTTCACATCTCTATTCATCTCGTGCACATGAATAAATCGCGAATTGCCAACGCACACGCAACGCTGTATCCGGGTACAATTTATTCAAAGTATTCGATAGTGGTTTAAAATTCCACAAATATCACAACAAAATTACTAAGGAATCTTTTAAGTTGCCGTTATGTCAATTGACTTATTGCTTATTGTGACGATTGATTGAATAAATAAGTAATGGTTCATACGTTATTTCATAGAAAAATCATTAATCTATTTACTACGTCTCACATAACTGCCGTAGTCTGAATTCTATACTCGATATGAACAAAGGAATGACACAGTAAAATAGATATCGTATCTGAATTAATCTATACATAATAAAACTGTTGGGCTGAAGACAGATTTGATTACGATTGACCTTTAAAAATTATGTTTAAGAAAATTTCAGTGTATCTGTTATAAATCATTGCTTTTTGTTGGAATTTTTATCACTTTATCTTTCTTGTCTAATAACTCTACTAAACACCAGACAAAAGTTAGTAAGAAAGGTTTCGGACGCAGGCGTTAGGTATAATTATCATGAATATGTTTCCCGAAGTGAAACAAAGTAGTGACAAATAACGGCCTGACAAATCCTTTTAGGTAAGAACACATTACCTAAAAGATTGCACTCAACTCTGCAAGGTTTGTTAAGGAAAACTGTCATTTTATTTTTTTCAATAACACTGCAACACTTTTTAGGTAATTGAAGACATGAGTGAAATGAATGAATTAAAATGAATTCACTCATGTCTTCAATTATTACTTTATAGGAGTATAAATACATAGGTAAAAAAGTATAAACTAAACATTTTATTATCTATTTTATTTCAACATATTTTGTACGATTACATGATTAGACACGACTTTCTTATTAATTCCTTATCTTAGCATGTGTAATCACGGACAAGAAATATGATCGACAATAACATGATTAATGATAATCAATTAAAACATCTAAAACATAAAATGTGATTATCATTAAATATCTTTATCATATTGATAAGTGAGAGTCAGTATGTTTAAAATGTCTTTGGCTGCTAGTAATTTTTATTTTCATAGTAAACTAGTGGTCTAGCATGAATGAAATTAAACGCACACGCGCACACACACACACAC
Source organism: Thymelicus acteon (assembly GCA_951805285.1). Lineage (NCBI taxonomy): Eukaryota > Metazoa > Arthropoda > Insecta > Lepidoptera > Hesperiidae > Thymelicus > Thymelicus acteon. The sequence goes on from OX638217.1 coordinate 6,405,848, forward strand.
ACACACACACACACACACTACTTCTTTGTTCTACATTGCAGTGACAATTAATAGAGCGTTAACAACATTGTAATGACGTTCAATCATAAAGCATCTGGCGATAATGGAGCGGACAAATCCAATATCCTGTAGTCCCCAGACCTAGATCGCGAACGCTGCTAAATGGTATAAATCAAAGTGAAACCGTTATGGAGATAAGATTTGCAATTATTACTTACTCGAACCTATTCATCATTTCTTGGAGTGATATCTTATCAATATGTGAGCATCGAATTTAACATCACATCATGACTACGATTTCAGAATGGTTGCTGTATTCCGTTAGGTAGGTATATTATTATTATGATAGGTACTAGGTACTAGTAACAGTAGTATCTAACCACTCTCATTTAGTTTCTGGAGACCTATTACTTAATGTGGGGACTGAGGAGGTACACTCGAAACAATTTTTATTATGGAAGGGATTATTTGAATTGCCTTAATATTTTTTTAAGAACCGCATACATATTATGTATATTTTTAATCTTTACTAAATAGAATCAAAAATTACAGACTAATCATATGATAACTATTTAGTTATCAGACTGATTACGTCAGCGTAATAAAATTGATGACTGACAATTTTATTGTTCGATGTTGTTAAAACACAAGTAATGATAATCTAAATTTTACTAACAAAAAATAACCGACTTCAAAGTTACTCAAAAACTACTTGTCTCTCTTAAAGTTACTCAAAAACTCTTGATCTCGTTCAAATTTATGTGGGACCACATGACAAGCACCTGCTTTCGATTAAAAAAAGAATCATCAAAATCGGTTCACCCAGTCGAAAGTTCTGAGGTAACAAACATAAAAAAATACAGTCGAATTGAGAACCTCCTCCTTTTTTTGAAGTCGGTTAAAATATTTTGAAATAATGACAAACGTTTGATGAACGAAACGAAATTAACAAAACGATAAATCTCTTACTTGATTTAAAATACTTACCAGACCAAAAGCTAGTCTGTAGCATCATAAAACATATATAAAATAGAATCAAACGTACACAAGTAAATAGTCATTACAGAAGTAATTATAGGTTTGTACCGTAGTAATACGAAGGTTTTAAAATTGTTTAAATGTACCAACAATTGCCTTAGTACGTAGAACGTAACGTCTAAGTGGTATTCACGGAGCTACCTGCTAGTTTATATAATTACAGTTGCATGTACACTATCACGTGGTATCGGTGACAAACTCCGAATGGGCGGATCACAGGGAATATTCAATAATATGGTCTAGACAAGCCGGCGTCAATGCGGACGTTTATAAATAACATAAAAGTCTATAAAGTGTTGCATGAACCCCGGCCTCGAATTTGGAGCACAGCCAAAATTTTAGTCATAAATATGAAAATTTGAGGATATCTTCTAAACCGCGTTTGGTCGTTGATATTTATTTAAAAATCCATAATTATCCAGGCCAACCTGGCTACGAGTATTCAACAGAAATCCATAAGATTACACGATGCTATTAAAATAGGCTATCTTCTCAAGGTATCACCGATAAAAATGATTCGTATTAGGAAGTGTCAATTGTAAAACTAAACACATCACTAATCATCGCTACGCCATCTTTGCGGTTTTTTGCAAAAAATACTTTGTTTTTCTGCCTCGCAGGAAATTTTAACTTGAAATATACATGAGATTCTAATATTGACCTTAGAATTCTCTGGCCCCAATGTTTAAGTATTAAAGCAGCTGAATGCCTAAAATGAAAGACAAATATGTAAAATAGAGCTTATCTAACGAGGCGGGTACGAAACTGAAAAACATCCTGTTTTGCGAGCTGACTTTTTATATTCCTGAATCTCACCATGTGTAGTATGAATTGATCAGAATAAAATAAAATTCATTGAAAATTCAATACAAATAGCAGATATCGCACTTGCGTCTATAACTGGCAATTTACTAACAAAAACAAGTTTTTTAAAGGACATGACATGGCGCCGTTAGCAAAAACTACTAGTTCGTGCACACGTCAACATAAATGATGGCTGTTAAATGTGACGTAAGTATGTGTGACTAAACGTGATTTATTGATTTATCTTACTGGATGCTATAAACTACTATCTAAAGCTAACGATAATGGTGAAGTAGATGATTATTATAATATCAAACACCAAATTTTGGGTATGTATTCAGAGGATCAGAACGTATCTGCAATAAAAAATGAATTACTTTTGTCGTTTAATTCCTAAGGAAGTCTTTGGGACTCCTTTACTACTACTACTACACCTAGTAGAAATTGCCTGTATTGTCTAAGGAAATCGTAATGTTTATTGTTGGTATTCATTGTGAACTATCTGTATTTTGCATATTATGCGAAACATTTTGAACTAAATTTTTATTCAGAGCGAAGAAGTCTTTCGAGGCTTTGGTGAATATACATGCCACTACCTACGGGAGGGTCGCCCGACGCAAAACACCCCAGTTTCCTTGTAACATCGTATGTAAGCCGAGCCACTGATTCACGATTGTTCACTGATACATAATTATTTGGTTCGGTTCGATACGCTTGAAAAGAACTGCTGTCACTACAGTGTATGAAATCGATGCCGGTGTCCAAGGTGGCGATGTGATCAATTTATTGTGGCGACAACATCGGTAGAAGCTATAAATATTTTGATCGGGCATTGTTGGACACGAGAACATTATACTTCCGATGGCTATCGTGCTCCAGCTAATTGGAAGCTACTGCTGGAATAATGAGCAGCGATTGTGTGACAGATAATGTCTGAACAACAATCACAACTAGATATATAGGGTCATACTGTTGCTACGAACAAAGACAACAACGAGATAAAAACTGTCAACCCGAATGTCTTCAAAACACCGATGTTTTCCTTTATGCCGTGGACACAACCAGAAGATGTATAATATTTTGAATTCCGCGTATATATGTACATACAATCACAAACTTTGACATGAATCGAATTAAATAGTTAAAGTGAAAAAACAGGTCCAACGTGTCACCATGAACCCCGAAATTACCGGGCAGTAATAGCACTAAATATTATGACACATTTAATAATAATCAAACAGCAATTAATAAACCCAAACACTGGAATGTAGATTTATTTATCGAGTAAATTTTTGCATGTTGATCACCTAGTTGTAATTGTTGATCGGAGCCGACGGTGCATGTATTCATCACGCAAGACAGTCACGTAAATCGCTCGCAGGTTACACCTGTTCTGCAGTTTCGCCACGGCTGACCGACAACAATGCCAAGTCGTGTAATTGAGCAATTCCAACGCGACGAGCGCATCTCCGATAAGGATAAGAGACGGGAAGTTGTCAGTTCAAACGTAAATATTCTGCAGGAACCATGGTGACACGTTTCGTTTAAATCATCGCGAGCAACCTTGTCAGGTGTTAAATCTTTCCTAAACCACCGTAAAATTATTCCTCGTTAAGCGATTCGAGGCCGACGTAGTTCGTTATGTAAAGTTTGAAGGTTTGTCCTTGCTGAACTTGGCCTTCCATTGGCCGTTAAGTTACTGTAGGTACTACAAAAAATGTGTGTAGATCTCTACACATCAAGCTACATACGTAACATAATCCAAGAACATAAAAATTATTACGATATTGCCTGTAAATAACATTCAACGATGACGACTATTTATTTATTTATTTATATAAACTTATCACTAACATTACAGGACATCCTAATGCGACATTACTAGATTTAATGTTAGAAGTTTGCTAAATCCGGTTAACAAAAACAATTTCAAAGTTACGTAATACGAAAATTAGTTTATTCGCCACAATCCATCATTGTCTACTAACAAAACTGCCATGAAATTTTAGGCCATATACTTTCGACTCGAATCGGTAGTTGCCAAAAGAAACGCGACCTAGATTTCAAATTGCGAAAAAATGCGCATTTTATTTTATACAAATGATGTGCAGTGATGATATTTACGCAGAGAAACTAATCAATATTTCATTGGCCTAATTAATAAAAGTACATTCCATTCATTCAAGTCGCTCCACTAATCTGCATTGGAATTCGTGGAAAGCTCGTTTTAGTAACAGATTGTGAGCCAAACTTATCAGTAAACCACTAACTGAAATGAAATAACAGCATACTCCTACATCAGCTAAAACCCACGCGGAAATTGATAACATCAAAATAAAAAGCTATCATCGTTAAACTGAGTGTTATTACTTTCGATATGAAAGCCCATGGTAGTAGATACTTATTTTATTTGATCCCTTTGATCGTAAGCAAAAAGCAAATTGTGTTGCGTAATATACGCCTGTTTCATTGATGTATAACGAATTAATAGTGTGTACACAAATACACATCTGATTTAGACTTAACTCATGGTGAATAGTGAGACTGACTGAATAGTCTCTAGTTCCGTATGTACTAACAGGTGATTTAAAACTCAACTAATCGTGAAATAATGTACGTTTTATGAATAAACTGTGTTTAGAGGTGACCACGATCCATGCAACTGGATCTGGTATCCATGTAATATATACCGTGGTACCTGTACCATACATAGTAAAATACATCAGGATGATTTTTCACGAATAGATACTAACTTAAGCAAGGCTACATGTGTTGGGCTTATTACGTCGACAAAGCCCGCATCTGTGCCGCTCACTTAGCATTTAGCATGCAGCATGCAACACCAACGTCGCTTCACGCTTGCCTCCTAGTTTCAACGACATACAACAACAATCGTTCGCCCAAACGCATCATCGCATGCGCATTGCGTAGCAGTATTGTTCTTTCTGGTCGAGGTCCCGCAAGGTTAGGATGCAGTTATGGTTACGTGCCAAACAAGGTTAAGTGTGCTGGGTACCGTAGCCTGCACCGTGCTAGAGACAGTATACCGGCTAAGCATTATAAGTGCACTAGAGCGGGGGTCACGGCCGACCGCTCGCAATAATGGCGCTTGGTAAACTGATAGCGATACCCTACCTAAAACAAGATATTATGACTAATAGTCACTCTTACTCGTGCGCTTAGTGTTGCTTAACCTTTAAAATTCATGAGAATACAATCATAAAATAAAACGCTTAACTCGCAATCGGCCAATACGATTCCGTGTATCTTGATGTGGAAACGATAAAATGAAATGTCATAATCAAGAACTGGCAACAAATATTTTATCTGTTACATAAATATCTTTGGCAGGTGGGCGAACCCATGGCCCTATCCCCAGGAAAGTGATCAATCATCACCAAGTCACAGAGTCGTCAAACAAGTATAACGATAGAAACTGCTAATGGGCGTAATAAGAATTACAGCAAGCTGTTATAATGGTAATGCAATGTCACTAATGTACTTTATATATGTGGTAAAAACGTCCAAGAAACTCGTCTGAAGGAAAGCGCGTGGAGATTACTTCACACAAATAATTCTCATTAAATTAGCTATTACGGCGGCGAGAGTGGATTCTATGTAGGGTCTTATATTGGCCGTTCAAAGGGGGTGGTCTCCGGGGTGGCGCGCCTCCATAATCCCCAGCGATACAGTCTAGGCTTATAAATACTGAAACGTTACGAAACACTAGTTATTACGACGTTGATTTTTTTTTAAGTAAAAGCCAACAGGCACGCTTAGGACAGTTATAATACGCAAAGAAAATGTAGTCTGACTTATTTTAACTATTTCATTCATATGCTATTTTAAATTTTAGATTACTAATTAATGATTCAAGTTGAATAACATGATACCAGATGAAACACGAACAAGAAAATAAAGAAGAGATGAAAATGATGCAAAGAAAAACTTGTTGTTAACTAGATTTTGAAACTGCTATATATCTTAAAGCCCATATAAGTTTGGCTTAAAGTTGGGAAATGTTTGTTTTGTCACTCCTTCCGGCTGACTCGTTTCAATTTAGAACTGACGATTTATACAAAACTGGAGTTTTCTTACTTTCACAACAACCTATTTCACTACAAGTTGTCTAGCAAAGTATCCTGGCATTTCTTCTGTAAATTCTAGCAAGAGAATGATCATGTGGTGATCTACTGCGAATTCTGCTTTAAAACAAGTTGCTGCGAGCTAATTGTCACTAAGAATAGCAATCTAAGACCATCAGTAATGTAACCCATGGTGTAAAAAATAAGAAAACCGAAGCAAAACGAGGGCGGTTACTCGTTTTAAATAAAATTCAATCATCCGAAGTGGGGAAATTAACTGAAATACAAAGAATTCTATGTCGCCCTATGCAGATCTATCTACATTATATTGAGTTTTATTCAACTTTTCTTTTATATCTAAAAAAAGAAAACTCAATAAAAGACTTATCTATCAGTCGCCGATCCTTTCATAACCTGTCCCTACACCAATCCATTTTCCTGGTTTTATATTAAAATCAATTTCCACGACGCCTCCGTAAACCTTCGTAAACCTCTTCCTTTTTATATTCTTTGAGTTCATTCACTTGACAACTTTGCAAAAAACAGGTTACAGAATTTCGTTTTACATAGTGAGTTTTTAATAATTCCTTAGATTCAAATTAACTGTCGTCACTTCGATCAGTTACTATGATACCTCTTTATTTTTACGCGCTATCTGAATGTTTTCTCAAATAAGACGTAAAGATAAGATATTTAGTAGTACATTGTCATAGTGAAATTATGCTTGTATTTTTATTCGATAGGTGAATTTCAGAATGAATATTGGGTGCACTTTATTAGTAAAATTTAATAATTTATTTGAATAACATAACATAATTCGGTTGATTGATATTAATTAACAGTTGGTTATTCTACCATTTTATAGTAGCTACATGTAAATTATTTATAGATAAATTAGTAATATTATATAATAAAGTATTAATGTCTTATGGAAACATAAAAACTTATAATTAGTTTTTATGTTTCCATAAGACATTAATATTTCCTTGCTATAATATTTCACCTTAAATAATTTTTAGATATGTAAAAATATAAATATAAAATTTGTTATTAATTATTAATTAACTAATGAACAACATACACAAACAACAACAGAGAATGTACAGACAAAAAGTACAGTCTGTACGTACTTTATGTACGTCACAAGCTAGGTATTGTCTCCATCACTAAAGCAGGTAGTTAATGCTAAAAACTCTACTTGTGAAGAACCACGTCCAGTAGCAGAACATAAATAGATTTTAACCAGCAAACAACCATTGTTATTCAAATTATGGAAAATTCTAGTAATACAGCGGAGTTGTGCAAGACGTCACTTGCACAGATATTTGTGTCCGTAACAGTCACGATAACACGATTCAGAATAAGCGAATGGAATTTAAAGATCCTGCACAATATAAGGCAAAAGTTGAGCGATTGTCGTTTATCGAGAACTCGTCGATCGCTCGATACGAACAAGGGCATGTTGATTAATTAAAAGACGACTATTAAGTTGACAAGTAATCTTCAATGAAGGTTTAGAATTAGAAAGGTAGCTTGTTGAACTACATAATATAAATAATATTGAGCTAAAAATAACCATAATTGATCAATTGTTATTCACTAAACGTAAGCTTGAGACCAATATTGACACAAGCAACATAATTAACCGCGAATTGAACTCAACTAGCGGTTAGCTTGCACTTGTTCGCGTTACAGTGGACATATTAAATCATCGATCGGGGCAAACTATGACAAATTTGTTTCGATGACCATAAAGAATAAACAGAGAAGGCTGATGCCATGTTATTAGATAAATATCTGTAATTGTGTTAATGAAGTGCAAATGACAGTCTATTTAGTAGCAAGATACCTAGCGTAGGATTATTCTATGACATTAATCAATAGCTTAGTAAATATTATATAGGTAAATGGATTCCGTTTACGATTAGAATAATCACCGACTATTATTTATTCGACGTAATGAATATGTAGTGTGATTTCTCAATTTGTTAGTGTCAGAGAAGGTTGAGCTGTCGAACATCCCTTCTAGTAGCTGAACTATGAACTAGGCTGTTTAAATCTAGGCACTGTTAGAGAATGGTAATATGAACGTTCCTGAGCTACTTTGGTTTTCATTGTTTAAAAACTCAATGTATAAAAATATGACGAGGATTTTATATTATGCGGTTTCCTTGTATGCGTAGAATACTTTAAATGTGAGTTTAAGTATCTACATTAAAATGCAAAATGACTTGATTCTTTTGACCGGAACTCTACCTAGCATGCATATCTTCTTTATAAATAAAATTATACGACTAGACCGGAAAATTGTATATTACCGATAAACTAAATTTGGAACAGTTACACGACAGCAATCGCAAAAACTAAAAGTTTGTCCTTTAGGAGTAACTACTATTTTACCTATTAATCTACATTTACGTTGTTCCTGTCCCAAATGTATAAATGTTATGAGGATGTAGCAAATTGAAGTGAACCGTTCATCAGCGTTAACCGTATTACTACTCGGGATGAAAGAAAACAGGTCACTTCAAACAAATGTCACTTTACCACTCATTTGACAAGGCTACGTTAAAGTTAATAAAATTTAAACAGTAACAAATTATGAAACCAAAAACACTTACCGGAAAAGCTTATTTTCGTTTCGACCGGCATTTTGAATTTATAACCTTTTTGGAATGGAAAGCCTTTTTCTTTTAATCGCTCCTGTTCTCAATAATCGTCGTATTGTCTGTCGTATTGTTATTGATATTGTCAGTGTATCTTCGAAATGGCAATACGTGAGCCGGTTCAGTACGCGCGTTACGTTCGCTCGTCGAATGTGCACTGCCGTACCGCTCGGGAGTTCGTACCGTATCGCGTACTCACTCCGCGCCGCACGCCTCTGATAGGAGTTCCGATTCCGAGGAGTAAAGATACTTCTGTTTTTGTTGTACCGGTATTCCCGGCCGCCCTCGCCGCCCCTGCTTAGGCGGAATTTCAGTGGAATGCGAAATTAGCTATGTTACCCGACAATTTGAGCAAAATTGGAATTTTCATCCCCTAACGCTTCACGAAACACGTAAAATCATTTACGTCAAATATTTTTTCGTTTCTGATTGTCGGATTTCTCGTATTTCAGATTAATCGAACGCGTCGAGCGAAATAGCCTATAGGGACTCTCATCTTCAGAAGATATTAAGCTCCAAGCATTGAATTTTCTTCAATCTATTCATTTAGCACGTCATTATTTTGTGTATCGTTTACGATTATCAGTACCTGATTTTGACAAATATAAATTCTGAAATAAACTTGAAATCATTTTGGTCCTTATTTTAAATGTAATATAGTTTTGTTGTTATAACATTATACTTGTTAAAATCCATAAAATATATGACATAGAAAATCCATTCTGAAGTATGGGACTTCAGAATGCTGTTGCGAATGCTGTTCTATACTGTACCAATCAGCACAGGAGCAGCATGGTGAAGTGATGCTCTAGGAATCCTTAGTCATGCGAGATACGTGCATTGAGTCTGTAGTGTAGTATTATGGGATGAAATCAACCATAGAGAATTTAGGGTGTCCATAACCTAAACATTACGAAGCCGCAATTTGTTCGTGCGTAACCCTCTCGAGCACTGACCCACGAGTCTATTTGGATCCACATAAATACTAACGATAAGATAATATTATCAGAGAGCAGATAACAAAATATCTACGCACTTAATGAATCAAGCAAAGCCGCTTATCTGAGACCACGTCTTCATATCTTTATTGGATGTAAAGTATACGGCATATTTGCAACCCATTACTGTAGCCACTGTAGGGCTCCGATGTTCTTTCACAATACGAGCATTAAAGGCCATAGGTTCTACGCTGGCTACATGCAGAATGGCAGAATTCACATGCTTTGAAAATATTACGGATAAATCTCACTAACAAACGTTTGTAAATCTTTATAAGAATTCTCAGAAAGCCCAAGTTCTCCATGTTTTCCTTCGTATCCTTCATGAAAATTATAGTTCCAACTATTCTAAACGTTGCTGATGTCTAAAACTCGACCACGCCCGATTCGAGTTTGCGCGGGATAGTTCCCAATTTGATGTGAAACATCTATAGGCGAGGGGTAAACCTGATTGTTGGCGTGGCGATACAGACCGTGGCGACGCATCGCCACGCTACATTAGTTCATGAAATGCATACAAGTTGGCTCTTATCTAATTAGTTATCATTGCTTTCGCTAGATGGCAGTATACTCACGTCGAATTTACGGTATCATATAAACTATACATCCAGATCATTGATTTATAAGCATAAAATTTAGTCAAAAAGTACTGCTGGAGTCAGAGTTAGAAATACGTGCATAGGATTTGAATTCGGGCCCCCTCGTTCCGGAGACCAATGTTCTAACCGCTAGGCTATCACTGCTCTAACTTTAGTCGAGTAAAACAGAATCCGATACAAACTAAATATGCAAAATTTTTACTATTAGCTTTTATTTTAAATCATATTTAGTGAATTTTACTTTCATATAATAATGTATTTTTGAAAGCAAAAATATTCTCAAATTTTTGTATGCTTGTTAAGATGTAAATTTGTACATTTTGTATAAATTGGTATATTTTACACTACCATATAATTTTTGTAGAAAAGTGCTCCATCTAGCTGGTTTTACTCTCTTGGTAGATTAAAATTTATGCAATTTATATTGCATAATATAATATTTGAAAATTAATTATTAATTTATTTTTAATTTCGATATTTTAAATATTATTTTTATGATTAAAGTGTGCATTTACCTGCATTAAGCACGTGTATATTTTAGATGTTTCATGTATGCCAGCCGTCCCGTGACGGCTCACATTTTGTTATTTTTTTTCATTTCTTGTGAAAATTCAAAACTTTTACTTGCCAAAGTAAACCCACAAAATTATTTTTATTTGCGCTGTATAAGGACAGGGTGGATTTTGTTATAGAACTCTAAAATCATAAATTTACTTAAATCTAACAGTATGCAAAATCAGAATATCAGCATAAAAGTTAGTAGGAAATAGCGTCATCAATTGCATAACAATAAGTTCAAGTTGCTTTTTAAATGCAACGAAATATTCTCATCGTTTCGCTTATTGTACACCCAAATACGCATGAAAATATACAAGTTTGCAACAATATAGCTGACGACTAAGGAATAACTAATGACTTTCGTTTTGTGAAAATGAATTTCAATACATATCTATTTTGTGCTGAACGTTGCTCGTACGATTTCTACCAGGTCAAAGAAAGTGAAGGAGGTCGAGATATCTTAAGACCGACTGAATCACATTGCACTGAGCATTCGTCTTTGTAAGGACCGAGTGGAGTTTGAGCTTATTGTGGTTATCTGTAGAGACAAATTGACTCTCCATAGTAACCGACACGAGCTTTCACCACACTTTGAAGTTAACTAACAAAAGCCAATTTACATTCACAAAATTTTGGACCCAACAGATTGATTCAAGCGATCCAATACATTATGCAACAAAGTAATCTGTAACACAATAAAGTTCATAACTCCTTTCACCGTAATGCTGATTATAACTTTAAATTAAGACTTCAAAGAAACTGTTACGTTTTAATTAGTTGGTACACACGGATGCAAATAAACTTCGTCTTAAAATAAGACATCAAACAGTTTATGCAGGGAATTCTCGCAATGGCTTAAAGCCTTCCCTAAAAGAAAATTTTCCTAAGCCTCGCCTTTATCCCAAGTCTGTTTGCTCAGCAGTTCTTTTGAGCCACGGCTTTAGAAATATCATTTTGCAAGCGAAGATTTTAGGAAAAACATGTAACACAGAGGTGATTTTAGTATAATTAAGATATTAGCATAGTAAACAGTCGATTAACTGCATCGATAGTAAATTAGCACTTTTCTGGCCTGCAGCTTTCGCTAGGTAAAGTTTTTATGTTTAAAGTTAGCATAAAGTAGACATAATATTATACAAAGCCGTAAACATGTTCGATTTAACTCCACTGATCCGTGAGCGTTGACATCATCCTAAATTCCATAACTGTCTTCTATTCGTATGCTTTCTACAATCAGCAGCTTTATTCAAAACGATATGAATGACACACGAGCTTGTTCATTACATTAGGTAACGAATACAATACTTGATTCACTGTGTGTGGAGAGCTAGATGATCGTTATTGAATTATTGGAATTATTGGTATAACTCTGGAGCAATGACCGATAAATTGGAATCCAAACAATCTTTGAGTCACGGCTCGAGTTTACAGCGGAAGGCACGTAGCCGGTCGTGGCCAGACCGAGGGGCTCAAATATCTCAAAGCACCAATTAGGCAACATAATAAAAAAATGGCAACTAATTGCATCAAGAAAACTTTATTAGCATGTTCTCATGTTTCGCTCTTTCCCTGGAACCTAATTAGTCATTGTTACAAAATCTGATTACGGTCATTGGGCCAATGGGCTCGTTCTGATCAGTCTGTTCTGCCTCTTGGAATGATAACATTGATAACCATAAAATACAAACCTAACATAATGTCTATGTACGAACCAGCAATCAAGTTTATTGAGGGCAGCAGTAGGTAACTAGGTAATTTCGCTACTTAGGTAACAATCTTCGAAAATAACTCAATATAATTGCGCAATCATAAAACTGACTTCAACTTAAAATTTGTTGTGAATTTTGCGCTCTACTTGTCAACTTGACAATAAGTATTAAAGCTCAAGAATCTCACTAACGAGCATGAAATTATAAGTTGATCAAAGATCTAATTTCCTTTGCATCTGCTCTGACATTAGTGAAGGCGATAATAACTTAAAAACAACACAGACTTCTTACTTCTTTCAACATCGTCATATTACTCGTATGTATATCAGATCTTATAAGATTTTTTTCAACTGGTACCATGCTGAACATGGATAATTATAGGTCTTTATTCACATACTTCTGAAAGATGATCAAGTAGCAACATTGTTACGATGTGAAGCACTTTTGTTTATGAACGAGTTAAAAGGAAAATACCTTTTCCTATCTTTAAAACAGAACTGCTCCTTTTTGTAACCGGGAAAATAATTTTCCTTGGCAACGTAAGAAAATATGAATCCCATCGTCATCGCGTTAATTTGATTTATCTACGTGCTTATAAGAAATAACGAAAACTATTAAAGTTCTTATTACCAAGTAAAAAATAAAATAATTCCATTGAATTGAGTTGCATCACAGTTACCAACCTAACAATCAAATTGAAGACGATTTTTTTATCACCGCCCGAGCCAGGTAGTTAAGTGGTGGGCACAAATATAGCCTTATGTTATAAAATCGGTGCAATTTCCTCTCGACAAATATAGAAAACCTGTTATAATGTGTGACAGTATGTGGTCGGAATTCTCCTTTGCGAATGATTTGGTGTAGAATTTTTACTTGCCTTTTACGCTGTGCATAATTTGGAAATCGAATGATATTAAATGTATTTAATTACATAAAACTGTAACTAAAGGGAAAAATTGCATTATTCTGATTTTTTTACATAAAATAATGCTTGACAACAATCCCACCTGATGGTAAGTGGCAAAAAAGTCCAAAATGGTTAATGTATTAACTTAGTAAAATCTTATTTACTACTTTCATCTACTATTCATAATAATATTATATACCGATTTACGGAATTATTTTAAAAATATATTTCGTTAATAACTTAAGCTAGCATACTGGCAGACTGACACTACTGGCAGTCAGTAAAAAGTATTTCTCTTTGGTGAAATTGGACTACTAGACAGTCTTGCGTAAATTTGGCGAATTCAGGTCATTCCTGCCGTCCGGGCGTCCGGACGTCTGGCTTTCAAACCTCATAGCCTTCCCTGTTTTTTGTATAAACTAATATTATATACAGGGAATGGTTTGATTTTTTGATTATTTGTAATGGATAAACTCAAAAACAACTGAAACGATTTAAAAAATTCTTTCACCAATAGGATGCTTTATTACTTTGAGTTAAAATAAGGGCTCTATACGAAAACCGAAGCAAAGCGATTGCGGTTACTAGTAGTAAAATGAGTGTCGCACAAATTACATAAATGTAATGTAAACATAGAAGAGTATTACTGCGAGTGAGTACTGACGCGTCCGGCGGATAAATCGAAAGGGAAGTCTGCACCGCGCTGTTATCGTGCCTCCCCAGTCTTTCTGCAACCCCTATAGTCTACACTGTTCCTGTACATATGAATGGATTTCAAATATAAAAAATACAAAGCACACAACTTACGATGTTGTGACTATTGATTTTAGTCCAGCTGTAGACATAACATCATAGATTATGAGTGTCTGTCGTGTATTAGTGTAATATGAAGTAGGCTTTATACTCATTTACTGGTGTACCTACTCCACTACAGCTTACTTGAATACGTTTCTACAGTGTGGATTGTTAAAGGGATTAGTGTTTAGCAAAAGTGTCGAAAATACTCATACTGTCTGCAGGCCCCAACATAATGATGAACAAAACCGTTGGCCTTACCTGGCCTCTGAAACATAATGCTCAGGAAAATGTTGCCACAAGCGGCACAGAATAGCACAAAAACTACCGCGAAATACCTTAACTGCCTAATGATTTGCCTAAACTGTTTAACTCAAATGATCACTTAAGATCAATCGGAAGTCGTAACTCGTCAAGCTATAAAGATCAACGAATTCAGTACACGTAAATAAATGCGCTAATAAAGTAGGTTTATTGTTTTTGGAAGTTCCCGAGTTACGACGCCAATTTTATTGTCCCGTGACACGTCATAATTCAACATTTGACAAGCACAGGTTGAAATTAAGGTATCAGATTACCGTGAGATTGGGTCTGTTTCGGTGTTTGTTTTGACTGTTGTGCATCGGCGTGTGACTGCCGATATTGCTTAACCAAAGTCACGTACGTACATCGAACACTCGGTGTTTGCCCACTGGTGATTGGCAAACAAGACTGTGAGTACTTCTACAATTTCTACATGATACTTTGAAAACAATACTCAAGGTACATATTGGACCATACGCAAAACAAACGCTTCTTTTAGTTTTATTATTGGATTTAATAAATTTTATACTCGGGCGTACAACTAATTTAACTAAGAGGGTGACGAATGACGATAGTTTGTAGATATGATTTTATGCCAAAACTATTAGCAGACGTATGACGGTAATAATGTTAAGAAACATGTAAATGTAATGAAATTACTAGCTAAAGCGAGATCATTTACGATAGCAAATTTTAGACAGGATACAGAAGATAGAAACGATACTGAGGTAATAAAGTCAAGCGAGTATAGCATTCATTCACGATATCAAATCGTAGTCATGATACTCATGATACAGAAGATAGTAAAACATTAGTCAAATAAATCAATGCTCGAACGAAACGAAGCAATATGAACATTAGCGACAGTATACATAGGATACGTCTTGAAAGTAAATAGAAATAGATATGTACAACTAAGTACATTTCCCCGCATGCGCAGACGGTGGGCGGCAGTCCGGAACACTTTCCACAAATGATTTCAACACACTACTCGAGTTGCAGGAATATCGGATCACCCGACGAAATCCGGTGTCCGGTGAAAGAGCAGGATGTTACTTACATGTTACATGTAGTTAGCGGACAATAACCACGGGGGGGAAGGGCACCTTGCGCACGCAATAGAAAGGCACCTTGAGGACCGAGCTAAATAACTTGGATAGTAAAGCGTTAGCAATTACTCGTTTGTGCACACATTACGAGTATCACTCGCTTGTGCAGTTAGACTTAAGTTGCTCAAGTTTGTAACTTTTTATCCTTTGTCCGAAATATTAGAGGGAAATAACTTTGATTGATTTTACAGTTAAAAAAACTGAGCGAATGACCGCTTCCGGCTTAATCTGGAGCTTGTCCGTGCCTTACAAGACACCACTTTCATCGTAAGGAAGTCCCGGTGTAATCTCTTTGAACTTTATCAAAGTGTGGGGATATTCTGTAAACTTTCGACATTAAATGGGCCTGCGAACTTCCACTTATCCCCGAGAAACAGTGTGGTGGATGCTCCTGGCTTCAATTGCTCCATTCGATTGACAGATTCGAGGCTGTATTGGGTTGAAGCCAACATTAATAAAGTAAAACATAAATTTTTGCAAGGAGATCGAGGAAACAATTTGTCAAAACGCATAGATATTTTTGACTTGCTATCGAGCGCGACATATCTCTAAATTTACTGCGCCAAAGGCACTGTACAGCTGTAGGATTAAATATTAAGACTGCAATTCAATCGCGGTGGACATATTATACATCTAAATATGTGAATGATATCACTAGCCAAGCATTAATAATGTAGCAACCTTGAATCAAACTGACATCGGAACAGTTTTCTTGGCGTTTCAAGTTATTCATGGTGTCACTGTTTTTAAAACGCAAAATAAACTACAAAGCCTTGACGTGAAATCATTTGTTTAAGTTTCTTATATTATTGAGGGTAAAGGAAAAACCACAAAGTGGTCTATTGTGACGCAAGTCTGTTTTGTTGTTAGAGCTGTTTGAATATCGTCTTCTATCTATCGCATGGAAGCCTGAATAAACTGTGACTCCATCACAATTGTTTCAGTTATTCATATTTAGAATTAATTAGTACTTGCTTTGGTGAATGAAAGAGTGGGATTTGGGTAGTAAATACCTCAAACCTCCAAGTCCAAGCCAATCCACCCTGCATGTTATTACAACCCACTGAACAACAGTCTTGTTTGGCGATACTGACAAATTAACATCTTCCTTTTAAAGTAAACCGAGATTTTCTATAATGACTATGATTATTTTTAAGGTGTTTCAAAACAGTGTTAGTGTCAGTTAAAAAGCGATTGCATCACTTTCTTCTTTTCTTAGATAGTGTCATTGATGAAGTTTCTTAGATAGTGTCAGTGATATTGATGAAGTGGTGATCACTTACTATCATGTTCATCTGCTCATTTGTCAGCTCCAGCTATTACCATAAATATACAACCAGTAAAATAGACGCCCTTTACCATTATCAACTGAATATTCAGTAGTTGTAGATATTTCGAGAGGTTTAGAGATTTGCTCCACCCTCCTCGTTTCCCGCATAATCAATTTGTCGCATACGAGTCCGCTGATGGTGCAAACAAGCTAAATTTTATTTTATTTCGTTAGATGAAAGGTTCGTTTTAGCAAATGCATGAGGCAGATCGTTCGGTGTACTCCTGTATGGTAAGAGAGAATCAACCATCTGCCAAATTCACATCTCTATATGTAACGTACCTTTTAAGTGTAGCATCCCGTTCGAGTAGATACTATTTAAATATTTTACGTATAACGTACCTAATGTACAGTTCTTCCTTTCTCTGAATGTGTACGGACTACAGGTTTCTTTCAGTTTTAACTTTAAAGTTTTTAAAATATTTTCAATTCGACTATCTTGTCCATTATAATATTGCATCAACGGTTAAAGGTTAGTACCTTACAAAAAGTCATTGAACGAAGATGCACTTTCAACTTCACATGACACAAGATCAATTAAGTATTCCCAAGGCTTTAAGGCTATTTAACGTAATCAAATATTTTCTCACCATGTTGCCGCTTACTATTTTACTACCAAGTTGACACTGTCGGTAAGTAAATGTTTGCGTGTTTACTAATAAAACAATAAATACGGCTAGTATTTGCCTGCGATCGTAAATATCATGCCCGCACGTCGATACGCGATTGTTGAACGCACTCAATACCAAGGTTGACTGGTTGCAATTAAATATTAGGCAGGTAACTCATTTAAATTGCATTGTAATTACTCTGTTTTGTATATTTTTCTTTACTGTTTTTAATGTTATTTAACATATCTTGTATTGTTGTTAAATTATGTCTTGTCTCTAATTGCTATAGATACTTTTACATGTCTTTATTATTATCAAAAACTTTTCGCGTATTTATTTAAATATTTGCCTGTGGACAATAATATTGAAATATCTATTTAGAAAAAGCTTTGGAAAACTTTTGTTGTAGGTACCTACATTTTTTTTTTATTTTATCCTGAAAGTCACCAACAGATCACATTACTTTAGATATATTACGTCACACTACTTTATAATATTATGTTTGATACTGTGCTTGTATACTTTGCGTAAAATATCCTCATTGTTATTGCAAGATGAGACATTCGCTTCACTGACTAGAATGTATTGCAGCAATCTACTTACTAGTTTATTCATATGACCTATAAATGTCATGGATTCAATGCAACGATGCGTCTATCTTAAAGGCTATGCTATTCTACAAAATCGTACATTCCTGTTACCTATATGGTTTCTAAGTCTATTTATTTTTGCAAGTAATATAAAAGTTGCATTAGAACCTAATAAATCTCTGTCAAATAATTTGTTTTACCTTTGCTAATTAAGGCTCATGCCGGTGGTTAAACTTATGACTTAATAAACTGTCATATTAAAGCAAAGACTGAGTTTGGACCTATTTAGTCTATAACAATCTTTTAATTTAACATGAAAAAAAAAATTGTACGGATATCCTTTATAGACTCTGAAACCATCCAACTTATATGCCTCAAAATGGTTTCATTTGAGAGACAATAATCCGAAAGGTGGTTTAAGACCACTGAAACATGCATTAGGCACATTCGGTTCATTGTTAAAGTCGATTTTCCACTTTTCCCATACAAATATTTGATGATATAATATTAAGTAAAGATGGCGCATCAACGTCAACTCAAAATTATTGATCTGTCATTCTCATCACATTTTTTTAGCGTAGTGGAACACGGGTATCCACTAGTGCTCTATATATAAAAAATATAATTAGATAATTAATTCATTCTTGCTAAAAGATTTATTTGCCAATAGATGGTTATGTTAAAGGCTGCAAAATTAGATAATTTCCGTCATTGCAGTCCATCCCGAACAATAATAAAGGTAGAAACTTCAATCCAATTTGGAGGAGGAGCCTTTGAAGATGATTAAGATTAAAATTATTAAACAATAAATATAGATTAAAATTATAAATTAAATAGAAATTTAATAGATAGAAAATCAATCAATTTGTCAAATAATCCAATCGTATAAATCTTGTCGTTACTAACATAAATACAATCGGACAGGTTGTCTTGGCCATTCTAATAACAATTGTTCTGTAGCACACAATGTAACTAATGATTATCATTTGAAGTCATGGATATCTACTTTCCAGGATTTGTTTGCTGGCGTGGTGGCTAGTTGGCCGGCCACAGATCGCGTGCGGACTGCAGGCTGCAAACTCATAGGCCAAGGTTAGACGAGTGCGGAGTCGGAGTGAACGATCGCTATTCGCTAGATTTATTGTCGTTTGTGGTTCGTTTGTTCTAAATACAATTACTTATGCAACCTTTATTCTTGCGGAGTTTAACACAAGAATGGTCTTTATTCTTGCATTTAACTTAAATCTATAGCGAGTATTTGGGATATTACATGGGCTTCGTGACACAAATCGCCAAGTATGATAGATGATAGAGACATTAAGAGACCTATAAAACTTTGTTGATTGATTGATATATTTTACTAGCCTAGTTGCAATTTGGTTACAAGCTTTCCACTACTCCAAATGACGAGCAGCTATTTATAATATCTATTAGTATCTCCATAAGATTCCTTATCAATAGTTTAGGAATTTCAAAGTGTTAAATTGTAAATATTCATTAATACGAATAAATACTGTACATTAATCTTAAACTAATAAAGCAATAAATACTAGGGCTGTCTGGAAACCTAGAGCAGGTGTTTATCAGGTAAGATAATCAATACTGTGAATGGTACAGCCGTTAAACGGCAGCCATTATCTGTATTGCTGACTGATTCCTATCTGGCGCTCTTTGAATAATTCCATATTTATATCATGTTTTAGAGAACCAACAGTTTTATCATTTCAGTATTATATTTAAGCTGACCGTCTAATATCTATAGTTATAAGACGTGAATAAAAATGAAAGTGAAAAAATACCTTTGCTTCAAAGGCCTTGATATTTACCTTCCTACCTTTCTAGGCTGTTTTAATTTGACTTTCAAGTACAAAATAAAGAAATCGAACACACATTCAACAACACATAAAAATATGTGTGCTACGCCTGTAGATTGTTTGTTATAAGGAGAAATGCTATGGTATTGTATTTTAAACTGAAAAAAATATAATGGCGTTTTATACAATAGTCGTTGTTCTAAAAAATCATTTATTACAACTCCGCGTTAAAATTCTGTTTAAGGTGTTACGTAGAGACTTAAGCAAAAGACGTTTATTGGGCAAATAAACGTCAGCCCTATGGAAATCGAAGCTTGCATTCTTCGTCAGACAAGCAAAGCTAGAGAGTCGATTAATTATAGAGAATTAGAACTACGCATAGAGCGACAAGCCACTTATAGTCACCGCGAACTAAGAAGCCCAATTTGTCGTTTGCCATCACAGTGACATTAGAGATGTACGAAAAAATCGGTTCACGAAAGAAACCAATTTTAACAACAAATCGATTCAAAATTATAAGACCTTCTCATCGATTCGATAATTAAATTTTAAACTAAAAATCGTAATATTTAGGTACCTAGTTACCTACCTACTACCTCGATTGAGCTATCTCGTAACGCGTATTATCAATATGTACTTATTTACGACTTCAATAAAATATTCTTTTATCCATTCGCCCATGAACATCAACAACACCAAAAGCATCACTGGTGCGTTGCCGGCCAAGAAAGAGAGAAGAAAAAGAAAGAAAGATAGATCATGATAGAATGAAAGTCCCGCTCAGTTTCATAATAATATTTTGACATAATATTATATTATGAGCGTCAGGAAAAAACTACAGTGAATAAATTCTTGCTTATTTCGTAAGACACATTCATGTATACATAATTATTATTTTGTTGAAAAAAATATATTTACCGCAACCTTAAATACATAATTACATATAACATAGTATCTGCAGTTACTGTCCATGGATGGCGAAGTGCCCATACATAATGAAAAATGTCCATTTCGTCGTGGTATTATTGGGTACCTTATTTTAAATTCAAATGCAAACAAATCATTTTTAACAATGTAATTAAATTAATCAATTTTCATTTTTAAATTTCGATTATAGTAATGTATCGGTTATGATTGGTTTTATAAACGGTTTCAAGCCGTCACATCACCCTACGTCAGATTAGATTTAGGCTTCTTCATATAAGATTGTTTCGACGTCGTATATTTTTATTAAATTTTGCATAAATTATGATGTGATGGGATTTTTACTAGATTTTAACGTTTAATATGATTTATAGTCAACGCCAATGAAAATGAGTAGGGATTTTTAACAAATTGTGGCAAAATCTTTTGTCCGTAAGTATTCAACTATTCATGTCAAGTAAATAAATATTCCATTTCACTCTAAGACACCCATACAAGGTTAGTTCATATTAATAAATAGCAGCTATCATTATGGGCATCTTAGATAATTTTGACTATACATTGTAACACAATGAGAACAATGACCAAAGCGCCACATTATAGATACATCGAGTAACAAATAGATAGTATCAAATAACCGTTAAGTGCATTATGCACAGAGTATATTATATATATATGTATATCCATCCATCCATCAGCCTTTGTAGGTCCACTGCTGGACATAGGCCTCCCCTAACTTTCGCCACTCTGTCCGGTCCTGAGCCTTTTGAATCCAGCGGATGCCCGCTGTCTTTTTCAGGTCGTCAGTCCACCTGGTCGGGGGGCGTCCTATGTTCCTTTTTCCGAGACGTGGGCGCCATTCGAGGACCTTTCTTCCCCAACGGTTATCGGTCCTTCGAACTATGTGGCCAGCCCATTGCCACTTCAGCTTGCTAATTCTTAATTATATATACAGTATATACAGTGGAGGAATAGGAGGAGGAAATTGTTAATTGCTACGTACGTGCGGACTTATGAAGATATTCAGGTAGAATATAACCTAATAACTTTTTTTTATGTAAATAGCTACTAAACGATCAGACGAGCCATTTAGTTGTAAGTGGATCTTTCGCCCATGGGCGTCAGTACCTGACACCAAAGGCATTACCGACGCGTTGCCGGTCAAAAATACATACACAGGTATCGTCTTAAGAAACTGAGTGGTATAGGGTCTAGTGACCTGTAAGAGGGACTGTGTTTAACCTCTTCCGATTTTCGGCTGGGTGCATCACGAGCAGAAGATTATGGCTTGGAGCTGAGACTCAAGTTGGATGGAGCCTCTATTTAACTAAAACCCCCAACCAAGTAAAACTTGTATATTTTCGGTAAAGAATTTAGCGTGAAACCATTAAATTACGTTTTAAATATTTACAACAAAACTACCTAACATGAAATGAGTTTTAGTGGAAATAAAATAACAAAACCATTTAGGAATTCAAGGATTACGTACGATAAAACATTTAATTAAAATAATCGCGGTAGTAAAATAACTAAAGTAAACAACATAGTTAAGGGCGTACGATATAATCTAGGATCTCGTTGGAACGTGCCTGCGCTGCGGAATATCTCTGTGTATTCACTATTCATATCGTATGTGGTAGGGAATGACGCCTACAGCCCTACACGTCTTTCTTCATTAGCCACCATTGTAAAACCGTACGTGATGAGCCGACGAGATTGTAAACAACTGTTTAAGTTGCGTTTTCGTAGCGGTACTCTCGTATAAACTATTCTGTGCATAAGTGCACAGACTTTATGATATAATAAGGGACTATTAATGAGATTTACTTCTAAGATCTATATTATGTAAAAAGTTGAAAATAACCTGTTATAATTGTAAATAAGTGCTGAAAGCTTTACTCCGTTAAGTTGGCCAATTGTAATTATTTCAATTACACCTACAACTTCGAAAAATCAGCCTTGGAATATTCGAACCCAGGTCACCCAAGCATGCGACCCGTCGTTCAAACTACTAAAGCTAATGAAACTAGCAAAGGCTTAGCTTAAGTGGGTATTAAAGACAATAATTAATTTCAGATAAACCGAAGCAAAATTTTCTTTATCTATCGAATAATGAGCTGTTGAGTGTCAAGTCAACTAGTAGTTATTTAGCGTGATGTCAAGTGTAATTATCTGTTACCAGATACGAGGGGGCAGAGCTCATTAAAATACAATTTAATGATTGTCAAACTTCGTTAGCGTTGTCAGTTGGAACGTTTCAATTTGATCATTCAAATGAGTAAACTGCAATTTGCAAGCCGTCCGAAAAAGATAAATGTAGAGTTGTTGCTCTACATTGTAAGTTATTCTAAATTGTATTTGATAGTAATGTTTCCTGATTTATTTCAGATAATTTGATCGTTACAAGTTATTTATTATAACAACAGTGATCCTACCTTAGTGCGTACCGACCGAGGGGTCTCGGGTTCGATTCTCATACATATAAAAGTTAGTTCTCGAGACTTGGCTCATCCTAATGATGTCTCATCTATACTATAATAAAACTCAAAGGGCAAATTTTCTGTACACTGAATATTTAAAAAAAAATTCGATTAGGGGACAATTCAATAACGTGTTAGAGCACAAAAATATTTTTTTAGAATTATTGTCTGTCTGTTTGTCAGTCCGCATATGAAAACTCTTGAACGGATTTCGATGAAAATTGGTAAAGTTGTTACTAATACTCCGGGTTATATTTTAGGATACTTTTTATCCCGAAAAATTAATAGGTTTTCCCGGGAAACGGGATGAAAGATTGTATGGAATATTTTTAAAACATCAATCGATTTGCTTCAAATTTGCAACAAATGTTCCTTGCTTAAATTGATGGAACATATATTTTTCAGTTTTTCAAAATTTTGCTAAAAAAAGAAAATATATATATAAATTAATGTGATTATTGCTTATTTTTCAAAACCCGCTCCTGGACAAATAATTTGTGATTGTATCGTGGGTATATAAATTACTAAATATAAGTATTCACCGTTTCTTAAATTCACCGTTTTTTAAATTTTCTTCTACAAGAGGTACAAATAAGGTAAAACATAATTTCCGTATGCGAAGCTGCGGGCAACAGCTAGTTTATGTAAATAAAATAATTTCCGTGCTAAAGTGTCAGTGTGTAATTTTTCGTTTGATCGTCAGTAATCTCGTAAAATCGTCTATCCGTAAGTCTTTCATTCATTTATTATTTCTTTTCTTCAATTTGCAAATGTCTAGAAAATTCAAATCCCTATCTTAATGTGTATGGCCATAGTAGTCTCTTATGTTCCCAGTGTGACCGAGATTTCGAAACCAAATTTGGTTTTGCTAGTCATAAAGGAGCCCACACTAGAAAGTGTTAACCGGTCACTGTCGGGGCGTACAGTAAAAAGGATAACAATAAAATAAAGTGTTTTTTTTATTACTATCATGAAATGTAAGGCGATCATGGACATTAAACAAGCTGGTTTGAACCTTGGACCGTTATGAATATAAAAAAGGTCAAGACACACCTTTAAACAAGGATTCTAGTTTGCAGTAGCTTTGAGAGCCAATACACTTTTATGACATCAGCCTAACAAATGACGAAGACCCAAAATAAAGAACTCTGAATAGTGAATATCTCTGAACGTGAGTCCCTTCGATATTGTCACGGTGCAAATAATATTAAACTGTACCGTGACATTGTTGTTGCTACTTGAAGTACTAACAATATAATATAATTATACCTAGTTAAAGATCGTCTTTTCATAATTCATCATTCAAGACCATGGAGTATGCACACAGAGTATATAGGACCATGCAATGCACTATGCACATGCTTCCTCTACTTCGAGAACACCGCACCCAGTAATAAAACAACATAAGGCATTGCAACATTGTGCATGAGTAGGCGCAGTAGGTGTGTTTTAATTACTACTGATTAGATGCAATGGCTGGGAAAATTTATCGCCCACTCTGGAGGCGCGGGTTCGAAACCGGCTCTGGTTTTTGGAGGTTATATGTTTTCATTAGTAAATTAGTCGTCTTATACAGTGTTTTTCTTTGTTAGGATGAGGAAATACGAAAGTTGTCTATTACTATTGATTGATCACTACTATTATCGTTTGTTATTTTATTTGAAATTACCAAGACATGTGAGGTCGTATTGGTACATTTGCATATTTAATAGAACAGTAATAGGTTAAAAGTGATCGAAGTTAAAAAAGAAAACCGTTACTTAAGATCCACTTTTCTATTAATCATCCGCCTATAGGGAAAAATACTTGACACTAAATTCATATGCCTTCGTTAAAATCATGCATAATATTTTGCATGAATAAGAAGCGTAACTGCTATCGACTGCACAACGCACTTATCATATCGTGCAGTAGTCGCAGTTTACAGTTATAGGGTGCCGTGGCAAGCAATGGAACATAAAACAGTTTGTAAACAACTGTTTGTTTTGCATGGTTACTTTAACATTAACCCGTTACTGTCCCTAATTCTTGATTTATTTTTTTGGCACGCTTGCATCACTTCGCACACCTTTAAAACAATTAGCATTGTAGAAAATTCTCAGATACGGGTCTCCACATTATGATTTTTTTATTTATTATTTATTAGAATTACGTTAGTAATTAAAATAAATTGGCGACGCCGCGCCGCAGCACTTAACAACGATTGCAATCTGCGAAGCAAAGGTTTCCGAGTGTCCCGACTCCCGAGTTCAATTTGGCTGTCTTTGTGTATGGTTTGGTTTTAGCTGATAGATTGAGGTACAAAGGTGGCCGCGTGACATGATTAAATTAGATCAGTGTACATGTAAGCATGACTAGACGCAAGTATTAGTTCGGCTTCGTTCACAATCATCAAATGAATTAGTGAGGCGCATGGACGTGCCGTGCTCGCCTGCAGTGAAAGTAAATTATCTTCGGACAATGGAAGACCTCCGACACACGAACGCTTTTATTTTCGGCTCACGACTTCGACGAGCCGAAGAAAAAATAAATAGAATCCACATGATAATCAATTGGAATGCCTACATTGAATTGCAAATGGGCTACCTTGAAAGCGTTGTCTAGGGATTAGACCCCATTGCGAAACTGACCCGCATCTTTGCACGATTATCTGGGGCCAAGCTCGTGACGATGCGATGTGCCCATTACCCGCCAAACGTAAATACAAATTGAATGCTGCATGAGAATATTATTGTGGAACGTATAATTACAATTATTTATAATTAAGGAATCATCAATTAGATATTACTGAATAACAATTGTTATCATTTATATTACACCTACTCAGGACTCATTGACGACACCGAGAACTACTATTTTCCTCATGTTTTCATTCACAGAAGCAAATTATAATAAGTAACTACCTATTTATCGTACTATGCTATAACAATAACAATGTGTTTTCATTGTTAGATAGCAGTTTGGTTGGTTGGCAATTAACACTCGCTACTAATCCACATTGGAGCAGCGTGGTGTAGTATGCTCTAGGCCTCTACATATAATTATTATATGTTGACCTTACCAGCAGCAGGCTTCTGAAGGGTAAAACTGGTTGAAGCCATAAAATAAAAAACTTACTACCTCCATTGCAATTGCAACCCAGAACCTCATTCAGTGACATATTTTCTCGTCATCAATTACTGACATTAATATGCACGAGTTAATCCACATTATGTAATTTCTAATTGCTGCAATAAAGTCGTTAAGCAAGTCCATGCATGTCCATGGGCGGCGGTGATCACTTACCATCAGGTGACCCGCCTGTTCGTTTGACTGCTAAGCCGTAAAAAAAGCACAATTATAATTATTAAAGAACGATAATTACATCGGTAGTTTATTTTACTTAACTGAAACAATTAATAACAATAAAATGTAATAAATAACGCCTTCCCTATAGCAATAACAATAAAATATGAGCTAACGGTATCAATAGTTCTACGACTTACGAAGGTCGTATTAAACCGGTACACCGTGCCGGTACTGTCATAACAGGATACCACTTTTTGCCACCGCCGTAATACACGCTTGCCAAATTATAGTGACGTCATTACGAAAGGAAAGTCAAGTGTTAGCCGAGAATACAAAACGTCGTAAAATAATGAGAATGTTGCAAAACGACGCAACGTTAAAATAGGCAAGCGACATTATCTCACGCGGGTTTTTCGTCAAATTATTCGTCTTCGAATAGCTATAAGTAAATCATTGTTTTTGTTTATTTATACGGGTTCCGCAAATTGGATGAAAAGTTTAAATTTTGAATTACTTATAGAAAGCCTGTGACCAAACTACGTAATAGTATAGCTGTATAAAGCAACGGACATTCCTTTATAGACCTAAAAAAATCAAATAATACTTTTGAACAAACGGAAGGGCTCTGGTACATGCACTATTATAACAAAATGCCATAGTCCTATAAGATAAAATAAATATGGGATTAATCTGGAACTAAATGCTTTCAAGTAAAAAATAGTAATAGATTTTTTTGCCGTATTGGGGCGGCTTAGAATACTAACCCCAATCCCACGCCGGATGGGTGTCGTAAAAGGCGCCTGAATCCGGCCTGCTGGTGGTAGGACCCCTAGAGGGTTTATTATTGGTAATATTGATTTTAATTGTTAATTATTAATTTATTATTCGTTATTTAATTGTTAATTTTTGTAATTACGATGATGTCTTATTCCATGCTGTCGTTGCCTATAAATATTCCGACACTTACCTTGAACTTTTATGTATTGTAAACTTAAAATATTATTGTGTATGAAATGTTGGTGACCTATATAAATAAATAAATAAATAAATTAATTAATTAATACCATTATTACTATTATTATTTCTCCATGGCTTCGCCTGGATAGCTACCACCCTTGAGCATGAGTCAGCCGCCAAACGACTCGTCGTGTTTCGGGGCTTGGGGGTTTGGGTTTGGGGGCTTGAGAGCCAGTTCTTTCTTTCTTTTCCTTCTTTCTTTCTTGGGCGGCAACGCATCGGTGATGCCTTTGGTGTTGCTGATATCCATGGGCGACGATAGTTACTACCATCAGGTGGATCGTCAGCTCGTTTGCCGGCTATTTCCATAAAAAAAAACTTATTCAGTTGATAAATGATGGATGTTCTGAGATAACTTTATCTACACAAAGAAATTCGAACCTCTTTTTCTGAAGTCTGTTAAATATGCACGCGACGAAAATACTAAAGTGGGGAATTCACTAGACAGACATCCCCACGGGCAAGTCTGCAGACAAGCCCGCCGGGCCTCGCTACTATAGGACTGTGCAATGTTTGCTAGTGTAGGGCCGTTGCAGTCAGTCTGGCAGACTTGTCTGTTGCTTGTCCGCGCGATCTCATTTTGTCTGCGGGGGCACAGACATGTCTGTATGTGAGTGGTCACCGCGGGCTGTCTGTTCACAGACCCAAGAGCGACAGCAACTAGGACAGACGTCCCTATCTGATTTTATTTATCGAACTGTGGAGTACATGCGTATAAAATGAGTTTTAATGAAAATGAAACAATCTGGACAGAATTCCTAGCGGAATATAGAACATATCCATGTTTATGTAAAATAAAAAGCAAAGAATTAATGAACTCCGAATTACGAAATGCTGCCTACCAAAATTTAATAAATAGATGTAAAGAAATATACCTCGATGCTAATTTAGCTTAAAAAAATAAAAAACAAAAAACGTTGCTGCGTAAAAAAAACTAAAAAGAGAAAAATAAGCCCAGTAGTTTAGAATGTTGTTAAAAGTCGGAACCCATTTTTCAACTAATCAAATCTTGTTTGTTTTTTCCAGCAACCCTGTAAAATTTAAATGGGGCCCGACTGTAAATCCTTCTATGGTTTACTTGTTCAGTATTACTTTTAACAACATTCTAAACTAGCTTTTTTATTTTACCCTTTTTAGTTAGGATTCATTGAATTCTTTATTAGACGAAGAAAATCGCAATGTTTTTATTTCATTAAGGGAGTTAATAAATTAGCGTGAATGGTTGTTTAAACAACTTTAAGTCGTTATAATATATTATAATAGTCAAACAGTACATATTAATGCAGCACCAGCAATTGTAGCGATTTTCCTTCGTTGCGTTGTCATTATATTGTGTACGCACAACACAACTAATCGTTACGCCGCTCCAACATAAACTGATAAGTCTGTGTAGTGTATTGTGGCGACAGACATGCCCGGCCCGACTGCCCGCGGGCAAGTCCGCGTAGTGTATTCCCCGTTTAAGTCTAAAACAAAAATTGGGCAAGTGCTTGTCAGGCCACGCGCATGTAGTTCCGAAGTAGTAAGTTTATCGACTATTATTAATTAACTACTTATGATAACATAGCTGTGATGGTTTTCCTTGTAAATTCATCATATAAACTATTTTTGAGAATTTTTTCACTTGTCCAACTCCAACCGTTTAGCCGACAGGGGGTTGAAAAGGTCTTTCAAAAATATTATGTGTCTTCTAAGTAGGGCTTGTAATATCGGAAGGTTTTCAATTCCGATATTGATTTTCGATATTTGATGGTAATATCGGAATTCCGATATCAATATCGGAATTATACAATTTATTTTTAAACATTTAAATTTAATTTTATATTGTAAAGTAGGACTTATTGGATAGTAAAAAGGTTTTTAATCAATAGGATAATGAAATAATAAGGTCTTTAATACTATTTTATTCCCGTTCGTTGCAAATATCACCTAAATCTATTCAATTCGGTTTGGTTTTCGAGTTAAAAATTCATTACCTTAATTTTTTTAAGATTTTTGAATCGCAAAATAGTTTTTACTGATAGATGAAATTCAGCTGCACCAAATGAACTGAAGCTGTACGGCAGAAGCTATCCTTTGTACAAGGATAAAAGCTGATGTGACTTGAAATATCGCAACACATTTGCTAGGACGCCTAGTTTCCTGGCACCTGGATACATTCTGAAAAGTAGGGCCAAAATAAATGCTTCTGTTTTTGTGGCATTGAATCTCACAAGATTGGCGTCGCCCTATTCGGTAACTTATGGCAGTGATTCACTCTTTCAACCCGGGCCTCTCTTCAGACTGTATTTTGGTCGTTACTGGTCGGAAGCTTGCAAGGTATCGCTCGACCAGATCGTTGATATGCAGCAGGAATAGAGTTCTGGAGACAAAAGATCCCTGAGGAAGTCAGGCATTGTTTGTAATATGTGATGTAAGGTTGCTTGGGACGAATAATCTTTGATAATGACTCTGAATGAACGTTCAATCAGAAAGTTTTTAACCCAGCTTCTTAAGGTCCTCGCCCCAAATACGAGTGGGTGAGATACGCTAGAATGCGGTAGAGTGGCATACCACTATGCGTTAGGCTATAGCGCTAGGGTCACTAAGGAGATCATTGTGTTCTAGGTATGCAACGAGGCGCATGTTCAATAATAATCTTCCTGAGTATGTAGGTAATTGAAATTGGCCGTTAATTAGCAGGGTCAGCTCGATTGCCATTCTTGGGCACGGACTGCACGTTGGCAATTTTCCACGCTTGAGGCACTATGCTAGTCTAGTACTAATTGAGAGACGAACCAAGCGTGGCAAAACAGTAGATAACTCGAGAGAGCTGGAATACCATCTGTCCACTAGCTTTGTTCACGTCTAGACATCGTAAGGTTTTAAAAACCTTTGTTGTAGATTTAGAATCTCCGATATACAATGGTCAATGAGGTATCTGTGGTGAATGGCCATTGACAGTTAGATGCGAATTTTCAGCAACTAGAGATTCGTACAGATGATCTACAGAAGATGATGAAATTATTAACTTACGTATACCGAGATTAAGGGGATAAATTATGTTTAGAATAGATTTTTTCCGTATCGCATTATTCGTGCAGTAGGCTGAGCAGACTCACAACAGGAATACGGTTAAAGATATTAACTCTGCCTCCCTACACAGCTAAAATATATCTATCTACATGCTCAATTTTATGACCTAGTAGTAGTACCTCGTGGCACGCATTAAAATCATTTTGTTTAAATTAAAATAAAAAAATACTGATTCCGATATTACGATATCGAATCACTCAGTATCGGAATTGTAATATCGGGTTTCACGGTCCGAGATTCCGATATTTCGAGATTCCGAGATTCCGATATTCAAGCCCTACTTCTAAGACCATTTTTTGATTTAGAGGTTCGTTTGCGAAATATTTGGCTTTAAAGTGCTAACTTTGGTTAGAGTCAAGTGTCCCCCCCTGCCGGCTAAACGGTCGGAGTTGGACAAGTGAAAAAAATCTCAAAAGGTATAAAAGGATATTATACCGGTTACCGTATTTGGTTTTCACATAATTTTTGTCAGCAACATTTTGTTTACGTAAATACTCTTGAAATAAAGTATAACCGGTTTCTTTACGGAGGTTCTTTTAAATTGCGTTGTGAGCTCGTGAGTTGATTAAATCAAAATAAGAATTCAATAAAATCCTTATTCGAGTGTTGATCTTAAACGGAATGACGTTAATTGTTTTAAGAAGAATTAAGAACGACGTAGTGATGTAACGATAACCAAGTAACCATAATGAGGGGAAATCGTGGATTATAAAATTTAACCAAGTTGTTACAAAAAAGTAACTTGTTGCTGGGGCCAATAAAAGTAGAAATGCTACAGTGCCACTTTCGCTTTTAGACAAAGTTTTTTATAACGTTCATGTTCTCGTATTCGATTTTTAAGGTAAACCGCAAAATGCTGAAGCAAAAACTTGTATTCGTGTTCGTGAGAAATATTTAAAGTTTATTTTATTTTGACGTGATAACGTCTACATATTAAAACGATGAACGCCGGGCGCACGCACGAAAAAATGTAGCGTTCCGCGAGTGAGAGAGCGGCAAAAGCGAGAGAGAGGCACGATCGGCGTATCGTAGCCGATGCCGTAGGCGATCGTAGTTGAGTGGAGCGGAGCGGGGCGGGGCGGAGCGGAGCTTTGTCATGGACGTTGTCACGTTATACTACCGTCCGTAAACCGACTTTACAGACAACCATTTTTAATTGTTGATAGATTTGTTTGTGATCACAGAACATATAAATTTATATTTGTGATCGTGTAATTTCTTAACGATTGAGGTCATTTTTAGGGTACCTACCCCAAAAGGCTGCTGCTAATAATGGTTCATGGTCAGGTTGCATTGATAGTCTTCACCTACGAGTATATCACGGGAGGAAAAAATCATGAGACAACTTTCTATTGTTGTTGTTATTTATTCCTCAGCTCGAAACCGAAGAACTTTAAAAACCCTTGGTGTATATATAATGTGAGGAAGTCTTCAACTCATTTGTTGTCTTATCTCTTTGTTTTGATTGTCCAAGAATCACGCAACTGAACGTAGTCTACATAAATCTGCTACTTCTTACGTGAAAATAGGTGAGACTAGGACCGGAATTACAGGTTTATATCTGGATCGTGACATCTTACTGACAATACTGACATACACTAGGGAAACCTCGAGGGCAATTACTAACATATCACGGGCTCGCAAAATCTAATACCGTCTGATATTTTACAATACTTGTTTTCATTGAGCTCTCCAAAGCTGCTTTTCAAGAATCAACTTTTATTTTGATGACAAGCGGCACTCGATAGAGGTCACATCATTTAATACATCATCATCGTTATAAATAAGCAATGATGATCTAACTTAAATATGAGCAGTAAGTGGTTACAACTTGTATCTCTAGTAAATGTAAATTCAATGTGTATAGAATAGATATTACCTGTATCGTGTATCTGCCACTCTCAGCTGCCACTATTATAGTTTCAAAATTGCAAAAGACCTATCAATGCCTATTATGAATACAATAAGAGTAGGTTAATAAGAATCTGGACGACGTGAGTTGGATTGATGACCACTATCAACATTTCTTGATCCCATCTATGCTTGGGGAGTATAAAATCCACGATCACCATGAATACAGGTTGTTAGTTGTAAGCAGCTGTTAAGTTTTTGATCCCGATTTTAGACCGAATCCGAGATTTATATTGGGCCAATACTATTGACCAAAAACCCTTTTACACGTATACACATATTTATGCACGGATCAGCAAGAGTATGATTCAGGTTTCATTTTGTGTTGGTGGTTACACTAAGTGGCAGCGGGCCGTGACAATTGTAGATGGCTCGTCGGCCGGACTTAAAAAGATAAAATAGCTCTTTTCTTTCAAAACGCAAACAAAAAAAAGCCGTGTAGTTCAAAATAAAATCTTACGACAAATACCTATGCATTGAGAGCAACATACTCTGTGATTAGAGGAACACGCATGTCCGACAAACGCTAGCGTGATCGAGGCTAATGGTGCATAGAGATGCTTCTTAGATTAGATTGTGTGACTTTTTAGGTAGGAATTTATCGGTTTAAAAAATATGTTCATGATTAAGCTACTCGTAACACACTGAGATTGTGAATCCAATAGATTGATGGTGTCGTAGACAAGTTATTGACAAAATATCTAAAAACCAAAATATTAACTATCTTCAGTATTCAAATAAGGAAATAATGTTACGAACCAATGTAAATAAAATGCCCAAAGTACCTACAATTCTAGTTTAGCAAAGGTCGTCTGTAAATGCCATGAAATCTGGGTAGCACATAGCTTCAGAAAATTGTTTGTAGGTATTTATATACATAGAAGTGATACTACAGGGGTTTCAAAATAATAATGTTAGTTGGATGTAATATTATTTAAATTCAAAACTACAAATTACTTAACCATTTGATCCTTCCAACGTTAAAGGATGATAGCTCTTTCATGTTATGATATAAGCTTATCATAATATTACCTGTCACCTACTTGTTTATGAATGAAAAATATTATAGTCACATTAGATATTATTAAGGTGTGCATCAATATATTTGAAACTTCTATTAATTGTGGTATAATTTCGCAGCACATTAATAGTGTGACACGGGGACATTAATAGTTTTGCTACATATATTATACTCTGACAACCTTTTAAAATATATTATTAAATATATTAATATTGATATTAGCATCTTATAATATTAAAAAACTATATACTTAAATACTTTTCAAATAGGTAAACAATTATTTTTTTCAATTTTGGACTGTTTTGCCTTTCATAAAGTATAAGAAATGTAAAATTAAATGGAAAATATCTATATTTTGGACAGTTTTTAACAACACTAGCAAGAACATTTAAAGTTATGTCAAATGCTTGATTGAATCATGTAATAAAAGATTTAAAAATGGGTCATCAATACACTTTGTTGCATCAATACTTAATAATTTATGCTACTTGTCAATTGCAGTTTGTATGTGGTTTAACACATGTTAAATAATAGAAATAAGATGCAGGAAAAAAAGAGAAAAATCAAATTTAATTTAACTCACCACTTCTTGGGGAGATTGGCACTGCTGGCTTTGGTGCTGCATTGGAGCAGAGCCGGCCAATCTTCGATGGAGGCTTCAGTCCCGATGGTTTCGGAAGGGTTGAAGGTCTTGGATGTTCAGCTTTCGGCACAGTGGAAGCTGTCGTGCTGACTGAAGATGCAGCATCCGAAGATGTTGAAGAAGGGGCAGGTGGAGGGACCACAGCCTCAGTTCCATGTTTATCACTCATTTTTAAACACTTCTCACACTTTTGGCTCGTACAAATATAAACCGACTACGAAACCATAATTACTGCTGAAATACAGCTATTTTAGATTTATACCGTAATGCGAAAACAAGAAACGCGACGCAACACAAATAATCCCACGACTAATAAACTAAAAATATCTCAAGTTCCCGCGCATTGAGAAGACGCGCAATCTGGATCACGGCCACGACGCAAACTTACGATGTGTAAATAAAATTTTGTTTATAAATATCGCAAATTTAAAAATTATTGCACACAACCGTTGCAATAACAATTAAAAGACATAATGTGTATTAATCGTTTGATAGTGTGTAATTATTTTGCTCTTACGGTTAGACTGCAAACTTCCCTGTCAGAGTAAGCTGAAGAAGA
This sequence comes from Thymelicus acteon, assembly GCA_951805285.1. Taxonomy (NCBI): domain Eukaryota; kingdom Metazoa; phylum Arthropoda; class Insecta; order Lepidoptera; family Hesperiidae; genus Thymelicus; species Thymelicus acteon. Next base: position 6,440,682 of record OX638217.1, read on the forward strand.
AAAATATAACTGCATACCTTGGGCGAGGAATTAGAGCACAAAAAGTGCTATCCGTGACTTAGAAAAACACGCGAAATTTTACCGCTTCTCGCGTCGGACCCAGCTGAGCTTGACAACGTTATCACTACACGTAATACGCTCACACTAAACTCACTATAACAACAAATCACAAGGTATTACATACGTAACAGAACTCGTGTATAATATAAATATTGTCCTGAAAACACCAGTAGCACAATAGAAACACGAAAGAGAATTACAAATTCATTCCCTCAGACGTTGAACACAACACGAAAAATGTAACGTAACTGAAGAATACATTGAATAGTGAGCGCGGGCTTGCTTGAACGATAAACATTTGACATTACATTGCTGGTTTATTCACTTTCAAGTAAAGTAACAGAATTAAGTTAGCATTTGTGTGTAATTATATTCGTAAAATGATAAAAAAATATGAACTATTTAATATATTTTTTTGTAATTATCCACCTTTTTGTGTTTCGTATAAAATTGATAAGATTGTTATGAATATTTTTTTTATACTAGCAATACCATGAGCATAACAACTGTCAAAACACATGACGTCATGGTTGCACGACGTTTTCACGTGAAAAGTAAATATTAATTACCGTACGGCAAAAACGATTGTATACATTGGAAATACGGTGTAATTTGATAACAGCTTGTTTTTCGAAATGACAGATTAATCGTTACAAAATAAATGTCAAACACATCGCATTCACTTCACAATCCTGTCATTAAATTGTCGTGGGTGAATTGTAAGCAGTGCGGAGTATTTTTTCTTGAGGTTTTAAATATCACGAAAAGTACAATACTGTCGCAAATATGGGTACCGAAGATTAAGTCAATTATATCGAAATGAAACTAGTACATCGGAACATCGAAAAGGATGGCTGCGGGTGAGTAAAGCTCAGAAGAGTTACAAGTTGATAAGTTCTATATCATCTGAGACTTCATGAAACTAACACCAATTTAATTTGTAGGAGCATCGGTCTGGTTCCCGAAGAGTCGGAAGACATGTGGCATGCCTACAATCTCATCGCCGAAGGGGACGCCGTCACCGCGTCTACGGTTCGCAAGGTTCAAACGGAATCTTCTACTGGTTCGTCCACCAGTAACCGTGTACGAACCACCCTTACCATCAGAGTAGAAACAATAGACTTCGATACACAAGCATGTGTGTTGCGGTTGAAAGGTCGAAACATAGTGGAAAACCAATATGTTAAGGTAAGATGAATAAATTGATGTTTCACCATAAACAAATAAGGTTGTGGGATTTTAGAAAATATAAATTTTATAATATTCCAACAGAGAATCCTAGTTACTGTTTTATATATATGGATATATAAAAATTTATGAGTGACAAACATTGATCTTTGTCATAAATGTTTATCGACGGTGGCAGTCAAGATTACCACTATAAATAAGTTATATTAGAATCAGCAATCTTTTACGGGGCTTGATGTACAATTAATTCAATTGGGAAACATACTTATATTATTATTGTTATTGGTTTTGAACACACTACTGTGATATAGAAATATTTATATTTATTTATTTTAATATTTATATTTTATTATTTATAGTAATATTAATATTTATTTTACTAACAGATTGTCTGATTTAAAAATGAATACCCCTCCATTAACCATTATGGTGAACCTGTAAGTGGAAATAATTATGTATTTCTTTTTATTTGTGTGCTTGCAAAGTATGGGTAGTAACTTAATTCTATGTTTTTTCATACTTCCAGATGGGAGCATATCACACCCTTGATTTGGAGTTGAATAGAAAATTTGTATTACAAAAAGTCCTTTGGGACTCTGTTGCTCTGGAGCGTGTTGACATGGCATGTGACCCTGCAGCTACAGCTGATGTCGCTGCTGTGGTAATGCAGGAGGGCCTAGCTCATGTGTGCCTCATAACGCCGTCAATGACATTGGTCAGATCTAAAATTGATGTTACAATTCCAAGAAAACGGAAAGGTTTTGTACAACAACATGAGAAGGTATGATTTTTTTATTAAATCTACGAGATATTGAGTGTATAGAGTTCAGTATATTGAGTATATGGATCTGTAACTCAATCAAATTAACAGCACTTTACTGGCTAAAGAAGTAGTGTGCTTAGTACGAGTTTTACTTGATATAACGGTGGCATAAAGTAAACGCATGTTTACTAAAATTATTTGTATGGGACAGAAGCAGAGCCATATAGCAGCAGTGAGAAGAAAAGCTTCGGTCCCATACAAATTTCAGTAAATGTGCATATACTTTACACCGCCATTATGTCAAGTAAAACTTGTACTAAGCACACAGCTAAGAACTAACTATGCCTGTTTTTTTGTGAATACTTTAGTCTATGTTTCCAAGTTAAATTACAAATGTGACTCGCAGTTCAGTCATGCCAAATACATTAGTTCAGTCATGCCAGATACATTGGTGATATTATATCAAAATTGAGTCCCTATAGATATGTACATAATAATAATTAAAACTTGATTAAATTAAAGGGAGTTGATAACAAGATTCTCCATTAAATCAAATGATACACTAATTGCAGTCTACAGAATGAGAGCAGTTGTTGATGATTGATTCACTCCATTCCATTCCAGGGTCTAAATAAGTTCTATGAAGCAGTGATGCAAGGAATTTTGAGGCATATAGATTTTAATGTGGTCAAATGCATAATTATAGCCTCCCCAGGATTTGTGAAGGACCAATTTTTTGATTACATGATGCAACAGGCTATAAAGACTGATAACAAATTGCTCATTGAAAATAAAGGAAAGTTTTTACTGGTCAAAGCATCGTCTGGTTTCAAGCACTCTCTGAAAGGTAATTAATAAATCTATTTTATATTATGTTGTTAATTTTTTATTCCTTACACTAATTAGCTTCCTCTTTACATAAATCACTTACTACACCTTTAAATTTAGTCCTTTTTAGCCAGAATTTATATTACAAGGGTGTGGATATTATTCAAATTTTATTTAGATATCTAAGTGTAGGCTGACAATTTTCCATTCTAAGATTTACTTCATATATGAAAGAAATGAATATCGGCAGGTCACAAATAAATAACTCCATATTATTCCATTTTCCATCCATTTACAGAGGTCCTTCAAGAACCATCAGTGATGGCAAAAATATCAGATACAAAGGCAGCCAGTGAGGTGAAGTTGTTGGAAAGCTTTTATACAATGTTACAACTGGAACCAGCTAAGGCATTCTATGGGAAAAAACATGTGGAAAGGGCTAATGAAGCAATGGCCATTGAAACACTCATGATATCTGATAAATTATTCAGGTAATCATTCTAATTTCAATGACACCTTATACTGTGTTATGGTAATATTACAATTACGTAATGTATTGAAAAGCAAATATGGTGCTTTGTATTGTGACAGTAAAATACACTAGATTTTTTAACTTGTCAAATAATAAACAAATTAAAAATGCATGCATATCTTATGCTGCTGATAATTTTATTATTGTTTATTATAGTATGTTTCTACTACTATTTAATACATTTTCTATAATGTCAAATTAAAATATTTACTTAAACAGACCTTTTATGTGTAACAGAGAATTACTTTATTTGTTTGTACAAAAATGACAATGTTTCTAGTGAGATTATTCTCAGGTAGTTAAATACTGTTGTTTAAAAAAGGAATTCACGTAACACTTCCAGATGTCAAGATATTCAACAAAGGAAAGAATATGTAGCTATTGTGGATTCTGCTCGTGACAATGGTGCAGATGTTAGAATATTTTCAAGTATGCATGTGTCTGGAGAACGTGAGTAATTTTCTCATTAGTGAATTATTGAAATTATATTAATATTTTTAAAAATCTTTTTTAATACTGTAATATTGTACCAGTTTGTAACAAACAAATTATTGTGTAAGGCTACGTCCGCACAGACAGGCGGCTTGCTTAGCGCCTAAATACTAGTGGTTTGCATTCTGGTTACTTGCTAGGATACACGGTGGCCGCACTGAGAGGTGGTTTGCGTGGTGGGTCGCTAGGTGCCTTGGTCATTTTGCTTGTCGGCACGTTGACGAAATGTCACTCTCAAAAATATCTTACAAAATTAATGAAATAAATGCAACAATTTCTCGTTTCAGCTTAGTTTTTGCCATTGACATTCATCAATAATATTATATCCATGACAACCAGACTGTCAATCTCATTTTTGAAGCAAAAATGCCTAGCGCCTAGTGACAGAAAACCAACACGTTTGTTTACTTGGATACACGCTAAGCGCGTTGTTAGGCACCAAGCGCGCAGTGCGGCCAGTCACGAAAGAACGTTCGTTTTACTGAGCTACTCGCTAAGTGACTAGTTAGGCTCTAGGCGCTGAGCAAGCCGCCTGCCTGTGCGGACGTAACCTAAGTCTTGCAAAGTTTTGGTGGCCAGCATTACAGGCCAGAGTAGCGCAAGATAGGGGAGGCCTATGTCCAGCAGTGGACCTCCAAAGACTGATGGATGGATGGATGGAATTACAGTATAGTTTATCCTTATGATGTGTTGATGTTTTTAAGATTGTTGTCATATTTATTACTTTTTAGTTTATTTAAGGTCATGGTTATATTCAGGTTTAAATATTTGTATTTTCAATTTCTTATAATCTTAATCTTATTGTTAACAGAGTTAGATCAGCTTACTGGGATAGCTGCAATCCTTCGTTTTCCTATGCCGGAGCTTGAAGATAGTGATACTGGAGATGACAGTGATTCTGATTCCAATTAAAAAATCCCAAAATACTTGTAACTACGCAGTTGTGTTCAATGTTACAATTAGTTATTGAAATACTTGAATCTGTTATTTATTTGTATTATATTAATTGTTGACTTATGTAGAATAAAAATTCATTTCAAAATTTGGTAATATGGTGTCTGGCTGTTATTTTCAAAGACGAAAATTTATATAGTAGTTAATTAAATATATTTAGAAAATACTTGGTTTTACATTGTAAGATATACTCTAAATAAATTTCGCATAAACAAATGACATGTATTTTATGTATTAAGCTGTTGATTTTGTTGAATTCTGAAAAAATATTGCTGAACCCAAATAATGAATGTATGTTCACATGGAAGGCTGTTTTACTATTATAGTAATAAATTTCATTTTATACTGAATATGTTTTCATTTTTTGACACACATTGCTTACTATGAAGATTTATGCTCTAACTAAAAGCTCGCTTCACAGTTCACTCAATTGTGATTATCTCAAAAACTATGGTTTTATAAGCCATTTAACCAGTAATTATTCACTAGGAATGCTTACTTGAATGGTTAAGTATGACTTTTCTTTTCAACAAATTCTCAAGTTTCCTGAAGCGATTAAGGGAAAGTAAATAAATAATGATAAAATAAAAGGCTTCCTGTGGATGGATAACATGTTCACTGTTTATTAGGACAATTTTTAATTAAAAGCTTTAATCCAACAAAATTAAGATATTTTTTTATCCAAAGTAGTGATTACTTTATGATAATGCAGACTCCAGTGCTTGCATTTTTTGTTTCTTTTTCGCTGCTTTTTTCTCCTCTTTATTTTTCTCATCGTGCAGACGTCGCTTCTTTCTTAGCAGCCAGATTTCTTTCTTGCGCTCCTCCTGACCGGCTTTCATGCTCTTGTACAGATTTCTGTGCTTCTTCCGTACTAGTTTCTCTCGCAGTCTAAATGCTTGTTTGTCCTCTATTTGTTTTTGATAAGGATGCTCCTTATGTGGCACTCCAGTTGTTACTGCCATTTCCTTTTTCTGTCAAGAAATAATTTGATATAAAAATCGAGTAATGTTTTTTTTTTTTAATTAAATGAATGTAATTTTTCTACATAATTGCTGTGTGATTTTATAGAAAAGCTAGTTTCAATTCCACATCAAATTATGAAAGCATAGTTAAAGATTTAATAGTACTGTGGTCCAATCACATTTTGCATAATATAAACCTTTATTTCACCTACCTTTTCTTTAGCAATTTTCTTTTTCACAGGATCCAAGTCATCCTCCTCCTCAGAAGTAGAATCCTGTTCTACTTCCTCCTGGTACTGCTTGGTCAGCGCCTGTTCTGCATCTTCATCTTCCTCTTTATCATCATTATCGTCTTCATCACTAGCCTTTTCGATATCCCCATCAGATGGGTCCTCATCGTCATCTGTAATTTGAAGTTAGTATAAACAAAGGTAAAAATTTAGGCCAATAATTATTATATTAATAAAATTAATTCTTTTCATGATAGATTGTAGACTAGTTAAAGTAAATTGCTATAAGAGTGTTTGTATCTTAGATTGATTTTGGGGCTATCATGAGTGTAGTATTATTCAAGCTCAAATAGATCTTTCTATTTGACTTTGATAGTATATAAAGTTATCTATAAGGCTAAAGTCATAATTGAGAATCAACTGAACTTAATTATTTTTGATAAAAAAAATGTATTTTCAGAATATGTCTAAACTTACTGAGTGGTTTAAAATCTGGATCATTAAGAGCTCTTTCTTCTGGTGGTATGTATACTTGGTCTTTAGTCTTATCACTGAATGGTGACAAGTGTGGTGGCAACACAGCACCCATAAGGTAGTTATTAATTGGCAACAAGCTTCTTGCATTGACACTGTCAAATACCCATTGTGGTTGAATGTAATAACGAGACAGATACTGCTTCTCCATACTGGGTCTGTCTACAATCTGGTAGGCAATGGATTCATCTGACTCATCAAATGATGCTCCTACAAAATGGTCACGGTCCCAGGATACTTCTCCACCAAAGCAACGAATCATGAATACCAATGGTTCCCTCGGCACTTCTCTGTTTATGAAGAATTTAAGGCCTTTGAACATGTTTTTCAGTTTCTTCACTTTTTCTGCTTCCAATTTGGCTTCCTCCAATTTTTGGGGATCTTCACCTTCAGTTGGGAAAATGTCAATTTCTGGAGACTCTTCTATCTCATTTGTTCCTGCTATTCTAGCTAAGGAGATGTTCATGGCAGCAATCCTCTCTGCAACATATGCATGTTCGTCGACCAGGTCTTTATCTGTATCTGCATTGAAGCCAGCTGTCAATTTTGGAGGATAGACAAGATTGAGGGAATGGTATAACTTGAAATTTACAAATCCCAACATCGTCACATAAAATTCAACGAATGTGGACATTATTTTGAAATCAACTTCATCTTTGCTGTGTGGCTGTAATAAACAAAAGAAAAAGGAATATTATAATACTGTTTATCATTGTATTGTTATTATAATGTATTTTATAGATATAATTTGTAAGAAAAAGATGAAATAAAAAATATATTTAACCTGGAATGAAAAGTGATGGGGTACAATCCATGTTATGGTTTGTCCTTCAATCTCAGCCTGGTAGTAGTATCCTTTGATAGACACAAACACTTTGCGAAGAGCTTTGGCTGCAATCACTGCATGCATAAATTCTACTGTGAGTCTTCTGCACAGCATTGATTGATCTCTCGGTACCCTTTTCAATGAAGGGAAAGTGCTAAACAAGAAACAGAGAGTGAGACAATCATCGAGATCTCGCAAAGCATCTACAAATGATGGATATCTTTCTTTTACTATGTGGTCTATGTTCATATCGGGATAGTCTCTGAAATATTTCCTCATTCGTCCATATTCCCGCATCGCTCGTGCTTTGCGGATTTTTTGTTGATAGACCTGAAAACAAAGATATGGTAATTATATTTAAGAATGTCGACCTTAAACGCCAAAGCAAATACGGCAATTATCTTTAGTAAAATGACATCAAGTAACAAAAATTACTAACTTTTAAGTCTCGAAGTTTCCATATTATGGGTTCGTGGAGTAGAAATTTTATGTCTTTTGTATGATAAAGGGTTTTGATACCGCCTGCACCTTTTTGGGCTCTCTTCCTATTGCGCGGTTCTCTCGGATAAATTCCTTTGAGAATGCATATACGTCTGAAATCTTTTAAAGACAACTGCAACTTTTTCAACGCTGCTTTACGTGTCATGAATTGGGCTCCTTCGCCCGATGAATACTGTAAATAAAAAATATTTATGGTTATAATATTACACACGTGTTCCTCAACTTGACGTAACAACGTATTAAAGGTATAGTGACAAACCTTCTTCTTCTTTTTAGACACCATTGTGTATTTATTTTTTTGGAATCTATCTATGTGCCACTAAGAAATATCTATATTTGCCTGAAATTCAATTTTGCACAATAAAACACGAAATTCACGATTTTACAACATTGTTGATTCTGTGATGTGACTGAACATACTGACATTTGACATTTACGTATATTGACGTGACGTGACGTCTCTTCCCTTTTATTGAAAATAAATAGGCAAAGGCAAAACGGTTCAGTGCCTGTTTCTACGCTATCCACAGATTTGTTATATTTTTGAAAAAAAAAAACGGAAAGTTATTTCCAAGGTCCTGGGAACTTTCAAGCCCGCCCCGTCTCTGCAAGCGGGGTCGCCTCCGACGTAGGCTTAGGGGTCGCATGACCACCACAGTCGGCTGTGCTGGTATACTGACATGACGCATTCTCTGCCTCCCTCTCGCGCATTTCATGTGGCTCATAGCCCGGTCCTATGCAGCATTGATCCTATGTGATCGACAAAGTTAAGCAACAGCGGGCGCCATCGGTAGTTGGATGGGTCACCGCTAGTGGCAAAAAAAAATATTGTTGACCGTTTCCGTACTTCGGAGGGCACGTAATGCCATCGGTCCCGGTTGTTATCATAAGATAACAGTCGTTAAGCCGTCGGCGTAAGTGTCGGAGGCCCTCGGGTGGTTAGAGAACTTCCGACACTCGGGTTGGCCACTAACTAACCCCTCCACCAATCCGCACTGGAGCAGCGTGATGAAGTATGCTCTAGGTCTCCTCAAGAGGAGAGACCCGTGACAAGTAGTGGGCCATTATTGGGTTGAAGCCAAATACATTAAAGTGCTATTTTCCAAATAGCTTAGCCTTAGATTAATAAGGAGAAGAAATGAATTTACAATAGAATCAGAAGGCATTGAAGTATAATGTCATAGAACAGACATCTCGAACAAAAGGTGTGTCCCGCCGGGAGGTTCTATTTTCAAAACTGAGCCCCCGTTCTCCTTTCAAAATCGAACGAATCCATTGAAAATTGAAGCCGATCGACGCCAATTCATTGGGACATAGGTACACGTTGTGTTCGCGGTGTATGTTCTATATATGCTAATAATAATATTTCAATGTTAGAATGTACTTTTTGTGCTTGCTTGCTTGATACGAATAATGTTATTGCTTTTTTAAAATACAAATTAGATTTTTAAATGCATTGCAAAATTATTTAAAAATACGTTTCGGATCACATGAGAGGCTGACTAGGCACGTTTAAGACAACATTATTTTAGATCAAGTAACTAAATAAGTACCTACCTACGCCTAGACAACTTTTTTCCGATATAGTAGGTAGTTTAGCCAGTAGAGGCGCTGGCTGGCAATACATCTTGTATTGGGGCGCATCGAATAAAAAAACAATGTATATTTTACATCAGTATTAGATACATCTGTAGTACATACTATGTTCCGTTAAATATAACTTTTAATAAATTAAAATAAATTACTTACACATAACATTACACTATTTGTATAGTAAGAACGATAACCAACGATAACAATTGTTTCTATTTTCATTTTTTATCATCGTTCGTACTTGTCTCAGGGGTAACGGGAGCACTCGCTTGTCCTTGTAGCCAAGCCGTAGGATCCACCATTACGTACTGATATGGATAAGTGTAACCAGGCCAATATGGTGAAGTTTGACTTGGGCTGGATCCATTTTCAGTCCCATCATTAGTAGCAGTCACAGCATTAGCGACAGCTGCCATCATTTGCGGGTAGAAGTAGTGGTATGGAGAAAATTGGGGGTAACTCGGTGTTGTCGGTGTAGCGTCTGTCGAGCACGGTGGAGTGACTTGGGACGCGGCCACCGGTACTGCTACGTACGGATATGGCGAGAGAGGACTTCCTTCACTCGATGGTAACGCGTAAGTATATTTGAACTGAGGACTCGTAATGACTGCGCGCTTCTGAGTAGTCACAGACTCTTCGTTGGGCGAGGATGTCTTAGAGAAACTCGAGCTTAAGGACACGGGGAACGTGTTAAGCTTCGTTTCTGTAGCAGCTGAGAGGAAGTTGATTGGTTGGTCGGTGAGCCAGTGCGCGTCCACGCCATGGTCCTCAGTCGCCGCCACGTATAGATCACCAGTGGCGCCATCTCCGGAAGGCTTCACGTAGAGCCCCTGTACGGGATGAAGGTGATTTCCGGGCCAAGCTAGATTACCTCTTATTCTGGAGATCGTTAATGATAGAAAAAGAAGTTTCGATATTCCTCTCCACATGATGATGTTTCGGTGTAAACCATGGATATAGAACTTATGATTTCATGTGAAGGGTTCCGTTTTATATAGTAACGGTTTTGCATCAAATGAACAGCGATACATCTCGATGGGAGATTGTGAGCCTTGTATTTTGACACGTTTCGTAGATAAACGGTAGATCGCTAAATCACGTTAATTTGATAGAGTAAGTTCTTATCTTTAACGATATCAGAGGGTTTAATATTATTATGTAGATAACAGAAGGAAAAGACTGCATAAATGAAACCATCACGTCGATGTTTTTTAATAGCCCTTAATTAATTAATGTTAATCACACTGTTGGGCAGATACGAATATCTTATATCTAATGATGACAGTTACGATTTATGAACGCGCGGGACACCACCATGACACCACACTTCAATTTTTGGCCCGCAACGCATTAAGTTCGGTGATACCTTTGGTTTTATTATATTAAATACGTGTAACCGCTTTGCTTCGGTTATCTTATTTTTTTACACCTTGGGTTACATTATTGGAGTTTTATTAAGGATCCCAATTAAAAAAAAATATAATATAGCCTATGTCAACCGGGGATAGTGCAGCTTCCCAACAGTGAAAGAATTTTTCAAATCGGTTCAGTAGTTTCGGAGCCTATTCAATGCAAACAAACAATCAAATCTTTCCTCTTTATAATATTGTAGTAAGATAACGGTAAAGATATACCAACACCGTGGTGTTACTACCAAATGTCCATGGGGGGTGTGACTACTTGCTTTAAGGCAGCTGGTTTGCTCGTCTATTTACAAAAAAATATATAATGAATGATTGATGAATGAATGATTTGACGACCCGTGTGGCGCAATGGTTACCATGCCGGATCGCCGCACAAAGGGTCCTGGGTTCGATTCCCAGCGAAGCGGAAATTTCAATGATGAGTTTGAATTTCTGTTCTCGGTCTGGGTGTGAATGTTCTTGTCTATGTTGTGTGTTGTCCATGGCACCCACTACACAGGGAATCCTAGTGTGGGGCTATGAGTGTGAAGCGTTATATAATTATGTAATGATGTAATCATAAAAACGTTTCAACATTAAACATAAATCTCTATACTATATAATTTAAGGACGGCATGATGGGAGATTAATTTTAAATTATTTCTATGAAATTACTTCTAAAAGAAATTAATAAAAAGAATAAAGGCTTCTTACATACTCACACCATCCTTCGAGGGTTCTCTGTGGCGTACCGTATCCGCTGCCCGCATGTGCTTATCGGATGGCATTAACAATACAAATAAGACATTATATAATCACGAACTGAGTAGATTTCTGACCCATAAATGTTTGCCCCGACCAGGAATCGAACCTGCGACTCCTCTGGCGACCTCACTACCGACTACTCGGGCATGTTACTTATACACATAAACAATTATTAAAAAATCCAGAATATCGAAAAAATGAAAGATTTAAAAACCAAATAACCATTGCATTTATGTTTACTTATGTATACATTTTTTACTAAATCGATCGTCGATAACGGTTTTGTATCGTAACGCCATAACTAGTCGCATGTTAAAGAAATGTTTTACTTTTTGTTTTTGCTATTGTGCTCCAGAAATACAGTGACATACAGAACGTCGACCTGTTTACATGAACATGAGGAGTTCTCTCTATGCGGCTGGCGGTGTCCTATCACATGCGTCAATATCAGGCTTCTCCATAGCAATATGAGTCTCTGTTCCTCCAAGTGGGAATGCCATGTTGGATGCAGGTGTTCTGCTGGGTACATCCGCGACGAGATCAGCAAGAATTGTGTCTTGGTGCAAAACTGTCCGGGTAAGTATCTTCTGGTGTGAATTATTAACTATTTTGATACTGAAATCCACACTAGCCTTTTATTATTTAGCTGGTGGGGATTATGACATAGTTTTTGTTCTGAAATCCTCGCGGGGCTTCTTTATTTAGCAGGTGGAAATTTCGGAAAAAACTTGGTGGGTATTTCAGAAATACATTATGGTTACTATTTTTTTATATTCGTATCCGGAAAACGATCGGGCAAACCATTCAATAGACGGATACATATATATTTTTTAAATCCTTTCGAGCAGACGGATTTTCAGGTGTTAAGTATATGAAGACATTAATGATTTTAAGAAGAATAAAACTTGTTAACTGGCTCTCCGAACTAACATCGGGTGTTATTACCGGGTAATACCACAGAAAACATAATAGTACTTATATCGAACAAAACATTTCACAGTTAAATTTCAAAAGAGAATTACAGACCCTAGCATCGCCAACGGAAGGGATGTCGTGTCATAGGCTTATTTAGGGTTTTATTGGTAAGCACTGGGTGGCAGAGGAGGCTTTGCTACTGTCGTATCAGCCAATCAATGATTACGGCCTACGGGGCCTACATACATGGATATGACGTGTGTACGCAAAAATGGGAAAACATCACAAACAGCGGGAGGCCCTCAACAAATTTTGATAACGGTCCTGTCTAGGGCATGCTTTGCCACAATCGCCACGAAGTAGAAGTGGTACCGTTCATTCCCAATGACACCGCCTACAACATACAATAGTAGGTATATTACCAATAATACACCGGTGCAATATAATATACTCCTTGGCCAGGTGTGTAAGGGAATCACTTCTGAATGAAAGAGTTTAACTTGAATATAATACTACCAACTCCGACCACGTACTAACCAACCTGTACAACCACGTACCATGTACCAACCCCATGGACCGTGAATGATTTTACACTTTATTCTGAAGCTTTTTACAAAGTGTATTACAGAGTTAATATAATTTCCCAGCTTGTTCCTGCTTTACGATTAAACCACATTACACAGCAGAGCTAATCGTTGTTTTTACTACATCTTTTAAGTGAATTTATAATAGAAAAAAAATAATATAGAATATTGGATTGTTGACGGAATATATTAAGTTGAAGATTTAAAGTAGCGGGTGTTAGGGTTGATCAGAACAGCGCAGATTATGGGGGCGGGGAGGATTATTAGGATTATCTATGGAATTCTAAATGTGAGGATGGGTAGATGACAAAGATTAAAAGGTTAGCAAAACGGTAGGGCAACTGAACAGTTAGTCATACCTATTGTCCAGTTTTGTACTGTGAAAAAAATATAACGTTGCGTGATCTTTTACGGTTTATTTACCACACGGCAATAAAGATTTCGAATTTGATAATATTGACGCAAAACATTATTGTACTTGGAATAAAATTAAGTCACGATTGTGCTGAAATGTACTTATTACGAGATGGAGCTAAATAATTTTGCATGTAAGCATTTTTAAACCATGTCATTTTGTCGTCACGTTCGATGAATATTTCCTCGTTGTTATGTTAAGTGGTTAGCGTTAACGAGGCCAAATTATCATGATACCTGCAAATTGTACTGTTTCAATGTACCTATTTCGTTTCAGTTATACAAAACAGTAAAGCCATTTGGGAGGATGAATGTCCATTATTAGGGTTTTATTATCAAAACGAAAATCTTGTCGTTTCGTTACGTCCGTCTATTCGTCCGCTCGCGACTTAGCTCAGAGACCGTTAGCACTAGAAAGCAGTAATTTGGCATACATACATACATATATTATACATCACGCTGACAAAGTGGTAAAACAAAATCTTAAAACAATCCATCACTATTATGAATTCACGACTTTAATAAATCACAATCGGTTTGAGAGCTACAATGACATGTAGACAGAGTTACAGAGTTACAGGGTTACGAACAGAGACAGAAAAACAGAGTTACAGACACACACGTCAAACTCAAACAGACATCCCTCGTTTCTGCATCGGGGGTTAAAAAGTGGGTTTTTAGAGTGTTTAGACAATACTATCTATTGTTATTAATATTATCGTCATTAGGTTTTTTCTTGTAGAGGCTTATGAAAACCAACTAAATTAAATAATAGTATAATAGACGACTTTATCTGACAGATATATTTTCTAAGAAATATCTACTTCAGATACTCAACGTGCGGCCGCCCGCCAGGCTTTTGTAGTTGGCCCAACTGGGGTGGGGGTTACTTTATTTTATAATAATCGCGAAAACCTAAGAAATCACTACCAATTTTTTTATTTCTTTTGTTTTGCGGCCCGCGACAGCATGACTAACACGTGTTTGTGACCCGTATGAAAAAAGGTTGATTACCACTGATCTACTTATTAGATCTACTAGATTAGAGAACCAACTTTTCACGATTTTAGACACAAGTATCGCAAGGATTATTAAAACTTTACAAAACTCTACATGTTAGCCGTATTGGGGCGGCTTAGAACACTAACCCCAATCCCACGCCGGATGGGTGTCGTAAAAGGCGACTAAATCCGGCCCGCTGGTGGTAGGACCACTCGAGGGATTATATTAGTAATATTGATTTTAATTATTAATTAATACCATTATTACTATTATTATTTCTCCATGGGGTTCGCCTGGATAGCTACCACCCTTGAGCATGAGTCAGCCGCCAAACGACTCGTCGTGTTCCGGCTGGGGGCTTGAGAGCCAGTTCTTTCTTTCTTTTTCTTCTCTCTTTCTTGGCCACTTACCATTATAATATGGATCGTTACGTCGTTTGTCAGCTGTAGGTTATGTAGGTATACAAAATATAAATTAATTATTAAAGAAAACATTGCAAGAAAACCTGCGCATCTGCGAGTTCTTTATAATGTTCACAGGTGTGTGAAGTTTGTCAATTTGCATTTAGCCTACCTGGCGGACTGTGGCCTAAACACCATATTGTGAACGTAGACCCGAGCTCAGAATGAATTTTACTACGTCGTACCCTTACACTCCATTTCCACGAGACAAAATTAGGTTAAAAGTTTTCGGTTTGATCATCATTACTAAATATGAATAATCGGGTCGAAAGGAGCTCTATTCATGCTGAGTCCAAGCCAATCTCCCCTCCTCGTAGAACACCCCGCTGAACAACGGGCGAGGCTATGGTTCCTCCACTCAGGACCTGTTATCACCCAGTGGCAGTGGTACTTGTTCATGTATTCATGGTGATACTTTTCACCTGCTAGCCACTTCTTTAAAGTCTACCGTGATATGTTTGTTTTCCGTGTTTCGGTCGAGTGTCGTAGAGCCACAAGCTTTTATAATTATTGATAAAACGAACTTACCTGTACGTTAAGTTCTATTAATATTATGCGAGCTGTTCAATTCGGAGCGATTATTATTGGTTACTAGTCGTTACTGATGTACGAGGCAATAAAAAAAAACATTTATGGGCCATAAACAAGGAACGCTTATTGTCATGTCCGCTTAAACATGATCTATGAAAAACTTCTTTCGCCTGTTACGAAATCATAATTATGGAATTTAAGTCAACTGTGTGGTTATTCTGTGCCGGCCCAATTTGTCAAAAGGCCATTACTTAATTCAATTATTTGCATCATACATAGCCTGGCGGCTTGATCCTCAGTTATTGAAGAGACTCGTGCATAGGGCATTAATGGGTTTTATTTTCAGCAAAGTTTAAAGTTAACGCATTTCTTGTAACGAATATTCATTATCTTATTATATTCCTTCTAACATACAACAACAAGTTTTAACTTCTGCAAAAAGGTTTTAAATCTCCACTTAGCAGAAATATTCAGGCCAGTGTCATAACCATCAGCGAATTCTTAGTTTGCAATTCCGATGTTATTATTTTGACGAAATGAACATCGATTGCGTAAATATGTATAAATATTAACGTTGGATCTGTTGCATCCCAGTTGTCTTAACAATGGCGGTTATTCTTCTCGTGTGCATAGTAGCTGCTGCATCAGCCGCCCCTTCAGCCAGCGATGGGTACAGAGACTGGCAACAGGAGTTGTTGGATAGGATGGAGCTCAATAAGCTTCAAGAGGGTTATCCAGCGAAGCGATCCAACTACGGCAGCTACGTAAGTCCATGCGCTGCTGCAGCGGCTGCTTCGGCGTACGCGCCGGTTCCTGTAGCGCCCGTACCGGCGTATGCTTCTGCGTCATCGTACTACGGCCACGCTGCATACCCGACCGTACATGCCCACCACGGGTATGCGCCCGTACCGGTATCATCTTCTCCATACGCACACCGTTACTACCGGATGGAGGATGAACCAGAAAATGAACAAGAAATGATGGGGATGGACATGAACCAGGTCAACCAGGTGGCATTCGATCACATGCCGATGGCAAGATCTTCCTACGGACCTGCCCCAATAGTCAATGCGGGGCAGTCTTCGGGTCCTGTAGTTGGGGTGTTCTCGAATGCTAATGTTGGAGGCTGCAGTGTTCCGCTTCTAGTGAGCTGCACGCCTTCCATATCACATGGACAGATAGCGAAGACTCAACCGTACTACCATAATTACAACACCGGTGCGTATCGCGACGTAGAAGAAGTTCACCACGACCATGCAGAGGAACATCAGGAAAAAGCACATGTGTCTTCAGAACATTTGCCACAACATTCTAAATTAATAGCCGATAAACACCAGTGATGAAAAATGATATAAATATGTATAAGTAGTGATTAAAAGTACTTGAGGATTATAGTTATAGGAAATGTATTATTATTTATTAATAAAATTTTATTGTACATAAGAATTGTTTTATTACTGTTTCTGCAATATAAAAATACAAATTTTATAAAAATATTATTCAACATTCACTGTCTACAATTTTATTGATAAAAAATATTTTATTAAATATATTTTTCTTTGTCTTATGACAACGACTAGTGACTATGTGGCGTTGTCAATCAATTCATCTTAACCTTGCGAGTGCTACTATAGACATGACAATAATCAAAATTCATCACAGCGACCACCAGACCTCAAAATATTGTCAAAATAAAAAATAAAAATATCAACGAACTAATTCAAGTGGGGTATCGTTGAATAGGTATTCAAAAATGATTTCTAGGTTCCTTTCATCATTTTAAGTAACAATTTAGGATATATTATAACGATTTAAAGTTGTTTAATAAATAATTGAACAACTATACCGTTTTACGGAGTCGGGTTTTTGTTTTTTTTTAATTAATTTTTTTATTGTCAGTTTATTTACTTTGTGGTTTGGATCCCATGTCCAATTTTAGATCGCAATTGTATAGTCTGGAACCAATGATATTGTATGTATATTTTACAGCTGCCTTTGAGTGATTGAGTCTTAAGTTGTCATCAAAAACAGAACCTCGCAATGTATGAACATATCTGCCACGATCTATGGTAAAATAATTACTTTGCCTGGAACTAAAGTCATTTTTCGCCATCTGAGGCTCATCTTGCTGTTCAGTGCATTAATTCTGATTTCAAAGTTATCAATGAATGGGCTAAATCTTTTGGGCTACTTGTTAATCCCACCAAGTCACAAGTCATCGTTATCGGTAGTCAACGGCTTCGAAGAAACCTTCCCTCTCTTCCACATGTTTTCTATGATGGCACTTGCATCTCTTACAGTGATAAAGTCAAAAACCTTGGACTAAACCTGGATTCTAACTTCAGTTGGTCCCCTCACATTAATTCTGTCAGTAAATGAGTAGACGAATGCATTATTTGTTCCATTCCCTCAAGCGACTCCAATCGGTTCTTCCGTTTGACACTAAAGTCTTGCTTTCGCAAACGTTTTTGCTTCCTATATTGGACTATGCTGACGTCTGTTACCTCGATGCCATTGAGGAGCTGCTTTCGAAATTGGAGCACCTGCAAAACTTGACAGGTTTTAATACCTGTGTACAATAAAGCATTAAATAATAAATAAAAAATAATAATAAAGTGATTTACTTATGTATTTAAAAAAAATATAATATATCTATATTTAGTTGATTATAAACGTTTTATATATTCATTATAAACCTATTCTGCTTCAATACAACCCCATCTGATCAACACTACTTAGAATTCAAGAACTATTTTTAAATTTCTAAAGTGGTCTTAATGTAAATTTTACTCATTTTAGAGATCTGTACCAAAGATCATTTTAGTTCCAGCCTCCGTGCTTGCTAATGTTTCATGGTTTCATGTTTCCTAAGTTGTTACTTTGTAGAAGAGTATACCTACGTATAATAAATATACCTACTGTAATAGTTTTATCCTGGCAAGCATGCTAAGCCGGTCTAAACCCATTAAAAGTGAAAAAAGTCAAATAATTTAACTATTTTGTGGTAGGAACAATTAGCTCACTGAAAGTCAAATTTAAGAAGCGATAACGACATAATTATACCTTAAACGAGAAACTGCCCTCGCTTTGCTTTTGTATTATTTTACACCTTGCGTTACATTACTGCAGTTTTATTAAGAATCCCTAATTTTTTTTTATATAATATAGCCTATGTCACCCGGATACTGTAACTTCCCAACAGTGAAATAATTTATCAAATCGGTTTAGTAGTTTCGGAGCCTATTCAATGCAAACAAACAATCAAATGATTCCTCTTTATAATATTAGTATAGATAAACATACATTATAAACAGTATCTACAAAGACACATGAACAGATTCCCATTCCCATAAATATGAGTACAGTGAGAACCCCATAGATTGGAAATCGTAAGGACAACAGGAAAAACGACTCACTTCAATTGACTTTTGTGCTTGATGTAGGTTTCGGGGTTTTTCTTGTTTCGCTGAAAGGTCAAGAAAAGCAGACGGA
This sequence comes from Thymelicus acteon, assembly GCA_951805285.1. Classification (NCBI taxonomy): domain Eukaryota; kingdom Metazoa; phylum Arthropoda; class Insecta; order Lepidoptera; family Hesperiidae; genus Thymelicus; species Thymelicus acteon. The sequence continues at coordinate 6,459,715 of OX638217.1, forward strand.
CTGATGAAAGCTGGTGGTAAGTTATACGCCTTTTCTGAAGAACCCCATGGTTAATTTCATTGACTATTTTCATTTAGAGCTACATAACCTGCGATCAAGTAGGTACCTAGTATAGTATACTAGTATTATAGTACATACAACATTAGGTATTCTTTACATCGAGCGTTGTCAATGCATACACTCCTTAATATTTACACGTGTAGTCGTATCACTTACAGGCACGGAACGTGAGATTGGTTCTTTGCAATCGCTGATGGCTCACGATAACAAAGGTTGATTTAATTTTGCTAACTATGTAGTACGTGTGTTACCTTTCAACATTCATGGAAGGTTGCTACGTGATATATGATAAAATATTTTAAATGGTTTTAAATGCTCCTATAGTTTTGCTTGACATCGATTTGTTTCTTGGAAGATTACCTTTTCCTGTATGGTTCTGGAAATAGTTCTATGTAACTATGAATTCAAAGTTCCAATGGCTAGGACAGGATATGTCGTCATACTATTTGAGTGCCCACTCATTTTGACTATTCATGTAATCAAACAGTCTATGTAAACTAAACCGACCACAACACAAGCATATTTCCTCAAACTCTGTCTCAATCCCGTTTTGCATCTGTTTTGTTCACGACTGAGGAAAAGAAGGGGGGTAGATAGATAGGTTTTTGTAGGTGATAAGGACAGCAAAGGAACTTGCAGTGCCAATATCCCCTGCCGTCCAGGGACATCTATGACACACCTCGATTAAGGCTGTAAGATGGCCGGTAGTAGGTTCTGTTAGTGTCAGGCAGGTGATAATAAGAATATTAGCAGTTATTAATCCTTAGTAATGAATTAATTTTATTTTATCTTAACGTGTCAATTATTATTTGGATTTTATTTTGATTATTTAATATTAATGTGATTTTATTTGTTGTATTTTATTGTATTGATTTTATGTCTACTAACACTAGCTTGTAAGACAAACCTACTAACAAAATATGGATTCTATCTGAAATACATGATTATTATTACTATTATAATCCTTAGTAAGAGGATTGTAGGTAGAAGTTAGGACAAATAGTGTAGGTTAGTTCTGTTAGTAGGTAACTATTAATAATCGTCCAGTTAATAAATTAATCGCTAGTATTTGTCCCAGTCGAAGTTGGTCATAGATGCATTAATTGCCACCTCTGAACAAGGTCTTTTGTATAATTGTTATCGTCTCACGGCAGATATAATTGAGGCGGTGATCGGTACCACCTGTACCCCGGGCGCACCTATTTATAAAGGTTCTACTATCTTCCTATTTCATTTTATTTCTGGCTTGAGAAGGCAATCGAGATAATTCATTTGATGGCAAATTATATTATCGACGCCATCCATCGATGGGCATCACTAAATAAAAATCAGACTTTAGTAACATATAAATGTACAATTTAGAATAAAGAATAATTGTTCCTATCTAAATAGATTTGTATAAGTAGGGTTGCCAGGTCGGCCAACCAAAAAGCCGGACATATCAGCCAGTTTGGCCGGACATTTGGGTAAAAAGGCCTACACCCTAAATTATGAAGAATTTTATGTATTAATATTATTAAGACAATTTTTTAGAACTTCTTCACTAATTAACAACATTTTTATTAAACAAACTAAAAATATTAAATAATTGTCAGAAACGTGCTTTAAAAGCTCAATATTTTTCAAAATAAAGTTGTAATAATCTTTAAACGTCAAATATTTCAAATTAAAAGCCATCTGGACTACTCTCATCGATTTAAAATATTCATACGCATTTATTGTATACAAACAGCTTCTTGAAATCAACCATCAACATCCCCATTTTTGATCAGAAAATATTTAAGGTTTTGCAATTGATCAAAACCTTTACTATCGTCAACTTTAACGTTTTCTTCGTGGATACTATTAGTTTCGGAAACATGATTACATGCAGGACGTCTTTTAACAGTCATCAATACAAATTGTTTTGTTTCCTTGTGTAATTTTTTTGTAAGTTGGTTAAAATGTAAAAAGCCTAATAAAGCCTGACAAGCCGGACACACACTGAAAAAGCCTAACCTTGTCCGGCTTTATCCGGACGTCTGGCGACCGTATGTATAAGTATAAACTAATAAATTAACATCATGAAGACCAAGACCGCTCTACTAAAAGTGAACGATTAACTAAGTATATAGAGACCAAATAATGAACTACCTATTTTCATTGATATTACTGATCAATATAACATTGTAAAAGATTATAACTTTAGAATTCATTGTTAATAATGTATGCAGTGTGTAATAAAGTGTATATCCAATGTGTACCTAAAGATCTATGGTTCCTAGGGTTTTAAAACTGCAATTTTTAACGCAAGAACAACATTCTTTTTCGGTATTTGTTCGATACTGGGTCACCAAACTCTTTAGTACCATAAATTGTCTGTCTTCAAAATAGTATTTTGATATTTTCGTAACTAGACAGAATAGATGTTGGTACCTAACAGACAAACAGACTTACTACGACTTGATAGTTGTTAAAAGAGTTTCATCTTTTCATTATTTATATTATCACTTTTTCTGTATAGTAGGTAGGTACTAGTAACCGCCCTCGCTTTGCTTCAGTTTACATATAGATCCCTACATTTTTTAATAAAATAAAGTACATGTTAATCAGGAATAACAGAGCATCCTAATGGTGAAAGAATTTTTGGATACGGTGCGGTAGTTTTTAGGGTTCCGAAGTGAAATCGGAACCCTTATAGTTTCGTCAGGTCCGTCCGTCCGTCTCTCCATCTGTCCGTCTGTCCGTCTGTCCGTCTGTCCGCTTGTCCGTTCGTCTGACCGAAGCAAAGCGTCGAGACCCTTAGTGCTAGAAAGCTGTAATTTGGCATGGATATACGAGTACATATTTAATAAAACTCCAGAATCGTAGAATAAAATATAGAAAAAACAATTCAGGGTACCTCCACTACAAGTAACGTGGGGAAGAATTTTTTATTCGTCGCGTAACACGTAGCGTGTGGGGTATCGTTGAAAAGCTCTTTCAAAAATATTGGCGGTCTTCATAGACCATTTTTGGTATTAGAGGTTCTTTTGCGAAATATTTGGCTTTAAAGTGCTAATTTTGGTTAGAGTCAAGTGCCCCCCCCCCCCCTGCCGGCTAAACGGTTGGAGTTGGACAAGTGAAAAAATTCTCAAAAATAGGTTATATGATGAATTTACACGAAAAACTATCACGGTTAATGAGTAATAGTCGATAAACTTACTACTTCAGAACCCTAACATTGCGCGTGGTCTGACACGCACTTGCCCGGTTTTTAAGTTTATCCATTAGAAACAAAAAAAAAATCAAAACTCTCCTATTGATAATATTAGTACATATTGATAACACATAGTAAATATACGAATACTATATCGTACGAGTGGTGATAATGAATGATTTTCTTACGTTTACTGATAAATCAGTTCTTGTTATTGTGTACATTTATACGTTTTCCTTATTGCCCTTTCAAGAACTTTCATTATCTAATAGAGAAATTGGTTTCCTTCTTAGAATATTTTATAAACAAACTTTGTTTTGTATCTTACGTACTTCAGGACGATGAGGTAAATATATTATGATAGTGGGATTTGTGTGGTAAACAAAGTTCTGATTTTTATTAAACCATATTTATACAATTATACAACAACGTAATAGTCGACTGATTTGAAAAATAAAAACTTTTAACTTGGCTGTAATAACCTTGGTCTTCTGCTTATTATTCCATTAATAGACTACTGGCCCATGCACAAAAATCATGGGTCATACGAACCACCAGGTGACGTATATAGGACGATAGAAGAGCATAAAATAATAAGATTCAGCACTATGCCGTCACTTGTAAGCTGTCCAACTGAGTGCTGGTGAGAATTCAAAAGTGCAAGTTGGGTGAGTAAATTTTGGTCATTTGATTCTGTACGGCATTTTTAACCATCGATAGGGCCATGAAAAATAATAAGAAAGCGCGCAGTGCCGTACAAAAAAGGTGGTCCACAAAGTCGGTAAATGATTTTGAATTCGTGACAATTTCGAGGGTAAATTTGGTCATTTGATACAGTACGGCATCAGTTTCATACTGTTGCAATACAGCTTCTAATCCATTATTCCGCAACGCCGTACAAAAAATCGTGCGACAAGGGGAAGAAATCGAGGGTTGAAACCCCCTCTTTTGCAGTGGTCCGGGGGGTCATTTGAAAAAGTACGGCTTCGGTTCCAATACATTTTCTAGGACTCAAAAGTACTATTAAAAATAATGCCGTCAAAAAATGATAGTCCATTTGAATGTATAATTAATAATTATCTTAATTTCATGGTATACTTGATTTATAAAGCTGTAAGGTCATTTGACCCTGTACGGCAACTTTTTTTTTAACATGACATTGTAAAATACAATTGTTATATAGTATTGCCGTACAAAAAAAACTGTCCTAAAAAAAAATATAGAGAGATACAAAAACTGAAATTTTTGAAATTATTGCAAAAGTTTAAATATTCATAGATTAATGAAATATAGCAATTTTCTACCTTTTTCCCTTGTTTTAAATAGTATTAAGATAAATAAATTAGGAAAAAATTATGCCGTACATTTTAATGCAGACCATATCTTTTAGGCTGATGAAAATGACGCTACCATTTTATGGTCCAGTCATCTTAGTAAAAATTTGGTAAGAATTGCGGAAATTGAGATACCCAGCTGAATTTTTGTATAAACTTGTATTTTGGCGATCTAAAAGTTGTCTCAAAACCTGCATATGATAGGATGACCGCGTCTATTAAAAATTTGAGGACAAAGGTCACAAAAATCGTTTTTTTGCAAATATCTCATTTCCTATGAAATTTTCGCTATTTGTATCTTCATCAATATTGTAGAGAATTAAATTCCCTTCAACTTTTGTTTCAAAAATTTTTTTATACGTTGAATCGTTTTCGAGATACAGGGCGGAGAGAGCGCGGTTAGAGCATCATGTAAGGTCAACCGGTATAGTCCCGATCAAAACACGCTATATAAAGTTTATTAAATGAAGGGAATTTAATTTTCTAAAATATTGATGAAGATACAAATAGCGAAAAACTCATAGGAAATGAGATATTTGCAGAAAATCGACTTTTGTGACCTTTGTCCTCAAATTTTTAATAGAGGCGGTCACCCTATCATATGCAGGTTTTGAGACAACTTTTAGAATGCCAAAATACAAGTTTATACAAAAATTCAGCTGGGTATCTCAAATTCCGCAGTGAATTACTAAGATGACTGGACTATTTAAGGGTGTAGTACTTTATGGCCATCTGATACTGTACGGTAAGTACGGTATTAACATATTTTTGAAGAGCAATTGATAATATGATAAAATCATTATGACGTCTAACTGTAGTGAAAGGGTGTGTATATAATATCCAAGAATTGAAACTGTAAATCCCAGTATCAACAGTTTTGTATACTTTTTGGTTTAATATACAGGGTGTTTGGTAACGTCTTGGCAATACGTGAAGGGCGTATAGGGGAGGTCATTTGCAACCAAATTACCTATTATGACCCCTATTCAAATATCAACCGTTTTCGAGTAATTCCATATTTTATGTATTTTTCAAGAATATGCGAAATTCAACTTTGAAAATTGAAAAAAAATCACTAATGCATAAAATATTATGATTTTTTTATTTTTATCTGGTTGCTAACACTACAATACATAATAATCAACCATTACACGGTGAATTTTTTCAGTAATTTTTAAATCAGAGCTACAAATCTTACAAATTTTCATACTTCAACCAGGTTTCTTCAACTTTAATAGGTGTTTTCTGCAAAAAAAAAACCGGAATAACTTTATCGGCAGAACATTTTAAAAACATGTACAACTTATTATCTATCTAACGAGATACGAAAAGTTGGCAGATTATAAAAACTGAGTGAACAAAATACAATAATTGCGGAAAAAAATAAAATTATTTTGAATGAAAAATAACAATTGTAAGAATTTATGTAAGAATTTATGTAACTGGGTTAATTACACCAAGTAATCAAAACTACAGTTAATTTTCAAAATTGATTTTTATTGTTAATTAATACCATTATTACTATTATTATTTCTCCACGGGGTTCGCCTGGATAGTTACCATTACCACCCTCGAGCGTGATGAGTCAGCCGCCAAACGACTCATCGTGTGCCGGCTGAGGGCTTGAGAGCCAGTTCTTTCTTTCTTTTTCTTCTATCTTTTTTGGCCGGCAACGCATCAGTGATGCCTTTGGTGTTGCTGGTGTCCATGGGCGACGATATCCACTTACCATTCGATTTCTTACGATTCGTTTCTTTAATGGCGCGAGTAATACCTACAACATGGAGGTACAGTAAATTTGTAGCATGACGGAGGTCACCCATCCAATCCATTCAGTGTCCAACTTCTGCAAACAGTGCTTAATATTTTTTATGGAAATAGCCGGCAAACGAGCTGACGATCTACCTGATGGTAAGTTGACCTTACATTATGCTCTAACCACGCTCTCTCTTCCCTGTATCTCGAAAACGATTCAATGTATAAAAAAAATTTTGAAACAGAAGTTGTAGGGAATTTAATTCTCTACAATATTGATTAGATACAAATAGCAAAAAACTCATAAGAAATGAGATAAAATGAATGAGAGAAAAACGATTTTTGTGACCTTTGTCCTCAAATTTTTAATAGACGCGGTCACCCTACCATACGTAGGTTTTGAGACAACTTTTAGAATGCCAAAATGCAAGTTTATACAAAAATTCAGCTGGGTATCTCAAATTCCGCAATTCTTGCCAAATTTTTACTACGATGACTTTATTTATTACTAAATTAATTTTACTACAAACCTTTGGACCAACGAAAATGTACGGCATGTAAAAAAATATTATCTATGCATAAAATACTTTCAAAATAAATTAATTTTATGTTGTATCAAATGACCCCCCGGACCACTGCAAAAGAGGGGGTTTCAACCCTCGATTTCTTCCCCTTGTCGCACGATTTTTTGTACGGCGTTGCGGAATAATGGATTAGAAGCTGTATTGCAACAGTATGAAACTGATGCCGTACTGTATCAAATGACCAAATTTACCCTCGAAATTGTCACGAATTCAAAATCATTTACCGACTTTGTGGACCACCTTTTTTGTACGGCACTGCGCGCTTTCTTATTATTTTTCATGGCCCTATCGATGGTTAAAAATGCCGTACAGAATCAAATGACCAAAATTTACTCACCCAACTTGCACTTTTGAATTCTCACCAGCACTCAGTTGGACAGCTTACAAGTGACGGCATAGTGCTGAATCTTATTATTTTATGCTCTTCTATCGTCCTATATAGGTCACCAGGTGGTTCATATGACCCTGGATTTTTGTGGGTGGGCCAGTAGTCTATAAGGGCTCTCCGACACAAAACGGCTTAAATGTATAAAACATTTCTCGATCAAGATCAAGTTAGAAGTTAGCTCGTAGGTGGATCACCAGGCGCGTGAAATACTCTACCACCATGCGAGCTGCTATAGATATTCACAGTAAGTTGATTAGGGTTCCGTAGCCGAATGGCAAAAAACGGAACCCTTATGGATTCGTCATGTGTGTCTGTCTGTCCGTCCGTATGTCACAGCCACTTTTTTCCGAAACTATAAGAGCTATACCATTGAAACTTGGTAGGTAGATGTATTCTGTGAACCGCATTAAGATTTTCATACAAAAATAGAAAAAAAGCAATACATTTTGGGGGTTCCCCATACTTAGAAATGAAACTCAAAAATGTTTTTTTCATCAAACCCATACGTGTGGGGTATCTATGGATAGGTCTTCAAAAATGATATTGAGGTTTCTAAAATCATTTTTTTCTAAACTGAATAGTTTGCGCGAGAGACACTTCCAAAGTGGTAAAATGTGTGTCCCCTCCCCCCTGTAACTTCTAAAATAAGGGAATGATAAAACTAAAAAAATTATATGATGTACATTACCAAGCAAAATTCCAACGAAAATTGGTTTGAATGAGATCTAGTAAGTAGTTTTTTTAATACGTCATAAATCGTAAACCGCAAAAAATATTGATCAAAGTTACAACGAACTACAAGAACTTTTATATTATGTTACTTGCTGCTACGGAACCCTTCGTGGGCGAGTCCGACTCGCACTTGGCAGCTTTTTTTTGACGAAAATTTGTTAAATATTATTAATTCAGAATCAGCGCAGTAACCTCTACAAGATGACCTGCAACCATTACTTTAAATCAGGAACCAGGAAATATCGTGAAGCAAAAACACATTAAGTCAAATTTTCCCATACAAATTTTAATGGGACAAAACTTTGAACACAAATTACTCAAAACAATGCAAACCATACTTACTGTGAATCGCTAGCATGGCAGAACATTGTCGGAATTAAACTTGTGCGGTACAACCCTACGACCTGTAGCAGGACTGAAGCCTTTTCCAAAATGATGGTAGATTAATTAAATTAAATAAAATAAATAAATTAATTAATTAAAAAATGATGTGCGTAAGTGTATCAGTGATACATAATAAACGAGTAAATTATTTTAATTTAGAATTTTTGCCACTGATTTTTCAGTGGCGTGTAGTGCACCGTGGACAGGGCTCAAGAATAGATGGTCATTTTATTCGTGATAGTTTAAAAACCTAGAAAATATTTACAAATGAAAATATTGCTGTAAAATATTTAAGACCAGAGGTCACTTAATTAACACTAGTTTCAGCCTGCGTCTGGTTTAATAAAAAAATAAATAAATATATAAGTAAACGCACAAATAAGTCATACCACCATACAACCGTGATAAAATTAATAATATAGTTATTATATATTTTTTGTAGGAAGAAAATCGATTGAATAAATGCTTTATAGCCATTTTACTAATATTTTATGTTCTGTTATTAGTGATCGAAATATTTTAGTGACAATATCCAATTTTATTGTTCCGTTTGTCCATCCGTTCATCCGTCCCACCGTTCATTCGAAAGTATTTCCGTCTGTAGTTTAGTTCAGAGATTCTTAGTCTAGGACTAAGTAGTAAGACTACTGTAGCGCCCGCTTTACAAGAGGCGTCCCTCTATCCTCTAAGTAACCATTATCTATAAATAAGTTAGTCATAAAGTAATAACTAAACACGTATGGCGCATTGGTTACCATTCCGGATCGCCGTACCGAGGGTCCTGGGTTCGATTCCCAGCGAGGCGGATATTTGAATGATGAGTTTGAATTTCTGTTCTCGGTCTGGATGTGAATGTCCTTGTCTAGTGTGTTGTCCATGGCACCCACGACACAGGGAATCCTAGTGTGGGGCGGGGCTATGACTGTGAAGCGTTACTAGAGTGTTGTTGGGCCGTTACCCGAGCACCCACTGGCTTCACCCACCGGTGGGTGAACGGGTAATTCGTGTGATTACTGTTTAAGATTATGGATACATAGAATATTTTAGGAGATATCGACCACATTGCCTTTCCCGACATAGTGTCATAACTCATATCTAATGACTCAATGGCCACACTGATGCTTTGCTGGCCTAAGAAAAAAATCTGGAAACCCACTTTTTATCTGCCTGTCTGACACGGCAATTTTTTTTTCAAAATATTTTTCTAACAATACATAAATATACCTAAATATAGTTGTATGGACCAAACATTACGACTAAATATTAGTTAGGTGAATAATAAATTCATGAAATCTATACAAATAAATAAAATTTGAGTGTCTGTTTGGAATATTAAAATAACCGCTTTTTACTAAGTGCATTTGGATGTATACACGGTACATATACCAAAAGAACTTTTTTTACCATTTTTCTGTCTGTCTGTTTGTTTGTTTCGGCTAATCTCTGAAATGGCTGGATTGATTCTGACAGGACTATCACTGGCAGATTGCTGATGTAACAAGGACTAACTTAGGCTACTTTTATTTTAGAAAAAAAAAATAGTTTTGTGACTTTTTAGTTAAATACTACACGGACGAAGTCGCGGGTAACAGCAAGTTATACTGTAAATGACAAAGTTTCACCATATTTCTGTAGTCCGACAGGAATACTAGATATTGATGTTTTTGTCTAAAATTAAGTAGTAGGTTCGATATTCGGGCTTGCTTTTTGTAACACTTTAATTTACACTAAATAAATTGATTCTTTTAACCGCTAGGCTCTTATGCCCTAACTCAGAGTCACTAACGGTTACTTAAATCACTCCTTAGTACAGAATTTGTATGGTGAATCTTTACTAAGGAGCGATTAAAGTAACCGTCAGTGACTTTGAGTTGGGGCGTTAGACCTGTGGCACAATTAAACTGACTTAAAAAAAGAGGGTTAACGCTATTGAAGTTCAGTTTTTTTCATTTTTCACTTTTTATAATAAATTTCTACTTTTTATTTTTGAAGGTGGTTCAATATTTTTTGTGTGGGCAAATTTTATTTTGGTTTTCGTTAAATAATATTTAAGGTAAATTCGCGGCAAAATCCAAGTCTTACATATATAGCATACTACGAAGCGGCCGATCTCATCCCAGCACGTGCGCCAAAGCATTGTAAGTCACGTTTTATTTTCTTTACGTTCTGTACTACGTTCGAGGATTAATTTAGTATAAATACAATACAAAGATCGATCTCATTATCAATCAATCTTTAATCTACGATGAAGACACTGGCAGTACTATCTGCCTTGGCGGCTATCGCCATTGCAGCGCCAACAATAGAAGATTATGCAGATAGTACCCGCCTTTCGCCAGGGGATTTTGTTATAACACAACGAGACAAGAAATCTACGACACTCGAAACAAAAAATATACCAGAACACTTGGAAGACCACGCCTTGGAGCAAGCTTTAAACAAAGAAGAATCAAGTAACCACGATGCACGAACATTCAGCGGTTTCAAGAAACCCATTGTTATGAAAAAAATAGGGTACCATGCCTATCGTGAAGGTGAAGAGCGATCTCAATTGGATTCACAGGAGAAGTGCAGAAAACAAATGGAGGCCAAATTATGCGAAGATTCAAAAGACAAAGTAAAAAGCGCTTCCGACGGCCATCATGATGAAATATCCGAAAGGGAAATGGTACATAGTATCAACGTAGCAAAAGAAGCAGTCCATACGTTTGAGAAGGACTTACAGAGAATGGAACATGAATGTGCAGAACATAAACACAGACATGCAACGCTCGCGTCTGATGTCCAGCTGCATGACGATATTGAAAAGGCAAGACAAGCATTGGAACATATTCATACACATTTTAAGAACGTAAAATCTAGCGAAGAAAGAAGGATTAAATGGAAAGAAGCTGGAAGCCTTCACGACAATGTTGAAATAGGCAAGAATTTAGAGGATAATTTTAAAAATTCGGGTGATGCAATTACAGATTTTAAAACTACAATAGAAGACATTGATACCCCAATCAGATCAAATAATGAAGCTGGAGATGGCATGACATCTATAGTAGAAGACAAAAATCGAAAACTGAAAATTCATAGTGATAATCTAATAAAAGCAAGTACAATGAATGAGGATGGTAAGCAAAAACTAGAAAATGTATCAGGAATGGAACACCAGGCAGGAGACCAAGAGAAGATGACAGATAAAAATGTGAATTCGAATAATCATGAAATTCCAAACCATCACCACGAAGTCCAAGAAACTAAAGAGCGAACTATTGAAGGCCAGGATAGCAAGTTAAAATTGATGGAAATAAAAGGAGATGACTTGAATGTGCAAGAGAAACAAACAAGAAATCACTTGGAAAATAACGAAAAACTGAAATCAAGCGACGACCACTCTTTGTCTGATATTCATGAACTAACAAAAGAAAATTCAAACGCAAAGTTATCACACGGAAACGAACAAGTTATGCATGGATTTAATCATGTAGATACTATGCCAAAAACCGACACGTTACACGAAGGAGTTACTGCGCAAAATGACCAGAAATTACATTTGCACCATGATAACTTTGAACAGAGAACAAAAGACATAATGCTTATGAACCGGGAACATTTACAAACTGATGATAGTAAAAAAGATATTCCTCATCAAATGAATCTACAGACTGAGTCACACAATTCAAAAACTGTAGATCAAAGTAATATGGATACAGAAAGATCATTATCAACCACGGCTATTTCAAAATTAGATAACGAAAAAGACAGTGAAAAATCCCACTTCACAAATCATATGGACAGCCATGCTAGTAATGACCCAGCACTTCTCAGAGCTACTTCCGATTTTCACAAGGAACTTGTAAACAATATGGATTTTACTGATGACTCACATCATATGGCTCTTCACCAACCATCTTTGACAGATAAAAACCAAAAGATGAAAAATGAAAAACAAGAATTACATGAACGAATAAATGTACCTGGGGTACATCCAAATACTGAGCACTTGAAAACCATGATGCATTTCAGTGATAACTCAGATCACGTAACTCCACACCTGAAAATGGCATCTACTCGTATGTTCAACAATCAAGAGCCTAATTTGAATGTTCAAGTTAATTCTCCTCAAGATTTTGTAGAACAAACAAATATTCAAGATTTCATGCCATTCAGAACGACTGGTGATTTACATGATACAGGATTGGATAAAAGATTAAAAACTATTCACGACAAAGATGACATGCCTACAGAATTGCATGACCCCTTAACAGTGCATCGAGCTCATTTAGATAAAATGGAGATGGATGGAAGTTCACAACACTTCAATATCGAGCAGCTAAACCCTTTAAGGAGTAACCTAATGAACGATCACCAACATTTGAGTCTCAATGAGCAATTAATGGCGCAACAACAATGGGCACAAGTCAAAAATATTCATAACCATCAATTATCGCCTATAAATACTGGTCTTCAACACATGCATGCTCAAAACACATTTGTTTCAAGAAATGGTCATAACACGATGATGCATGAGAAGTCAAACATAGATAACACTCTGCAGCCAAGTTCGTTAATGCAAATGAGAGGAACGCCGAAAATGGCTCTAGAGCGCACCGGTCCTAATCAATGGGATCATACTCATGCCTACAGATCTTCGTACGGACATACTTTGTCTCCTTCTTATGGATCGGCAGGTGGATCATCTTACGGTGGATCTGCAGTGGGGGTATTCCCGAATGCTAATGTAGGAAATTGTGCTGTTCCCATACTTCTGAGTTGCTCACCCTCAGTCGTGTCTGGAAGTCTCGCTAAGACACAAAGTTCGTACAGCGCACCAGCTTACAGATCAGAGGATGTTAATTTTCTCAAAAAGCGAGGTGTAGACATCGATGAATTGAACCAGGGTCATCAGTTACGACACACGCCTCTGGAGAAAAAAACAAAAGTGGTTTTAGAAAAAAATAACAATACCGCGTAGTGAAATGTTCCGTGAATTATAATAATTATTGTGTAAAAATATTGTAAAAGTAAGTCTACAATGCGTAAGACATCACAAAAGAGATATTGAATAATGAAAACAAGGAATCTTCATATGTTTGTATTCCGCAAAAAATAATAAAAAAAAAAATATTTAATTACATTCAAATATTATTTTCTCCCTTTCCCTTTAATAGTATAATTGAATTAAGTTAATAGTATAGTTGAATGTACCTAATTAAATTTGTTTATACTTAATTGTACCTAATTTTGTTTAACCATGTGTTCAAGTATCGTGAATAAACTCAAAAAGGTATTTTTGCAATTAAAAAAGAACTTTGTCATAATTATAATAAAAATCTAAGTCGTTAATATTACTCTTTGTTTTTAAATGAATGAATAATTTGATGACTTTAGGCAAAATTAAATAGCAAAGAACTGCAAAAACCGTTGAATGTAAATGTAATGCGATATGCTAATTGCTGAATGGAAGTTACTTGCATTTAATAAACTATTATTTTCAATAACGAATGATCAGTTAAGAAACAAAATGAAGAGTGGTGTAATGATTATCTTGTTTTTTCTATTTAAATTGTTCACTAATGAAGTTATTTGTGAAAATCATAGTACAAACAATGTTGCAACTATTGACGTGTCCTCAGAACAACAAGGTTACTTGAAGTATGGAGCAAAAGAAATTCAAAACCAAGTTAAGAATCTTGAAGATAGCAGACTGTATTCTTACGCCGGCTTGCCTTTTACACTTGGGCAATTACAACCTTTAAATGGAATTACTGGCGAGATGGTCACTTCGAAAGATACTTCAAATAAGTTCAAGACATACTCATCGAGAAAACAAAGATCTGATGAAGATATACTGGAGCAGTTAGAACACGACGCCATTATGAATAACATATTACCAACAATGGATGAGCCGTTCTTTCGTGACGCGTCCTATTCAGCTCCTGAACTTCAGGTTCTTTTACCAAGTGCTGAAGGTGTCGTGGCTTACTTCCCCACGTCTTATGGTGTCCCAGTACCCATATTGTTACAGTGTACACCTACGATATCGCGTGGTTACCAACAAAACGTGTTGCAAGATTTACAAGTGCCTTTACCATACAAACGTGATTGGCAGGAACCTTTAATGATGGACGAATATAAGAAATAATTATTGTTTAAGGGTTGTAAGCATTTAACTGCTTAAATAATTAATAAAAAATAAATAATCTGAAAGCAATTTTAAATGTTTTTGAATACAAAATATTATGTTTAACTTTGAGAATTGGATCATTATAATAATGCATATTTCATTGGTACTTATTGGATGTATGTATACAGTATTTACTTCATTAAATATATTTATTTATATTTGCTTTAAAAGTGTTTGTTTTTTATTGAGAAGAATATTAACCAATCAGTATGTATTAAAATAATTGTGGAATAAAAACAGATTAATTAATCCCGACGGTTATATGGTGCGTAACGGTTCTTTCACTAATTAAGTATTTTTTAACCATTCTGTAATTTTATTACTCTTGTAATGTTTATGCAGTCCTTTGCAGTACTAAAAACTAAGGAGTCGGTTGAGTTAACTTTACATTTCCGTTATTTTGACAGCTGTCCTTATGATAATTATAATTTATCCATAAGTGAATTTGTTCTTTTGCGAATAGTCCATTAAAACGTAAGGGTGTTGAGGCGATCTAATAAAAACGCAAGTATTATTTTGTTATAATTGAAACTATTTAACTTTTTTCATAAGCAAGCATATTTGCTTAAGACATTTATTGGCTTAAGGTCCTTAGCAAATTCAGTAGTCGGGTAATCAACAACAACTTATGACCAAGAAGAAGAGGCAAGAAAGAACAGAAACATAATAATATACATATGTATATTATGTTTCTCTTCTTTCTTGCCGGTAACATCGGTGATACTGTTGGTTTTCCTACTTAAAAATGATATCGTCAAACCAGATATACTTATCTCTTTTTCATGATTAACAGGTATAATAATAATATCTACTTTATTAAAATAAGCAATGGGACAGTTACGAGGAAAGATCATGATGATAATAAGGATGTTATAAAGACAGGCTAGTGCCCGCGACTTTGTCTGTGGAAATATTGTACGACAAATATTGTATAGGTTTTGCCTGTCTATAAGTCAGTAACCGTTAGCTGATGACTAAGGCCTGTATTAAAAAACCGATCTTGGCTCAAGAACGCGATCTCAGAACTTACAAATATCATTTTTACATACGATTTTACATTTCAGTATCTCAAACCGAATCGTGAGATTGCAGAGATCTTAAGATTGGTTTATTGGTGAATTTAGTGATGATGATAATATTAAACAGTGTGTTTTTGTTGCAGCAAACTTTACGTGTCCTCCTGGGGAGATCTTAGGGTCCAATCTGCGGTGCGCCGTGAGAGAAGATAGCACAGTAGCACTAAACGAATCTCTTTGGCTATTATAAATAGTATAATTAATACAATAAAACGGCCTCGTTTGAATTATTACACTGTTATAATTATGTTTTATCCACGGGTTTTATCTTTATCGTTTTTCATCAGAGTGAAAGAAACAAAACACTTTACAAGCCTTTTTTAACGTAGCTTGTTTTTATAAATAAGGGGCCATCACACAGGCCATGTCTCATTAATTTCATGACAGCTGGTCACATTTGTGTGACGTCACGTATTATGATTAAATTGAAACAGCAGTTCCGAAATAACTTTTATTTCCATTAATTGTTTTTTAATATTTACTATACATACCAATTATTCAATTTTGAAATGTGACGTCACGAAATTTAGGACCCCCTCCCACCCCTTGTCACACAATGTCACACTACTCCCCCTAACTAGGATATTGAGTTTATTAAAATATTTGAACACTTTCGATTATCCTCACAATGCTTATAATGTTTGAAAACCCAAGAACTGCCACATAAGTCTATCCACGGAATCGAAGACAGTGTCTGAATGGGCTTTAGGTTCGTTTATTTACACACAAACTAATTTCCAAGTCCACATGACGTGCTCAAACTGCGTCATTGAAGGCAAATAAATACTTTATATGGAACGGACTGTTTCAAATTATACCGCAAATGCAACATATGCGACTTTTGCGTCATGAAAACCCAAGTCAAACTCCCAGTCTGCCTGGCACCTGGCTTCTCATAAACCGCAGTCGCGTGACGTCGATGCAAAATATGATAACAGTGCTCAATACTTAAAAGGATGACACGGAGTCGCCGTATCAGTATACACATTGCGACAAGGATCGCAGGAACTATTTGGAAGTGTTCTCAAAGTGCCGCATGTCTACGATGTTGAAAATAGCGTTCGCTCTGATTTTCGTGCTAGCAGTATTAGGCGAGGCAAGGCACATTCATCCGAGGAAAGATCAATGGTCAGAGTTGGTGGAGGAGCGGGTCATTACCTCAAACAGCGACCATGATGCGACGGAAACCGTGAGTTAAACATGATCTAATTATATCCTGCGTTAATGCCAGGTGTAGTGTTGCTTCCTAGTTGCTGAATCTCCGTTAAATTAATCATTTTCGTTTTAGTAGATGATTAAACTTTTTTGCCTTTTACGGCGGTTCTTTTATGATCTTCGACAAACCAGCCAATCAATTTCCATGTGATTCATTTAACATCAGCTAAAGTGTCACTTAAAAATCCATTTCTATAAATGTAATAATTATCGTTCATACGATAGAACTAAGCAGTAGAACTAGTGGGAATGAAAGATAATTATAAATTATACTCACTGAAATTTTATAAATTTTAATATCAAGTCCATAACATACAATAACTTTTGGCCGTTATCTGTAGTCAATATTCGATCTGGTACCATTGTGTATAATAGTAACAAACAACACAGATAATGTGATAATATTGATAAAAAACATTCCTATTTGTATAGGTACAGCGATACTTTGAAGGCTATGCTTGAAGGATACTGAACTTCTACATGGATAATCGGTTACTATTCATAATATATTAGATGCGGAACATTAATAGAAAAACTTAAAATACAAACTTATAAATAAATAAGTTAAGAATGAGCAACTCTTCCAAGTGAAATTTGTTTTTATCTTTGTTCCAGGAAATCACAAACATTGCGCCTAAAAAGTTGTCTCCTCACAATAGCATTTTATTCTTCAAATCTTACGACCCTTGCGAGGACGGCTTCAAGTTGGACTACCAGGGCATTTGTCGGGAGGTCTGGTTTTAGGGAAAATGTCTCTCCTGAATATATCACAAACAACAGCAAAGGGAAGAGTTAGGGGGAAACGGGAAAAATATCGATAAGTTACCTATCTTAGACCTTGTCCAGAAGGGGCGAATTCGCCGCGAAACGTTTCGCGCGAATTGATTCGCGCGTTAGCGAGATACTGGGTGCCAATACATCCCGTCCACAAGTATCGCGCGAATTCAAAATACGCGCGTAAATCGCGTGCACTTCGCCAGACTCTCGACTCGCGCGTGATTCGCGCGTATTGCGCGCGAGTCGAGATACTAGAGACGCCTTGTTGCGTCCAGTTAACGCGCGAACTTCAGTCGAGTGGACGTATCGAGGATAATGGAGCGCCAAAATTTTGATATGGAAATGTTTATAGACGAAATAGAAAAAAGACCGCCGTTATGGGATTTGGATTATGCCAATAGAATTATAAAACGCAGGGCTTGGGAAGAATTGGTGTCAATATTTTCTGATAAAGATGACTCTGAGGAGAAAAAGAAAGATATTGGGTAGTCATTATTATTATTTATTTTATTGATTAGTTACAAACAAAGAAAATTAGATCATTTTGTCCTGCCACGGCAGTCGAAGCCGCCTTCGTTCAACTCCATTTTTCCTACTGACTAAATTCGTCCCCAAATGCTCGCGCGGTGATACGCTCCTTCTGGACGCAACTGTCGCGCGTGATACGCGCGAGAGCATCGCGGCGAATTCGCCCCTTCTGGACAAGGTCTTATATTCTCATACAGAGACTACTTTGGTTTAATCTCGAAGTTAAAGTGCTCTGGTAATGTAGTCTCTTTTGATTGTAATACATATATTTTGCATTTAGTATAAATATGTGCGCAAGTGACTAAGATTAAGAAAATATTAATTGTGATATTAGGTTTAAATATGTAAATAAGAAATAAAGTTTTTGTTGTGCAATTGTTTAATTATGTAAAATTATTTAAACATAAAGTTCCAAGTTCCAATACCCGTTCTGTGCTATCCCCTGATGTAAATAAAAATCAATGTGATTTTCACAATAATTTATTATTCTCATCCATTTCATATACAAACAATAAATAGGTGCATTATTTTTAAATACACAAATTTTACAAATACAAGTAGACAATTTTATTGTAATTTATTACATAAATAATTACAGGTTATCCAACAGAAAATATAACAACCAACAATAAAATTATATGAAATGAATTATCTTATTGTTAGTTAATTTGTAGATAGATACTTACAGAAAGGTAATTTCAGACTAGAAATAAATAATTTGCTTATTAATTAATAACCAAATTCGTTGAAATATAGGTATTTAAAGATATTTACGAGATGGGCAACCACAGCTTTTTCGAAAATATTTACGGTAGAATATAGCGGGCGAGGGTGAAAAGATTTTTACTCTAGATCTTGCATAATTATATTTCAACGTATTTTATGTAGGTATGCATGGTGACTCCAAAAAATTCACAAATGAAAATCGTCGGTAATATCATAAATTACAATTCGTTAATGGATCTTACAATATTTTGGTAACTAGTTAATGCTGAGCTAAATCATCGTGTTTGTGTAGGCCCTAAGTCACGTAATGATTAGTGCGTGATCATTGAGCTTGCAGAATGCCGGTACGATTCACATGAGCGACGCCGGTGGAAGCGTGACGGCGCTGTGTCCGGACAGCGGTGTTGGGAGCGTGGCCACGCCGCGGATCCATGCGCCGCGCTCACAGCAAAACGACTCCACGTTGTTCAGCGCTCGCATGTAGATCGTCGTTACACCACCTGTGCATAGGTACCCTATATACAGTGTACAGAATAGAAATCTCATAGCCCTGCGGCTTGTGTGGATAAAATGATCGACAAAATAAAGCAACAGCAGGCGCAGTCGGTAGTTGCACTTCCGTGCTTGAGAGGGCATACAAAAGCAGTCGGTTCCGATTGCTATCATAATAACAGTCGTTAAGTCATGCCGGAGGCCCTCGGGCGGCATGAAAACTTCTGACTCTTAGGTTGTGCATTATCCCCTCCACCAATCCGCACTGGAGAAGCGTGCTGGAATGCCTGAAATATGCTGTTGATCTCCTCCTTAACTTTGTCGACCACTTAGGATCAGCAGATGCTGCCGGGCTATGAGCGATACACCATAATAGCACAAATATAAGTTACCTATGATGATGATCTGCGTGCCGAGGTAGGCGAGCGCGTGTCCGTGGCGCGGGATGGACAGCTCGGTCTCCAGCCGCCACTGCCGCTCGCGCCAGTCCCAAACGTCGATGGCGCTCACGCTACTCGGCGTCTTGTCCTGCCACCACAAGCATATCCATCGTCATTCATAATCTCATTATCCTAATCTCCAGTGGCATAGTTAGCTCTAAGGAGGCCCTGTATCAATATTTGTTGAAGGGCCTCCGCTCCAACTTTACCTTAAAATTTTATGAAAATTTAAATTTCCAGAAAAAAGGGGCGCTCATGTAGCGGCCTTATGGCGGCTGGGGCGGTTTTTGGACGCTTTGAAATGTAGCGAAGTACAGCGATAACCGCGCGCTTGGTTTATTACTAAAGGTGGCGCTATTAGGCTGTTTGTCGGAGCCCAGGCTGGGGATGGTAAGATGAGTAGGAAGTAGGAAAGTAGGATAGGATTAGTAGGAAGTAGGGTAGATTGCAAGTAATTCACTAATTACCAGGTGTATGGGAGTAAAAATGTATCTTTCATAAAACGCCTTATGAAAACGAATAACAATTTATTTATAACGTTCGGTTAACCTTTTGCTGGACAGTACGTAATTTTTTTGATTCTGTCTGGTGACAGTATCTTTTTCCATACATTTATGAGCCGTCAACGGTCATAGCCGTAGTGTCTATGTGATAGTAGGGCCTTGAAAAAATATTGTAATACGATAGGATAAATGTATTCCATCGTCATCCTTTACGTATCCCACTGCTATGCCCTTAAGTCAAATTATTACTTTTTTTAAATTGTACGGCTATAGCAGGTACGTCATATTTATTGAAAAAAAGATAGGTAGGTAACTTGTTTATATAACAAAATTATATTAAGGCGAGTTGGTCTTTTAGTAAACCACCTACTACAAATATTTTTATCGTGTTTTATTTTAGTTTTAGTATAATACGGGTACTCACGATATATATTTTATACGCTGCAACTGGGTCGAAATATCGGCGTATAAAATATATATCGTGAGTACCCGTATTATACTAAAAATGTGTTCAGTCCACGATGAGTTAAGTTTAAAATCATATATTTTAGTTTTAGTGCTCCAGTTTAATAAAAAAACATTTTAACTATTTTGGATGTCACTAACTTTTTCTGAGATCTTTCCTGCGCCGCCAATTATATACAACTTGTCGTTCATAGCAAACAGGGTCGCAAAACACCTTGGGAATCGTAGATTGTGTATTTGAGTCCACCTGTAAAAGTTTCACGTTGCAGATAAACATGCTGGTAAAACAGGGTGTCGTAAAAGACGACAGAAACCGGCCCGCTTGGTAGTAGGTCTCCGCGTAACGATTGTTCCGGTGCTTGAGAGCCAGCTCTTTCTTCTTATTTCTGTTTCTTGTTCGGCAACGGATTGGTGAAAATACAATCTATTGGTGCCATTGGTGGACAGGTTTTTTACATTTAAAGTAATTTGGCGGCCTAGTTTCTGAAAATTTAAAGTGGGGCCGGAGATCAGCAAAATTGTCTTCTAGCACCCTTTTGACACCCCTTCACAAAATACATATACGATGCCCCTCTAAAAACAGTATGCCACTGGATAGTTTACCCATCAATGCACTAAGCTACTGCAGCGTTACTTTAAGGTATACAAACTCGTTGGTGTCAGAGTTGTAGCACTCGACAGTATTGCAGACGGGACGTCTCTTCTCGCCGGTCATGCCGCCCGCCACCCAGATGTACTCACGGTACTTGACGGCGGCGACGGCGGTGCGCGGTGCCCCCATCGCCCGCACCTCGCACCAGCTGCTCGTCTTTGGGTCGAACCGCTCCACTGACCGGAGTACCCTGCGGCCATTTGAGGGCACGGTTACATAGGACTATCGAAGGAGGGGCAGGGAGTCCACCCCGGGATTCTATGTACCCAAATGATATAGGTCCTAGTGTTGTCTATAACAATACTGTATCTATGAAGACTACAAGTGATGAAATGGAACTTCAAACTTTAAGAATTACTTCGTAAATCGTAACATTTACTTTTGCACCTACAAAAACTAACTTTTCAAAACGAATAAGCATTTGCCTAACCAACGCTTCCTATTAGAAGCCGTCCCCACCTGCCCTTCTTATCCTGCCCCCCGATAGCATATAGCGCCTTGCGGTGCGCCACGAGTCCGAAGTTCTTCCTGGGTACCGCGAGACCAGCCTCGCTGTACCACGAGCGCTCCACCGGCTCGAACGACCACACCGTCGACACCACCACCGACTTGCCGCGGAGGTCGTCGTCGCGAGGGTCCGCGCCACCTGTTAATGTATACCTTGGTGATGGGTAGGAGAAATAATTTTTATCCACAGCAGATTTCATATGCTTATCAGTAAGTACCTATTTTTGTAAATAAAAATTCTCATTTATTACGCGTTAACAGTGAGCCTTTGTCCCTTTCCCCTCTGCAGGCCAGAAGCTGTATTTGACAGTAGCTGTGTTTTTTTTTTTTTTTTTTTTTTAATCCTAATATGACATAAAATTTTGCAACGCCCATAAGTGGCACATGTAAGTTCGGATAGCATTGTATGTACCACCTTTATTTACTACATGATTGCAATAAATAATTTGAATTTGAATTTGAATTTGAATTTGTAGCCGGCTAACGAGCTGACGATCCACCCGGTGGTAAGTGGTTATCGTCGCCCATGGACATCAGCAACACCAAAGGCATCACTGATGCGTTGTCGGCCAAGAAAGAGAGAAGAAAAAGAAAGAAAGAACTGGCTTTGAAGTATGGTATACGTCACCCGTATTATTTTTGACTTTAGAGACACAAAATGTAGGTTAAGACAGAGATAGTTACCAACAAGATACACCCGTCCTCTGAGGAATGCAACCGAGTGATGATGCCGCGGCTCCGGCAGACAGTGCACGTAGTCCCACGTGTTGGTCACCGGGTCGAACCTGCAATTATTTTAAATCTAAGGTTCATGGAGATTTTGAGCTATCTTAACGATGCTGATGACATAGATGGTAAAATTTGAGTTTCAGTCATAAATTTTATTATGATAAGTAGGTATCTGGATTAGGACTTTTCGAGAGTGATTTCATAAAACGATATCACAAACATATCATTATCTACCAATCGTCCCAGGGCATCATCAAAAAATATATCTTAAGTCATAATCCTTTGCCCTATCTGTATAAAGATTAGCGCGTGTTGAAAATCCCAATATACAAAATATATCTTCATAAACATTCACATTTCTAATATTATTAGGATTACTGTAATCAATAATGCAGAATAGTTGCTGATGTTCATGGACGACGATAGCCACTTACCATCAGGTAGATCGTCAGCTCGTTTGACGGCTATTTCCATTTAAAAAAATGTAGATTATATTATGATCATGCTCGATTGATATTATTATCTAAATAATATTATTATAGTCCCCCAACCTATAAATGCTGTCCCCCTTATTCCCAGCCAGTCCGTACGCCATGTGGGGGTCAATACCGCCGAACACCAGCACAGTCTCCCGGTCCCAGTTGAACAGCGACTTCTCCGACATGTACGTTTTGTTCGAGGGGCCCAGGATTGATGTGGACAGCTTGTTGCTGCCGGCATGCAAGTTAGACATTATTGATAAGATGATATGAGAAATATGAGAATGGGTAGGGTACATAATTATTAATCATATCCGTACCAATCAATTAGTGGGTCTACGAGAAATAAGTCTATTCCGTACCAGTGGAACAAATCTGTGGGTCCACGAGAAAACAGTTAATCTATTTACTAAAGCTAGTTTAGCCTGAGTTGATATGTACTATGAAAGGATCTCGTTATTATAAGCTATCGCGTATGTATTATTAAGTGCCTGATAAAAATTAATAACAATTTTTTTAATAAAGCATACATGTTCTGATGCAAAGGATGGGAGGGATGGTTCTTCACACTACTATTAAGAACACTGTAGATAATTCTCATGTATACAGGTTTCTTCACGTTTTTGCACTGCATCTAAGTGACATTCAAACTAATTCAAATTATGTACCTATCACCGGTTATGAGAGTAGTTATAAGTATAGTATTCCTTACATATTAGCCCTCGCAAACGACTCCTTAGACTGGTTGAACAGTGAAATCTGAGGACTGTTGATGGTGTTCTGTGAAGGGATGACCGCTTGCTGGGCT
Source organism: Thymelicus acteon (assembly GCA_951805285.1). Lineage (NCBI taxonomy): Eukaryota > Metazoa > Arthropoda > Insecta > Lepidoptera > Hesperiidae > Thymelicus > Thymelicus acteon. The sequence continues at coordinate 6,483,702 of OX638217.1, forward strand.
TGTTCCGAGCGCCCTGGGGTCCCTGACGGGCCGCGCGGAGGACTGTGGGTATCCCTGGAATTATCATCGAACAGATTATTGTATGTGGCGGTCATTATCCTACTTCTAATGAGGATCGGTTGCAGCATTAGACGTCCAGTCTTACGACTGAAATCGCGACACAAATGTCTGATATTACTTTCATAACTGTTTACATAAACTTATACAAATTATTTTTTGGTAGCAGAAATTGTTTACAGTAGATATAGAATCTCGGCGGCTTATGAATCCTGTGTACGAGTTAAGCAACACGGATGCGGTCAATAGTTGTGATGGGTTACCGCTTACGCTAGTAGCAAATTCTTGAGCGTTTCCGTGTTTGGAGGGGCGCTCTTTTCGGTATAAAGAATAGCGAATTTTAAGAGTATTTCTTGCATTTACATTGTGCTCAATCAATACATTCAATGAAGACTTTCACTGATTGACGGACCAAGATTGATGACCGTTAGGAGTAAAATTCTTAAGCGCCTCCAATAGGAGGATCCGTCAAGTCATTAGTCCCGAGTCCCGTTTATTGTCCTTAGCAATCTTCGAGTAGGTAGGTATGTTAAAGTAGATGCAGACCCGTTCAGTAATAACAAGACCTAATAAAATGCCATGGCTAACGGTTTGGAAGTAAGGAAACGTTTCGTCATACTTTTTAGCTAAAGAAGCCGTAGCAGCGGCTAGATAGCTCGCGGCCAAACTTGCTCGCCTCTCTCCATGTCTTCCTACTGACGTATTCTGAAAGTAACATGACAGATTGAATTTAGAGAAGACATTATAAATAACTCGTACTTATTTCCAGGCACATTATCCTTTCATTCACATTGTAACTGTACCTAAAATAATTGTCAAATTGACATATTTACCTTATACATATTCTACACTTTTCTCGTACATCACGTAGTTATGGCTAAAACCACATTAATCATGCAGTACTTTTTGAGTTTACTGTACTGGATTACAGGACAACAGACAAAAATTTCCTTTTATAGGTAGGTAATATTGTGTAATAAATGCAGATAAGGTAATTATCAGACATCTATACATATTATAAAATGAAGTTCTCCGGCCGCGTCTGTCTATCTGTATGATCGCGATAAACTTCTGAGGAAGATTTAAGTGTATATTTCATTATAGTTTTATGTAAAATAACCGAAATCCAGGCGGGCGAAGCTGCGGGCGGAAGCTAGTTTTCTATAAGTCAAGTCTACCACCACCGGAAATCGAACCCGGGACTCATTTGACACTTGACAGGCAGGATTAGGTATAAACTAGCTAGACTAACATTGTCCGTAGCGCTGGTGGCCAAGGTCTCGCTGCTAGTCCCGCTGGTCGTGTTCAACACCTCCACGGACTCTTCCGCAGGTTGAGCTCTCAGCTCCTGGTGGTTCAAGGCTCAAACTCTGGTTACTCAACATTAGTAAATTATAATGGAATTGTTATGTAAAGTAACTATCGACTTTAGAAGATGTTTTTGCTATGGAAATGAAACGGCGCCATCAACACTTATTTATACATTTGAATTTGTGTTCAGCCAGTATTTATTAAAAAGAATACTTATTTACAGTAATTTATCTATCATATCATATCTTGGATATGCAAGAAAAAAATTTCATACCTACTACAATATTTTTTTTCGTTAAACAAATTACAAACTTCACCATTCTTGTAATAAATTGTGTCTTAAGCAATTTATTAGTGAAGGGATAACTTTTCCCCACGATACTCTAAAGACAACTAAGAAAGAAGCTGGATCTATTTTTAATAGAACAATAGAAACATCTTTTCGTAGAAGAAAGGCTACATCAGAAGACTAATTTGAACTTGAATTTAGGTGTTCGAGCCTTCGCTTGACCCACTTGTGAGATTACCCCCCCGAATTTTGCCTAGTTGCAGTGTGCTTCTACCCTCGAATAGCTAGTATTCTATGACGTCACGCACGCGGAGCCTGTTACCGCCGACGCCATCGCCGGTTGGATGGTTGTTCATCAGTACGTCTTCGAATTTTGAACAGTGCAGTGTGTTTTCAAAATAAGTCACGGAACACATTCTTCGCTTAAAAATTAGAGTCATTATAGTACGTCGTGAAGAAAATCTAAGGTACGCAACGTTCAGCTTTACATTAATGGTATGATACCAAAATGGCAAAACCATGCGGATTACCGTATGATGTCGTGTCGTGCTTAGCGAATGCCCGCTCTCCGGACGGCAGACTCGCTTCAAAAATCACAGTATACTCTGTGAAAAGCAAACGACAAAAGATGGTAAACAGCCGTCATACGCTGTCCTGTCCCTGCATCAGCCGTCACGTCGGCTATACGGACGTCAGTCGTCCACTCAGCCGCCACGTCGGCTATACAGACGCTAGCTAATCACTAACGCAAATCGCCCAGCCGCAGCCGCCATGTCGGCTAAACGTCAGTCGTGTCGGCTGAACATAAACGCCCGTCGGCTCGTTAGCCGTCTTATGGGACGACAAACTTTACGTAAACCACTAAACTGTTCCTACGTGAACGTTTATGCAGTTTATATAATTTATGATTTACATCTCTTTCAGATCATGAATCATACAACTCTCGGTGAAGTGGCTAACTGGGCACCACCACCTGATCAAGAACAATTTTATAAACGTATCATCGAAATCATCGATGAATATTACCCCGAAAACTGGAGGTCGTGGGAAATCAATCAGTTATCCTACGAAGATTTATTTGGCACAAAAATATCTTCCGATGACGAAAATCGTTTACGATTCGCGATACCAACCGTCCGCCTAGCTTACGCTTACAGCCCGCAACCTTCTCTGAGCGAGCGCCGATTTAAAATTATAAAAAGGATTTTAATAACCTGGCCATTAGGTAGGGCCCTTATTTACTCACCTTTCGCAACCATGAAGAAGATCCATCCAACTGATGCTTACAACGGTTTTGCTGAAAACTTAAGCACAATAAAAAAGGAACTTCTTCCACGGCACGAGGCGTCGAAGATACTTAAGTCACAAGTCACAGAGACAACACTACCTATTACGTCACCTGCTCTTTCTTCGACTTCAACCTCAACCATTTCATCGAGAAAAAGACCTCATACTCCGAAGGCACAGGAATCAAACCCTAACATCGAGGACTACATGGAACAACAAAATAAAATCCTGCAGCAGCTGTTGAACCTCGCTAAGCATCAATCGGAGATACTTACTGCCAAAGTAACATGTTGTTCTGATACCCACAGCTCTATCGAACAAGAGCCGGAGGAGGAAGAGCTGGAAGACGGGTCTTGGGTCCCCCCAGCCATAGTAGAACCTGAAATTGAACCACAAAACACTGTAGAACAAGAAGATCACTTTTTTGATTTCGCACCGGAAACGAAAGAATCCGATAGTAAGATAGGAAAAGCGGAAGAAAATCTAGTGAAGCAAGGGTCACATTGTCAAAGACTCGGAGAAAGCTCCTGGCAGAACATTAGGTACGCTGACGTTCAAAAATAGTTTCAAGCAAACCCAGTTTTCACCAGTCTAAAAGTTAATAACATATTAGCTACGTTAACTCCGAACTGGCAAACAGTAACATTCCTAGAGAAAGTTGATGCGTGCCTCGGCGCCATCACACATGGCCTCCTTCAACAAAGAAAACACTTCCAGGATATTTACAGTAGCGCTTCCCTGGAAGTAAAATCACACATAAGCAAAAACTTCCTGGCTGCTGACTCACCTTTCCGGCGTACGTCAGACTGCCTGCTACAATATACCTGTGGAAAGAGAGCCGAAATAATACAACAGCGTAGATCTGTTTACAAACCGAGTAATAAAACCCTGTACGAACTGGTACATTCTATCCCACCATCCAATACATATTTATTCTCAGAGCCCCAACTATCGGATTTAGTTAAAGAACAAGGTGGCATCAACAAATTTTTTCTTGCCAGAAAATAAATATCAGGTACCTTCAAACCGAAATCACAACTCGCTCGAAACCAATCTAGTCAAGAAAAGAAAACTAGAACAAAATATAATGATAAAAGACCTTCCTTTCGAGCCTCAGGGCAGTCAAGAAAGCCATCAGGCACGACATTCCCCGCAGGGAAACCGAAAAGAGCGAGATACGAGGGAAAACCAAAACTATAATAAAAGTACTAGATTTAAAGCAGGACAGGTAAGCGAACATATTCAAGCTTGGAGACGTTTTGGTGCCCCAAATACATTAATATCAGTCTTATCAGGTTACAAAATACCTTTCATACAAAAACCACCCCTAAGGAAATTCAAGTCTATTGACTGCGAGCGACTTTCAACAAAACCCTCTAGTAAATTGTCATTAGAGATTCAGAAAATGTCAGACTGTAAGGCAATTGAGATTTGCTCAAGTGACTCCGGATTCCTATCCCCAATGTTCGTAAGAGAAAAATCGGACGGTACTTATAGGCCTATATTTAATCTTAAACTACTGAACCAATATCTTAGACCTCCGAAATTTAGGTTAATAAACCATAACAAAATATCCACTTGTTTGAACGATTTAGATTTTATGATTAAAATAGACCTATCGCAAGCTTACTTCCATATCCCTATTATAAAATCTCACAGAAGATTCTTGGCATTTAACTTTAATAATACAGTATACCAGATGACCTGCCTACCTTTTGGTCTCGCAACCGCTCCATATATATTTGCCAAAATTACTAATTGGGTAGCAAATTTTTTCAGGGAGAAAGGAATCAGAGTCATCGTATACTTGGACGATTTCCTGATATTACATCGCGATGCAGACACTCTTTTACAACAAAGTCAGTATGTCCAAAAATTCTTGATAGACATGGGCTGGTGTATAAATTATCAGAAATCCATCCTGTCACCGTCCCGCGTAGCCGAATATCTTGGCATAATCTGGAACACACAAATAAACCTCAAACAATTGCCAGAGGAAAAGATTCAGAAATGTATTACCTTAATAAAAAATGTACTAAAAACCCGTTGTTGGTCTTGGTGGACGGCAAAGGTATTACTGGGGAATCTAAATTTTGCGGCTTTCGTGGTTCCCCTAGGAAGACTATACTGTCGCCGAGCGCAGGTCGCAGCGAACAAATTGCCAATGGAACAGAGACACAAAAAGTTCCCATTACCACCCAACGTCTCGGAGGACCTCAAGTGGTGGCTGGGAAACATAACACAGCCCTCGCCAATTCATCAACGAGAAGCCTCTGTTTTCATCACAACCGATGCTGCAAAAGAAGGGTGGGGGGCTACCATAGGAAGCCAGAAGATAAACGGTATCTGGAAAGAAAATCAGCGAAAATGGCACAGCAACCACAAAGAGCTGTGGGCAATTCTAGAAGTCCTCAAAGAAAAAGGGCCTCAACTACGAGGTCAAACTGTGATGGTACAGTCAGACAACAAGTCAGTGGTGGCCTACATAACCAAACAAGGAGGCACAAAATCCCTCTTGCAGGTAACCCGCAGAATCCTAAACTGTGCCAACCGCCATCAAATAATCATAATAGCACGATTTATTCCGGGGAGATACAATGTCATTGCAGACAGCTTGTCACGTTCGACGAACCTACCAGAGTGGTCTCTGAAACCTCATATTCTTCAAGTAGTCTTCAAGAGAATGGGAACCCCCACCGTAGATCTATTTGCGAGCACACGATCAGCCATAACACGGACATATATCAGCGAAGATGCGAGGGACAAAAAATGCTTGTTCGTCGATGCCTTCAGCCAACCTTGGAATTTCAATCTCGGCTGGCTATTTCCCCCACCAGCACTAATTCCGCGCGTGCTGAGGCACCTAACCCGATGCAGAGGAACCTACCTTCTTGTAGCTCCACGATGGGAGAGAACCTTTTGGAAAACAGAATTGAGGCAGAGGGCATTGTGCGCTCCATTAACAATCCCCAACCTGCAGGAGAACTTGTTCGATCACAGAACAGGGAGACCACCTCCAGCAATAAAAGACATGTGTTTGCAGGTCTGGAAAATACGGGCTGGTCCAATTTAATAGAGTCCTGGCCAGAAGAGAGCTGCCGTCTCCTGGAAATGGCATGACGCAGCTCTACTTTAAAAACTTATAAACCAGCTTGGAACCGCTGGGTCTCATGGGCTTACCAAAACAAAGTTAAAATAAATGACCCTTTACCTGAAAATATCGCCCAATATATTTGCTATCTCCATCAAGAAGTCAAACTAGCTGCAAGATCTATCGCCCTACATAAATCAGTAGTGACAACATTCGCTAACCCGGGAAATAGTCATACACTAGGTGGTCACCCGCTAGTTAAACAAACTCTGAAAGGAGTCTTTATGAGTAAACCACCGATTTCGAAACCCTTAACATGGGACATCGGACATCTGGTTGACTACCTAAAACACTACAATTTAGACGAAAGCAGCTTGTTTCAGGTATCTCGGCATGTAGCCGCTCTACTACTTCTAGCATCTGGACGCAGAATACACGATTTGACCCTGCTGGATATCGGTCCTGACGCTTTCGAAACACATGATAGTTACATGGTATTCTGGCCTCAATTTGGATCAAAAACAGACTGCATAAAATTTAGACAATCAGGATGGAAGATCACACCAAACAATATCCAAAAATTAAATTTAGTACATTGGATTAATCATTTGATTAATTTAAGTAAAAGTCGACGTGCAAACAAAACACTTCGTTTATTCATCACAACCAGGAACCAAGTAAAAGCAGCTTCACGAACTGTCATCTCAGGATGGATTCGAAGTTTATTTAAAGCTGCAAATATAATAGCTTCACCAGGCAGCTTTAGGGCAGCTGTAAATACTGACAACTGGTCCAATAAAAATCTTAACCTAGACGAAGTCCTTTGTCGAGGAAATTGGAGAACCAAAGACACATTTATTAAACATTACTTTAAATTGGTTCCCCAAAGAGTCTGTAGAGAAAATCAGCCCCGTTTAAGTGATTCATTCACACCTCTTTAATTATAAATAATTAATACTGTTGCATTGATTATCATAAAATATAAATACATATTACATTTCATTGTTAACCAGAATATGTAGTTTTGTTCCTGATATTCGTTTCGTGTGTTACTTTTAATAATAATTAAACCTATAATTTGTTATTGAAATGTCTGATTTTCCTAAAAATACATCTTTAAACAATTTCTTCTCGTTTCTTTCCTCTTAACACTGATCACAGTACGCCTTGCCATCGCCGGCAGAATATAAACACTTCTCACAAGTGGGTCAAGCGAAGGCTCGAACACCTAAATACAATCGTTTTCCCCCCGAAGGGAAGAAAACGAATATTTAGGTTTCAGCCGAAGCTTGACCCACTAAAATTACATTTCTTGCCGGCTTGTGAGAGTACTGATGAACAACCATCCAACCGGCGATGGCGTCGGCGGTAACAGGCTCCGCGTGCGTGACGTCATAGAATACTAGCTATTCGAGGGTAGAAGCACACTGCAACTAGGCAAAATTCGGGGGGGTAATCTCACAAGTGGGTCAAGCTTCGGCTGAAACCTAAATATTCGTTTTCTTCCCTTCGGGGGGAAAACGATTGTATTTGAACAGAAGACGAGTTTGAAATTAAAGTAGCGGTACAAAATCCAGCAATCTATAACGATAAGAACTTATTCAGCAGAGTGAAAATGGCAACATCAGCCAGAAATCAAACACAAATGAAAAAAAAGAAAAATAATGTTAAAAAATAAAATAATTACGTTTCCGTGCTGTAAAGTACAAGTGTGAACTTCTTGAGTTTGCTTCCGAAACGGTTGTCGGTTTGGAGACGGAGAAGTCTTTTTCAAATCCTAAAAATTAAATAATGGCTTATTTTTCACTGAAACTAGTTTAATAGTTTGGGAACAAAGATTACTTAAGGGTCCTTATAATTATGATATTCAGAGAGAACAGCATCAATAAAAACAATTTTGCTGTCAATTTCTTCACTGCATCGGTACCTTCTAAATAACACACTCCGTATGAACTTAATATACATGGATAGATCAATAACCTCGGCATGTTTATGTTTTTGTTCCAGTTCAGAGCTTTTTTTTCGCTCCTCTACAGTCGAGTGCGCCATCACAGCTGCCTCGTGGACGGGAGACGAGCGGCTGGGTGAATGATACTGGCTGCCATCTTTAACCTAAATAAAAGTGAAATAGTTAATGTGCAAAAAAATTACGCATTGATGTAAGTCAAATGTAGAGCTTAAATTAAATGCACCTTGGCACCAACTTGGCACCCATTTACACCTCAATTCTTTTTTTGAACTTGGCTCTCATTTCACATTATGTTTTTGGTGAGATTTATATGCGAAGAAATGGAATAATAATTTATTCATAACAATAACAGATAGGTAAATTCAACTAGTACCTAGTGGAATTAGAAGAGTACAAAAAGATAAACAACGATGTCACACCACACTACAATGCAATGCCATGCGTCGTCGCTTTCATACCGCGTCGCACCATCGCGCGCCGTCGCGCGTCGTCGGTAGTTCCCATGATGCAAGTGATGCGACGACGCGACGTCGCGTCCTAGATTCTTGCGGTGCATTGTCGTTGCACTGCAATATTGTGGCCTCATCTTTATGTATCCAATAACCTACGAAAATAATTACTTAAATCTTACCTTGCGTCTACTCTCAAAAAATTCACTCATAGTCGGCAATTTTTCCTTGTCACCGCTCAGACCTTTCAGTGTGGCTGGCAAAGGAAAATCCATTTTCGGTCTCCTCATTTTTTCACTATCCATTCCACGCATGCTTCCTGATGAAGAATTGCAAATATACGAATAAATAGGTATTCATTCATTTACTAAGTAGGTATATAAATCTATTACCTATTTATCTATCCTTGAGAGGCCCATATTCTGGCCGTCTTTCACATCCATTTTAAAAGTTCGCTTGCTCTACAATATATCTTAGGTAACGGAATATATTCTGAGTGATTTTACTCATGTTTGTCTCAATGAACTAAAAACCTTTATCCTTGCCAGCTGACGTGCTTAAATACATATTTTTCTGGGTATAAAAGCAATAAAGATTACCGACATATTTCTTAAGAATAAGTACTTGAGGTTGAGCTTGAACAATGCCGCGCTTTTATTTACTTTACGGTGTACGTGATAAGCAGCATTGACGTTTGGGGTGTATCCGCGTGACGTCATATGTGGTTTTGGGTCGTGTGACGTCAGCACTGGTTTTAGGACCTCGTGATATCCGTGTAGTGTCACTAGCGTCTCCCACGGTCCATGTTGAATTTGTCCAAAACGTGACTTCCATTGGAAAATCCGTGAGAGACAAAATTATTCGTCGTGTATTAATCAATCAGTTTTGAAAGTAATGTTAGGTACATATTCATGATTAACTTGAGTTAAAAAATCCCGGAAAGGTAGGTACTATTTCATTACTCCATATCTTATATTCGAAAGAAGATATCGACTATCTATCGACTCTTTGATGCAACAAGCTGACCACAGTACGAGAAAGTTTTAAACTTATAAACAGACATGTTTTTTACGGAATTAAAAAACAACAGGTTATGAATGTAATCGAATTTAAAAATTTCGTAACCAAATTTTTGGTTTTATTCTTGATGCGGGTCGTGTTTCTTAAGATATAATTCAAGGGATACCAGTAACATTCTACGTCCTTTCCATTCTCTTGAAAAATACATATGTAAATAAAATCGGAGGTCTAGACTATACGAGTACAAGTCACGTTTGACGGGCGCTAACATTCAGTTATATCAGTTGCGTCCATTAACACAGTAAAGTCCGGTTTAGACGTATTAAGTAGTTGAGTAGATAACTAAATTTTAAGTAAAATTTAAGTGAATAATTTTTTGTGCGCATCCACACGTAATAATTTAGTAAAGCTCTTTAGTTCATACAATTCTACTTAATTACTCAAGCATTTTACTTAATTTTTACTAATTTTTAAATAAAAAGTGCCTGTCCAAACGTATTAAGTGATAAGTCCCGCCCACCTACTTAACAGAAAATAGAAAAATTTCTAAATTACTTTCTACTTGATTACTAAATTTTAACTACTAAATTGTCCGTTTACACGTATTAATTTACTTAAAATTTAGTTAACTACTTAACTACTTAATACGTGTAAACCGAACATTATACAGATAATTAAAACTTATAAATAATGATAATCAGAATTTATTCAACACATCATTTACATTATCTACTATCACTGAATCAGGCAATGATTTAAAAGGGGGTTATTGTAACTGTCGACGAACCAGCCGACAAGCCCCTGATGGTAAAATATAATAGTCACTGATCACTGACACCATCAGAGTCATCGCTCAAGCGTATGTAAAGAACTAATTAATCCTCTTGATAACTGTATTATTATTTAATAAATAATAAATAAATTACATTTAATAAAAAATAAATAATTTTAGAATTTCCAATATCTTTTGATTGATCTAAGAATTTTTGAAATTTGAATTTGAACGAGGATTAAGTTTTTGAGACTCCCGTCGGGATCATTCTGGGTGATACAGATATTTTATTTATATAGATTTGGCAACAGACATTCTGTTTAATTTTTTAATGGAAATACCAATGGCATCACGAATGCATTGTCGGCCAGGAAGATTGATTGAATTAGCCTGAAGAGACGAAAGACAGTCTCCATGCTATGTCCAGCGAAGCGGACTTGTTCCGTTTAAAGACCTCCGTCTGTAACAAAAACTACAATGAATCAATGTAAAAAAGTGACGAACAAAATACCGGGCATATTGTCCTCGTTCCGCCGCGGCGACTGCATCATGGCCATCTGCTGGTACATCTGGTCCTTCGGCACCGTGAACTGCTCGAGGTACTTCAGGAACTCTTGATATGTGACGTGATTCTGTACAGAACATGAGAGGGTTGGGGTACAAGTTATTACAAAAATCTTATTACCTATTCGTATCTATACAATTAAGGTTTACGTGTCTATCCACGGACCTGAAAAAAAGACGGACGTAACCTCGTCTAATAGAGAGTGAAGCATAGCAATGGCCGCCCGCTTACCATGTGTGCGTAATTTTTGATTCGCGATTGACGTATGGTGTCAATGTGTGGGTGTGTGTACTTGTACGAATAGAGTTGGTATTACTATGGGTGCTTCATTGAATTTGTTGTTGGGATTACGTCCGTCTTCTTTTTAGGTCCGTGGCTCTATCATTTAAAGTAACACTGTCATTTTCTACGTTGTCATTGACATATTTATTGCTGTTGTTATTAGAATATGCAACTCTTTGATCCACGTGAACAATATTTATGCTGACGTTTTTCATCAGCAAAGTAGGTAATTTACAAATAATTATCTTAATTATACATAACGCTTGTAACATTGAAAAGTGACAGATACAAAAGATTAAAAATGACTTCGGCGGGTGATCGCCTGCGACAGACTAGCCATGTGTCGGAAATCGAATCGTGTCGTGTGTAAATCTGTGTAAATTAGGTAAATATTCTATGTAACCTTTTCTTCTCCAATCCAATTTCTCTCGGCAGGTTCAGTGAGACCGAGTACGTCAATCCAGTGATAATAATTATTCGAATTATTGCCGTACCAATACTTTATAATGACATATCTGAAATATTATACAAACAAACACTTCAATTAACATTCCCATGCCTTACGAGCGGTGCCTCACAAGGACGCCATCGTGCCATAGTCACATCGCTAACTATACTAGCAATGTGTGTTTTTTTTATGGAAATAGCCGGCAAACGAGCTGAAGATCCACCTGATGGTAAGTGGCTATCGTCGCCCATGGACATCAGCAACACCAAAGGCATCACCGATGTGTTGCCGGCCAAGAAAGAGAGAAGAAAAAGAAAGAAGGAACTGGCTCTCAAGCCCCCAGCCGGAACACGACGAGTCGTTTGGCGGCTGACTCATGCTCAAGGGTGGTAGCTATTCAGGCGAACCCCATGGAGAAATAAAATAATTATAGTAATAATGGTATTAATGAAAGATCATTATCTTTCACATGAAAGATACAGAAAAACTAAGTCAATTAAGGTTTATTTACATTATAAAAAAGTTATACTTTTTGAGCTTTTCCGAAGCTCTCATTGATAAGTATTTGATATTAGTATACAGAGTTTGTATTATCTGCCTATAAATTATTTTAGATAGTAAAATACTCGTGTAACATATTAAAGTTGAGTCAAAATAGCATTTACAAAACAACCGGTTCCTCAAAAACAACATGATAAAAACTAGTTTGTAGAACGTAACAAAAAAATATACGCGTTGATCAACGACATCCGACGTTTTGCGGTTCAGTCATCCGAGAGATTTAATGGTGTAAATATATGTAATACCGGATCATTAGAAGTAATGAGTTCGAACGAAAACAATTAGGTACACTTCATCTTTGGCTGAACGAGCCAATTAACCAAAGTAATCTTGCTTACATAATCTCAATTCACACAAAAAATACCATCAGAGGCCATTGAGGTATAAGTACACATAGAGAAGACATCTCAAACAAAATGTGTGTCCCCGCCGGGAGGTTCTATTTTCAAAATTGAGCCCCTGTTCTCCTTTCAAAATCGAACGAATCCATTGGACATTGAAGCCGCGCGGCGCCAATTCATTGGAACATACATTGTGTTCGCGGTGTCTGCTCTATACGCTAGTAATAATACTTCAATGTCAGAGGCCAGAATTTCTTAATTTCTGGAGCTCTATAATATCCTACATCTTACATCCTTTCCTTGCCGACTTTGTATCACCATACGTATGTACATTATCATATCATTTATGTAACAGCCTTTTTCCATCCATTGCATTGTAACGTCACACATTTCGCAAATTGCATTAATTAGATACCATTTCCGAATTTATTTACATATTTATACATATTGAAATCTTAATGCATAATACATGTGGCGTCACGAAGCTTATAATTCGACCCTCGTTACAGATGACACTTTGTTGACCCCTGTCATCTCCATATACACCGTAATAATTATGTATTATGTATGGACCCTATTCTGGACACCGGTCACCCAGTCACAAGAATTGCTTATCCGGAATACGCAGCTTATTGGCCAACTAATAGAGTTTCTTTCCATTGTGATCCAGAAGGGAATGGACGTTGTAAGTAGTCACCCAAGAAAATTAGCAATGATAAGAGTAAGATCAAAGGCATCACCGAAATATGCATTTCGAGAGCAAATTACAGTAAATGATTTCGATCTTGCCTTGTGTTTCGTTAGTCAATTGCTGAAACCGAAATTATACCAGATTTCTACGCCTAGATTCTATAAAAGAAGATCCAATTCAGCTGTATTTTTTGTTATATTTTTGTAACCTCAGAATTTTATTCACAGTCATTTTAATTATATTAATCTTCGTCGTTTCTATGATGACTGCAGCGTCTCGACTTCCAAACGGAAGCGATTTGGGTTTAATTATTTCTGAACGGTAATGGTTACATAGAAAATTATGCAGAATCTTAAAACCGTGTGCTGTGGTATTACATAATTCGATGCAATATTAACATATGGAGGTAATTTGGCAAGAGGAATTGTTTATATTCTAGATTAGTTTTAGCTCTGAGAATTGTGTAGTTCGGAAAATTTGCGTTTCAAGCAAATTCCTTTATCTAGTAAGACCAGATGGCCTCTTCTTAGAACAATAACGGCTAAACAAAGTTATTAAGCCATAAAATAAAATTAGACAATATGAATCACACAGTAAACAGAAAGAGAGTAATAATGGAGCCGTCAATAATTGTTTCTTAGACGTCGACATTGGTGTTGCCTTTGGTGTGACCATTAAAGACATTAAAGTATTATTACTAGCTAAAAATAACCGACACCGCGAACACGATGTATGTCCCAATCATTTGGCGCCAATAGGCTACAATCTTCAATGGATTCGTTCGATTTTGAAAGGAGAACGGGGGCTCAATTTTAAAAATAGAACCTCCCGGCGGGACACATTTTGTTCGAGATGTCTGTTCTATGACATTATACTTAAATGGGTGTGACTGATGTCCATGGGCGGCTACTTACTATCAGGTGACTCATTTTACGGTTTGTCAATAGAAAAATAACATATTCTTATATTCACATGATGAGTAACACTTCACTAGAATCGACATCGTACATAATATATCACGTGACTTCACGTGAGCATAAGTCAAATCGATCAGGTACTTTCAACCACAAACTCTCACACACTTGAAATATGCGCATATCTACAGCAAAATATGAAACCTGAAAACCCGCGGTTAGAGTTTATACCACCACAAGTAAAGCTGAGTGTGCATCTTTATCATGGTGTATCGCAACATCAACCATTTTATTTATTCTTATTGACTATACATATAATACATACCTGTAATTTTAGTTTTGGTAATTTAGATGTGAAAATTTGGAAAATTAGGAAATAAATATTTTCTATTTCTATTTTCTAAACTTACGCCAATCCATCGTCTACCATCTGCTGCACCTCTGGTTCGTTGACTATCTCGAGTATCTCCGCGTTGTCCGGGTTACGTTTGATGTCCACCAGCTGCCAGGGCGAGATGAGGCCGAAGCGGACGCAGCGCATCACGTCTGTCGTGTGACGACTGCGGGACTGCCAGTCGCCGTGCAGCCATCTCACGCCTGCCATTAGTACCTCGATCTCGCTGGTGAATAGGCAATCTACATGTACTTAACCATGATCAATTTTTTTATGGAAATAACCGGCATCTAGCTGACAATCCACCTAATGGTAAGTGACTGTCGTCACCAATTTTTTCTCGCTAATCTCAAAAACTGTTTACACTATCTCCATGACGTCTTCTTTGGTTTTTCCATGGTCTATTACGTATATATTATCTACGAGTAACCACCCTCGCTTTGCTTCGGTTTTCTTATTTTTTTACACCTTAGGTTACATTATTGGAGTTTTATTAAGGATCCCTAATTTTTTTGAAAATATAATATAACCTATGTTACTCGGGGATAGTGTAGCTTCCCAACAAAGAAAGAATTTTTGAAATCGGTTCAGTAGTTTCGGAGCCTATTCAATGCAAACAAAAAATCAAAACTTTCCTCTTTATATATTAGTATATAGATATATAGATTATATTATATTTAATTTTTGAATCCGGCTTATCCCTTGATGTAATATTTAATTATTAACTTCTTATCTTGGTTTTATTAAGGTCATTCATAAAGCGTAATAAATACGAGTTTAGGGAAAATTTCCGAAACCTTTATATATTAAGAAAGAAATTACGTTGTTGTAACTGAATCTTTCAGAGTTATCTATTAACAATAGCATATCGATTTTTGATAACAACTAAGTACACCGATACGATAAGTAACGAAACGAATATCACAACGTAAATATAAAGAGATATCTCGAGCCCTCCAGGAATTATGATTACAAGATTCTTGGAATTCAGGAAGTTAAACATTTACACTACTTCAAAAGAATAACCATTGATGGAGTAATATTGGATATTTTACCTTGTAACGCAAATATAGTTCGACTTGAGAAATGTCAGAAGTTCTCCTAAATCCAATTCGACGAAGTCCTTGGACGCGACCAGAGGTAAAAAGAATCTCATGATTCGCGGAACCTTAAACACAGAATTTACGAAATTCATTATTAAAACCCTACTCATTATTAAATCCCAAACCCACTTTATAAAACTAATGTGGAGTTCGAACTAGTTAGAACAAATGGCAAGAATTATGATAACTTACAAGGTATTCAGGTCTTACCATCAAATCCATAACCACAGAGACTCCTTTAACCCGAGCTTCTCTATACAGAGCAAAAGCTGTGTCTTCAGTGAATAGAGTTTCGTTAACGATAAATGCCCAGCATTGATCTTCTAAATCTGTCTTGAAAGAAATTAAACTAATGAATTAGAAACGTCAGTAAATGCTGCCTTAAGATTCCGAATATCTTAAAAAATAAATGTACTTAAATCATTTATGGATATTTTTTTGTCTTCTTCGTTATTAGTATTTATAGTATGTATTTTTGATATGCTGTACCTTTTACGGCGAGGTATTGAGCTGCACAAAACAAATCTAATACATTTTCACGTCTCAACGTTTTGCTGCTCTCCTGGCCGCTCAGGATCATCCATTCATAGATTGCCTGAAATGCGTTAGGTTTCACGTTGTCCTAAAATTAAGAATTATAACTTATATGTCATGCTTGAATATACTAAAAACATTAATAAGCACGTTAAATTTGTTACTTTATATAATTGTTTATTTGTTTTTGCCTTTGTTTCCGCTAATCTTACGGCCTAAACAAATGGACGTAGTTGATGACAGCAAATGTTGGGGTAAGATTTATGACTTATTGATCACAATTGTCAATTACATAATTAAATGCTGCGAGTGTAGTTACTAGTTAGGTAAATAGGCTTTTAAATCTAATTGGATCAAATCAAATTTTAGCTACATTGGGGGGGCTTAGAATACTGACCACATTCCTATACTGGTATACGATCACAGGCGACACATAAAGATTATATTATCATTATTACAATTACCTATATTTCATTAATAGTATTATTGGTATAAACAACACTCTTGTTTGAGTCAGCCGCTATCGTCGAATGACTCGTCTTGTCCTCTAGGGTCTTGGGAGCCAGATCTTTCTTCCTCTCTCTCCTTTCTCGGTTGGCAAAGTATTGGTGATGCATGGCTACTTACTGTTAGGTGGTTCGTTAACTCGTTTGTTGCCTACTTACATTAAAAAATCTGAAGTCATATCGCAATACTTACTATAGGCAACTCTATCTCCCTTTTAGTATTCCGTTCGAAGAATGATGAATAAATTTGAAGCACCATGCGATGGCAGTGGAATTTTTCATGTCCAATATTAATTATTGTATCGGTGTTGCTACAAAAGAAAATGAGTATTCAAGGCCTGCGTAAATTACATTAATTCAATCAAACTCAAGAGTGAGGTAAAGTGTACGACACGTAGTCCATGCACGGTCTTACAATATTATGAGTACTGGCTTCAGTCCACCACAGTGGCCAAATTGATAGAATTATTTAAGAAATACTGAGATTTCTACGGTACATGGATTTCTCATGGTCTTTTCCTGCACCGGAGTGATGATAAATGATAATGATATAAGGAATTAGTTAACTCATGTACGTGATATCAACTAACGATGACCATGATTACATAATAACACCCGTCGTAACTCGTAACATCATCGAGTGATTTATTAACAGCATTAACTATTTTATCAAGTGTAAACTTTACATAGAGTTGTGTACTCGACGATAAAATTCTTGAAACAAGTCTTGTTTCTTCGGCAACGGCACTCTCGTCCAGTCAACAGGTTCGGCGGTAGTGTAGCCGAGACTGATGAGATTTGGTTCCTCTTGCTCTTTGGTAACTTTAGAATAAAGGGTTTTGTGATACGCATGCATTTTCCTTTCTTGTGTAGGATAATTTACTACTTCTCTTCTCTCGTATTGCATCTGTGATTCGGATTCACATCCAGTATCCTGAAATAATTGTAACGTAATAATACGAGTATACGGTTCAAAATGATTTTTACTGAAAATCACAGATTTTTGTTCATTGTTGTTCCATGGCTAAATCTATTAATGAATTCAAAATTGCATTTAGAAATAGAGTTAATTATAATTATTAAATACTAAACTGTAAGTTTCTAGATGTATCATCTAGAAATCTATAATACTAATTATTAAATGAGAGCTATTACTACCAGCCACTACTAAGTATGTGTGGAGTGTCTTACGCCCCGACTCAGAGTCACTAACGGTTACTTAAATGGCTTTTTAGTAAAGAATCCTCAATCAAATTCTGTACTAAGGAGTGTTTAAGTAACCATTAGTAACTCTGATTTGGGGCATTTGCCAGCTTTCTATACTCCTTTTCTTCCAAGTTCGACCGAGAAAATTAAATGTTCTTTCGGTCGCAGAATTGATTAGCCAGTAATAATTTGTGTCTCCTGCTACACACATCTATGACAAAGATGCACCTAAATATGTTTCGAATTCTAGAGATGTTTCTACTAAAAATAAAAATGTGTTACCAACAATTAAAGAATTTAAGTCAGGACCATTTTCTGCTTCGCCAGTATTCCCTTTGAATTTAACTTTGACTTTAGCTTGTGTGGGATCAGCTAAAAGCACGCCAACTGTCGCAGATTGAAAAACCACCTGTAGATAAGCTTAAACTGATGTAAGATTCAAATCATTTTTTTAAACTGGCTCTCCCTCGTTTAGTACCTACTTACATACTACGTTTTGTTGTTTGCTGCTCCAAATTAAGTTAATGCTTAATAAAACAAACCCGTGGGAAGTTACTTCAGAATTGTACAGTTTGCTAAAGAAACATTGTAATAACCAAGTATTTGTACTTGAAGTATTAGACAATCCCTATTTGAATACTGTAAAATTAAACTATCACATAAGACTAATTTGTAACCAATTTAAAATGTGTAAATTTATTGAAATTAACCAGTATAGACATAATTCGAATAATATTTGTAATCACATTTGTAAACAGTTAAATTTTAACATTGATTCGATTGACTACGACACCAAGTTTATACGCAACAGACGTCAATTAAACATGAATTTATCTGGAGATCAGCATACATCGAAGCAATCACTCATAACCAGTCATTTTAAATATAAAAAAGGGACCATTGACTACATGTTTGACCAACAAACTAGAAAGAAATCAATTGCTGTGTATCGCAATGAGGTAAAAAAGGGAACCATCCCCTATTACTTTCCAAAAGATAAACTCAGCACCTCCTATACAATTGTCCCCAAAGAATGTAGGCACAAAGTATTTTCGCCCCAAAAACCAAGGTAAAATATGATTTCTGCATTATACATCAGAATATTGCTAGTATTTTGTCAAAACAAGATTTACTGTCAGTTGCCATTGATCAACTAATAGATGAAGGAAGGCAACCGGACGCCATATGTCTTACTGAAACATTTCTTAAAAATGGCAATGAGACTAATTTAAGAATAAAAAACTATACTTTGGCAACATTTTATTCAAGAGATAAACAGAGAGGAGGAGTGTGTATTTTGGTCAAAAAGGGCCTCGAATTTAGAGAGATGCAGTATTTTAAACATTGCTCTGTCTCTCAGAAATTTGAATGTTGTGGGATCGAGATGCTTAAAGGGAATTTAATAATAATTTGTCTCTATCGGACTCCGACTTCTGATCCTTACTATTTTCTTGATAAATTTGACGTTCTTTTACATAAATTGACGAGTAAATATAATAAAAAAATAATAATAGCAGGGGACATGAATATAAATACTATAAAACAAAATAAAGTGACGAAATATTATCTTGACTTATTAAAAAATTACAATCTGACCTTGCACATTGACCAACCAACAAGAGGAGCATCTTGTAGTGATCACATCATGAGTAATATCAAAATTAGTAAATCAAATCTCCTAAACTTAGGCCTGTCAGACCATGAAACTGCACAAATGCTAAGATTCACCGTTTTGGCTAAAAATATGTTTATCCAAACTACAATAATCTTCAAAAGACAAATAAATGCTGAATATATTAAACTGTTTAAAGTTACATAAAGGATTTGACATTTTCAGAAGTATATAAACAGTCTGATCTCGACAAAGCTTTCGATATTTTTCAGGAATTGGTTTGCACTATTTTTAAACTATGCTTTCCCATTAAACGTATTAAAATAAAAAATCATATACGCAGACCAAGATGGATAACCAAAGGTATTAAACGGAGCAGTGTATCCAAAGCTAAACTGAGAATTAAGTATTACAAAAATAAAAATAAATGTCAAAGATAAATTTTTAGTATACTCAAAAATACTTAAAAAAATGTATTAACACAGCTAAAAGAATCTCAAATAATAAATATATTTCGGGTAGCAAAAATGTATGCAGGGCTACTTGGAATATTATAAAGGAAGATACAAATGTAATACGTAATGATATCGACAAAATACTACATAATGATGAGGTGATTTTGAATCCTAAACTTATAGCTAACATATTTAATAGATATTTCGTTAATAAGGCAAACCACACATCACACAGAATACAAAATTCAATACAATATCCCCATAAGAATATCTCTAGTTCATTGTTCTTAACTCCGTGTACTGAATATGAAGTAAAAGCTATTATAAAATCACTTAATAACTCTAAAGCTGTAGGATATGACGAAATATCTACAATGGTTATTAAAAAATGTGCTAATGAGTTATTACCAGTTCTAAATTATCTAATAAATCTATCATTCGAATCTGGTACTTTTCCTACAGCACTAAAAAAGTCTATAGTAAAGCCTATATTTAAAAAGGGAGAAAGGGAAAACATAGATAACTACAGACCAATTACATTGATCCCAATCTTTTCTAAGATATTTGAAAAGGCAATGCATGATAGGTTGACAAAATTTTGGGCTGCATGCAAGGTGATCTGTGAAGACCAATATGGCTTTCTTAGGGGAAAATCAACTACACTGGCTGGGTACCAGCTAATTAACGAAATATTACTTAACCTTGATAAGAAAAAACACGTTGTTGGTCTCTTTTTTGACATGTCAAAAGCATTTGACTATGTATCACATAAAATACTTATTAACAAATTAGAAAACTGCGGAATTCGAGGACTAGGTTTACAGTGGTCGTCAACATCATATCTGAGCAATAGGACACAATGTGTACAAATAGAAACAAATGGTGAAAGTGGTGAAATTACATCGCACAGATCAGACTTTATGTGTAATGAAACTGGAGTTCCCCAGGGTAGTGTATTAGGACCGCTTTTATTTCTTATATATATTAATGACATTCCAAAAGTGACAATGCATCGATCTGTGCTCTTTGCTGATGACATATCGATAATTGTGACATCTGAAGCTCACGCTGATGCTAAGACATTTGAAACCGACATAAATGAAACCGTCAAATCTACTTTAAATTGGATGCATAAAAATCAGCTGATGGCTAATTTAAGGAAGACAAAATATATAGTATTTAAGACTAAAAATAAAAATACACAACAACTAAACATTAGTTATGATGGAATGTTACTAACAGAAACCAATCACACTACATTTCTGGGAATAACAATTGATTCAAACATTAGTTGGGAAAATCACATTGAAAGATTATGTGATAAGCTGAACAAATTTAGGTTTGCCCTAGCTAGACTAGCGCACACTTCAACTGTTGAAACTGCTTTAACTGCATATCACGGCTACGTGGCATCTAACCTTAGATATGGTCTACTATTATGGGGAAACTCCCCACATATTAAAAGAGCATTCATAGCTCAAAATAAGTGTGTTCGAGCTATATGTGGTGCTGCGCCGTTTGATTCATGCAAGCCAATATTTCGACAATATAACATATTGACACTTACATCGATGTATATATTAGAAGCTTCCCTCTTCGTAAGACAGCACAGAGAATTATTTAAAACTGCTAAGGAGGTATATCCCAGAAATACAAGAAAGGGACAGCGACTCGTGCTAGATAAAGTTTTGCGTACAAACTTGGTCCATCATAATGCATGTGGGATGTGTGTTAAAATCTATAGTAAAATTCCGGATGACATTAAAAAACTTACCCTTAATAAGTTTAGAACTCAACTTAAGCGACATTTAATTAATAATTGTTATTATAACATTAATGAATTTATTTAATCTTCAGTATTTATATTGTATGATTTTTTAAATTTTAAATTTTAATCTAAATGTGTAATATAATTCAAATTTTAATTTAAATTAATTAAAATGTATTATTATTTATTATTGTAATTCGAATGTGTAATGTACTTTAATTTCAGTGTGTAAAATTAATATTAGTATGTTTATCTTTTGTAATGATTAATGAATTATGTCTGTAGATACCCAAACTTGACAATATTTGTATGCCTAATACAGGCTAAGTGCCTTAATGAACTTAATACGAATAAATGAATTGAATTGAATTGAATTGAATTGAATTAAATTAGACCTTTTATAGACAACAGTAGGTACGTAGTCGTAGCCAAACAAAATCCCCTTCTTAATTTAATTTTATAGAGTCATAAACACGTACATCGCACCAACAAGGCAGCAGTCAAAAAAAAAATTTTAATGGATCTATAACATTGGAATACAAAAAAGTGAAAACACATTTCACTGTATTTAGAAAGTGTGGTAACTTTATTTTTTTATTTTATTTTTATTTTATTTTATTCAGGATAACAACAGCGTTAAATTACTAAACAAATTACACAATTACTTAACGTATGCCAATTATAGTTATCCACCTTTTGCTAATAACGTCTAGCCAGCCAGATAAAGAACTACTTTCAGACACGAGCATAGTCGGGAACGGGATTAAATTTGATGACAGAGTCCACACTGTCTTTCAATTTGGCCACTAGGTCCACGTTCTCAACTTGGGCTCAGCTGTCGTCGTTGTTTGGCCAGCAGATTGTACTAGTACTAGGGGCACGGGAGGTATTACCTTTGGTTGAATGGATGAAGCACCTCTCCCACCTACTTCATTTAATTTTGTCAATATTGCCAATATTGATATAATAATGAAATACGTTTGCTTACGACATTTTAAGATAGAATTTGAATGTGTTACCTGATTGGACTGAACTTTCAAGTTTCCACTGGGTGTTGATTTAAACGGAAATGAAATTTTTTCGTTGATGTTATCCTCGCTACAGATGCTAAAATGTTAAATATATATTTTGTGTTCATGCAATCAACTCTTTATTTCTTAAGTACTTAGTTCTTTATTAAGTACTTAGCCTAATACATAAATACAAAAATCATAACATTTACCTCGTGTCTTCCACATAGGATGATGTGTTGTCTATTTGATATGGTTGGATGTAGTCTGCCATGTACTTTGATCTAGTAGTATTTTTCTTCGGTTTTCTGATGAAAAAAGGACAAGGTACAGTAGGCGCGCGAGTTGAATGCAGTCGGTATCTGAGGTGAGGGGCAGGAGCGTGCCCCCGCCACCCGCTACTTCTTGTTTCGAACGCTCAGCGTGTAGTATCAAAGTAGTGTTGTCCTTGATAATTATCGCGCGCATTCGTTGATTTTCAGTTATAGTGTGCTTAAGAATAAAGCTTAAAACTTATGTTTTAATCAATGCTAGTTTTGCCCCGCACCTTCTGTGTTGTTTCAGTGTTTAATTTACCTACATACCAAACGCCAGATCAATCAGTGCAGCTCATTTTAGTCAGATTTTATTTTTTATCAATATCGGTTTAGTAGTTACGAGGACACGTATGTGGTAACAAACATTCACATTTATGATTATTATTATTATCTTAAGTTTCTAATTCTCATTTATCGACATATTATCACTAATTAATTACCAATTAGGTCACAACACTGACCGCATTCCTATACTATGCATACAATTCGCGTGGCTATTGTATATTATTTAAAACTATAATCCGAACGTCGAGGTAACTTCATAAGAGTAAAGGTCTTGCTTGCTTTTGATTAAATATTCATTTATGTGACAGGTTCCTTTTTGGGTCGCTTTGTTTTGTGATCCGATTATGTTTATGCCACACTTGAATAGCTCGAGGAATCCTGGTGCTGTTTTGTTTATTTTTATATGTATACTAGCTGTGCCCCGCGGTTTCACCCGCATTGATTTGTGCAAAAAACTAACTACTAAAATATATGATGTTATATAGCCTATAGCCTTTCTTGATAAATGGACTATCAAACACAAAAATAATTTTTCAATTCGAACCAGTAGTTCCTGAGATTAGCGCGTTCAACCAAACAAACTCTTCAGCTTTATAATATTAGTATAGATTTATATGTGCACACGAAACACCTGAGGTAAGTGGTCATTATGGTAGTGGTGTTATGTGTTACCGGCCTATAAAGAAAAGATAAGAAAGAAAGAGAAAGAATTGCCCTTCTAGCTCCTAGCCGGAACACGACGTATCGTTTGGTGAATAACTCAAGCAAGATGGTAGCTATATTCAGGCAGGCTTCGAAAAGTTAATATACTCATAATAATATTAATGAAGTAATAAAAATATTAATAACGAGTAACCGCCCTCGCTTTGCTTCGGTTTTCTTATTTTTTTACACCTTGGGTTATATTATTGGAGTTTTATTAAGGATCCCTAATTTTTTTGAAAATATAATATAGCCTATGTCACCTGGAGATAGTGTAGCCTCCCAACAGTGAAAGAATTTTTCAAATCGGTTTAGTAGTTTCGAAGCCTACTCAATGCAAACAAACAATCAAATCTTTCCTCTTTATAATATTACTATAGATAAAATATTTACACAGAGTCTAAGCCAGCTGGCTTTTGTCGCCTCTTACGGCTTCCTGATTTGCTACCATGTGATTTGGGGTCAGTATTATAAACCACGCCAATAGGCTACCTACGCCGAACCAGAAACCAATAAGTATAACCAATTTATATTTCAAGATTAATTGACAATAATTTAAAGTTTACTTACTTTCCTTTAAAGTTCCAAGACATGTATGGGCTATGTCGTAACAGTTCTCCGTAGTATCTTTCAATATTATCTCCTGAACTATCATAAAACGATTTTAAGTGTATATTATTCAATAAACTGTTTTTGTGGTCTAAAGTATTGAAAGCTGAAATGTATAGAATAATGTAAGATTATTACATTAATTAACGGATCGAACAAATTGAAAATCCATGGACATTATAAAAAAAAACAATCATCGAAATTACAATCTCTAAAGAAATTCAGAAATTCTCATAGCACTCTTCAGTTGCACCTGTTAGTTAAAGAAAGGACTGCTATAATAACCATAATGCCATAATTATAATTAGCAACATCTCTTTCACCTTTTCCTGCTTCGAAAATTCTGTATCTTTTATTAGAAAGTCTTATTTAAGCCGCTTTCTGTTCTTTTCTTTCTCGACCGAAAACACTTCAGTGATGCATTTAGTGTGTCCATGCGCGACGATATTCACTCACCGTCAGGAAATTCGTCTGCTCTTTTACCTTTTTTCAACTCTTTTAATAAGAGAAGCCGAACTTAGCCGAAGGATGGTAGAGAATACCTACTTTAAGTCTCGTCTAGGTTCAAAGAAAAATGTAACAGAGAGGTAAAAAGAGACGTACTATCAATCGGCACTCACTAGAGTCACTAATATTGGTCAGATCAGAAAGAGAGCTACTCTTCAGGACTTTGGGCTTGATGGTGATATGGTACCGCTCGAGTACGTTGCTACACCGCGAGCGACGGCGTCTTTTTAGTTTTGATATGTTTCTGAAACCAAAGAAGCTTTTAGTCCAGAATGAGACCAAGATCGGAAGGAACCAAACGACTGTCTTCATTGCACTATAAAATTGCCTCTAGGTTGAGCTATATATTCGGAAAAAAATATGAAAAAAATATGGTAGGGCCCCTCGAGGGATTATATTGGTAGTATTGATTTTAATTGTTATTTAATACCATTATTACTATTATTATTTCTCGATGGGGTTCGACTGGACAGCTACCACCCTTGAGCATGAGTCAGCCGCCAAACGAATCGTCGTGTTCCGGCTGGGGCTTGAGAGACAGTTCTTTCTTTCTTTCTTTTTTCTTCTTCTCTCTTTCTTGGCCGGCAAAGCATCAGTGATGCTTTTGGTTTTGCTGATGTCAATGGGCGACGATAGCCACTTATCACCAGGTGGATCGTCAGCTCGTTTGCCTGCTATTTAACTGCTGCAACATGTGTAAACTAATCACAAATGACCGTGTTTCCACTTACATCAGGACAGTGATAAAATTTAGTATCCTGATATCATAAGGCCTATGCTGTACGAGGTTGAATGTTTTCTCCTGTGTTTTGCATGAATATAAGATGCGGAAATGTAAGAACGTAGGATTTAATACTGCCTTTAAAGAAATCTGTACAAATCTGCTTACTCTGATGGATTCCGAACAAACGAAGTTTTGGCTGCATTTGAAATTAACTCCGGAGCATTTATCTGTATAACACATGGATTTAAATTACTTGCGTCAAATAAACAGGGACAGTTGAGAATTTACGGTTAGTTAAGGTTGAGGTACACAAATAGTTGAATATAACCTTTTCCAAACTAACGCTCCTAAGCATTTCAAACTCATTAAAAGAATTATACAAATATATAAACCATATTGCACAAAGAAACGACTTTAAGATAGTTAAAAACACCCAAAATTCTCTAATAATTTTTGATAACTTTAGTTTGTGCCTTGCGATAAAATTTGTTGCGATTAAAAATATTCCAAACAATGACATAACAATGCGCAGATTTACAAATGTCTTCTTTGACATTAACAAACAAAAACAATTCAATACAATTATTTTGTGCCATTAATTTTATATGTATCTTCTACAATATTTTTATCTTAAAAACTTATGTAAAATTATAAATATTTATATACATTCTTGATCAAAGATTTAAATTTTAATTGCTGTAGAAAACTGCCATGGTCATGGGTGGCATGGGATGGCATGAAGAAAGCAAGACTGCATGCAAAGCTCAATATTTGTAAGCATTCTTAAGTTAGATTTGATGAAATGTGCGGAGTCTTCCTTCGGACTCTCTGATTGGTATGGACAATACAACGGGGAGCCGTATCGCTTGCAAGCGGTCTCTTCCAGACAACCTTGGTTCATCCATCTATCAAACTAAGGAAGCCAAATGTTGGACAAAGGCCATCCCGAGATCATGATTGCCCTTGGACAAGGACTGCGATTTTTCCAGGAAAATTAAGACTGGTTTATACGTTGTTTATACGTAGGTATACATATATGGTTTTGAAGCGCTCATAGCCCTGCGGCTTGATTCGATCCTATGTGATCGACAAAGTTAAGCAACAGCGGGCGCGGTCGGTAGTTGGATGGGTGACGGCTAGTGGCAAAAAAATTTTGAGCGTTTCCGTGCATCGGAGGGCACGTAAAGCCGTCGGTCCCGGTTGTTATCATAAGATAACAGATCTATGATTTTCCAACATTGTTGTCGACACATGCCCGCCGCGAGAAAAAAAACTAGCCACCATTTTTTAACCAACGAGCTTGTGACCGCTCATTTACACGCGCGTGTCGCGGACCGTCTCGTGGCGCGTCCGTAAGCCACGCCCCCTACGCGCGTGTGAACACCGCGCGAGCGCTCGCGCGAGCCCCTTTGGCGCGCGCCTACAAAACCGCTCCCGACGCGAGCCCTGCGAGCGCGAGACGCGCCGCGGTCTGGTCCGCGAGCGCCCTGTTCACACGCGCGCGTATGCGCGCGTCTCGCGGATTGTCTCGTGGCTCGCGCGCGCGTCTAAATGGGGTATCAAAAGACCCATACTGTCGCACTGACGCATTTCGTGGCACCCGTGTGGATTACAGTACAGGGGCCTATTTTTCAGTGTCTAAGAGCAATTGCGGGATTCAACGACAACAAAGCTTCCTCACTCCAAGATATTGATGCAAAATAACGTTAACATTATTTCCGAACTAACGCCAAGAATCTTCTCGATATCCTAATAAGTAAGTCATGGGCGACCACTTCTATGGTCATCTTCGAGGTTTGTTTTACCCCTTTTAAATCCACTGAACTATCTAAAAACTATTGCACGAGATGAAGCAGTCCCCTAACGCTGATTGTAATCGCTGAAGGCTAAGTTTTTCAGTTAAACCAAAAAAATCATAAAATATCATATCACGCAAATTTTTGCGGTTAAGATCCATCGTTGCAAAGAAAAACGCGGGAACGGTGGTTAGTTAAATGACTGGAACATCATATTATTTTTTGAAACCAGCAACCTGGCTATTAGCGTTCTATTTTTAAATAAATTTGGTTTTTAAAAATATATAATACAGATGCTTTTCATTTTTAAATTACGAGCATCTCAAAACTTATCGAGTAACCTACGTATCAGGTTGCTCAATTAATTTTATCATTAATGTAACAGGAAAAACAGATATTTAATTTAAAATATTACTGGAAACGTTTATTATTGGTATAACCTGTTGGCTGAGAGTCAGTTGTGTGTCTTCGACGTTGCAGTGTTCTAGTGTATCTCGCAATTATATAAAACTGTTGTTTTGTGTAAGAAATAAAAGGTAAACTTTGCATTTATAGTCAGATTTTTATTAAATAAAATAAATTAAATACTTTACAACTCAGGAATATGAGAAGCAGTAGTAATTGATACTACTATTGATTTTTTTAAGTTGGGTTAAAAGTTTCAAAATACAGCCAATAAAAAAGTTGACTTTTTATTTCAGAAATGGCAGACGAGAATTGCTTGGTGTTTCCTGACGAGGCCGAAAAGATAAAGGCGAAAGCTTTGGGAAACCAAACGAAAACTGAAGAGAAACAAGGCGACATTGTATCCATGTCAAATCCAGGTATAGATAGATGCTTTTGTTCTTCCGCTGGTACTGATCTCGAAAAAAATAATTGGTTCCCATTGAAGTATAAGGTCATATAACAGACATCTCGAACAAAATGTGTGAACCGCCGGGAGGTTCTATTTCCAAAATTGAACCCCCGTTCTCCTTTCAAAATCGGACGAATCCATTGAAAATTGAAGCCGATCGGAGCCAATTCATTGGGACATACATTGTGTTCGCGGTGTCGGTTCTACATGCTAGTAATAATACTTCAATGTTGGTTCATAAGTTATTATTTAAAACTTTTAAGTTGTTCTTTCATTTCTTTAATACTATTGGAATTATACCGGACTATATTCGGAATAAGGTGTTGGTTAATTAATAAAATCACAAATACAAACGTAAAAAAACAAAATATGATATGTTAAAAATTGTGGAAAAAAATTTGAGGTTGGTTGGTTTAAATTTTTATGTGTAAAATAAGGCAAAATAAATACTTTTTATTTATTTCAGATCGCATGGTGTTTCCCGACGAGGCGGAGAAGATAAAAGCAAGAGCTTTGGAGAACCAAAGTAAAACTGAAGAAAGAAGCGGTGACACTGGGAATATTGAAACATTTTACAAATAACATGGTCCATGTGATATGCCCCATAGTAAAATTATTGTCAGCAAGAGTGTAGAGGATACAATGCAGTGAAATCACAGATAAAATTATGATTCTATTTCTACGGTTCCGTACCCAAAGGGTTTCAACGGGACCCGATTCATAAGTCACCGCTGTCCGTTTGTCTGTCTGCTGTCCGTCCGTCCGTCCATCTGTCCTATCTATCACAGGGCTCTATCTCTCGAACCGTAACAGATAATCAGATATGCATTTGATTGTATTAAATTACATTTAGGTTTAATTTTAGCTGAAATAAAATTATTATGTAGCAATCTTTGACAATCATCATTTTCTATAAAAATAATAGGAAATAAATCTTTAACCGAGAATAGGATCAGAGATTATAGTTTCTGTGTGTACATTCTTGTATATTATTTAATATAGACTTTCAGATTTATATGATAAGTATTCCTTCTCATTACTCTCTGTATTTTGCTCTTCTATGACAAAACTTCTTTAAGGGCTTGCAAGATATTTATTTATTTATTTATAAACTCTATTGATTGTACACCATAAGTATTATATTAAATAAACACAGAACTTTTACTACTAAGCACATTACAAAGGGCGGCCTCATCGCTTACAAGCGATTTCTTCCAGGCAACCCAACAGGACGAAGGAATAGACAAGTCTGTGAGAATTTGGAGGGTAGGGTGTACACATAAATAAAGTATATATATGTAAGATATATGTAAGAACGAAAAAATAATTAAAAGAACAGTTTTTACAAAATTAAATTACTCGATTCTTTAACCCTAATTAGGTTTAATGTGAAATATTCATAGAAAAACGCGGGCGTGGTTGGTAATTGGATCGATGACCACTAGAAACAAAGAATTTTTGAGCGCTTCCGAACCTTATACAGCACGTAAAACTGTAGCAGGACTCGCAGGTCGCAGTTGTTAACACCAATCGTTACGCCTTATCCGTAGCCATCCCTTGATACACAGCCATCTTGCGCCCGTAGTTCATCCCTGTGACTTTTTGAGGAAAAGTAGGTACGCTTACTCCATTGAAGTATAATGTAATAGAACAGACATCTCGAACAAAATGTGTGTCCCGCCGGGAGGTTCTATTTTCAAAATTGAGCCCGCGTTCGCCTTTCAAAATCGAACGAATCCATTGAAAATTGAAGCCGATCGGCGCTAATTCATTGGGACATAATATGTACGTTGTGTTCGCGGTGTCGGTTCTATATGTTGGTAATAATACCTACTTCAATGGCTTACTCAGGTATTGTATTATTATGTGGCAAAAATAGACACAAATAAACTAATGCGATGGAAATGCGATAAATGTCTGTGGTTGGCACGCTCCTATTACGCGCAAGCGCATCAACAAAATGCACATGGAAACCCGCGGTTATGATCACGGGCCAACATTGAAATGTTCTTAAAGTCCTTTAATTTCCATTCGAACAAGAAAGAGAAGGGAAAAAGTAACTCAAGCAACTAAGACTGAAAACAAAAATTTATTTGTTACTTTAATTTGAACCCTAGCTGGAGTTTGAATCCGGAACCTGTCTCTAGCACTAGGCGACCAATTGGGCCGAAGGGTCGCCAAATAAGAGATCGTGTACATCAAAAACTGACTTAACGTAGGGGCACGTTAAAATATTGTTAGAGCATGTAAGTGGAAATAAAAAGGAAACATTTGTTATTAAATAAATAAAAACAAACATTTCCACTTAGGTACCTAAATGTTGTATAAAATAAATAGAAACAAATATTTCGACTTACAAGTTGCAGCAACATTAATAACTAGAGCTAATTTAACCCCGTATTGAATCAAAGGCTGAAGGCGGATCGAAAACCGGGACAAATCAATGACAATGACAATGTATGAAACTTGGATAAACCGAATGGTATGGTAAGCTTATAAACCTTTTGTCGTCTAATTCGTCTGTAGGTACTTTGATAACTACACAACACTACACAACAGGATAAGTATGCCCTATTTCGATTAAGAAATCATCGTCATAGAATTTTAGGAAATTGAAATATTTCCAGGGACTGAATGTTTGCGAGGGAGTATCGTTCAGTGCAAGAAACGTATTTTTATACTCTACGCGAGGTTTAGTGATTCATAGTGACGTAGTCTGCAATCGTCTTTACAACGATAAGGCCACAAAGTACTCTGTGGATAAGGCCGATACTCGAAACTAGGTACTTCATATTTCAATATATAAGCTGCTCCGATCGAAGCTAGTTCAGTTGTCCTGACGTCGCGCAAGTGTATCTTGCGATTATATTGAACGGTTGTTTTGTGTAAGCGAATAGAGGTAAGCTTTGTTTTTACTACCAGAATCTCTAGAAATATCACGACGATTAATTGCCTCTTTAATCTCAACTGATGATGATTAAAAATCAAATGAGATTATAGGAATTATCAGTTATTAAAGGTCTTGATCCTGTGGGTTTATAGGACGATGCACTCTTTATCACTGTTAAATTTTCCTTTTGCATAAGAAGCATTTGTGATATTTGCACCATAATATCGTGTCTGTAATCTTTTAGTGAAATTACAAATACCAGGACAGTCCGTATCTATATTGTGTCTAGAAAGGTACAACAAACAACCATATTTATCAATTTCCGTTTATATGGTATTATCACAAACCACCGATAACTTATTTTATTTCTATAGTTACAATATATAAGGCATTTTACTATGTATAATGAAAATAGAAATATATCTTGATGAACGATTATATTGTGAATTGTATTGTATATATAGGTATTTTGTAAGAACATGGGAACATAAAGTTTTAAAACTTTAGTTCCAAACTAACAATTAGGTAGGTTTTAAATTGGGATAAAGATTATTGGTCTAAATAGGCAACCTTTTAAAACGTAAGTAGGTAGGTAGGTAGGTATACAATGTATGAAATGGAATATGTTTAGATAAACATTGGTACTGGACTGCATCCGAAACAGGATGTACCTAAATAAAAATAGTCTCTAACAAAAGAAACGACTCGCTTTGACTCGATTTGATTTTAAAGCTCGAAAATTTAACAACAGCAAGGTAACAATAGCTTAGTTTTTAATCAAATAAAGCATAATCAATTGTTAGTTTCATATGTTTCATTTGAATATAATTATGCTTCTTTATTTATTTTAGAAAATGGCAGAGGAGAATAGAATGGTGTTCCCTGACGAGGCCGAGGAGATAAAGGCGAAAGCTTTGGAGAACCAAACTGAGGAGAAAAGTGGAGAGACTCAGAGCAATGAAGTCACTGGAGAAACCCCAACCGTTCAAATGAGGAACATGATCACAGCACCTTCCAATTGTCCCCCTGGTTTCCAGAGAGGAGAAGATGGTGTTTGCCGCGAAGTGTTTTAATACCACTTAGAAATTTACACACTCACTTAGTGATATTTTCTGTGTTTTCTCTCTTACTCTCTCATCATGTGTGCAATTACGTAGGCACCTTGTTATATAGGTATAGACCAATTAACCAAATTGGTCTATACCTATATAACAAGGTGCCTACGTAATACGATTTATTTTTTACGATTTTATCTAGAAGTATTATTTGGTTTAAAGCAACATTCGAAGTTTGTGCTAATAATAATAAAATTCATTATAGGGCAACTATACCTAAAACAAATGTTAAACCAACAAATATAAATTAGGCATTAAAATTGTCGTCTAAGTTAAGGCATGTTTTGTAAAATTTTATCCTGCAAACTATATAAAAGGTCTTATTTTTTATAAAATTTTGATAGGTAAGTAAGTATATTTTGGTATAAATTTCTTGGCTATTTAGCTATTAGTTTCTATTGAGTTTTAATGTTCCTAATTGAATAGATTTGAATTACATTATTTATAGAACCTATGACGTCAAATATCAAATTAATAGATATAATTTTCAAATTATCAAATAAAAAAATTGTCAAGTCTACCTGATTATGTTATCCTACTTATTAAATTAATATTAAATAAGTTAATAACAATATCAATCATTTTAGACAAGTGCGCTTAAATATAAAATTGATACCTTTGTCAGCAATCTGATATTTAGAAAATAATTTATTTTGTATTTGTGGTTTTCGATCTGTGAAAACTGTGTTGGAATTATAAACATGAAATAAATTAAGTATTTTTTTCTTTACAAAAGAAGTGCAACCAAACATATTTTTTTAATTTAGTTACCAAACTATACAGACTTCGCCGGCGGTAAAGAAAAAGAAGTACAAAAAATATATAGGTACCTAAGGTCAGCAAGCACGCTACAATTTTTTTGTTGCCAGTGCTCGGCTTGAAAATCGAAATCATTCTGATTAATTATTTTTTTAATCGGAGTATCCAATGTGATGTACTTAATTATCTACAATATACTAATATTTTATAGAGGAAAGATTTGATTGTTTGTGTGCATTGAATAGGCTCCGCAACTACTGAACCGATTTGAAAAATTGTTTCACTGTTGGGAAGCTACACTATCCCCGGGTAACATAGGCTATGTGACATTGTCAAAAAAATTAGGGATCCTTAATAAAACTACAATAATGTAACCCATGGTGTAAAAAAATAAGAAAACCGAAGCAAAGCGAGGGCGGTTACTCGAGTTTTAATCAATATGAATAATGCCAATTTAATGCGAGACTCGTGGCGTAATGGTTACCATGCCGGACCACCGCTGCACCGTACCAAGGTTCGATTCCTAGCGAGGCTGTATTCAGTTGCTGTTATCAGTCTGGGTGTGGGTCTTGTCTATAAATGTGTTGTCCATTGCACCCACGTCAAGGTAATCCTAGTATGGGCTATGAATGTGTAGAACGTTATTAATCTTACCCGGGACCCCTCGCTCCGCAGGCAGGGTCGCAACCAACTAGGCTACAGGGTCATCAAGGCCACGTTTTTCTGATAATCCCCTTTGTCAATGACTTCAGCCCATAGGTATTAATGGAGTTAATGGACACACACACTCAAGACACACAAGCAATACAGAGCAGTCGTCTAGTCATATCAGGACTCAGGGATTCTATTCCGTGGCATAAAAACATCAAATTTAGGTAAGTTGACCCCTAACATAGATTACCCCCAATAAATACCGCATAAGTGAAATTTTCCTAGAGTTTGAACTCACAAAATTTGGCGGAAGGCGCGGGTTGCGGGGGACAAAACAATGCGCTGTGATTGGCTATTTCTTATTCATACTTGGACTTGACGGGTCAGTATTGGTCTACACTATTGTCGTCGACTTGCAAATGCACGTATGTGTTGGCGCGCGTCAGTTGCCTTGTATGCGGTATCTATTGGAGGTAATCTATGACCCCTAACCACTAGCAATTTATTCATCGGCGCACTCACGGACCTGAAAAAAGACGGATGTAAAATCGTCTAACGAGAGTGAAGCATAGCAATGACCGTCCGCTTACAATGTGTGCATAGTTTTTGATTCGCATTTAAAGCAGTGAAGTGTCAATGTGTGGGTGTGTGTATTGTACGAATAGATAGTTGGTATTACTATGGGTGCTTTACTGAATTTGTTCTTGGGATTACGTCCGTCTTTTTTTTAGGTCCGTGGGCTCACTGTATTACGTAGTACGGTAGCAGCGGCGTGTTGCAGAAAATACAAGACGGTTAGGTCCACAAGGTCACGTCGGTTTAGCTGGATTTAGCTTTCTATTTAGCTTAACTTGTTAATTACTGATCGTGTATAGAACTTTGAATATTAGTACCTACTTAAAAAACGAGTGTCCGCTTCATTCTTGGTCGGCAACACTTCCGCGATACCTCGGTGACCGGTTGACTCGGTGCAAGGGTCTATTTGCCTGGTTATAATTAATATTATCATGAATAGTACCTACATCTAAATAGTAATCTAAAGCTATTTATTTTTTTTATTTTCGATATCGTTTACTCAATAAAACAAGTCTTTTTCTAATAATTAACGATCGTTTACTTCAAAATATTCATATAATTACACAATAATGCCTAACTCTGCAATAATCGAAACACAGGGTCTAAGTTAAAAAATCATTTCAATGTTCATAAGAACATTATTTAATTATTGATATAATTGCCTACAAAATTATAAGTATCCGAGCGTTGCATAAGTTTTAACAAATGGAGCGTCACTCTCACAGGAATTCCTGAAAAGAAACAAAAATAGTTTACAATCGATGATTTGACGCATTCCGATAATGAATCACTTAGCTTGCAATAAAAACTGTGCCTTTACTCCCAATTGTATCGACTTGTTAATAAAGTCGATTGAGATATCTACCAACTAATTCCAAATTATGCAAATGATACGTACTTGAGCAATCGAAAAACTTTATTGGTGACTAGGGAACTAGTTCGGAAAGTGGATAGAATTTAAAACATGGAGTAATTGGTTTAGCTTTGCATTTGAAAACATGTTTGAACAAAAAGTAATTGAATTATTTTCCTATTGAAATAAATTAAAATCCAATTGTAATTGTTTTCGGGAGTAAACCACAAGTAAGATAAATTGTACGCTTCGGATACTTCTTAAGTTTAGTATTAGGTAATAGTTTGGCATCGTGGATATTAAATTATTTTAATTAAGTTTTTACATTAATTTACAATCAATGGTATGCTCAGAATAGGTGATAACTGTATGACATCATTAGTATTACCATTACCTAAAGAAATATTATAATTTATTTTAGATTGATGAGATGAATCATTAATTGAAAATGAGGTATTCAATAAATTTAAACGAATGGTTGATGATGAAACTTTCAATATCAGAGCATCAGACCGGAAACACCACGTTAACGTTTCATTTTGAAATAAGTGGTAACTTACTTTTCTAAAATTAATATTGGAATATTATTTTGTACCCACTAAAGACTAATAACTACTTAGTCTAAAACTACGCGAAGCAGTTATTAATACTGTGCTGTAGAGAAAAATCATGCTTCTTATGTCACATAAAATAACAAATTCATACAAGGACGGACACAGTGATTAAGTACAGCAAACAATACTCAGTAAATTGATGGCCATAATAATATTATTAAAATTACTGTGAAAATTCAAAAAGTAAAAATGCAGGCATGATAAATCGATGCACCGAATCATAAGAAAAAAGCCTACAATATTTTCAGGAGATTAGATATTTTTTTATAATTTATCATGCAATTATGTGTTGACATTGATCGACCAATGATCTTTTATATCACTGCAGCGGGAGTTTTTTTTCTTTGTTACTAAGCAGGATAATGCTTTTGTAAATATATATAAAGTTAATTAAATTTAAGTACAATTAAGATACCAGAAATAAAAAGTAAAACAATTTTACAAAAAAGCTTTTAAATGAAGCTCAACAATTTAAAGCCTATATTTTAGAATTTTATTTACTACAAAATAAATACTGCTGTATTCAATTAGATGTTCTATGCCATAGTTTTGTGACGTAACAACCTATATCATTGTAATTAAAAATACCACTCAATAAAAGTCAACATCTAAATCAATGCGTGTATTTATTAATTAACATTTTAAGTACAAAGTAAATTAACAAAATAAAACAATTAAAGGTCTTTGTCGGGGGGGTAGATATTATTATAATGGTGGATATCTATAAAACGTATAAAAGTAGGTGTAGGTCATTGAAGTATTATTACTAGCATATAGAACCGACACCGCGAACACAATGTATGTCCCAATGAATTGGCGCCGATCGGCTTCAAATTTCAATGGATTCGTTCGATTTTGAAAGGAGAACGGGGGCTCAATTTTGAAAATAGAACCTCCCGGCGGGACACACATTTCGTTCGAGGTGTCTGTTCTATGACATTATACTTCAATGGTGTAGGTATAGAATGACACAATGAAACTAAAAACGAAGTAAGAATAACAGTCGTGCAGATGATATTGCAATTAGTAGGTTATATTGTTTAACTTAAAAGAGGCATTATATCTCTACGTAATACATTTTTTTTAATTCTAAAGCTACTTAATGATAGTACTTAATTAAAAATCAAATAAATCATACTTCAAAATCGCATATCTAACTATAACCTCAAGTCACAATCTACACGTAAGCGTACGTTGTTTATAACTAAAAGAGCATTCGGTAGACATCAGTATTTCGGTATTATTGAGCGCGATATTTAATTTTAATAGCAGTCACTGCATTGTCATTTAAGGGTAATTATTTTTTCATCTACCGAAAACTCGTCGGACGTGCGAGCTACGCGAGGCATTTACAAAATCTACATGTATGTGCTCGAGGAACTTATGAGCCGCTCTAGACTGCGAGACAAGCTCAATATCATGTCACAAAAAGCCGACGATCCGCCTGTTCTAGATATTACTGTATGCTGAGTGTATATTAGAGCGGTCATAAATTACGACGAGAAGTGTACAAAGGACGCCTCGGATGCAGAAGTACTTACTCGTCCTCCCAGGGACAAATGTCGTTCCGCTGCTTCCGCTCGCCGGCGTCGGCCACGCGCTTAACAATATTGGATTCGGAGGGGGGCGCCGGGTCGGGGCGCTCGGGGCGCTCCGGGCGGTCCGACTCCGACGCCGACTTGGAGTCGACCGACACTCGCGGCGGGGGCACCGAAGGCACTTTGTCTACGTCGTCGTCGACCCCGACGTCCTCGCCGACGGCCAGCGGCGCCACGGCCGGCGACTCAGAGGCGGACGACTTGCGGACCGACACCGGGCTGCCCGTCGAGTCGGTGGCGTCATCGTCGCGCGAGGGCGCCTGCCGCGCCGGGGTGCCCTCCTCTGAGGCCGAGCGGTCCTCGGGCGCGGGGGGCGCGGGGGGCGTGGGGGGCACGGGAGGCGCGATGGGCTCGTCTGCCGGCTCGAGCGTGACGCGCACCTCGACGCGCGGCTCCTCGGTGGTGGGCGTGGCGAACACGGAGGACGGCTCCTCGGACTGCGGCAGCGAGCGGCGCTCCTCGCCTGAGTCGTCGTCGTCGGGCGCGGAGCTGACGCTGATGGTGGGCGTGGGGTGCGGCGCGGCGGGCGGCGGGGGCGGCGCACGGGGTGAGCGCGGCGGGGAGGCGAGCGGGGCGAGGTGGCGCGGCTCCACAGCGGACAGGCGGCGCAGCGGGGGCGGCGCGCCACGAAGCCCGCCGTCCAAGGTGCTCTGCTGCGGCAGGCGGCGGCGCTCGCCCACCAGCGTGCTGCTGACGTCGGAGGAGGAGCTGCCCGAGTCGGCGGCGGAGTCCTGCCGCCGCCGCGCGCCGCACCCGCTCTCCCGGGACGAGCACTCCCACGGCAGGATGTCCGCGGTGTCGTCCTCCGCTGGGTCCCTACGTTTAATGAATTGATTGAAAGTTCCCTTTTTGAATATGAAATGGATTAATTGAGTTAAGCTTAAGTCCAAAGAGTCAGAGACAATTAATAGAAGCTTAGAACCAAGGAGGAAAAGGAATCGTTTTGTATGTTGAAAGCTGTAGCTTGGTTCGGGCTCAACTCAATGGGACATCAATAGTAGACAAAATATTTAATTTTCAATTTCAAATTGCGTATTAGAGTACGGAATACATAAATCATTTAGATGATAGACGCATATTAAAAACTAAGAACAATATTTATTTAAATCATTGAATCTTCATTAATATTCCTGCTTCAGGGTCGGCTGTAATGCGACATGCGATAGATGGACGAAAAGTTTTGGGCGACCGACAGAATAAAATTTTCAGTTTAATAAATTACCGGAAGGGTATATCGGCGAGGTTGGACTGCGAGTGCGAGTGCGGCGGCGGGTCGGGCGCGCGCGGCGGCTGCGCGGCGCACACGGCCAGCTCGTGCGCCGAGCCCGACAGCGAGCGGTCCGAGCCGCGCCGCCGGGCCAGCGGACCCGGGCCCGCGCCCGTCGCACCCGCGCCCGTCGCGCCGCTAGCGCCCGGCTTCTTCTTCACTTGGCCGCCAAAGTTGAAGAACCTGGACGAAAAATAGTGTTTTTTTTGTAGTCTCAAGTGATTAAAAGGCAGTCGGCAGCCGGACCACCGTCGCCTTTGGATAACCATAATGAAGGCATAGGGCAACTTACAGTGATCCCGATCAACCGAGTTTTGCAATATATACCTAATAAAATGTCAGCTATCTTTTTTACACGTAAAAAGCCGGCAAACGAGCAGACAAAAGTCATCGATGGAATGTTGCCCAGGAAAGGAAAGAAAAAAGAACCAACTGGCTCTCAAGCCTAAAGCCGGAACACGACGAGTCTTTTAACTGTTAAATCAACCAAGAGTGTGGTAGCTAGCCAGACACATTTCACGGAAACACTTTTGCATTTCACGGAAACACTTTTGTTGGACTTGTTCATAGATATAGACGACCAAATTTCATCTAGTAGCGTCAGACGTCAATACGTTGTAACTTCTCACCAAGCCCCTTCAGAATGATTCGTAGGACGTTCTTGCATCCAGATCAGTGATTTGAAGGCAGATCATGCTTCCAAATACGAATTGCAAGAAGATAAATGGAAATTTCCTTTTCACTGCCGAAATGTTGAAGTCGCCAATAGTAAACCATACTAACTTAGCCTTCTTCTGCGACACACTCCTTCCCTCAGCCAGCAGCCGTTGGAAGTGGTCGGAGCGGATGAACCGCGGGTAGCAGTCCTTCTTGAGCAGCAACCCGTACACGTGGTCGGCGGCGTGGTCGAGCGCGTACCGCGAGCCGGACCGCATGCCCTCCGCCACGCGCTCGGCGGTCGCGCCGTCGATGTTGATCTCGCACGGCGCACCCGGCTTTAGGAACTCCCTGTAACGTTTGAAAAGTGTTACTATCCGTGACGACCCTTGCG
This sequence comes from Thymelicus acteon, assembly GCA_951805285.1. Lineage (NCBI taxonomy): Eukaryota > Metazoa > Arthropoda > Insecta > Lepidoptera > Hesperiidae > Thymelicus > Thymelicus acteon. The sequence goes on from OX638217.1 coordinate 6,523,507, forward strand.
GCGTAATGGTTATGGTTACCATCTAGAACTGCCATACCAAGGGTCCTGATTTCGATTCCCAGCGAGGCGGAAATTTGAATGAGGAGTTTTAGTATATGTTCTCGTTCTGGGTGTGTCTTCTTGTTTTTGTGTGTTGTCCATGGCACCAACGATACAGAAAATCTTAGTGTGGCTATGAGTGTGTATCGTTATTTACTATAATTTATTATCTACATATCCCAAAGGCCTGTGTTCAAGTGATCGTCGACATTGAGTGTTCTGCATTGACTTTTTGTTTGGCTAAGTTTTATTACTTATAGTCAAAATTATCTAAGATGCCCATAATGATAGCTGCTATTTATTAATATGAACTAACCTTGTATGGGTGTTTTTGAGCGAAATGAAATATTCATTTACTTGACATGAATAGTTGAATACTTACGGACAAAGGATTTTGCCAAAATTTGTTAAAAATCCCTACTCATTTTCATTGGCGTTGATTATAAATCATATTATACGTTAAAATCTAGTAAAATTCCCATCACATCATAATTTATGCAAAATTTAATAAAAATATATGACGTCGAAACAATCTTATAAGAAGAAGCCTGAATCTAATCTGACGTAGGGTGATGTGACGGCTTGAAACCGTTTATAAAACCAATCACTATCGATACATTACTATAATCGAAATTTAAAAATGAAAATTGATTAATTTAATTACATTGGTAAAAATGATTTGCTTGCATTTGAATTTAAAATTGGGTACCCAATAATACCACGACGAATTGGATGCTAACAAAGGACATTTTCCATTATGCATGGGCACTTCGCCATCCATGAACAGTAACTGCAGATAATATGTTATAATTATGTAATTATGTATCTAAGGTTGCGGTAAACATTTTTTTTTCAACAAAATAATAATTATGTATACCTGAATGTGTCTTACGAAATAAGCAAGAATTTATTCACTGTAGTTTTTTCCTGACGCTCATAATATAATATTATGTCACTATATTATTATGAAACTGAGCGGGACTTTCATTCTATCATGATCTATCTTTCTTTCTTTTTCTTCTCTTTCTTGGCCGGCAACGCACCAGTGATGCTTTTGGTGTTGTTGATGTTCATGGGCGAATGGATAAAAGAATATTTTATTGAAATCGTAAATAGGTACATATTGAGAATACGCGGTACGAGATAGCTCAATCGAGGTAGTAGGTAGGTAACTCGGTACCTAAATATTACGGTTTTTAGTTTAAAATTTAATTATCGAATCGATTAGAAGGTCTTATAATTTTGAATCGATTTGTTGTAAAAATTGGTTTCTTTCGTGAACCGATTTTTTTGTACATCTCTAATGTCACTGTGATGGCAAACGACAAATTGGGCTTCTTAGTTCGCGGTGACATAGACGCTAGTATTTGTTTTCATGTGTTCCAAAAGCCCGGCCTAAAGAGAGGATCCACACTAATTTAGTAGCGCCTTTTGAGAAGGTTTTTTAGTGCCATTTTGTTTTAAATTTGTCTCCAAAGTTCACTCACTCATGAGACAAAATTTTGCTAGCGACAGTCTTATGAATGTTAGAATCTATAATCTGAGGTTGAATCATTATACTCGTACGGACAGAGTTTTGGACAAGGTAAATAAAATCTGAATTTATTACTTTTCTCCTGACCAAATAATATAGCTTAAAACAATTTAATTATAGCTATAGCGCTCAGCTAAGAAGATAATTCAGTATTGGAAATTGTCACTGTAGACAACATATAAACAGCAGCAAAGTAATTGTTCCATATTAAAACTCACTCGTAAATTTCTTCAAGCTTTTTCGATATCTGCTTCGAACTGCTTCTTCTCAGGTCCATGACCGCGAGCCAGAAGCGAATGTTTTCATGTGAATACTCCTTGCGCAGGAAGCTGGTGAACTCCTGCAGCCCCGTGGGGTCGGAGACCAGCTCTTCGATGGACAGGGCCCAGCGCTGAACGCGTTTCTCGCTCGGTGTATCCACGCTGAGGATATTAAGAGCTGAAGGTAATTTTATTTGAAAATTCTAAAAGCTATATGGCAGAATGTTGTGGAGAATAGATTAGCATTTAGAAAAGATCAGTCTTTAAAATTCAACCTCGAGTAAGGCCTGACTACTGAACAGATTTACATGACATTTGGTTTATTTGTTACTTATATTATGAACCATTAGATATCTAAGATGGATCTCTTGCCGCGGGATGAGAGGCGTTAGTATTGTGGTACTATTATGAATTATATTGAAATAAAACAATAAGGACCTAGTAACGAGGTGTCACAACCTCTAAAATCATAAAATGGGCTTAAACATGAAACTTGTATTTTGCCTGATCAAAATGAATAGCAATGATTGAGTGTGGGTACTAAGACATATACTTTATAAACAGAAGCAAAGGGTATTATTATTAGGATAAATGAAAAGAAGCGTAACGAGTATAATGTTTTTATTAATTTTAAACTCACATAGGGCTGTTGATCTGCCAGAAAAGCGTGTCGTCGCTGATCCAAGGGTTGGAAGGCTGCGGCGGCGTGAAGAAGTTGTCGTACGCGTAGAAAGTCTCCGAGTACGCCACAAGGGCGTCTAGGGCAATCGAAGTCTTCACTCGCGTACGGTCCAAACTTGCTTTTAGATGTTCGATCTATAAAAAATATTGTCTGAGTGTAAGCAAATCTGATATTTTGTTGAAGCTTTATAAGTGTGTAGCGTTTATTGATTTTTAAAATCTTTACGCGTGCTCTTGAATGCAATTCAAAGCAGGACTTTGAAGATTAGTGGGATAGATCGCAATGGCTGCATCAGACAGCATCAGGAGTACGCACTGATGCACCCGTTCGGTCTTGCTGCCTGTCTTTTATTAGCTCTCATCATCACCGTTACCCAAAACTGCGTCCCTGCTCAGGTTTACTCTTACAATGATCCCCTCATCTATAATCTCCTAATCTCTAAGTGCACATTGGCAGACTTCAAACAACTTTGAGAACATTATGGTGTTTAGGAGGTGGTAACCAAATTAGACAGATGAAAGTTTAAATGTTGAGTCTTAAATATCACTCGTTAGCTGTGTCTAATTCAAAAGTATTTCCCTATTGCTTGAGTCAACCACTAAACGATTCGTCGTGTTCGAGTTGGGACCTTGAAAGACAGTCCTTTCTTTCTTTTTCTTCTCTCTTTCTTGGCCAGCAACGCATCGGTATTGCCTTTTGTATCCATGGGCGACGATAACCACTTACTATCAGTTGAATCGTCAGCTGGTTTGCCGAATATTTCCATAAAAAAAGCTGTAGTTACTAATTAAAAAGTAACAAATTCAGCAGTCCAACAGTTTCTTTGATGAAGATTATACTCCTGTATGAAACAGTTGCTCACCTCCCGCGCCAGTTGGTGCACAGTCCGCCGCTTGGGCCGCGGATGCCGTGCCCGCACGGGCACAGGGCAGTGGTCCAGCGCGCTGGGCACGCCTGGCGGTGGTCGCGCCACCCGCCAGTACGCCCGCTCCTGACTGTCGCTCACTATTTTGTCTCCCTTCTTCCTTTCCTTCGCTAGCCGCACCTGGAGAGACCGTAACGCTAATACAGATCATTACGGTCTGAAACTTTGTATTATTGCTGGATGGATATTTCGAAGGAGTTACGTAAATTTCAGGTTTGGCTTGGTTTTGTGAGCTGAACCTTCAGCCGCATAGTAATGGATTGGTAAAGTTGTTGCATTGTGGTGCTTCGGGTGATTAGTTAAGATTACTTAGACTCACCTGTTCCTCTGCTTGCATCGTAATAAAATCCCATTTAGCAGCTAAAGTTTTCTTCAAATTGGCCAATGCTTCCTGCTCATAGTCTTCAAGGCCATGACGTTGTTTGTTTCTTAATGTGCGCTTGACGAGGTAGATGGCGTATTCCACGTTGTCTGGCCCCAATGAGGGCGCACTTGACCCACTACCGCCCACTCGTGGCCCCTGCCAAGGCCAGTAATACGGACTCTGGAAGGAGAAAGAAATGTGTCAAGTTCCGAACCATAATATGTTACAAATATTGGACTAGACATTGGTGTAACAGACAAAGAGAAGTTCCAGCTTTCTGAAGTCTAGTGAATCCTAGTAGTGTAGTGAATCCTAGTAGAGCCAGACATATTTGTATCAGACAAAAGATTTCCGACTTCCTTAAGCCCTGAATCTTATTAGGTCCAGTTGGGCCATGTGGCATCATTTCTTCTGGGGTCTTAGGTGTTCGTAAAGGTTTAAATATTCGGGCAATATCTATTCCGCGCGTTTTCGGCGGCGAAAATGCGATCGTACAAGGAAACGCCTCAGTCGCCTCGTCATTTGCAGCGCGGAAAACGCGCAGATTCCGCGCGTTTTCGTCGGATACGCTTCAAAAAAGCGCCGTGTGCAAAGGCTCAGCTTGTAGCCACATTCTTAAAACGTAAAATACTTTATATGACTGCCGTAGCAAAGTATAATCAAATAATATAATTAACACCAAAAGCTCACTTCATTAATACATCAACAACAACAGTCAACAATTTACTATTGTATTATATTAATAATTAATAATAATATTCATTATTTGACAACTAAAAAATTAAATTAGTTAACGAATACTACAAAGAAATATAAAACTACTTATTAAAAACTACTTATTATAGAGATGACCAGACCCTTACTTGAAATCTATAAAGAGAAGAATCATCCTTTAATACAAGGTTTTTCGAATCGTTCACAGGAAAGAAGTAACCATATGCACAGAGTTGATTTGCTAAATGTAGTGCTTCATCTGAAACAGAAAGTATTAATTGTTGTGTTAATCTACAAACTTTGTGCTAATTGCTAATATCTAACAAGTTGATACTTACTTAGTTAAAAACTAAAACTTTACTGAATAAAGTAATATTTTTTTAATTTTTCAAACTATTTACACGCTTCTATATACATGCTTTTATTAAGTGTTAACGCACTAAAGCAGATTTTATTTTGATCATGCAAATTACAATAATGCATTGTCTAAAGGAATATGCAAAATATCTATTCCTTAGGATTACAGGAAGTAGGTCTAATTAGGTTTGCAAGATTTGAGCCAATTGTATCACATATGGCGTAAGGTTGTTCTTTTATCTTTATGTAATATTTTATTTGCTAAATTAACTTTAATTTATATAATAACCGACCTCAAAATTAGGGATAACTCAAAAACTACTAGTCAGATCTCGCTCAAATCTAAGTGTGACTACATGACAAGAATCAGCTTTCGAATAAAAAAGAATCATCAAAATCGGTTCACCCAGTCGAAAGTTTTGAGGTAACAAACATAAAAAACCAGTCGAATTTAATACCTCCTCCTTTTTTTGAAGTCAGTTAAAAAAAGCAAAGAAATATTGAGAGATGAAAAAGAACTAAAGCCATAGTATATAGCCATAGTATAATAAATTAATGGACACCTGTAATCTTCTTATGTGGTGAATTACTAAAAATAGGTAAGTGCAGAGTAAAATTAATTAATCATATATTTTTACTTACTATTACCTCCTAATTCGTCTAGTGAAAACCGTTCCTGAAGCCACTCAATAAGATCAAAACCTGAAAGCAAATTTTTTCAAGAATCAAAACCTCAGTAGACTATCGGAGATCAAATATTTACTTGAAAAAACATCACATCATATTGCTAATTTGTTTTAAATAGGTATATATACTACCCGGAGTCGAGCAAACAAAACAACTTTTCATGTTTCTTATATGTATATTTTTTATACAGCAGCATATAATCAAAATCCTGCCAGTTCCTTTTTGTATCACCAAAATTTAATTCCTTTAGTAAGCGTGTCTATTAGCCGTTTAAAATTCAATGTTGGATATAGCCCTTTCCTAATCGGCAGCACTTTTCTGCTATTATGAGCCTTCTGAGCCCAGAAGTTTCGTGCTTAGGTATTTGGTGAGGTCATGGGTTCATCTGGTCATATGGAGGGATCTTTATTCCTTTTACAAGTCGTGGACATTAATGAACTCTTTTCGGGTGTGTTTTCCCTTTTAGCCCACACCTCCGATTGATCTGAATTTTGGTATACCTATGTATTTCAAGGCGCTGATAACGAATATCACAGGCAAAATACCCGCATATTTCATTTTTAAGTTCAACTTGAAAATACATTGTTTTAAATTTTTGACGTTTATTTGGCAAAATATTTATTTAACAGAAAAACGTTTGCAATAAAAGATGTAGCCCTTGTGGAGACTGACATTTTATGTAAAACACATTCCTTGTAGAGCCATTGCTTTCGGAGAAAAATGCGAATTTCTTTCCGCATAATTTCTTGGTACTATTTCACTTAACCCACTTGAAAATTACAATGAATAAATTGACTGATTGATTGATTGATTGGGCAAATTAGCGGGTACCGTCCGCACGATTGATTGATGCAGCTAAATGGATTTAATTTATCAAAATATTTTATCATATTACACTAAATAAATACAATATTGGTAATAATTTGACATGTTAAGAAACAAGTTTCCCATACAAAAAGTAGTAATTCAAGAAATACATTTTTATTTTTATGGAAGTAATGATTTGTTTCTTACTTTTATTACTCTTGCAAATACCAATATATAAAATCTTTAGGTTGCATTTTTTTTGTTATAAGTACATCAGGGTATACCATAGTTGTGTCTCATGAGTAGATGAGTATGAAAGTGTAAATCTTACCCATAAAAGCTGAAGGAATAACACTAAGAAATAGTTTTTGACTTCGTACTGGCACCCCCGTCTCTGGATCTTGCATTTCTTTTATTAAGTTTTCCATCTGAAAATAAAAGAAAAAATAATATTAGGTACGTAATGAAAACAAAATTATTAAATTTCCATCGCGCAGAATTATTTTATTTTATTTCTGCAGTACAAGTAATCTTCGAGTAAAGTGGCCATAGACATAATACTACTAGACTAGGCAAGGTATCTGAGCATATGTAAGTGAAACCGTCACGCTGCGAAGAAAGGCAGGAGGTAAACCTATCCTTGTCTTACTTACGAGTTACGCGAGTCTCCTTGGTCTCTTTCTCTTTCTAATAGCGTGACGCAAAGAAGGCCCGCTTGTCTAGTCTAGTAGTATTATGTCTATGAAAGTGGCTGTGATAAACGAATAGTAGTACGTCACAAAATGACGGTTCCTTTCTTGTAATTTGATTTTGGAACCATTTAAATGACTATTTGTGTTTCAGGACAAATAAGAAAATGAACATTTACCGTAAAAAGAAATAGCATCAGTAAAAACCTTACAGACGGTGTCAATCTATCAATCGGCTACAAAAAGCCTGAACAAAAAGCAATGTTCCTAGAAAATAACCGTCCAATTAGAAAATAAATAATCCATTAATTGGCTTTCTCGACTAATCTACGAGCAAAAAGCAAGTTGCTTATGCAATGCGTTCGTTTACATCACCAATTACGTACTTGATGATTGCTAATTTACTACAACTAGGAGTTATCGTAATTTTTGCTTGCATAAATTTTTGTACTGTTTTGGTATTGAATATTATCACTTTCACGATATTGAATCTTTATATTGGTTTTAACCAATGATATTTTAACCCATTAAAGGCCCACTTTGTATATCGTCGTTGCGACTTTAAGACCTCTTATATGTCACTTTTGGCAAAATCACTTTTTTACTTCAAAAGATTCTACATTTTGAAGCACTATCGAATGCAAAAACTCTCATGTGTATCCGACGTTTCCATCGTAATTTATTCACCAAATTCAATATCACCTATGTGCTTGCTAAACAAAAGTTTATCGATTTTTATCGATGTTCTCAGAAAGCTGATTTTTTACACATAAGAGGTGTTAAAGTCGCAACGACGATATGTCTCCTTCTCTAGGGAATACTCTACCATGCCGCTCTAGTTAGAATTATGCACGGGTTAGTACCTGGAGGGGTTAAAGTTAGCCATCCGAAGGTTAAGTTATTTGGACATGAGTTAACGACCGCTATCTACTGATAACAATAAAATTGTAACCAACAACGTGTCCCCCGAAGCACGGAAGTAGGTACTATACGTTGCATTACGACTTGGACACGGACACCGACACTCGTCGCTAGCAATTAGGATGTCTTCACGTACCTACTGTTTAAACTTAAGTACCTACTCAGTGGACGTCTTAATAAGGCACACATTATCAATGACGTAAGTCATTCTTATAGGTCTTCATACGTGCATAGTACGTGCAGTGTCAATAGTATAATTTTATTATACTAAAATAGTGTGTGGTGATTGTCATCACTTAGTCGAGTGTAATTATTATGATCGGGTAACTATGAACCAACCAGTATCTGCACGTCGCCGCTTCGCTCGGAAAAGAGTGGTTTCACAAAACTAAATCACAAATATAAAAAAACATTATTCCACGGGAACATAAATAGGGATAAAATCTCTAAAATCTATAGGGATAAAATATATCCTAAATCTTTTCCTGGATATGGTCTATGTATGTGCAAAGTTCCATCTTAATCCCTACAACGCTTAGCGCGTCATAAAAAGATAAACATAAACATCCAATTATTTTCACTAACTTTCACTTTATAAATATTCCTAATTTAATATTTTCATAATAATGTACCCACCGCATAGTATGTGGTATACATTTCGCACCCTTAGAATGAAAGTGACCTAACTCAAAATTCCTGTAATTTCTGTTTTTGGTATAAACTTACCTTAAAATGCGTACCCTAAAACCCTGTGATGAAAAAGAGCTCGAATTATGAGTAAGAAAAAGACAACCGGTCACTTTCATTGATCACTCTATTCATCGATACATACTTTTTTGAAAACTTTCTTGCTCATTTCCCACTAATTCCAATTTTTGAGTTAGGTCACTCTCATTCTAAGGGTGCGATTTAATAGTATGCGCAAATGAACAGAACCAAAACTGCGGAATACTTAGTGAAATAAGGCTAATTATGAAAAAAACTTATACTTAATCGATTCTTGAAATCTTTAATAGAAAATATCGGTAGTAAAAGTTCGGCAAATTAAAACACAGGTATGATTTGCAACAAAACATAGAAACACGTTAAATCAAACTGTGGAAAATGAATGTATAAAAAATTATTCCCTGTAGACATGTTAGCCAAATGAGTAATAAATTACAGGTGAGTGAATGACTAAGTGTACGTAGACATACAGCCGTGAGTCGACCCAATACCTATAGGGCACCACCCTCTTAGGGGACAAAGACGGTGCACCGTCACGCCCGATCAATAAAGGCGGCGAGCTCTGCTTTTAAAATCTAATAAACGTAGAAGATTGTGTTCCGGGGCCGATCGGCCCTGTACGCTGGAATATGCCGATCACTTGGAATTTCCATTTGAGCACAAAGGCCTATCGTTAGAATATCGTTTATGCCGAAATACACGTGTATTTGTTGCTATAAACGCTTGGTTACATCATAATTCATACCGTTATTAACAATATACGTGTGCATCGAAGTGAAATTCATAACGTATTGCGTTTTTAGGATAGTAATTTGCATTTAATATCTAGTATTATTCAATTTATTTGATAATAATCGCCCTCGATTGGTTGGTTGGTTATTGTTTGTATTGTAAGGCCTTGTAGAATTAGTGGCTTGACTTCACGAGATTTGTAACTCTACATGCACTTTTTGGGCTCTCTATGAACTTTTTATAGAATACGCTTGTAATTCTCAACCATTTTATAAGAAAAGTAAAGTTAGATTCATTAATTGCCCCATACACGATTTCCTTATTTGTACATCTGTCTGAGTCAATTGCTTTTGTTTCAAATGTAGCGAAACCTTTTTTAAAACATCTACTAGACCAATTCCTATGAAACATAGGTTGATATCGCGGTAATATGCAAATAATGATAGTTTCAGCTTTATTACATGGGGTTTGAATTTTGATCCTCTTAAATTACAGTGGTACTCTTCAACCGTAATTGCAAACCAGTTTTAGCCAATATGCTTGGTTTTGACAGGTTCCATACAGTATGCTTCACTCAAGCATACTGTATGGAACCCGCGTTACTACGCGGATATTTTTTTAGTGTTGTACTACTAACAAGGTTGATGATTGCTGATATTGGCTGAAAGAAATCGCTAGGTAGCGCGATAAATTCGCCTGATGTTGTTTTGTAATTTGTTTGTTTTTCTGTGAGTTATGTGGTACCCACGGACCTAAAAAAAAGACGGACATAATCCCAAGAACAAATTCAGTGAAGCACCCATAGGAATACCAACTCTGTATTCGTATAAGTCCACACACCCACACATTGACACCATACGGCTACGACATTGACACCATTGCCAATCAAAAATTACAAAATTACGCACACATGGTAAGCGAGCTGTCAGCTGTCAGCTTCACTCTCGATTAGACAAGGTTACGTCTGTTCTTTTTTTATGTCCGTGGTGGTACCCAATAGTTTAACTATCTATCTACAAAATATGTTTTTTACTATTATTTTACATAATCTAGCGTACAAAACTCAGTGTAATAATATTATATGTATAATGTATGAAGCACCATGTTCGCAATACCGCAGCCTGCAACTTGTCGTAACACTTGACATAATTTCCTCTTTTCACCGACACGCACTGGAACGAGAGCAAGAACTTTACTGAACATGTTTCGAGTTTACTATGTCAAGTAGATTTGAATTTCCGTATAATATCATATAATGAACTAGAGACTCTCATACGGCTTGATTTCCGAAAATACAATATCATAACATCCTTAGAACTTTACAAATAGTAGCCTAAATCTAAGCATGTTTACATGTTTAATTGCTTAATTGTTTAATTGCTTTTTAAAATGAAACTTTTATTCTATCGTCCCAAAATTTTTCGTCCAACTATCGCATGTCGCATTACAGCCGACCCTGGAGTAAGAATAATAATGGAGATTCAATTATTTAAATAAATATTGCTCTTAGTTTTTAATATGCGTCTATCATCTAAATGAATGTATTAATTATGTATTCCGTATTAGAGATACGCGAATTGAAATAAAATGTTATAATTGAATATTTTGTCTACTATTGATTTCCCATTATCATTCCCATTTTTCAATAATTAAGTTAAGATTAAAAACGCAATTTTAATACTCTAAATCGAATAGTTTTCTAAATTTTTTTAGTTTAATAGTTTAAATACCTACAAACCGAAAAAAGTTTCACTTGCATCGTGGTTTCATAAAACCACACTTATGTGTTTTGTTTGTTAAAATGATAAACAGGTGGCAATAGGAGGCAGGACAGGACCGCACCAAAGCTTACAGAGCGGGTTATTCCCTGAGTACCCCAATCTCCGAGGGCCCCGTCCCGCAGAACCCAGATTTTTTGTTTGTGACATTTATGTCTTGATAAACTCATTTAGCTGAAAAGTACCGTCAGCAGATGATAATTATTACGTTAAATAAAATTTTATTACAATACTAAAATTATAATGCTGAACTTTAAGGATCAGGAAAAAATTCTAAAAAAAATAATTAGTCTTGTTTGGATAGATAGAACGGTACTTTTAAGCTAAACTGACTCGTATTGAGTTTATCAAGAGAAAAATAAATTGGGGTCCTCCGGGACGGGGGCCTCGGAGATTGGGGTACTCAAGGGAATAACCTACAGAGCAGCGCGTTTTCCCGACCTTGACTTTATAAAATATAGTGAACTAGATTGAATAATCTACCATCTGAATTAGCGGCAATCCAATGTAATAATCTAAATACATACCTACGTAGAAAACATAAGCCGATAACGATTATGTAAGGGAATTTCCAGGTTAGCTATAAAATAGTTATATTGTGAAGGGCTCCTACTACGACGGGAAAATTTTTAGAGCCCCGATTTTGCGTCAAATATTTTATACCATAACCACGGATCTAAAAAAAAGACGGACGTAATCCCAACAACAAATTTAGTGAAGCACCCGTAGTAATGCCAACTCTCTATTCGTACAACTACACACAACCACACATTGACACCATACTGCGTCAATCGCGAATCAAAAATTACGCACACATGGTAAGCGCGCGGCCATTGCTATGCTTCACTCTCGATTAGACGAGGTTACGTCCGTCTTTTTTTCAGGTCCGTGACCATAACAAAATAGATAATTATGAAATATTTACCTAATAATAACCTAATATAAACGAATCTCTTACATTCGCTGTTCTAACAATTTGTTATCGTGTATGTATTCCATTCCATTGTACTGAATCAATAAATTAAATAATTTTTTTCTAATTTTTAACCCAAACTTCGAATTCAAATTAACGAATTATGTACCTATTATATTATGCAATAACATATAACCAATCTAACAAAAGCTTCGATTCACAGTCATTACGTAACCACGTTAGGACGTTGATTACCTTAGGCATTGACTTGACGGCATATTCGTATCGATTTTCCATTTGTGAGCCGTCGGGTATGTTCAAGTACCTAACCAACCTACCTCTAAGTGGGGTATATCTATGTATACGGTATACTTCTAAGTGTGGCGTTGTTTTCAGATTGAGCGACGCCGCGCCGCGCCGATTTGTCCCCGGAGGCGAAACTCGAAGGCTAAGACGGTGACGTCACGGGCTCGATCGATACGAGGCTGGGCGGGTCACATCTTACAATCTCGCTTCCTCCCAGGGGCAGACTTCACCCGGCTGCTTTGCAATGGTTTTAATCACAACCGACGGTTTATAGATTTGGATGACGTTTTATTTTACAGTCGTTGTTTTTTTGTTGTTGGTTTTTACTACATGGTCCGTTGTTTTTACTACAATTTAAGTTATGGTTCTTTTGGAGGTTCCTGATTGAATATTTACAATTGGATAATTTGAAACTTGTGGTGTTCGAATTTATGGTATTTTAAATCTTTCCAATTCAAAATCATAGAGTCATAATAAATGAAAATCGAGAACAGGATTTATATTTATACACGTAATCCATTTGATGTTTCTCGCGGAAAATATTAATCACGATTGCCGAGATATTGTGCGCCATTGTGCATTGTTCGCATCGGACGCTGCAACAAAGACTGTATCGAGCTAGCGGATTACACTAATGAAAGTGGAGTATGAAAATATGAGTGTCTATTTCTATGACACAGTTATTTCTAGAATCTAGGTATACCTTGATACGTTCTGAGACTTATTTTCCGCCCACATGGATTGAAGGCAATCTAGCGCCCCCGTAATCTTTAAATGGCGCAGAAAAAGTTAGTAAAATACTTCTTTCGGTAAGTTAAGCTAAACTCAACACGTTACCCATTATAGGACATCGTACTGTCCTATTATATCCTACATAACACAATATAATCCTATCCTACAATTCTATCCTGTCCTACTAATTTAATAAATGCGAAAGTTTGTGAAGATGTTTAGATGTTTGGAGTTGTAACACGCACTAACTGTTATACAAATTTAGATGAAACTTGGCACACAGACAGACCACGTGCAGACTTAAAATAAAAAATAGGGTAAATTTTATCCTAGTTATACATTCCCTTGGGACGATTTAGATATGTTTGTGAAACCACTGTTCCGCGCGCGAAGCCGCAGGGCATAACCTAGTAAAATCTATACAAAGAAATAAAATTGGAGTGTCTGTTTGTAATATTAAAATAACCGCTTTTTACTAAGTGCATTTGGATGTATACACGGTACATAAATATACCAAAACAACACTTTTTACAATTTTTGTCTGTCTGTCTGTCTGTCTGTCTGTCTGTCTTTTTGTTCCGGCTAATCTCTGAAATGGCTGGACCGATTTTGTCGGGACTTTCACTGGCAGATAGCTGATGTAACAAGGAGTAAATTAGGCTACTTTTATTTTAGAAAAAAATTATTAGAAAAAATTTTATTAATTACCACGCGGACGAAGTCGCGGGCAACAGCTAGTAATATAATTAAAATAAAACCGGCTAAGTGCGTGTCAGATTTTGCGTTATTACTAAATAAATACTTATGGTAGACGTGATAGATTTTGTACTTTTAATCAATGTCAAATAAAGGCTTTCGAAGAGGCTGTGCGCTATGCTGCGGACGGACGGACATGACAAAATTATAAGTGTTCCGTTTTGACTGCGGACGTCTAAAAATGCTTAAATGGTTTGTTGAAAAATATGAAAGGGCATTCCAAATGCATAAGAGTCCTTTTCTTTTCAGAGCTTTCCAGAGCGTAGAGCGTATAAAATTTTCATTTACATAATAAAATTGTTTTAGTTTTCAAAATTAAGTGATAAAAAAATTATGCACAACCTAAAGTTAATAATTGTAAAGTCGGTGAACAATATCCAGAGTTTAGATATATTTTTAGGGTTCCATACGAAAAAACGAAAAACGGAACCCTTATAGGATCACTCGTGCGTCTGGACGACCGCCGTTCACAACCAATTTACTCCGAAACTACTGGACCGAATGCGTTGAAATTCGGTACTCTTGTACTTTTTTTGACCCAAAGACGAAGATAATAAAGAAAGTAAACAAAGAATTTTGGAAAAAAAAGAATTTAACGAAATCAAAATTAATACCTGAGAATCGCGGCGGCGGCGGTACTTTTGAGTTTGAACGTGAATTCACGTTCCCGGTAATCGACGAGAAACAAAAACTGTTTTGCAAACCGTATCGTGTGGTATGTCAAACGAAAGGGCTTGTTGTAAGGATCTCAAATATTATTGTTATAGTTTTACAATTGATAGTTTTAAAATTATTCAAGAAAGAACGAAAATTAAAGCCAAAAATTGACCATTCAGCCTTATCTCCGAAACTACTAACGCTAGAATTTTGAAAAAAAAAATACAGAGAATAGTTCTTTACTTAAATATTATAGAAAAACCTATAAGAAGTCTATGGCCTAAAAAAACAGCAAAAATACATAAAATAGAAAAATAACGGTAAATACATAATCAACGTATGGAACCCTCTTCAAGCGAGTTTTAATTCGCACTTGTCAGGTTTATTATTTTTAGTTCGCATCTGAAATATCACAAAATGAAAATCCTATAATATAGTAGGTACACATACAATATCATTGGTAGGTACAGTCGGCCGCAGAAGTAGCTTAACATTTTAGTACCTTGTCACGTTACATTTCTTGAATTTGTCATAGATATTGCTAGGAAACCGTCGAAACAGTTACTATTACAAAGTACTAAAATGTCAAGCTACTTCTACGGCCGACTGTACACACAATTTTACCATACGAGATAATTATAATAAAACCAAGTGATGACGAACCATGTGATGTTAATGCAAAGGCTTCTCAACGTCATGTGGATTAACGACAAGGTCGGAGGATATCAGAGCTGTAACTACTAACTATACAGTACACAGTTCTATAATTATGATAATGTCTGCCACTGAGGTCATCGCTTCGCCATGGACACGCAAAAATGGCAATGATCGTTTGGTGGCTGTGAGATGACATTGTTATATTGAAGTATCAAAAAAAATTTAAAAAAATGACTGCAATATGGGTATTAAATTAAACAGCTCATTATAAGGATTTCAAAAAATTTATATAAAAATGTTGTTTGAGATAGAATAATGAGATAGAATAATAGAACACTTCGAATCGGGTAAGTTTAGGAGAGATAGGCAACACAAAAACGTTCAGTTTTAAACTTTCACGATTTTTTGCGCTATTAATTCGCGGAAAGTATTGAGTGAAATAATATTAAAATAATTTCAAGAAGGTACCCATACCTATAACATGATCGTTTTTTTATTTATTTTTTATGTTTAGATAAGCGACAAGGTCGAAGGAGCCATGTAATGGTATTGCAAAGGCTTCTAAGAAACGTCATGTGGATTAACGACAGGGTCGGTGGATATATCACAGCTTTACAACGCACTGTTCTATATGATAATGTCTGCCATTGAGGTCATCGCTTCGCCATGGACACGCAAAAAAGGCAATGGTCGTTAGGTCGTAAACATTGTATCGTCATGGCTGGTTAGCGATTCAATGGCGATTCATGTAATTGTATGTACAGAAGTATATTGTATTACAGTGAATTGGTAGTTTAAGTTTCTATTGCACTGGTTAATTAATAAATGGTATTATAATGGTATTTGGTTAATGGTATTTTTTCCCAATCTGAACTGATCTTTTAAAGCAACGTAGTAGAAACCAAACAATTTATTTTAAAAATATTATGAATTTGGCAGTCTGTTATCAATGATCTTATAAAAAAATGTTGTTTGAGATATAATAATTTAAAGAATGTCTGAAATTGTTTTGCAGCTTACACCACAGAAGAAATAATAGTACTTATAATAAGTACTTACACTTCAAATCGGGTAAGTTTAGGAGAGATAGGCAACACGAAAAGTTGCAATTTTAAACTTCCACGATTTTTTTTTGCGCTATTAATTTGGAAACTATTGAGTAAAATAATATTAAATGCTTTAGTTACTTTTTTATAAAATAATAAATAAGGAGTTTACGTTTATTCTGAGGTCGATTCGATTCGCCATTCGGTCGATCTACCATATTGCGAAAAAACGTAGCCAAGGCATTGCTAACATTATATGTATTGTATAACATTTTAAAAATTGTATTTATGCACATGAGTCTCTTTATGGCAAATATGTATACAAAATCCCTTAAAGACCCTTACCTTATCGAATGCCATAGGTCGGTGGCGCGGCACGTCCGCAAGTTCCATGGCGTCGGCGGGGCGCGGCGCGGCGGGCGGGGGCTGCGCGCGCGCCGCTAGCCGGCCTCCATGGGCGTCTGTGGCAGCCGCATGCCGCTCGCGCCCGCGCTGCGCCCCCGACACCTGCAACCGTCACCCTGTCAGTATACGAGTGCCTCTCTCTACTACGGACCTTCACACACAGGCCATTTAGTATAGACGATATCTGCTGCCGCCAGAACGCGCGACAAGATCAATGCAAATGCGAAAACATGAATTGATAAAAGTAGCGTACTTGCGGCAGCCCTACGTTACACTACTCGCTCATACGGCATGACTTTTTTTATGGAAATAGCCGGCTAACGAGCAGAAGATCCACCTGATGTTAAGTGGCTATTGTCGCCCATGGACATCATCAACACCAAAGGCATCACTGATACGTTGCCGGCCAAGAAAGAAAAGAAAAAGGAAGAAACAGAAGGAGATGCACACCCTTTTTGTTGTAGAACAGTAGATTGATACATATATCATGGATTCTATTCCCACTTCGCTTTGATTCTTTGACGCCGACGTATAAACCTTATCTTTGTGATATTTTTTAACTCACACAATCACATCACTAAAATCCTCTGTCTCGTTTATTCCACCGAAGTAAGTTTGAAATAAGCCTGGAACGAGATCCGTCACTACTTTACTCGCTTTTCAGAGGTCTGCCGGGAAACTGTCGCTTCTACACTCTTGTCTCTGTCCAATTTCGGTTCTTCACGAGTAATGTAGAGGGTACAGTACACTTCACTCCGAATATCAATCTTATTAACAAGGTCTCTGTACCTATAGTATGAACTACGTTCTTGCACAGTTCAGACAATAACACAATTATTGTCGGGCACCACACGAGCTTACTACGCAATGGTTACGATTGATGTATACAAAATGCATGTAACACCGATGAACAACGCAATCTTCGTGAGGCGAGTCACTCAAGCGAACTGCATTGATTATAAGTAAACATCGAAAGTCGTCGGTTCTTAGCAAGTAAACAACTTGCGGTAAGGTAACGGTAAGGGTGCGATGCTTGTAACAATAAATATAAAATAACTCATCCCCATATTAGGACTGCTGTGTGGATGCTATGGACGACACACAAAGACAAGAACACATATCCAGACCAAGAACAGAAACTAAATTCAAATCCTCGCTAGGAATTAAACCCTGGCGGAATAGCTAACGGAGGGGGGGGGGGGGGGGAACTTGACTCCTTGACTCTAACCACAATATAGGAATCTTATATTGTGCTCTAACCAAACCCATAATGTTTTTGACCTCAACAATATCGCAAATGAAGCAATAAAATTAGCTAAAAAATTATTAACCAGACCACTAACCCAATTATTCAACAAAATCCTTTTAGAAGAAATTGTTCCACCAGTCTGGACAGAATCAGAAATAATACTTTTATACAAGAAAGGCGACCCAAAAGATGTAGGTAACTATCGCCCCATTAGCTTGATGCCATGCTTATATACTCTTTGCTTCATGCCTACTAGACAGAATAAACTCCGACATCGAAAACCATCAACCCAAAGAACAAGCTGGATTTAGAAAATCTTTCAGTACCACTGACCACATTCAGGTGATTGAACAGATAATCGAAAAGTATTCTGAATTCAGAAGACCACTTTACTTAGCTTTTATTGACTACAAAAAAGCTTTTGACACAATATCTCATAAAAGTATTTGGAAGGCTCTACAAAACCAAAATGTGAACGACAAGTATATCAACATACTAAAAAATATTTATAAAAAAAGTACGAGCAGAATCAAATTAGAAAGTAAAGGTCAAAAAATAATAATTGGCAGAGGAGTAAGACAGGGTGATCCAATCTCTCCAAAAATTTTTATATCCGTACTAGAAGACATTATGAAGGACTTACCATGGTCTCACAGGGGAATAAGAGTAAATGAAAAACGTCTTCACCACCTTCGTTTTGCTGACGACATTGTACTTTTTTCAGAAAACTCAGAAGAACTACAAAATATGATAGTAGAGCTAAATGCTGTGAGCTTGCGTATTGGTTTAGAAATGAACAAAGAAAAAACAAAAATAATGACTAACCACCACAAAAACCCTATCATAATAAACAATGTTGTTCTAGAATATGTTGAAGACTACATCTACCTAGGAAAACAGGTGTCCTTCAGACAAACCCACAACATAGAAGAAATTGAAAGACGTATTGCAATCACTTGGAGAAAGTACTGGGCCTACAAAGAAGTTATGAAATCAGAAATACATGTAAAATGGAAAAAGAAAATAATGGACTCTTGTATTTTGCCGTGTCTAACTTATGCATGCCAGACATGGATATTTGACTCTAAATTAAAAAGCAAACTTTCTTCTTGCCAAAAAGCTTTAGAACGCAGCCTACTTAAAATAAAGTTAACAGATAGAGTACGTCATTGTAAAATTAGAGAAAGAACCAAAATAATAGATGCTCTATCATTTGCTCAAAGTTTGAAATGGAAGTGGGCTGGTCATGTGGCTCGTTACACGGACGATAGATGGACTAAGACTTGTGGAAAGGTCCTTATGGACAAAGAAGAAGAGGCAGGCCAAAGTCAAGATGGAAAGATGAAATAGAGAATATTGCGGGTCACAACTGGTCAAAAGTAGCCAAAAATAGGGACATTTGGAATTCTCTGGAGGAGGCCTTTACCCGTAGAGGGGTCCTGTAAGTCCATTTAAATTTAAAACACATGACTATAAGAAAATACAATTTTAATGACAAATACTAAATAAGTAAATACAATTGTTTGATAATAATTTAATGATGTAATAATTTGAACTTATAATATTAATAGAAATGAAATAATATTTAAATTATGAATTAATTGACTGTTTTTTGCCATTTTGACTTCACTAATGATTAATAATAATAAAATTATAATAATAAGTTAATTATTTATTAAGTGATTGATTGATGCATTTGTAATTACATATTTATAATTTTCTCTTTGTAATTGTAACTTACAGGAATAAAAAGGCTTTTTTATTTTTTATTTTTATTTTTATTATTTTATTTATATAATATCGCGAAACAATAAAACCGGTCAAATGCCATGCCACGTGTCATGCCACGAGCAACATAGGGTTCTGTAGTTCATCGCCTATTTCTCATTAAACACGCAAACATAGCCGATATAGTCCTTGTAAATTCATCATAAAACCTATTTTTGTAATTTTTTCACATGTCTTACAATCATACATCTTACTTACATGCAAAATTAAAACTTTCTAGAAAGAATGAATGCCGAGAACGATGCACACCCTTTTTGTCGTAGATTGATATATCTATACACATAAATAAAATTGGAGTGTCTGTTTGTAATATTAAAATAACCGCTTTTTACTAAGTGCATTTGGATGTATAGGTACACGGTACATATACCAAAACAACATTTTTTACAATTTTTGTGTCTGTCTGTTTATTCCGGCTAATCTCTGATATGGCTGGACCGATTTTTATGGGACTTTAACTGGCAGATAGCCGATATGACAAGGAGTAACTTAGGCTACTTTTATTTTAGAAAAAAAAATGTTTGTTCGGCGATACGAAGTTCGCCGTGTCAGCTAGTTTTATATATAAATTCCTAATGTAGCGTGGGAGAGCGCCAATAAAAGATTTTTGAAATTCCATCTCTAGGAGGAGGGAGGTAAAGGTATGTATTAGTAAAAAAACGGATTTGAGCACTCTGAACTTGGATATTACTCTGCTGAACTGAATCTTTCAAAATATAACAAGGGGCAAAGCAGTAGCTTAAGTTTATTTGAATCGAGACGAAGTCGAATCGAAGGTACCAGGTAGGTACCTATACAATAGACGCGTATGCCTAGAACCACAGACATAGAACAAACTATAAAAGAAAAGCTACTGAATAAGAATATCGTTCTTAAATGAAAGCGAATTTTACATAATCTGTGTACCTATGTAGAGAGATGGGTGCAGCATAACAACGCATGAGATTTTAATTTAGAAAATACTTACAGTAGGTATTAAAGTATGTATTTTAAACGGCGGAATATTCCCTCGAGTTTCAGTCGATAAACTATTAATATTTCATGAATACATTGGAACTTTCTAGTCCACGTCAATAAATCTATCGTAATAGCTCACCTGTATGTTTGATGAGCTGCCCATTAAAATTTATAAATCAAGTGATGCATCACGAATCGATGCCACTTACAATTATACCTATCCCACTGTGGTTCAGTCTTTCCATCCATCCATACTGAAGTATTGCGATTAATTTTAAAGTTAAGCATTACAGACAAAAAGACAATAATTTTAAAGATGATTGTTTTTGCTTCTGTTTTTTCTATAAAGAGATCCCTCATATTATTTTTTTATTAAATACTCAGATGAAAGAATAAAAGATTAAATATTGCTTTTACAAGAACCAATCTTTTAAAATTTTAATATACGTAGAAAATGATCATAAAGCATTTCTTGTATTAAATACAAAATATTATTGTTTTCTGCCTATTCAATGTTGAATTTTTGTTGAGCGCAGATTTTTACTAAAGCTGAACTCACCATAGCTTGGAAACTATAATACGTATCAATTGAATGTTAGAACATATTTTAGGTTATTTATCAATAAATAATTTACTCCTGGATCATTTTGTTCTAGCTTGTATAGTTTTTTTTTAAATTAAGAAAATCTGTAAAATGGGACACTTTTCAAGGTAGGACAGTTTTTTCAAGGGGGGATGTTTTTTTTAATGGAGTCACATGAAGGTACAACATAATATCAGTTTCAAAAAATAATAAATATTGCCGTTTCGCTAATATATTGAAATCTAGAAATGGACTATTAGTGATTCGACTATACTTGGTAAACCTAAAACGGATGATGTAAAATGTAGTGTTTACATTCTCTCATAAACATCTGCAATACTTGATAGGTACGTCACAGACGCATTACAAGCCAAGATGGAAGTGGTTAACCCATTTACTAAATATCTTAAAACTGCAATTTAAACCAATAAAAAATCTTTTACGGTTTGTGTTCGTATTTCGTTTGTTAAAATTGTAAACATTTGATGTTTGTCCATAGCAGCAGATGTATAAAAGAATAATAACATGAGACGTATTTATAGGAGCAATAAAAGCTAAAACATTCATCTTTAGAATCTTTGTTTCTCACTCACTGTCTGATCGCGCATCACGAAAACTAGACTAGACCAAATTGGATGCGAATTTCACAATCGTATTGCTAGTGGTATAACTTAGAAACTAGTGCATGTTTCATCTTGATGCTTGGTGATCGCTTTAGTTTATAGTTATACTTTCAATGTTTATTACTTTCAACGGGTACCTACGAAAAAGCGGGCAAAAGCTGGTTTTAAAGTATAATTGTAAAAAATATAATATCTAATGTTTGATGAACCACTTTGTCGACAAAAGCAATATTCCCTTCAACATTGTATGTGTCCCTTCCGTCTCCGTTTTAGAAGTTGCCAGTTTTATGACGTGATAAACAAAGCACGTCTATTCGGACTGTAAAGGCATCTATTTCCGAGTAACGGGCAAAATGCAAGTAGATTCACTGATAAAAATATATTTATTTATAGATCGTGAAGTGCAATGACCAGCCACTGTGTGGTATAGGTACAAGACAAGAACGTTACCATGATAGGTGACTCACGATATGTCTTTTACGCCAATATATCTTTGGAACCCTTGTTTACCCTCGGAAACAAAAAAAAAAACAAACTTGTGTAAAATAAAGCGTAAGATATATCTATCTGAATTTGGTAGACGGGGCTTCAAGACGTGTTTCAAAAAAAAAACAGGTGACAAAACACAGACCTTCTAACTGTGATAAAAACTGCAGTTGACATTGTGAAGTGACAGTTTATTTTCTTCTTATAACTAGCTTACACATTATATAGCACCAGCACTACCATTGACCATATAGATTTTGTTACATTATAACACTAACAATAATTATGATCCGAAAAATAAAGTCAGTTAAGTACTGCTAAAGGTGAAGATAATAACAGTTGCCGACAAAATTACAAAGACCTCACGAACAAAAGCGTGTCTAGATAGTTTCGTCATGTCCGTCCGTCCGTCCGTCTGTCCGAAGCATAGCGACTAGACCCTTAGTGCTAGAAGAAGTGAATGCTGAATAAATGAATGCATAAATGTACATATTTATTAAAACTCCAAAATTGTATAGTTAAATATGGAAAATATTTTAGAGTATACAGGTAACATGGGGATGAATTGTTTTTTTGTCGCTTACCCATATGTACCCGTGTGGGGTATCGTTGAAAAGGTATTTCAAAAATATATGTATAACCGTTTTTCAATTCAAGGCCCTGTTTGCGAAATATTAGGGTTTAAAGTGCCAATTTTGCTTAGAGTTAAGTGCCCACCCACTGCCAGCTAAATGGTTAGAGATGGACTAGTGAAAAAAATCACAAAATAGGTTATTATGATGAATTTACAAGGAAAACTATGACGATTACGGTAGCGCAAGTAGTTGATGAGTAATAGTCGATAAACTTACACCTTCGGACACTCTACATTGCACGTGACCTGACACGCGCTTAGCCGTTTTTTTCATGGTGTGGACATTTTGTCAAAGTCAATGCTAAAAAATAGATCAGTTAACTCGGAACGGTATCCTACTGGAGTACAGAAAAGGAATCTGGTGTTGAAACCCTTACACCTTCACCCTATAGCTCATATCTTAGCTATCTCTATTTTTTTTTGTTTTTACAGTGAAGGAAAAAAATAAAATATTTATCGATCTCCGAGAAGTCGTGGCTGCCTACGAAGCGATTTCTAACCTGTCAGTACAAATAATTTCAAAGTAGGTTTAACTTTAAATAAAGGGAGAGTTTGAAAAGACAGTGCGAAAGTTTATATGGATGCTTGTTAGTCTTTCATGAAAAACTACTACGTTTAGTGTTATTTTTTTCATTTTTTTAGTAGTTTTTTGAAGTTATTAGAAGTATAACTTCTCATGCGTGTACATAAGTATACGTTTATGTTTTTTTTTTGTATTTTTTTTTCAGACAATTTAGTACACAGGTAGATCTTGATCTGGAATAAGACAGGCCATCAAACACATTTTTATGTCAAATGATGTCAATGGCTCTACATCAAAAAGTTATCAGATCTCATGTAGAGCCAACCTTCTAACTCTACACGCACTAACTTTACAAGTCCTAACTTCACAAAATCTACACTTAATCAAAATATATGTACCCTCAGACAGAGTACTTATTATCCCGGAAAACGTGGCTAAAACCGCAGGAATAACACTAGTGTAAAACAAATAGTACCTACTCATACAAATAATATGAGGATTATTTTTTCTATATCTTAATCAGTGATCTACGTGCGGTAAGATTTGTATTTAGATTTGTAAATCGTATTGAAAATGTATCTGCAGAATGTAAGGTACGGCTGTGGTGGAATTTCGAGTTATAGTCGTAAACATTCTAAATTCGTATTTATGCGTATTTACCTCGCGATAGTAAAATGCTACGGTTACTTCGTATCTTTCGTTGGCTAGCACATATTACTCTAAACTGCAGACGTTAAGCTATTACCGTAGATTATTATATCTGCGCTAAGCCATTACTGAAGTCTGTAAATGTAACCTAGGTTTATCCTTGAATGCATGCGTGATTTTACTATGGAAGGTATACGTTTATTAAGGCTGTTTTTGACTAGTTATATTTTTAAGTTATTAATTTAAAGTAATATATTGTTAATAATAGGATTTAGAATAGGTTTTTAATTTTTTTCATATTACTTTTTAGCTAAGTTCATTATTAAAGTCTTGTAATTTTGTTATATGCCAACAGCATCGTGAAAACATCCTATATAGATATATATAGGTAATAAAGGTATTGTGTATATAAGTATATGTTATATTATAATACTGTAGGGAGTAAATTGAAATGTCTTATTCCTCCGCTGACTAAAGGCAATGTGATTTCACACTTAATTACAAATAATAAAGCATTCTAGAGCATAAAAAGACATTATACCTAAAATAAAAAATAATGCGTTCGTTACGATAAGTATAGCCTTTAAAAATATAAGTGACCAATGACTTTATTACCTACAGTAACATGTTTGTGAAGAGTGAACTGTTGCTTAAATAATATAAGTATATATCAAAATGTATATATCAAGTTATCCATGCTTTTAACATTGATCGTGATAAACGCACTTTCTATTTGGTACGTCGGTCAATGTACCATACAATATAATATTGAACCTAAAAAATATTATAAGTAACATCAAAATATTATCTATATATATAAAAGAAAGTCGTGTTTGTTACACTATTTATAACTCAAGAACGGCTGAACCGATTTGGCTGAAAATTGGCGGGGAGTTAGCTTAGAATCAGGAGACGAACATAGGATTCTTTTTATCCCGGAAAATAGACCTGTTCTTGTGGGATAAGGTAAATTTTTGTTATATGTAGTTGATAGATTAGTTATTTATACAGATATCAAATAAAGCTCGGGGATGGATATAGGATACTTTTTATCCCGGAAAATAGACCTGTTCCTGCGGGATAAGGTAAAATTTTGTTATGTGTAGTTGATAGATAGTTATTCGCGGGAACGGGAGCGGGAACGGGAACGGGAACGGGAGCGGGAGCGGGAGCGTGAGAGGGAGAGGGAGAGGGAGAGGGAGAGGGAGCGGGAGAGGGAGAGGGAGAGGGAGAGAGAGAGGGAGGAGCACACAGAAACTGTATCGGCTAAGAACGGCTGTACCGATTTTACATTCTTAGGCGATACGAAGTTCGCCGGGGCAGCTAGTTTAAAATTAAAATTAAAATTTTTTACTCGTTCATCAGTCGTCAGTCATTCTTGTAATAGCATAGTACTATTATGTCTTCTATGGTAATAGATAATTATGGGTAAGGGGCCATCCATAAATTACGTCACACGTTAGGGGGGAGGAGCGGGGTTCATGTAGTGTGAAAAGGAGTGGGAGGGGGTCCTAAATTTCGTGACATCACATTTCAAAATCGAATAGTTGGTATGTATAGGTAAATATTATAAAACTATTAATGGAAATAAAACTTATTTCGGAACTACTGTTTTAATTTAATAACTTCTAGGTATAAAATTTCATAATATGTGACGTCACACTAGGGGGGAAGGTCTCACAAATGTGACCAGCTGTGACAAGGAGGGGGGGAGGGGTCAAAAAGTCATGAAATTAGTGTGAAGTAACTTATGGATGGTCCCTAATATGGTTTATAGGGACATGCACGTGGGTAGACAAAGCCTTATACATATGGGCTACTTATTCATTATACTTTGTCAATAAAATAACATAAAAATTAATCTCTGTCATAATAAAACGTTGTTCACACAAAATCTAAATAGACTTGTACATTAAAATAGAACAATATATGATACCTTGACAAGCCATGCGGATGAATTCACAAATTCATCAACCGACGTCATTTCTTATCACTTTGATCTGAAAAATGAATGTGTTCAAATGTTTATCATTCATAGTAATAAATGTGATATTTAATAATAAATAATTATTTTGAAGAGAATTAAAGAAATGCTAAAAAATTCCATTATGGGCAAGTAAAAATTTTTACAAAATCGTTTAAATTTATTAACTATCTAGTATTATGTAGGTATAATATCAAAATTATAGAACCAGTAAAAAAATTTGACTAGGAAAAAAATCCACTTATTTTATATTGAAACAAACGTCATTACAAAACATGTTTACATTTCTTCGATTGTTTTCTGTTTGTAAACACATTGACCGTCAATAACTAAGTATCTACTTACTTCATTTTTCTAAACGCTGTTAATTTTACACACTGTTAAATTAACCAAACACAACGTTTCATTAATCTTAGTAAATGGCATATTTTCAAAGTAGAATGTAGAAACGGAATGAAATAGACTAACCTTAACGAATCAGAATAAATCGCGTGTGTGCGTCATCGTGATAGAGCCCATTGATTCGGCTCGGGGAGCGCGGCCGAGCGGTCGGCATAGATTAAACACTATATGCGGTCGGGACTGTCAGCTGGCGGCGCAGTCGGTAACTGTAGCTCTTTAGCTCAGTACGGTACAGTCAGACGAACACCAGACGATTATCCAAGCCTGCGTCCGACAACAATATCGTCCTAGGAAACGCGCGCCACGGGATACGTATGCGTTCGACAAATTGCCATATTGTGTAACGAGCGACAGCCGCGTTGCGACTAGCAATATCTTCTGATAAAACAGATAACGACGCCCGGCAAAATCTCTTCTAAGTCGTAAATTTTACAGACACGGAGAATTTTGGGGGCTTAAACACCTTAAGATAATTGAGATAAGTGGGTTACTCGAGGGACATCAAATGGATAATGCGCAGCCGTTTAACCTTGCTCCTCTCGTTCATACGTAATTAATTGAGAAGACAGCTGGGTTTTATATGCGACATAAACGTCGCTAGAAAATATTAGTTATAATTTTATATACCTATTTGAATATAGGTGACTATCTATATTTTTCAAGTAAAATCATGTTGATAATTCTATTTTAGTTTAATAAAATTCTTCGTCTTAATCTAAGGTCTTAATCATAATTTATCATTATATCGACGTTTAAGAATCAATAATGTCTATCTCAAAAAGTCAAGTTTAAAGGAGATGAAAAAAATATTCGTACGGTCAAATGATAAACGTTACTGAAATATGTATTATATACAAATAAAAAAATGTTTCTCTTTATGTAGGTATAAAAAAAATATATATATTTTTTGTGTCATATCCAACACCTGGCACTTGGTTGACAAGGGGGGGACACTTAATTCTAACTAAAAATTTTATCGAAGATATCGCAAACCAACCCTTAAATGAAAAATGTTCTTTGCAGACAATATTTTTGAAAGACCTTTTCAACACGACCCCACACTATGGAGTAGATGAGAAAAAATCATCCCCACGTTACCTGTAGGCTGAAAATATAAAAAAAATATTAAAATTTTATTCTACCACTTTGTAGTTTTTATAAATATGTATTTATAAAATGTTTTTGTAAATACCCATGCCAAATTACAGCTTTCTAGCACTAATGGTACCTATGCTATGTTGTGTTGTGAATGGATGGGCGGACGGACATGAAGAAACTATAAGGGTTCCGTATTGACTACGGAACCCTAAAAAGTCGCAACATGTAAGAGATTGCATGTAAATTACGTCTGAGAATGTGAAATATTACCATGAAAATTAATTGTTAATCCTGCTGTAGTAAAATCATATGAAGCCATGGCCTAATTGATGAAAGAGTGCGTCATAGCATAGATAAATGAAATAATGACTCAGCGAGGGTCCGAATCCTAATAGTTAGCAACCAGTATTTAGTTACAGTGCATGCTAGTAAATACAACGTCCTGTTTGTATTTCGTACCAACGTTCTACTTGTATATACCTACTTTCGAAGTTCAGTAGCCCTAAATTCGCATAACCATGACTTTATTCAGTGTTAATCGGTGTCAATGAGCCGTAAGAGCCCTTACGCCCCAACTCAGAGTCACTAACTATTACTTAAATCGGTACTTAGTACAGAATTTGTATGGAGATTCTTTACTAAGGAGCGATTAAAGTAACCGTTAATGACTGTGAGTTGGGGCGTTAGTGTCATTAAGAATTGTCCCATCTAGAGACAACTCAATGGGACTAGTGGGATAGAATCTATTTTACCGTTATACATTAATGTTTAATCATTAAATCGGTATAAAATAATCTTATAAAATTCTCGTTTCACGGTGTTAGAAGTTGAACTCCTCCGAAACGGCTCGACCGATTTTCGTGAATCTTTGCGTGCATATCGGCTAGGGTTGAGAATCGGACATCTATTTTTCGTCCCCCTACGCCTAAAAAATTTTTGGCAGAACAACGTTTGCCCGGTCAGCTAGTATGTTTATACAACAATTATTAGGTAGCGATGCGATTGCCCTTTTTGTGTTTACAAAATGTATCCGCACTTAAACAAACTGCTGCTGTAAAAAAAAATATCCTTGTTTTTTTTAGTTAAGGTTTGGCACAGTGATACACCTAACGGAATAATAATTAAAGACAATGGTAATTTCGTAAAGGAAATCAAAAGGAAAAAACCTGTATTTTACCACTGAAGACGTCAAAGTTCTTAGGAATGGGTGTCATTAGCTGAGTTTTTGGGCGAAGTGGGATTTCGAAACCTTTTGAGGAAAATAAAAAGCAGGATTTTTACATGGAAACCGGAACACAATAATAAAACGTAAATAATCAGTAGTTATTTCACAGAAGAAATAATAGTACTTATAATAAGGAGTTATTCGAGTAATCCCGGAAAATGAAGTTGAATTTACTCTATCGCGCGTTTATATTGTTTCTTTGCTAAAAATCGGGTCGCGTCGTCTTCTGTTAGTCCTTGCGCACAATTTCAAAGTAAAAAATTTAATCGGGTAGAGTAAAATATTTACTGTTTATTGTTTATCCCATTACAGGAGGGTTGCCAACCTCAAATTTAAAAAACAGGATTTGAAGTTGGAGAAACTAGGACAACTCAGTTTGGAAACGGGACGCAGTAATAGAGTAGCAAATTGCGAGCCGTGAGGCCGCCCGTAACGTAAATTTTTTTAAAGAGGCGCGTGAATTTTAGAATTTAAAAACCCAGGACGCTGCTTAAAAACAATTCAGGACGTCCCAGGACACTACAAAAACGAGGACATGTCCTGGGAAAACAGGACGGTTGGCAACTCTACATTACAGGAATAGCTACTGGTGTATGTCCCTGTATAAATAAATGAACACATACCTCGTTTTGGCTGGCCCCACCGCATAGCGAGAAACTCCTTATAAGAAATACGTCTCTGCCCATGGACGATTAAAAATATCTACGTCTTTCGTGCCAGTTACGTCGATATGAATCAATTAACACCTTCCTCGCTAACTCAACCTGTGCATGTCTCTCCAACGACAAATCTAAATAGCGTTTATTTAAATAGGCTTAAATACCTTTGAAGTTGAAGTATTTAAATGTAGATATATGAATAAAGCGGCAAGCGGCAAGTTAACAGTACCTAAGCTGTTGTCATCGTCTTTCATGGGCATTAGTAATAAAATTATTATAATACCTACTCTATTCTATTGCATTTATTGTTCCAGAGGGACTAATTCCGACTGAAATCAAACATGGACAAATATTTTATAGCTGATTCTAAAAAGGAGTTGCTAACGAAGCTGATAAAGAGATCACAACCATGGAGCCATTGTCTCGACTATCAGATTCAGAACGAAACGTTCCTTCTCACCAAAAGCATTTCGTGTGAAATGGAATGCAAAATCTCACAAGCTTATAAGTAACTGTACCAGGACTACTTAAAGCCTGCGTGAGGCTGCGTGAAGAAATTTAGTCTTAATATATTATTACTAGCTGACCCGGCGAACTTCGTATCGCCTAACGAACTATTTTTTTAAATAAAAGTAGCCTAAGTTACACCTTGTTACATCAGCTATCTGCCAGTGAAAATCGGTCCAGCCATTTCAGAATTTACACGGAACAAACAGACAGACAGACAGACAAAAATTGTAAAAAATGTTGTTTTGGTATATGTACCGTGTACCTATACATCCAAATGCATTTAGTAAAAAGCGGTTATTTTAATATTACAAACAGACACTCCAATTTTATTTATTTGTATATGTATATAGATTTATGTCATGCAACAGTTTACGAAACGTCCAGGATAAC
Organism: Thymelicus acteon; assembly: GCA_951805285.1. Taxonomy (NCBI): domain Eukaryota; kingdom Metazoa; phylum Arthropoda; class Insecta; order Lepidoptera; family Hesperiidae; genus Thymelicus; species Thymelicus acteon. The sequence goes on from OX638217.1 coordinate 6,553,953, forward strand.
TTTTTGACTCAGGTTTCTGGACTAATAAGAGTTCCTTATTTAGATGAAATGTTTTTCTTGGCATTACATTTCTTTTTATAGGTTTTCCTAGTTCTTTTTATGTGGGCAACGTTTATTGCTAATTAGAATTTCGTTTAAATTAAAAATTATCGTACTTTATTATCACAAGTGATATGCATTTCTTGAGTACCTCACAAATTCTCTGCAATTTCTTTAAATATATAATAATATACTTATAATGTAAGAATATGAATTTTAGAACATTAAATTAATCCTGGAAAATATCACTAAGATGTGATATAATAATACTATCTCGATGTTGACCGTCACTCTATTTTCTGTACAGATGATAGGATGAAAATATAGTAACATTTAATTTGGCTAGTATAAATCCTCGAAAAGAGACTAGGTGATAAAAAATAAAATAAGAAAATGTATTTAAAAAAAAACACAATTTTGTTTGTAAATAATAATATAAAGTTATAAAAGTAATTTCAATAATAAATTAATGTTTTCGTACAACAAGTCGTAGTGAGGTACCTTCTGTCAAACCTACACAAATCAATACTTGGCGGGTCGGATTTTACTAGAGAGCAGTGTCCAAATCACTGTTGTAGATACAGTTGGTTTCCAATTTTCAATCTGTCAGCCAGTATAATAATATCCTATTATTATATCCTTTAACAGCCTCGGTCATAAAAGACGTAACAGCACAGGTTCTTTGAAGGTCACACAAATTGTAAATTTCCAGGCGTACCTATAAAGTTTACATAATGTTACCTTATCATTACATAATTATTTAAAGTAATACAAGTATAGAAATGGATTGTTTAATTGGAATCACGACGTTAATGAGTTTATACAACTTACTTACATAATAGGATGGTTAAGTAGGAACACTAGGAACGAACTGTACTGATTCTAATTATTTACAAGTGTAACTTCTTGATATGTCATTGAAATACAAAAGATTTCATAACTACTTTGAAATGAAAAGTCCTTGAAATTTTTTGAAATTTATCGTACCTATAATTTCTTTGTAAATATGTAAATTCTTTCTTTTACAATGTTAACTATAATGGGCAATGCAAATAAAAATAATATATTTAAAGCACCGCTGCACGCTGTAATGTTTGGGCAGATGTAAATACGTGTTTTATTTACTACGTCTACAATACACAAACGGACTGATGTCTTATCGCGTACAGCGTCATTTATAAAGAAACAATCGTGAAAATCGCTCGGCGGTAAGCTCGAGGTTTAGTTCGGTAGGTGATTTGAAAAGCTCAACGCATTATGTAACCAGTCGTCTCGTTCGCATACTTAAGAATGAGATACCTACCTTCTGTAAATTAAATAGAGATTTAATTGAAGAGAATATCAAGCAATACTAACCAATAGAGCATGAGAACAGTCGAGTGCCGAACACACGTTCGGTGTTGTTGTCACTGGTGATGAGAAACCAACAACGCAGCCAGCTACTTAGACGGGGAATGTTGACGGCGTGCGTGTACCGAGAAACATTGAGCGCCGCGACACGAGACACGAGACACGAGAGCACGAGACGAGAGACACGGGACACGGGACACTCGTGTTGTCGCGTGGGCGTGGGCGTGGGCTAGGTGCGGTCGCGGCGCGGCGCGGCCATGGCGCGGCAGGGGCGGCGGCTCGCGCACTGCCCGCCGCGACGACGGTACCGCGCTCCCGGGCCCGCGCACGCGCCCTAAGCCCTGCCAGAATTGATCAGCCGGATCCTCGATTGCCATGAAATTTATGATAGGACACCGATCTATAATCGACGAACGCCGCGGCCAATAATTCGCGCCCAGTTCGATAGACGACACGATTGTTTATAGAAATGAATTTTGTCCACTGTTCAATAGGTAAATAAAAAGCTGTTTAATGTATGATTAATAAGATGTTCCGATCTACACTTATCGTGATCATTATAATGATCATTAAGTACTTTGTAATTCGATGAAGATTATCAAATTCATTTTAATAACAGAGATAGCATGTAGGTTGCATTAGCGTCTATCCTATCGCGTAGGCGAGCAGCAAAATTCAAAAGCTTCGCTAAGTCGTATTGATTTCTTTGTTGTCTTATCTACCTATATTAAATGTATACGTAGGCCGATACCCTAGATAGTAGGTGAAACTATTATCCCACGCGTAAGATGAATCAAAGGTTGGTTTTGTATTTCACTTACTGATATTTTTTTAAACTAGCAATTCATAACATTAACATAAATTGCGTGAGCGAGCTTTGCTACGGTATGAGCTACGTAGCGCTACGACATCGACAGTGGGGGCCTGTGGGGGTGGCGTGATTTAACTTAACGCATTTACGCCTCAACTAACATTATTATTTATATTATATTATTATTATATATTTTTTTGTGTTAAAAAGGGAACAATGAGTTTATATGTAATAGATTGCATGAATTATTGAACGTCAATAAGTACTTAATGAGATCACAACTAAATCTGTAGGTAGAGGACGAAATTCGTATATTATTATATTGGATTGTTTTTTGGAAATCCCTGCATTAAAATGGTGCTTGCGGAATATGAGATGATATTTAATATGGTGGCTCTATACATATTTTAGCTCTATCGAAATCAGAAAACCTAAATCACAAAGTGGTAATTATAATTTAACATACAATTTATAAAGCAATATTTTTATTTTATTTTTTATTTCAAAAATGACGAAAGTTCATACAAAATTTCACCACTTAGTTTAACCCTTAAGGGGATGAATTTTCAATAACCTATGATACAGTGATTTTAAACCTGAGCAATTTTAGCATCAGTAACTTTCAATTTTATTGAATAATGGGTAAGGGGGGTAAGGTAAGGGTTAAGCGCGTTTCATGAAATTATAATAATCCTCGATTTTTCCTTCAAGTTGGTAGTAGGGACTAGAGATGGCTATTAGCCGCCGTGAGCGGTCAAGCACCCCTACTGTGACCGCTCGCGACCCCATACGTTTTCCGTTTAAAGCAACAATACATACCTACCTACCTATGTCGTGACTTTTACAATAGCAGGTTTCTCGTTAATTATTCTTTACTTATGTATTGCGTACCTGAAGGTATTGTGAAGGTGAAGATTAGTATTAAAAATCGTGAAACAATATTTCCTATCGCATTAGAAAGAATACATTTGGTTCTGCTTACTGCATATTGCAACACTCTTTTGACAAACTCGATAAACGCTAAACACACACATACTCTCGCAGTAGGTTATTACCTGTGACGCGGGTGGCATGGACGACACATATTATAACACATCACAATCACACCCATGACCCGAGTACAAATATTTATCTGTCACATAAAATGATCTGCCATAGCCGGGAATCGAACTCGAGACCCCTTGCTTCGCAGGCAGGGTCGCTACCAACTAGGCTACACTACAGGGTCATCAAGATCGATATCAGTAAAACCAATTGCATCTACAGAAGAAATACTAATTGCAAATTGGATTAATTCTTAATAAATTGTAGGGATTCTGATAAATAAATATATTTTTAATTATTATTTTTTTATTTATTATATATTTATCTATAATTCGAAACACAGCCAAACACTACCTATGTGATAATGCAAGTTTTAACTAAAAATAGTGAAAGCGTCCGAAAAGGTAGCTCATTTACATACTTAAAACTACTACAAACTTAATAGACTTTACCTGCAAGTTCTACTACATACACTAGAAAAAACTTTATAATTATGGTTGAAGCTTGAAAAAAACTGAAGCAAATGAAAACAAAAAAAAAATGTGACTTTGAAGCACTTGCGTTATCTCAGCAGAAACTTGGGCGATACCACGCGATTTTCATTTTGTTTTCACGCGAGGTTCTTTTCACCACACTTATTTCATCAATAGCAATGAGTCGTTAGCTTTCTCACTACCACGATTATTAAAAAGTAGAGTGTTTTACATCCATTCGTTATCCCTTTACTCAGAATGTAAAGAACAGAAAATAAATAATTTGGTACACCTGTACCTAAGTATCTTACATTGGAATTGTATTTATTGTATAAGTATTGTATTGGGTGATTTCATTAATGAAAGTGTACAGGACCTACCTAACAGTAACAAAAAAATTAAAATGTGTACAATTCACACGTGGTAGAAGTGAAACCTTCAATTTTGTTTTCAAGGTAATGAGACGAACCCTCCCCCTCCCCTCCCTCCCTACTTCGAATAAAACTAATTTAATTTCTAATTGCATCATCTCATCTCATCTCAACTCCCCTCCCCCTCCCCTACCCCTGTACAATGCTTCCTATCTCGCTTTAGAATTTATGTGTCTGTCTCTTTTTACTGGACAGTTTCGTTTCATCGAATTTCAAATCACCCCCGTACTAAAGAAGTTTTCATTTCAAAAACTATCAATAGGTACAGAATGTAACGGGAAATGTACAGAAATTACTATTCTCCTGATAACTTACTTCTATACTCCATGCTGATAACAACAGAGAAATGTATTTTTCAATTTATTTTCGTCCAGTACCACCCACAGAGTACTCAAAACATTATGGTATCAGTTACCTACTACACACAGCCAGTATCTAACATTTTCATTGACCTATATAATTATTATTTATGAGTAGTTTGACCGGAACCCAATACACAACTTCGATTTGGACTTAACCAGTTTAATTAGAATGTTTAGAAGTATATTTAGACATTAATTAGGTGGTAGCCGGTAGGTCACGCGAGCCCAAACAGTTGCGTGTCGACCCTCAGCACCCTTTACATTGGCCGACATGATTACTTTGCCACAGATTTAGAACACCCATTAAACCCCTCGGTAAAATAAAATATAGCCGTGTAAATTATTCGATTCCACTACCAAAAGTAGCATGGAACAAAAGCATAAAACATTAGGTACAAAATTTGTACATTGGTGGTACTAGGTGGTTACTAGAGTGCGTTTCAAGTACCTAAGTCTACAGTTCGCTATAATGTTGGTACTTGTTATCATTGAAATGAGGGTTTTGAAAATTTCAAAAACCTTATTTCCATAATGTCACGCGTTCATCAAAGGTAATAACAATATAAATTACAAGATAATAAATAAAACATTAAACTATAACATTTTTTATATTGGAAAACCTATTACAATGCTACCAGCATAATATGTAGCAAACTGCAGACTTACTTGAAACACACAATAACGTAAAAATGATCTCTTTGTTCTCTTGCCAATAATATTGATTATGTAGATAGCCTTACATTGATATCAAAATGTACACAATCAAAGGACTGGTACAATCTTGGATAGTGGTATCCACGAATTTACTTAATCAACTAATTTACGTAATTTGATTATTTTAATTATTTTCTACTTATATCAATATATACAAAAAATAATTGTTTCGCGAATTTACTTCACGTGATCTATCGGGTCACGTATGTTACTCACGTACCTAACTACTGATACTAACGTTTTATTATTGTTTGTTTATTTGTTGGTTACATCTCAGATAAATAAAGGTACCTTTTTTATCATGTCACCGGCCTTGAATTTGAGTGAAGCCACAAAAATTACGCTACATTCGTGTAGGCACGCATCACGCACACACATTCATAAAAACTACGCTAGTGTTTGCCAGGCATGCTATAAATAAATATACCTTTTTATTTATCTCAGTTTCCAGCCACCTCAAACAGGGCAATCAAACCTTTTTAGTTCCGGAATATAACTGAGAACGAAAATATCTAATATCATTTCACCTCAGTTAACAGATTTAATGGCGTTAACGCCATCTATAGAGTAAGAAGCCAAGCGACGTTCGATTGGATAAAGTACAACCAACACGAAGAACGCAGTTCTCGGCGGAATAGATGGCGCCGCTGGATTGATTAAAAAATTAATGAAACTTCACCTATATAAGATCGACCAGAGCACAAGGAACCTCTCTCGCTACCAGCTCAGGGGTAGAACACTATCTCTTCCGCCCCTCGAACAGCTCTCATCTCTCATTTTACCATTTTATACGATTGCACAGCTCAAGTGTACAGATTTAAAGTAGGTAATACAATTTCATAAGTGTTGTAACTCTTTTAATTACTAAGTCAGATGACAAAGAGTGTAGGGCCAGTAAACCTCTTTATCCTACTATTTCAGCAGTTAAATATAATAATAAAAGTTATTAGGAACTAGAGTTGGGCAGAGTACTACATTTACCGAGTAACCGAATACCGAGTATTATTCGGTTTTACTTTTGCAAAACCGAACACTCGGCCGAATAACTCGGTTCAGTTTTTACGCAGTTTGCTAGTTTAGTGGCGCGAAAACAGGTTTGTACCTGTTAGCGGGTAACTCAACCAATACGCGCGAGCTGCAGATCAGCTCGTGAGTCACGAAGTTGAGCTAGTTGAAATCAAGTCAAAGAGCCGAACGAGCCGTTCGAGCTGTTTAAGCCATTCGAACCGTTCGAGCTGTTCGAGCCGTTCGAGCTGAAAGAGCCGAATGAGTTCTGCGTTCGCAACTCGCGAGCCGCATTTTTATGAGACGAAAAGAAATATACCGCAAGTGTATTTCAGTAAGGTTGAAATTTCAATGAACTTGTTGTAATTACAATACCAAAGTTGCAGATCACTATACAAATAAGGTATATTATCTTAGTCCACTCTGGCACTGTACAGGTCAGGTGCAGGTACGGCTCGCAGCTCACGCGCGATCTGATTCACTCTTGAGCTGAAATGAGCCGTGAGCCGGTCGAGCTGTTGTAGAGCTGCAGGTCAACAGTTTAAGTTCGTGTGAGCTGAATATTTGAACCAGTTCAGATCTGAGTTACACACCTCTAGTCTTTTGGTATCTCTACGAGCTTGCGGCCATAAATTCGTACACAGCACCATTATTAATATAACATAATTCATTATGTCTCTAATCTAACAGTTTTTAAATCAAATACTCGGTGACTGGAACCGAGTTATTCGGCCGAGTACTAAATAAAAGACCGAATACGCCGAGTACCGAGTAATAAACGAGTACTCGGCCCATCTCTATTAGGAACTAACATGGAATCTACATCTAATAATATTCAATACTATATTAAGATAATGAAATAATAACCAATATTGTATAAATATCTATTATTTATTTAGGTATAATATCTGAAAATACAACAGCTGTTATTTCTACGTGAAATAGGCACAAAATAATATCTTAAATTTAGGTTATTTTAATGAAAAAAGTGCTTTTCAAGCGGCCAGTATATTGTTATTTAGAATAAACAGACAAAAAGATAACAAACACTGAATCTATTAGGTATGGAATGAACATTTTATAATATAATTCGTAATATCACATTAGACACATTGTTTCACAGACCTTAAAACTATACAGAATATAAAGATAATAAAGTAATTAGTAAAAGTAAGTAGTAATTAAAAAGTAATACTCAGATAATATCGGTAATAGTAGTCAAGCTTTCAAAATTTAAGTACTTTCTAATTTTGATAATATCAGTAATTTTATATTAAAATCGGCGTAATTTGTAAATTAGATTGCATTTCAGAAACTACGTCTTTATAATTACAATATTTTTGTTTTACTTACATAACCTTTTTATGTGTGTTCAAAAAACAGGGTCTACACTACGATATTTATATAAAAATAATTGCATGAAAAACGTTACTTTTATACATTTCCACATTTTTAAAATTCAGCATTGTTGGTAATATTTTAATTTATTTTTCAGATATAATATAACAATCTATTGCCATATTTTTATCACAATGTCACAAGCCTTATTCTTATTACATATCGAATCAATTCAAACAAATATTATAGATGAAGTATTTTGAATAATTTGATCCAAATTTTGGCGTAGTTTAACCGCATCTTAATTTAAGCTCGCTTAGCTTGACTAAAACAAAACAGCATTTAATAATTTCCAACTAATGAGCAAACAATTAGGATTATTTTACAATTTGCAATTAGAAAACATTAGCATTAGGTAACATCGCCGGTATCACTGTTGACGACATTTGATCAAATTCACTGCAAAATGAGAAATCTAAATAACAATTACGAGTATACTCGTATACCAATACAATATCCATAGGTTCAAGAGCCAGCCAGTATTGGCTGCCTATAAATTATTTTCTAGTGATCATCGCTTACTACTATCTCCGAAAACTTAATTAAATTAGGCGCGAGACTTGTCGGCCTTGATGAACTTATCTAGGTCCGCGTCGCTAGCCGGGTCCACTTGGGACAGTTGACGGAAGCTCTCATCATCCACGAAGCAGATCTCGTGGTCATCAGGGTCGGCCAGGATGATGACTCTAACCGTGGCCTTGCCAGGTGTGTCCAGGGATATCAGAGGAGTCAGGATCTTTTCTTTCGCCTCCTTTACCTTCTGTTCGATGACCGGCTGCTCCTCAAACGGACAGGAGAACGCAATCCGACCATATGCCTTCGCGTGGTTCACTGGTTCGCCTGGAACAAATGAGTACATGAATGTAGACTTGATGTCAGACAACACAAGTTGATGAGTAACTGTAATTTCAGTTAACATTATATTTTTATGGGTCTTGCTTGACCTTAAGAAAATACGTGTGCATGCATAAGAGAACCTAAGTAAGGTTAGATTAAATTAAATAAGATCTCAGGCGGTTTAGGAATCCTACTTCATGTAGAAATCTCGGATATTTCTGCGTTTGTCACAATTTTCCAAAGCAAGTGATCTCCTAAAAGCTGTATCACATAAATGTCTGTACCAACCAACTTGAAGCAAACCTGTGACCGTTCGCTAAGCAAGTCGAGGTTGTGGAGTCCTTAAATTTTAGAAGACATATGAGAACAGATTTTGTTTTCAGCCTTTCTAGTTAAGCTTCTATGATAAAAAAAATATTTAAAAAAAAAACTCGACTGCGTAAAAAAAGAACTAAAAAGAAAAAACAAGCCCAGTAATTCAGAATGTTGTTAAAAGTAATACTGAACAACTGCTTTAAAATTTATATATAGTGTAGACTTATATTTTGTGTAATAAACAGATTTTATTTCATTAGTGTAGCTATAATAATTTTTGGATAAAAAAAAGTTTGAAAAATACCCGCTCTAGCGTCTATTTAACGATTATCTCCAGAACGCAGCGAGATGAGAGGCTGAAATTGTGCCCATGGTAGTTTTGTTTCTCGCCAATGTTGCCACACAACTTATTTTCAAAATATCTTTCTGGGGCCGCTACCCTATCTTATCTTGTTTGACCCTTTGCAGTTGTCTATTGGTACTTAGGATATGTACTGAGAAAATGACGAAAATTTACGAAAAAAAATTTTTTGCTGTCGGCCAAGACAATGTTTCCACGTCACAATTATTTCTGGTTTCTAAAGAGTTTAGCGACCCTAAACACCGAAGTCGGCATTGCACCACTTGAAAGGCGGAACATGGTATCGACGTGTTGGATTGATCATCACAGTCCCCTGATGCCAATCCAATTGAAAATTTTTGTTTGAAGATTAAAGGAAGGGCAAAAGATACAGTAACCGTAGCTGAACTAATTCGTGAACTGAAAACTGCGTGGAGGTCTTTACCTCGCAGCTATGCTAAAAAAGCGGCCAAGTGCGAGTCGGACTTGCCCATGAAGGGTTCCGTAGCAGCAAGTAACATAATATAAAAGTTCTTGTAGTTCGTTGTAACTTTGATCAATGTTTTTTGCGGTTTACGATTTATGACGTATTAAAAAAAAAACCACTTACTAGATCTCATTCAAACCAATTTTCGTTGGAAGTTTGCTTGGTAATGTACATCATATAATTTTTTTAGATTTATCATTCCCTTATTTTAGAAGTTACAGGGGGGGGGACACACATTTTACCACTTTGGAAGTGTCTCTCGCGCAAACTATTCAGTTTAGAAAAAAATTATATTAGAAACCTCAGTATCATTTTTGAAGACCTATCCATAGATACCCCACACGTATGGGTTTGATGAAAAAAACATTTTTGAGTTTCAGTTCTAAGTATGGGGAACCCCCAAAATTTATTGCTTTTTTTCTATTTTTGTGTGAAAATCTTAATGCGGTTCACAGAATACATCTACCTACCAAGTTTCAACAGTATAGCTCTTATAGTTTCGGAAAAAAGTGGCTGTGACATACGGACGGACAGACAGATACAGTAGCCATTCGGCTACGGAACCCTAAAAACTTACGGAAAGTATACTACGAAGATGGCAAGCGATTATGGACAATAGTGTAGATTGGATGCCGTATAAATATTAAAGCATCTAACAGCAATAAAGTAACTAATTGATAACAATTTAATCGTTGATATTTCTAAGGTTTTCATTAAAATTTACCGGTCAAGCTCTTTTCGTACATAGGATAGGTACAGTCGGCCGTAGAAGTAGCTTAACATTTTAGTACTTTGTAATAGTAACTGTTTCGACGGTTTCCTAGCAACATCTATGACAAATTCAAGAAATGTAATGTGACAAGGTACTAAAATGTTAAGCTACTTCTGCGGCCGACTGTACATAGACTGATAAACACATTACCCTCTTTTGCGTCGCGCAGTCGGGTAAAAAGTAGTAAAGGTATTCTCTAATCATTTTAATGGTGAAACACGAAATTAATTAAGTAATTTAATCATTCTTTTGAGTCATCCCAACGTCAAAGTTGGGGAGTGAAGTATCTTCGACTTAAGTACTAAGTATTATGTCTTCTGTACTTCAACGTCAAAGTCCATACGAATGAAATTGTTGTGTTCGTCTAACATTGTACCGCACATACATGCACAAAAAAACTGATAGAAATTGCAAAAAAATACCGATATAAAAATATTTTGGCTTCTATATCGGTGACTATGGATCGGCCCGGTTACATTTTAATTAAAACAAACTATAATAAGATACTTAGTTTGTCCACATTATTACTTCGATCAACGTGAAAGTAGGTCAAAGTTAGTTTGCTAGATTTTTCCTAGCCAGTAGCCAACTGCCAAGCATCGCTTCTTGATAACAATCATTTCCGCTACTTACAACTGCTACTTACAGCTGGTTACAAAATGTTGGTGCATGAAATTCTGCTTATAATCTCGAAAATCATTATTGTCACCTTTATGTTTTTTTTTTTTGTTTTCCGTCATATTTTTATACAACATGAAACAAAAAAATATGCAATGTTTATTTAGTAGCTAGTAAGAATGAAAATTTATGAAAAGTCACGTCCGTAAAGTATTTATACACCGCGGAGTTACGTGACACATACGATGACTATTACAATTTTTTTCCATAAAATATTGCGGAATCGCGAAAATTACGATGACTAGGCGAAATTGTTGCGAAATGTCTCAGTTGTCTCACACAAGGAAAATTGCGTGTCTTATTAGCATTTCATTGTGCATCGCGAGGACTTTATTTACCCGAATATGTTAAAACATGCAAAAAAATGGTATGATAATATGACATTATTATTAGTTCACAGATGAATAAGTTTCAAGGTTATGAGAAGTTGCTTCTAGGATGGTAGCTTCTATTTATTAGGTGTATTATTTTATAACCCATAGCACTGGGTCGAATAAATAGAGAGGTCGAATAGAATAGTCAGTTTTTTTATATATAGGAAGTACAGTTCGGCCGCTGTATCTTGGCGCGTCTGAACATAGGCTTTGCGAACTTTAGCGCATGTAAGACAGAGATGGCAACACGAACATGCTAACGTGTGACTAAGACACAATACACCGCGTATCGAGTATTGCCGAATTATGTTACTGCGCAGCCTTCTGCGCGAAGTTCAGACGCGCCAAGATACAGCGGCCGAACTGTACTATTATGTCTTCTGTGATATAGGTTTGATACAAGTTGCCAAATTGACTAGATATTTTTTCCATCTGGTTGCAGTTTACTACGCGTTGCTTCAAATCTGACCTCGAAACTTCGTAACTTTTGCTTGCAACATCTTTATTTGGCGACAGTGCATTTAGAAGAAACCCGAAAAGGAATTGTAATTCGTGATTTATCAACTGCATGCGATGGCAATGCAATGACTGATAACAGGCAAGGTCCTTCGATAAACGTTTGCACACTTAAAAGGATTGTTTGATCGTCGTTTGATGCTAAAGATGTATCTAATCTTTTGTCATATTAAGCATGGTTGACACAGAACGTATGCGTGTGTATTCAATAGCCAGATCATGTTACTGATACGTAATGAGATATGTTTATGTGAACTGCGCGTCTAGTATGACTAAGTTACACTTATTTACTTTGTAATACGTGACTTACCTATGTTCAAGCGTAGCTTATAGATAGCAAAAGGCCTTTGAATGCTTTTTTTTTCTAAAAAGTTTTAATGTCACAGAAAATTATTATATTGTTTTATGATTTAAAAACAATATATATATAATATAGTATTTAATAATGTGGTAGTATTTAATAATATGGTATTTAATAATGGTATTTCACATAATAACTATACACGCTATGGTAATTCACATAATTATCCTGACTATTAAAATTTTCCTGACTATTAAAAATCACATTGAGATTATCAGCAATATTTTATGCATTTTTCAATGGACTTAGAATACAACTCAGAAGGTTGTGTAATGTCCATGTCAATGACATTACAAAGTGAAAGTAAATACCAGACAGCTCTACTATACCTACCTCTAAAGTAAAAAGATGAAAGTTACAGAAAACTTAAGAAATAATTTATACTAGTGGATACCCGTCGTGTGCTAACTACACAAAAAAGCGGCCAAGTGCGAGTCGGACTCGCCCATGAAGGGTTCCGTAGCAGCAAGTAACATAATATAAAAGTTCTAGTACTTCATTGTAACTTTGATCGATGTTTTTTGCGGTTTACGATTTATGACGTATTAAAAAAAACTACTTACTAGATCTCGTTCAAATCAATTTTCGTTGGAAGTTTGCACGCTAATGTACATCATAAATTTTTTTTAGTTTTATCATTCTCTTATTTTAGAAGTTACGGGGGGGGGGGGACACATTTTACCACTTTGGAAGTGTCTCTCGTGCAAACTATACAATTTAGAAAAAAATGATATTAGAAACCTCAATATCATTTTTGAATACCTATCCATAATTACGTGAGATGTATAAGGGGGGGAGGGGGTCGAGTCAAATCTCATTTAATTATCTTACGTTGGAGAGAGGGGGGGTTTCGACAAATATCACGCAATTTTTTTTCTGATTGAAACAAAAAAAAAATTATACTATTTTGGTCCATTTAATCCAGATTGTACATGCTTAAGTTAAATTTTTATTACTCTTATAATTAAACTCTCAGCAATATTGATTACTAGTCTTAACTAGTCGTAAATAAAAGCACGAAGTATTTTTTTTTTCTTTTTACAATAACAATCCAACGCGTTTATGTAAGAAACCCACATTTTGAAAAATCTCACGTGAGATTGGGGGATGGGGGAGGGGGTTGAATAAAATCTCACATCTCACCATACAGAAAATTTAAAAAAACACGTCACGTAATTTATAGACGCCCCCTACCCCACACGTATGGGTTTGATGAAAAAAATTTTTTTGAGTTTCAGTTCTATGTATGGGGGACCCCCAAAATTTACTGTTTTTTTTTCAATTTTTGTGTGAAAATCTTAACGCGGTTTACGGTATACATCTACTGACCAAGTTTCAACAGTATAGTTCTTATAGTTTCGGAGAAAAGTGGCTGTGACATACGGACGGACAGACAGACAGACAGACATGACGAATTTATAAGGGTTCCGTTTTTTGCTATTTGGCTACGGAACCCTAAAAAAAGAAATAAATCAATTCGGGAAATTTTTTGTATGGGAAAAGTCGAAAATCGACTTCATGAATGGACCGAATGTGCCTAATGCATTGTTTTAGTGGTGTAAAACCATCTTCGCATTATTACCTTTGAAATTAAACCAGTTTGATGCACATCGGTCAGATGGTTTAGGCATACGAAACCATATGATATGATGAGTTTAGCTGTTATAACATGCATAGTTATATGACTGGGAAATATTCATGTAATCAAGTGTATATTATTTAGTTTTTTTGTGTTTATTTAATCATTTCTTCTATTCCATGATAAAGCCTATCCAAAATATGTTAAACCTACATTTATTTTTAACTAGCTTCAACCCGCGACTTCGTCTGCGTGGACTTCAGAATTGGTTCCTTAGAGGAATGAAGAGTGTGATTAATAAAAGAAACGATACAAAAATTCTATGCTAGTAGCACATATAAACCTGTAAACAAAATTTCCATATTTAATTATACCACTTATCTTGAGGGAACAGGTCTAACCCCGATATAAAAAGCACCCTATCCTTTAATGCGGGATATTAAATATCTTTGATCCAAAAAACTAAATCCGTTTAGCAGTTTAAGCGTGAGTGAATAAGAAACATTCACTTAATTTCATTTTTAAAATGGTTTTAAAAACAACAAATATCTGTGAAATTAATTCCATTATTTCCGTCAACGATAACAAAAACAAAATATACTTATTTAAACATTGTTCTATTTTTCCTTACCATTGAGGAGTTCAACTTTTTATCTTCAGAACCCATCATCAGATCCTCATCGAATTTCAGTAGGATTTGACAAAATACCCAATATTATACAAAAAAGCATAATCAAAATCGCTTCATATACAACGAATCTATTAAATAAAATTAATGATTCAAAAAAATACTGGCATATATGCATGCACAACTATAGAAAAATAAAGCAATTTTGACATTAGGCTAACACCGTAATATGTAGGATTTTAAAGACGTACGCGATCGTCCGACATTTTAATAATGACTTGCGCAATCGGTTAAGGAGAATTAATATTTCTTACTATAAAGTAAATATAAAAAATAGACATCTACAAATGTTAATAACCAAATTTGATGATCTTTTGCAATCAATTAAACCTGATACGATATCTTATATTACTTCGATATCACCTCCTATTGAGAAGTAGGAAAAAAACTTGATAAGCTACATTAAAGTATTATTACTGGCGTATAGAACCGACACGGCGAACACGATGTTTGGCCCAATAAATTAGCTGCAATAGACTTAAATTTTCAATGGATTCGTTCGCTGTCTGTTCTGGTACTTTAGTACATTATACTTCAATGATAAGCTACCAGTAATTTTCTTCATCGTAAAGTTATTATTTTTGTAACTCATTGATTACTCATTGGGTGCAAGGAGCGTTTTACAAGCGCTAGTACGTAAGCAGCCTTAATTTTTCGCAAAAAAATGCTTTGCTGTTATATTTGATTATATACAAGATCGAGGGCTACTAAACCTCGCATCGTGTGATAAAAATTGTCACAATATGCGTCACCGCAAAATTGGTATAATGTTAGGTTAGTTATTAAAAACAACTAACCATATTACAACTTAATCACTCAATCAGCTGTTTGAACTTCGGCAATTTTTCGAATATCTGTAATGTCACTGTGACGAAAAACGACAAACTGTTTTGCTATGACTAAGTACTATTAATTCCTTCTGGGCTATGACTATAAGTTGTACCTCTTATCACTCAGGAACAGGTATATTCCCGGGATAAAAATAGCCTATCCGATAACATAGGTTGAAAGCTATCCGTGTGCCAAATTTTATCCATATCCGTTCAGTCATTTTTGCGTGATTGAGTCTATCCAAATTTTCACATTTATAATATTATATAGTAGGATTTTTTTTAATTGAACAGGGATTATATCACTTACCAATATCAACTAATTCAAGTTTGGCCTGGTCATCACTGAATCCTAGGACAACTGACTTGTCAGTCTTCTCAAAGATCTTCAAGGTGAGGAGACCATTCCAGTACGCTATTGACCTGGCCAAGTTTGAGCTGGCCAGAGAAACCTTTACTACTGGATCTGGAATGAAACATTTTTTAATTAAGTATACATCATCATAGAATTTCCTATTTTACCCTTTGCATACCAAAAATATATTTTACACACCTCAATCAAACGCCAATAATATGAACACTCACATACCCACCCACACATCATTCATCATTACCTACTTAGTATTGCTTAATTATATTTTTGCACTCATATGGATACACCCAATCATTTACATTTTAAAATATAAATTATAAATAGTGCATTTCAAGAAAAAGTAAAGTAATAAACATCATGCTTTACTTTTGCTTGAATTTTGGAAATAAGTGGGTTGATTATAAGGGGGTGAAAAAAACAATAATGTTAATAACAATAACAACAAAAAGGAGCCATTCAATATTATGAAAAAAACTAGTTTATCTGATTTCACAAGCAGTAAAAAATATAAAGTCATTTATATACATCATAAGGTTTACGTTCATGTCATCATGAGACATGCACTAGGTTAGTGATCATAGATTATGTGATCAGATAAGACGAGATCTTATCAAACTGTACACAGACACTCAATTGGTTATCTAAGACAAATAATTTAAGTGTAATAGTATAGGAAATAGATAGTCTGCACTCTTCAAATTATGTCCATGCAAATACATTACGAAAAACTTTGTACAGTGCCACCAACTTATCTGTGAATTGGAGGAGGGCGTTGTCGGACACATTGGACCAATCATTGGACGCAATTCGAGACATAGTAAATGTCAAATGAATGAGCACAAAGAACTTATGAATGGCGCGGCATTAATTCCAATTTTCGCCATTTCACAGATAACTTGGTGGCACTGTAATAGGCATGATGACATGGCATGTTTTATATTGTTGGGAAATATTATAATTACATGATATTATGTTATAATTACAACGTATATCGTATTTCGACAAAAATAAAATAAGGTTTACTATAAAATAAATACACTTAAATCTATAAGTTTAAAATTCGCACCAAAACACTTGCAAAAGTGTCATGGCGTCGCTTGTGACGTCACGTCTCAGTAAAGTAATAGACAAGATTTCATTTTCAGTATTGTCATATTTGTTTGTTTGCTGAGGCGTGACGTAATTCGCGCTGATTGACTGATTGGCATTCAAGTTAATTATCATGGCAGCTTACCATATTTTCTAATTTTATTTTATCAAAATATTATTAATCTCGCTCATAATAATACAATAAATGTGTGTTGTGTAATCTATTAATAGAGTTTCATTAAATAAATACATAATTTTAGTGATTTTTACTTATCTCATTTATGCCATGCCATTTACTCATGCCTATTAAATCTATACAGTAAACACAATACATAAGTAATTTAGTAGTACTTAGAAGCAGAAGAAGTTAGAAGCAGAAATGTATGGTGAATAAAGTATAATTTTAATAGTATTAGCATTATGATACTGAACAATTTGAATTTTTATCACAACAATTATATTTTATCAATGTCTAATAAAAATCAAAGTTTATCCGTCTAGGAAGTATTTATATAAGTTCAAGATATTTATCATTTTACACAATCATATTAGAGTACTGTGTATTCATAATGGATTTTGATAGTCATACAGAGAATAATATGCTTTTAGTGCATATCATGATTATTTTAGATTTTATTATAACTTAAAAGTATACAAGTCTTGTGTGTATCCATAATAAAGAAGATTTCTAAAGTTGTGATGGAATCAACAAGTTGATGTTGCATGAATGTATTTAAATTGAATTATCAATGGAACTGTATACAAGCCCACCTTTGTCAACAGGCTGCGGTTTATCAATGATGTAGAACTTGTAGCCGCCAGGAGCTTCCACATATTTACGTCCATCTTGTTCCTTAACTGGCCAGTTGTTAGCCGCTGCTCTCTTCAAACTTTCACTCGACTGAACAGTGAGGCCAAGGAAGTCATTCCCCTGCTCGTAATGTGTGATTCCATAGTTGTATGTCAGCTCCACTACAAAATGATTGTCCTCAGGGCCATAGCCAATCATTGTCTTACTCCATCTGTTAGCATATGGCCTATAAAATAAAAATGGTTAGAATTTACTCAAGTCTAGTTTACATCACTAAATTCAGATTCTGTCGCTGATTAATAAAAAGTATAAAAATATAATGCATTATGTTACACTTACCCATTACAAGCTGCCTCGCAACCTTCACTGAATTCTTCATGCCTGAGAACCTAAAGAAAACAATAATGAGAGTAAATTATGAGCTACATATATAGAAATATGTATTTACAATGTTTCAATAGACACGACGCAACGTAAATGTTTTGCTTAACACATACAACTTGATTGTTCTCGAATATAAAACCCGGCTAAACGACCTTGGTCGCTTAGAGGCACTAATTATCCGATAATTAATGGCATGAAAATCTCTCAAGATCAACTGCAACTTATCACAATATTTACAGCAAAATTTGCTCTTTAAATTATTTTATAATACCTTGTAAATAATTTCTTACCTTCATACCCAAGACTTCTCTATAAAATTTAGCTGTTAGTGTCCTATCGGCTACTTTGAATACAAAATGCAGCGCCCGACCATTGATCATTGTGTCTGTTTTTAATATAATGCACAAGAGGGACAATAAGTTTCTAAAACAATTGGAAAGTTAGGCAAATGTAATTAATTTCACAAACACTAATGCTAAGACACTAAATTACACAATAACTTCGAGTACCTCGATCTCGACAAAAATGAATCACACTAGATAGATCCCAACACAGACGTCCGAGAGGCGAGAAAAGAATCGAACATGAAATGAAAATGAAATGAATGAATTATAAATGTAATGTCAAATTGTCACGAATGACATGAGATGAAATGAGATTTTCGGTTTGTCTACTAGCATTGTCAGCATGACAGTGACAGCTGTCATTAATTCATTTCAGTTAGCTGTCAGTGAGTTTAAAATTACCCATCTATAGAAAAAGAATCAAAGAAATTACCTGACTTTGAACAACATTACTTCGGCCATGGATATATACTCTATCTGGATCATAGACTTCGTAGTGGTACCTGACGATCAATGACGTCATAATATAATAGGCATGATGACTGATTTTGAAATACTGTTCTTTAATGTTGGGAAATATATTATAATTACAACGTATATCGTATTTTTGCAAAAAAATAAGGTTTAATTATAAGTTTAAAATTCGCACCAAAACGCTTCAAACTGTCATGGCGTGGTGGTGACGTCATGCCTCAGGAAAACGAAAGACGATACGTCATTTTTAGTATTGTGATATTCATTTGTTTTAAGAAGCGTGACGTAATTCGCGCTTATTGAGACTGACTGGCGTTTTAGCTAAGATGGCGGCTTGCCGTTTTTTGTAGTTTTATTTTATCAAAAATATTGTTTATCTCGCTAATAATAATACGATAAATGCCTGTTTTGTAGTCCATTAATAGGGTTTCATTAAATAAATACATAATTTTAGTGATTTTTACTTACTGTCACCATTTTTGTATTGTGTCCATGTTATCTATAGTTCCAGGATATATCATTAGATTGCGACTTTTTATAATGTTTTATAAATATTTAAAATGAAATTATAATATAGATGTACCGTTATTTGTGTATTTTAATTTTCAATTTACTCTTAGGGCTTGTTTCACCATCTTTAAGTAGAGTCCTGAATAAGCTATTCGCCGATTAAAGTGACGTTAAAGTGTCATTTTACATACACGAAATGTCAACTTAACCAACGAATAGCTTACTTCGGACTTACTTGAAGATTGTGAAATAGTCCATTCATTCTAGATTTCAGTGTATGGGCGAAACGGCAAAATTTATAATTTTGTAAAACTGCTGCTATGTTGTACCCATATGTGAGTACATTAAAAATAACCACTTTCCCCCTCCCCCTCCTGTCCACATCACCCCTCCCCTCCTTGAAATGTGTCCCATTTTACAGATTTTCTCAATTTTCAGGAAAACTATACAAGCTAGAACAAAATGGTCAAAGAGTAAATTATTTACTGATAAATTATCTACAAATAACTTCCAACATTTATTTTAATACGAATTATAGTTTCGAAGTTATGGTGCGTCAAAGTTTAGTGAAAATCTGCGCTTGGCAAAAATTCATCATTTAATAGGCAGAAAACGGTGATATTTTGTATTAAATACAAGAAACGCGTTATAAACATTAACTACTCATAATAAAATTGTGAAAGGTTGGTGCTTGTAAAATCAGATATTAAAAACAGAATAATATGAGGTATCTTTATAGGAAGAACAGAAGCAAATTATCTGTAGAATTTTTGTCTTTTTGTCTGTAATGTTCAATCGCGAATCGCACAAAAAGTACTGGACAAAATTGGATTCGATTTTCAGCATTGTATTGCTGGACATCTAATTTTAAACCTGGCGCTTGATTTGTCGTGATGCATTGCTTAGAAGCCGAGGTATGACAATTGAAATTTACATAGTAAAAGTTTTATAAAATTATAAATTATGCCGCTAAAAAATCTAGAATGAATAGACTAAAACAAGCCCTTAGTGTAATAATTTAAATTCAGTAATTTTGAAGAAATTTTAATAAAAATGGTTATCTGTAAATTTGGTTTACGGACGGTAGTTTAACGTGACAACGTCATGACAAAACATTGATGAAATGATTGCATACTTTTATAGATAAAATTGAATCATTTTAATTAAATTACCATATATAATATGAGGAAGAGATATACATGCGGCACGAACCGAGCGACGCCGATCGTGCCTCTCTATCGCTTGTTCCGCGCTCTCGCTCGCGGAACGTGACATGACGTCACGGAACATGACAGTGAGTCATGCTCCCGGCGTTCATTGTTTTAATAGATATTATAATGATTACTACCAGAAAAATCACTTAAAGAAAACATTTTGAAGAATTTGGACACCCTGGACAACTTCAATTCGGCCTGTGATTAGTCGAATGGGCCATTCCGATATGACGTATCGATGACGTTGTATCGGAATCGAACGTCAGGTACCTCTACAAAGTTTATGATCCAGAAAGAGTATATATATTATATCCATGACTTCGGCCAACCGTAATTAAAAAAAAAACCCTCAATAGACGGGAGAATTTTATATACTTAATTATATAATTATATAGATAACGAATAAGAATATAAACATAAAAACGAGTGAATGTTAGTTTTAGGTACGTCTATTAAAGTTAAAACTCCCGATTCATCATGACATTCTTGGAAGAACATAAATTATAAACTGATGAAATTAAAAGTATGTCATAGATCATAGAATAAGACGACCCGAGTGGCGCAATGATCCGGCTCCACACGTTGGCCCCAACGGTAGTACCAACACCACTCGTCCAACGTGTGTATCTAGAAAATAGCATTGGCTCCAACGTTGGCGCGAGCGTTGGTAGTTGTCCGACTTGGCCGGCGCGTGTCGGTTTTTCCAAAAAAAAATGAAAAATGATTTATTCAGTCTGCACAGCCTGCAAAAGTCCTGCCTGCAAAAGCCTGCAAAGTCAATCTGCGCCAACGCTGGCGATCCGTCCACATATTGGCATTTTTCTCAGTCCTCTTGCAACAGGCATCGAGTGCGAATGACAATGAGTCGTCGTCGTAGGTACTGGTACACCATTCAATAGAATATGGGAATGATTACTCAACTGTAGATAAAAAAACACTATCGCCTTCATAGAAAGAAAATTGGTGGTTTTTAGGGTTCCGTAGCCGAATGGCAAAAAACGGAACCCTTATAGATTCGTCATGTCTGTCTGTCTGTCTGTCCGTCCGTATGTCACAGCCATTTTTTTCCGAAACTATAAGAGCTATACTGTTGAAACTTGGTAAGTAGATGTATTCTGTGAACCGCATTAAGATTTTCACACAAAAATAGAAAAAAAAACAATAAATTTTGGGGGTTCCCCATACTTAGAACTGAAACTCAAAAATGTTTTTTTCATCAAACCCATACGTGTGGGGTATCTATGGATAGGTCTTCGAAAATGATATTGAGGTTTCTAATATCATTTTTTTCTAAACTGAATAGTTTGCGCGAGAGACACTTCCAAAGTGGTAAAATGTGTGTCCCCCCCCCCCCTGTAACTTCTAAAATAAGGGAATGATAAAACTAAAAAAAATATATGATGTACATTACTAAGCAAACTTCCAACGAAAATTGGTTTGAATGAGATCTAGTAAGTAGTTTTTTTTAATACGTCATAAATCGTAAACCGCAAAAAACATTGATCAAAGTTACAACGAACTACAAGAACTTTTATATTATGTTACTTGCTGCTACGGAACCCTTCATGGGCGAGTCCGACTCGCACTTGACCGCTTTTTCTTTTTATAATATCATTCATTCAGTACTGTAAAAGCACTTAGAGCAATTTCTATTTCTGTATCAGACATCTTTACATTGACTCTGACGGGACACAAGTAATGACTACGCCAACGTGTGTATGCCTCACGAAATTAATCAACCAACGTTGTTACCGGCGTTGGGACCAACGTGTGGATCCGGGGTTTACCATGCCGGATCGGCGTGCCAAGGGGTCTAAGGCTAAGAACTCACGGAGCGATTTTCACCCGCGCCCGCTGCGGTGGCGGAAATTTTAAAAAGTTTCAAAACTCACGACACTGAAGTTTTGTGCGGTAGCTCAGCCGCCGCGGTTGCGATTATCGCCCGCAAACCTGGCGGGCGAATATCGCAAGACGGGCGGTATTTACGATCTCACTGCGGTCGCCCGCCAACCGAACGCAGAGCGTGCGGGGCAACCCGCCGACGCTGCGGCTGACCGCGACCCGCGCGATTTTAGAAGTTGCCCGCCGGTGCAGCGGGCGCCGCGAGTAAACCGCGCCCGCCGCGGGCGTAAACCGCGTCGTGAAATATGCCGCTCGTTTTTACATACATATCTGCATTCTACAGGAGCTGCGGGCCCGCTACCGCGGCGCTATCGCTCCGTGAGATCTTAGGCTAAGTTCGACCCCAGCGAGGCAAAAAAATGATGAGTTTGAATTTCTCTTCTTGATCTAGGTGTGTATTTTTCTTTGTGTGTTTTTGTCTTTGTGTATTGTCCGTGGCCACAGACGTCAATAATAGTATGTATCTTGGCGCGTCTGAACTTCGCGCAGAAGGCTGCGCAGTAACATAATTCGCCAATACTCGATACGCGGTGTATTGTGTCTCAGTCATACGTTAGCATGTTAGTGTTGCCATCTCTGTCTTACATGCGCTAAAGTTCGCAAAGCCTATGTTCAGACGCGCCAAGATACAGCGGCCGTACTGTACATATGTAGATATAGTCCGGTCAATCTAGACCAAAAAATGAGAGTGAAGTTGCAGAAATTTCCAACAAGCTGAAAATCAGTAATGTACATGCACCCTTTTTTAAATATAATTTCAATTTTGTTATTTGGGACAGGAAGGAATAAGGTATTGGATATTAAACTGTTTCTTATTCCCTAAAACAGTTTAATAATAATAATCAAAATCCATATTCAATTCATCCACATAAAAACTACATATAATTTCATACAGAAATACGGCTAAATATATTTCTCTTAAATTCTAAACTACAATCATAATTTCGTGGGTAGGTCATATTTTTTTTACATTTTCCATAGTATGCAATAAATATTAATAATCTTATACAAATCTTGATACACAGACAGACGTAGATACGTTACACGTTTGCTATTGTTTTGTCTACCGTCTATAAATATTGTATACGTTCTTTTTGGTTTGAATATTTTTATCAGGTATTCCGTTCATTTAAGATATGATTCGGCCAATAATTTTCCTTAAGATACAATATTTTAGGTCTTTACGATAGTCGATACATTTAAAGTACAATCATGTAATTGTTAATAATTATTTTATAACATTATTTACTCGATAATTAGGTAATGCAAGGGTACCACAATTGTTTGTGTAGAATTTACTATTTTACACAAATTGACACAGTAATGTTGCACATTAATTGCAAAGAAAAAATATTATTTAAAATTGAAGCTAAACAACATTGCATAATAATTTTAACATTATAATAATTAACACAGTTACAACATTCGTGGCACATACATTTAAACGTAGACTCTAAATAACATAGGTGCTTGACTTTAACAATATAATTAATAGTAATTAATTAATATTTGTAGCTATAACGACTAGACCGATAGATTACACAATTTAAATAAGCATTTCATGCGTAGATATTTTAAATTTCTATAAGTATAATTAATTAGGTATTTATATTTCAATATATCGCTGATAATGTCAAGTTGTACATTAAAATGGATTTAAAAAATGTATACATAGTTGGTCGTGAATTCATGATATCTAGTTTAAACTATATTCATCGAAAACAGAAGAACATAGCACGAATAGAAATTAAAATTAACAAAAGTTAACAGTAGGTACAGTAGTACAGTACGGCCGACGGCCTTGGAGCGTCTGAACATAGGCTTTGCGAACTTTAGCGCAATGTAAAACAGAGATAGCGACACGAACACGTTAACGTGTGACTGAGACATAATACGCCGCGTACCGAGCATTGCCGAATTATGTTACTGCGCAGCTTTCTACGCAAAGTTCAGACGCACCAAGGTACGTCAGCCGTACCTACTGTAACTACGGTACGAATACCCACAAAAATGTTCAAATAATAAAATTATCCCATATCACGATTTGTAGGTTAAAGCTTTTCATATAAAAATAAAAGCCAGGCAGCGGCCACAAAATACAATATATAGCGCAATTTACTTCTGTAAAATAAAACCTTAACTTAAATATCCATATCTTGCAGTGTAAATAAAACAGTAAAATTTGTACGCAAAACATTATTATAGACACCGTAGCGATAAGCCGCTAAGCTTAAAATACAATTACGAAAAACATTCAAATTAAGAATTTCGCTCTGTGTAATTTTACAAGTAATTTACTAGTTATCTCTATTTTTGTCGGTGAATTCTAAAAATCTGCATGTCTACCATAGTTATCTAAATGCTAGATCTTAGCGCATTGAAGATGAGTGTAAAGCGAAATTCTTTACATACATACAACAAGTGAATGTACACCTACGTGAAAAGTACATTAATGACTTCCGTTTTAACCATTTTAACATAATACATAATAAGTCTACAACAAGGTCGTGTCAGCGTATGCGGTGCGTAGTTCAGTTGGGTTTGTCTCTATCGGCATCTTCCTTTTCTTTCTCTTTTTCCTTTTCCTTTTCTTTTTTCTCCTGCATCTGTTGCAAATGGGCTGGCAGAGCTTTCAGTATCGCATGCACCTAAAACATGTTTAATTTTAGTTTTCACTTTATTTGATTTTAGAGAAGCATCATAATATGAATACTTAGGCTTCTTTAATAAATATTATTGCGTTTCTTTTGAATGCTCACCATAATCAATAATCAGGTGGGTAAAATGTTTTCTCAGTCTCAGTGGACGAAAATAACAAATAACTCAACTCAACATATAAATATATTATGTTGGGGATTGATAAGAGATGGCAGTGTTAACCAACATGGTCCATAGAGTAATAACTGGCTAGAAGTGTCCTAACTGTCTTAAAATATCATAGTCTGAAATAACCTCTTCAGCGACAGCCATAAGCACGAACTCGAACTGCTGTTTGGTGGCGACGGTGCGCGGACGCTGATCGCGGATATGCTCGAGGGTGGCGGCGATATCGATCTCCTTGGCGCCCTTGGCCATGCGGTTAAGGACCATGTCGATTAGACAGTAGGTTCCTGTACGTCCAGCTCCGTCACTGAGGGGAGAAAAAGGGAAAATTGCCCTTTAATTCTTCATTAAAACAGAGCTATTGTTTGATTTGGCATTGTTTGACGAAGAGGTAATTATACTTTCTGGTTGATTTGTTTGGTCATGTAATGTTTAAAAAGCCTTATTGCTACCACTTTAGTATGACAAAATATTTACCGAAGGCCTAATTGTACCGATAAATATAATTATTTGTTAGAGATAGATAGGGTAAGTACAATTTTCAATTTTTTCACAATAAATAGATTAAAACATTTAAAAATTACCTGCAATGTACCACTATCGGGCAAGATCTTCCTCGGTATGACTTGTTCACTTTCCTGCAAATATTAAAAAAACATCTTTAATCATGAATTTACATACAAATATACATGATTCACTTACTCATTTTAAATGATAAGGGACAAGAATAAATAAATTTGTTGCACGTGCATATTTTAACAAAGTTGCATGAATACATCTATGCGAATGGTAACCAACTCGAAGTTTAAAAAGTCCGGATGTTTCTACAAAAATCTGAATAATTTTTTTACAAAAAAAACACCACTTTAGCCGTCTTTATTGGAGTATACTCCACAAAAACATTTGCTCCATCTAGCAATCGATCCTAAAACTTTTCGTTTGGTACTTAAACAGGAAATACACATATAAATTATTAGGTACCTTCGGAACTCCAGCAAAGCCTTGGTAGAAGACGGGACTCCATTCTCGGGCCAGGACAAGAAGTGGAACTGGGTGACAGTTCGCGTTTCCCCGGTGCGTTGGTTCTTCAAGTAGAAGCTTCGGACCAGGTAGTCATCGCACCAGATATGTTCACTTACAAGATGCACCTAAGTATCAAAATTAAATATAGTGTTAGATACTATCGAATTGTTCCGAAGTTATACTCACTGAGAAGACCAACGATGAGATACTTTGTTCCTTTGATTAGAGCACTTGGTACTTACTCTGACCATTGTTAACATAATTCGTCAGACATTTCTCGGAAATAGGTATGCTAAGTGAGTCTAAGCCTTTTCTGTAGGAGGTTGCTGGGTTCTGTACTTGAATCTCAACTAAAATTTCCTCCTAGCTGATTCTACATATAGATAGAAAACTTTCATGTTTTAACTTATTCCAGTTGCAGAGTCGAAAATATACAATATAAAACGTTTTTTTTCTTGTGTAGCAAATGTTGATAGCGTTGAACACTTGCTATCCGATGGCATGTACAGGTTCGTCAAAATTCAGGCTTAAAAATTTTGCACATAGAAGAAACTTATCCGCAGACGCAGTCTTCTAAAAGCAGGTATAGTATAATCGTTATGTAAATATTACCGATGTATGACTTGATACATAATTTTTTTGTTATTGAATAGAATCTCCGCTAATCCACACTGCAGTGTGGTAGAGTATGATCTAGCCCTCAATAGCGTGCCAATGGGTTGACGCCAGGAATATAATCTAAGATTTTTACCTCATAGATATGATAAAGCTCAGATCCTTCTTCAGGCCAGTATCGGTGGCAGAGTTGTTGTCCGTTCTCCGTGAGCCGTGTGAGCATGACCATCACCACGCTGCCCTGTTCCCAGACCATCTGCCAGAAGTCTGGCGCGGTGTGCGCCAGGGGACCCGCCGCCGCAATGTAGGCAGGGTTGCGAGGATCATGATCCGTCTACAAGACAGCATAGCATGGACGTAGAAAAATAAACTTTAGAGATATAATAACAGTAAAAAGGCTTATTGTTTTCATTCTATTTTTAATGTTCAGTCATATAATGTACATACTTTTACGTTCACGGTAAACAACCCCAACCCCAACTATAATTACAAAGTCTGCAATTAGCGGAATCGTTACATTAGAAAATATTTCTACTGACCAGAAAACGATTGACATGAATTATTACGGTATTTACTATCTATAATATCGTCAGAACTCCTAAAGTAAAATGTGTTCAGTCCACGTTAAAAGTGTATTACGATAAATAGTCATAAAACCATGGTAGAAACGTGTTAGCAAACCCAACTTACAATGGTAGAAGCATTGATGTAGTCTGATCCCAGATGGTTGGAGAGCGTGTTCAAGGTAACCCTGGAATGGTCATAGGGCAGGACGTCTGCGTAGCGGTTCTTGCCGGTATTATCTGGCTTCAGAGCAGCAGTCGTAGCGCAGGGTTCCGCTTCGTACGCGCAAAGAGCACGCCATTCTTGCTCCAAGCGATCTTTATTGCGCAAATGATCTTCCATGTACGCCTATAAAATGGTATTAAATTGTATAACATTTTGATTGTGTGCTAAGATCTCAAATGTTTGTATGTGTTGCTTACCAAAACCATATGTCCAGTAGAAATATCCATATTCGTTAGAGCCGGTTCCTCACTCCTAGGAATAAAAACATTGAAAAAATACATTTTAAAATGTAAAATACTCTCGACAGATTTATTACCACCAAACATAGCTTACAACCATTTCGGTCACGTCAGTTTCGAAACAAAAAAACCGCACCAAAATCTGTCCATCCAGTCGAATAATCAGACATATTGCGTCAGGGATTAAAGTCATTTAATGTACATGTAGCTGTCCAGATTATAGCTTACCAGGATGAAGTACTTGATCGCGTTGACGGTGAGTTACCATCAGGTTCTTTGGACAGCGAGGTGATACGCTGTGGCGCGTCAGTACCGTGGGGGGCAGTTGCCGTCGTCTGTTGTCCTGACCATTTACCAGACATACGGGCGCGGCAGAGTTCCTAAAATATTTTCAAATAATTAAGACCACAAATTAAAAAGACACTCGATGTTAAAGCTACAGATTTTTTAAAATTGTGAGTTAACATTCAACGTTTTATAAATAGTAAAATACTTTTTACATATTATAATTTAAAAGAAAATACAATGTAATAATCAGATGTAACTTAGATCTGGACAACACTTACTCCAATACTGATTAAATTACCTGATAGTCTCTCGTAGCTTCAGCGTCGATTTCCGCAGCTGAAGCAAGTCCTTGCATTTTCTTCTTACTACTCATGTCGCGTTTCAAAAGTATAGCGAATACTACGACCCCGACTACGAGGACAGACAGACATCCGATTAGAGCCAACAACACTGGCAGATCTAGTCCGAAATATCTTGCTTCGGGAGAGTCTGTGTGACGGTAAATTGGATGCTTGCTCTGTAAAAATTAAGTATTTCTTACTCAACGTTAATTAACTATTAACTTATACGTTAAAGAAATTAACTGAATAGTAGTTAAGTAATTTTTATACAGCTTCTAATATTTCCTTTTGTTTTTTACTCACCTGATCTCCTACACCAATTTCTTTGATATGCGAACCTGTCTGTGTTTCCAGCTTTTCCTTAATGCCAACTGTAATTGGGAATAATTTAAGTATATTCACATAATAAAAAATAATAATTAAGTAATGAATCATATAAAACTGACGCGGTTCTGACTTACTGATTTGATTTGCGACTTCATGAGCATCATAATTTTTTTGGTTCTTGGCTACTTTAAATGTTACTTCGGTTTGCTCAACTCTGAAATGTGATTTTTTTAATATAAAAAATTTGCCCAGAGAAAATAATAGCAATTATTATAATTATCCATTAAATATTACCGAGGATTTGTCAAAGTTTTATTCTCCAAACCTAACATTTTTTGAATCGTAAAGATAAACTCTTCTCCCTTTCTCCAAGATGTTAGGAACCTAAAAAATAATATAACAAATAGATTACACATAAAAGAAAGAAATACATTGTTAAGAAAAATAAAGAAACGAAAGATATAAGGGTGAAGAGCCAGGCAAAGGACATTCCGATAACTAATTGAGTAAATCGATTATGTATGATGAAGAATTTTTTTTTTCATAATCACCTGTTCTGAAACTGCACGTAGGCAAAATTCGGGTCATAATCATAATCATTATGATTATGGCCATCTTTTGCCGCATCAGCTCTTAAGGCAGATCCATGACCTAGAATACAATGTCACTGAATTAACTTAATTTTTACAAACTAAATGTATGAAATTCCACGACACATAAAACATGCTTGTAAACAATACTTTTACCTTAAGTTTCACAAACAAAAAAAATATTTATAAAGATTATGTTGCATTTAATTATATTTTATTATTATTATTATTTTAAGAAGAATAAAAATAAAGCAATAAACAACACACAAACATAAAATGTACACATAAACAAAATACAAAACCCAGACGTAGACAGCTTGAGCAGGACAAAAATACAACAAGAAAAACAATAAACTATAAATAAATAATTATCAGAATAACACAACATTCATAATGCGCAAAAATAAATACACATAAGGGATATGCCTTGTTTAGAAGACGAAGAAAGAGCCTCATGCCTCGTGTTAGTAAAAACAAAATGTGCTGACTGTGGGAAACACTCAGTGCGGAAAATAGTCTAGGGAAACGTGCCGGTGCAAGATAAAACCCATGTGAAGAATTTTAATCATCGAATCGGTCGCAATTTTAGCGTAATCACTAAAGTGGTCAAGGGCACATCGAATATCTAAAACAGCTACCTCAGGCCGTAGTGACACTAACCTGTCACTATGTTATTGCTGTTGTAAATCTTTAAAGCTTTCGCGTCCAGACGCGGACCTGGCTTTTTTACATCATCTCTTTCCCTACGCTTAAAGCCCCATTCTTTATTTAACAAATCTTGCAATTCTTCTGACAAATAAAATTTGGAATTTTCACCTGGAAAATTTTCGAAATTTATATGTCCGATTTCAACTACCGCCTCGAACTATGTGTTAAGAATATACCGGATCATTTTAAAATAGGGAAATGTTTGCATAACATTGATAGCAGTTCAAAAATAAATAAAACAGGAAAGTAATTGTAGAACGAAATGTGTATTTATATTGTGCAATGTTTTTATTATGTCAGGTTAGGTAAGGTTAGGTTAGGTTAGAAAGTAATAGATGAAACTTATTTATTTGCACCTAAGTATAAATAAAATTAAAGCAACAAAAATTTTCTTAGAGGGTGCGCGTTTCTCTTCATGGAATCACGTTTACCTTGTATATCAGCTGATTTTAAAGGTCCTCCTTCAGCGTAAAGAGCTTCTTGAGGTTTAAGCCCTGAACCTATAATATGTTGCCAGGTATTCACCACATATTCCATATTTTTGTTAATTTTCCCGTGAGGTGATTGCGGGTCAAAATCTGCAAAATAAAAACGAATATTTTATTTTACCAAATAATTATGATTTTGTCGTCACACTTAGGTACACTGTAATATTAAAAGATTTTTACCTTTTGAATTATATGGATCTAATTCGCCACTTCCAGAATCAATTGGCAATTCTTCTAAACCATCTTCATCTATATAAATTCTGGGTTCTGGAATTTCTCCCGGATTATCGTACTCGAAGGGAAAATTTTTCTGCATAAAACTTTGCCTGTACTTTTCTAATGCGTTCGATCGCACCTCTGCATCCAATGGTGACAAACGATTGCTGGTGATGTATTCTGCGGTAAATGGCTGAGATTTAGCTTTAAATTTACGAAAGTGGGCGCCTAATCGTTC
Source organism: Thymelicus acteon (assembly GCA_951805285.1). Classification (NCBI taxonomy): domain Eukaryota; kingdom Metazoa; phylum Arthropoda; class Insecta; order Lepidoptera; family Hesperiidae; genus Thymelicus; species Thymelicus acteon. The sequence goes on from OX638217.1 coordinate 6,585,143, forward strand.
ACGCTCTTCGTCAATAATTCTTTCTTCCTCATTACTTATATCAATAGATGGTCTATTTGGAGATTGCACTGGTAAAGATTTCTTTTCTTTTTCAATCTCATTTTGTATTTCATGTTTGACACTATTTCTGGAACTTTGCTCAGCCTTAATTCGTTCACGAAATCCTTCAAACGGTACAATTGCTGGGGAATCGTCAAGACTCATCAGCATCAAATCGCGAAGTTTTTCATTCGGAGTTTCTTCATCAACAGCTACTTGTTGGTCATTTCCTGCGGAGATTAAATATTAAACCAATTTATATACAATATCAGCGTTCCATTTGAGTTTTTGCTACAATAGTATATACATGACTGAAATAAGTAAGTTTTGGTAAACTCTAGTAGCAAAATTATTTCATCGTTTCTGTTCTTCGTGATTCATAAAAAAAATCCAACAGAGTTGTGTGTGTTGTGTGAGTGTGTTTTGTTTGATTGTAGCCTTTTTAATCCGTCTTTTGCCATGATTTGTTAATGATTTGAGACCCAAACAACTAGGTACAACATATAGTTCGATATCATGATTTTTTTGTTTTGGTAAGTCAAATTGATAAAATGGTGGAAAAATACCTTTGGGTGGCATGATGCCTATGAATGGTGTGGATTCTTCGTCATCAGTAACAGGTGGATTATACACTTCATTGGCATAGTCAGAATCAGCTAAGGCTGAATTCGGGGTGAACCTTACATAAGCCGTCTCGTCAGGCTCAACCTAGAAAAGAATAAAGAAATATATCTTCAGTACCTAATTCAAAAGTTTACTGCAAAAACTTAGGTAAGTCCAGTAGCAGAACTCACTTCTAAGTTTTCTGTATCGTCACCAGATGCAGCAGCTTCTAACTTTGGATCAAGAAATTGTTCACAGAGTTTAGCGTTTTCGTTTGCCGGATTTCTGTGGAAAAATCACGAAATATTTTATTGATAACATAATGTTTCGTGGTTGCTGGGTATATGCATAGAAAGATAAGATGAGAAAAGCTTGAATTATATCGGATGTTTCGTTTGTATACCTAAATCAAACACATTCCTTTCACTTAATTACTAAGCTGGACTCCAGCCCGTTTAACCAAACGCGTGCTTTCATTATGGTCAGGCCAGACTCGAGACAAATCCGTTCTCGCAATAAGGCACGGAAACAAAGGGTAAAAGAGTAGAGAATTGCGGAGATTGAAGCTTTGTGGATAGGGCATGTAATAAGGTATAAAAATGAATTTTACCAAGAAAAAAATAACCGACTTCAAAATAACTCAACAATGACTTGTCAGATCTCAAATTTAAGTGGGACATGACAAGCACCAGCTTTCGATTAAAAAAAGAATCATCAAAATCGGTTCACCCAGTCGAAAGTTCTGAAGTACCTAACAAACATTAAAAAAAATACAGTCGAATTGAATACCTCCTCCTTTTTTGAAGTCGGTTAAAAAATAACGATTGGTTGTTAACAAAACGTCTTCGCACCACTCTGCTTCTCCTCACTTTGGTGGAAACTGGAACTATACCGCTAATGGATTAAAGTAATATAGTTACTAACAGGTGATGGCGCAAAGCGTAGAGCATGGCCTGCAGCACACATTGAGTGTAGGCATGCTCCCAGCGATACCCGCGGGCCGCCAGACGTTGCAGCTCTCCTTCAAACCATTGTAGCTGCTGGGAGCTCATATCGTATCTGGGAAGATCATGAAAGATGTCAGATTCCACTGCTTACAATAAGGGTACTTTTTATTTAATAATAGCACATGTCAAAAATATAAATTTAACAAGAAACAAAGAAAACTTTTAGGAGAAAACTTTTTCTATACTTGGGACTTTATCCCAGAACAAACACCTCGTCCTAAAATAAGGTGAAACGTGTCGTCTCGGGTTAATTGATGTCTATTTAAAAGGTACCTACTCGTTTTTTATTAATTTTTTAAAAGTTGAAATTTAAAAGCATAAAAATTATTTCGATATCATTGCTTACTCGTTTATTGATTTTACTATTGTGCGTAGATACTTACGATTTTATTTTTACATCCAAAAATCAAATATGTAGTTAAAATACTTTTCTTTTTGATATGCTTTACCAATAATTTGACTCATTATTATAGTTACCCTTTCTCGAAGTTTTAGTAAGTGTGTTAGTAACATTGAAGTGTAATGTCATAGAACAGATATCTCGAACAAAATGTGTGTCCCGCCGCCGCGCCGGGAGGTTCCATTTTCAAAATTGAGCCCCCGTCCTTTCAAAATCGAACGAATCCATTGAAAATTGAAGCCTATCGGCGCCAATGCATTGGAACATTCATTGTGTTCGCGGTGTCGGTTCTATATGCTAGTAATAATACTTCAATGGTTAGTAAACATATTCTTACTGATATAGAGAACCATCCTCGAGGTCGGCTTCGTAGACTGGTATGCATTTCCCGAATGCAAAGTCTAAAAAAATAGGAACAAATGCAGTCATAATTACATAAGTAAGAAACTTTTAAGTATAAATAAAGATGTGACATTATCGGATTACTTACCATCGTAGCACCACTCTACACCTTCTACGCAGAGTGAGGAACTAAACAAGCAGCCTGGAAACAAAGGGTTGTTTTCATTCATCCGTTCGTTGATCTCTTTATTTGAATTTATTTAGAACATCACATGTTGCGATCTCATACCTATGTTCCCATCAGCATGCGATGGCGCCAGCGAACTCAGCAGCGCCAGCGCCCACACAGCCGCCCATCGCGGGTAGCGACTCATCACATCTGGCAACAAAATACTTGATGCGGCTTATGTTGATCCTAAGTGATCAACAATAAGCAACAGCGTCCGCGGTCCGTTGTTGGATCGGTGGCCGCTAGTGGCAATAAAATCTTGGGCGCTTCCGTGCTTCGGAGGGCACGTAAAGCCATCGGTCCCAGATGATATCATAAGATAACAATCGCTAAGCCATGTCGGAGGCTCTCGGGCGGCATTAAAACTTCCGACACTTTGGTTGGCCAGTAACCCCTCCACCAATCCGCTCTGGAGTAGCGTGGTAGAGTATGGTCTAGGCCTCCGCAAGGGGAGAGACCCGTGCTGTATTGGGCTTTGAGAACATTATAGAACTGTACCTGTATTCTCTTATAGTTGAGTACGTTTTTGTACTTATCCATAGTGGTAGATTTTTTACTAGCAAATTATATCAGACTTCACGTACCCTTGAGAACATTATAGTGAACTTTACATGTTTCTTCTACAAGTGAGTAAGAGGTACCTATCTATGTCTTTTATACTGACTCATGCAATATGGTAGGTAAGTAAGTTATTTATTAATTAAGTTATTTATAAGTAATTTGCTAATTATCACATCATTGTAGGACATTATATGAATCTGAATGTTTCCTCAATAGAAGTTTATTTGTTTGGGACCTACTTATTTTTGGATTTATGTATGTTGGTAAATTTTTTTACTATCCTGGCTGAATACGTCCTTCTAAAGTCTACTGTAAAATGTAACATAAACTATATATTTGGTTGCAATGTGGGAGAGACAGATATAAAGTAAGCCACATTTTTTATCCGATAACCCGTCGATGATGTCTTTGGTATTACTGATGTCCATACGGGACGACGGTGATGATGTACCTACCTACCAGGGGATGGCTCGTTTACTCCTTTGCCAGCTATTTAAATTAAAAAACTGCGAGCAAAAATACTATAACTCGGCGTTTTTGGATAGCCCCGTACCTACTAACCAAGACGACGACGGCCCTAGCTAAACCGAGATTGATTTTCAGCACCATTATGTCGACGATTTCACTTCAAGTATGTTTCGAGTTTATCAGTTTCGGTTCTAAACAAAATTTTTGCGCGGTGAGAACTCAAGGTGTCTGTCGGTAGTGGTCGACAAACTTTTCCAGGTAGGGTCGTGTCAATCTTAAGTTGACAACCCGTGTGGCGCAATGGTTACCATGCCGGATCGCCGCACCAAGGGTCCTGGGTTCGATTCCCAGCGAGGCGGAAATTTGAATGATGAGTTTGAATTTCTGTTCTCGGTCTGGGTGTGAATGTCCTTGTCTATGATGTATGTTGTCCATGGCACCCACGACACAGGGAATCCTAGTGTGGGGCTATGAGTGTGAAGCGTTATTAGGGGCCGTCCATTAATCACGTGACCTTTTTTTAGCATTTTTTAACCCCCCCCTCCCCCTTGGTGATATGTAGTGAGGTTTAAGACTACTCCCCCCCCTTCCCCCAACATCACGTGTATTTTTAGTACCTACAAAGAATCTTAAAATTTTTAGAATATTATCTTTAAATACTAAATAAACTAAATAAACTAAATAAACTATAATCTTATTTTATTCTGAAATTAAGGACCATGATAAAAATGTCTAGACTAGGTTGCAAGTTGTTTTTGATTGCCATAAAAATAATGATAAACGAAGGGTGTAATTATGCGAAAATCATGTATTGTATTATTACAAGAACATATTGTACTAGTACATGAACATATTTATTGTGTATTGTACTCGGACTACGGATTAGCAAGACATTCTTCAATACTAATAACTGGATAAGCATCTTGCAGTACTTTTATAATACTGAGTACTTCTATTTCTCAAGAAAGTGATATGAAATTGAGTGCCGATGACCTTTTTAGGGTTCCGTAGCCGAATGGCAAAAAACGGAACCCTTATGGATTCGTCATGTCTGTCTGTCTGTCTGTCTGTCTGTCTGTCCGTCCGTATGTCACAGCCACTTTTTTCCGAAACTATAAGAGCTATACTGTTGAAACTTGGTGAGTAGATGTATTCTGTGAACCGCATTAAGATTTTCACACAAAAATAGAAAAAAAGCAATAAATTTTGGGGGTTCCCCATACTTAGAACTGAAACTCAAAAATGTTTTTTTCATCAAACCCATACGTGTGGGGTATCTATGGATAGGTCTTCAAAAATGATATTGAGGTTTCTAATATATTTTTTTTCTAAACTGAATAGTTTGCGCGAGAGACACTTCCAAAGTGGTAAAATGTGTGTCCCCCCCCCCCTGTAACTTCTAAAATAAGAGAATGATAAAACTAAAAAAAATATATGATGTACATTACCATCAAAACTTCCAACGAAAATTGGTTTAAATGAGATTTAGTAAGTAGTTTTTTTTAATACGTCATAAATCGTAAACCGCAAAAAACATTGATCAAAGTTACAACGAACTACAAGAACTTTTATATTATGTTACTTGCTGCTACGGAACCCTTCATGAGCGAGTACGACTCGCACTTGGCCGCTTTTTTTTTTAGCTCGTGATGTGATCCTCGTGAGTACTCGATACTGAGTAGTATCGATACTTTAGGGCCGATACTTTTTAGGGTTCCGTAGCCAAATGGCAAAAAACGGAACCCTTATAAATTCGTCATGTCTGTCTGTCTGTCTGTCTGTCTGTCCGTCCGTATGTCACAGCCACTTTTCTCCGAAACTATAAGAACTATACTGTTGAAACTTGGTAAGGAGATGTATTCTGTAAACCGCGTTAAGATTTTTACACAAAAATAGAAAAAAAATCAATAAATTTTGGGGTCCCCATACATAGACCTGAAACTCAAAAATTGTTTTTTCATCAAACCCATACGTGTGGGGTATCTATGGATAGGTCTTCAAAAATGATATTGAGGTTTCTAATATCATTTTTTTCTAAACTGAATAGTTTGCGCGAGAGACACTTCCAAAGTGGTAAAATGTGTGTCCCCCCCCCCTGTAACTTCTAAAATAAGAGAATGATAAAACTAAAAAAAATATATGATGTACATTACCATGCAAACTTCCAACGAAAATTGATTTGAACGAGATCTAATAAGTAGTTTTTTTTTAATACGTCATAAATCCTAAACCGCAAAAAACATCGATCAAAGTTACAACGAACTACAAGAACTTTTATATTATGTTATTTGCTGCTACGGAACCCTTCATGGGCGAGTCCGACTCGCACTTGGCCGCTTTTTGGGTATCGATACCTTACCCTCGATACCGCACGAGCACTCGGTATCGATACCAGAGGCCGATACTTCGAACCCTAGAGAAGTGGCGACTACATGTCGAGCCGGGCAGTCGGTGGCGGCGCGTGAGGCCTTCGTTCGTTGCCTGGCAACGGCAAGTCAAAGTCACACTACACGGTGCTTTTCTATTTAAAAATCGCGCGTTTGACGAAAAATTAAATACACGTGATATCTTACCACACCCCCCCCTCCCCCTTTGTGCTATTTTCGTGATTTTTGTCAAACCCCTCCCCCCCCTTTCAAGCCTCACGTGATTAATGGACGGCCCCTTATTTATTATTGTATTTATTTTTACTTAAGTGACAGACCAAGTTAAGTTTTGGATGCTTTCACTAATAGTTGAGTGTAGATTACAAAGTAGGCGTGCTTCGGACTCCCTCAGTTACAGTTGTTATCGGCCGTCGATTTAGATTTGGATTCTTCTTAAGTTAAGAACTTCTGGTTCTTAATGGTTGGCCGACCTTCATTCAATTTATATTAGTGCAGACAGCGTAGGGGCCACTTCATATACCTCAATTACGAGGAGATTCCGGTGCCCTGTAGATTGCTGTTAGTGGGTGAAGCCAATGTTCATGTTCAATGTAGAACGACTCTATTACCTAGTCTGTCGATAATCTACCGAGGGAAAAACCCGGATGCTTTCGTTGCCCGAATCCTCACGAGGGCATTAGCAGTCATATCACATACGAGTAACCGCCCTCGCTTTGCTTCGGTTTTCTTATTTTTTTTCACCTTGGGTTACATTATTGGAGTTTTATTAAGGATCCCTAATTTTTTTGAAAATATAATATAGTCTATGTTACTCGGGGATAGTGTAGCTTCCTAACAGTGAAAGAATTTTTCAAATCGGTTCAGTAGTTTCGGAGCCTATTCAATGCAAACAAAAAATCAAATCTTTCCTCTTTATAAATTAGTATAGATAAATGTTCGTTCGGGTCATTCGAGTCATCTATTCCATCCGTGCCACGAAATCTTATTGCAATTCTTCTAACTACTACTTCCAAAAGAAACATTCACATAGGTAAGTTCTTTCCGAATAACTTCATTTTGATAGTAAATAGGTATTTATAGCTTAGGAAACGTGCGGTCTGAAGGGCGACGCCTACATGTTTTTACTGCGGGTGTAACCTAATATAGCCTATTTACTCTCTACCGGCAGTAAACCTCCTGAAATACGGGGCGAGTGGCGACCTACCTTCCCGCAGATTAAGGTTAACAGATTGTTTGTGCTCCTATTTGGAATAAATTCAACAGTTGGCCGAGACTAACATTATTTTGTGTTACTGTTTAGGTATATTTTGATCACAAAACTAATCCCTGGAGAGACGTAAATTCAGGAAAATACTTAAACTATTTTTATTCATAGTGATATAAAAAAGAAATAGGTACTAGTCTGAAAATGTTATCGAGGAAGGCTCAAAGAATTTTGCCCAATACGAATGTCGGTGAATTATAAGTACCTAGGTAGGTACAACGTCCTCGAAATTGATATGATTTTACTACGGGAAAATGATTCGCATAGACAAAAATTTAACTAACTTAAACCTACGCACCCAAGGGAACGCAAGTATTAACGTTTGGTATTGAATTTATACCTATCATTAGCATACTTTTTATAAGAAGCCGACAAAAAGGGAAACGAGACACCTAATTATAAGTTTTTCGCGCATGGACATCTGTAGTGTCTATCAAAAGGCACCTTTGCGTATCAAAATCAGTCAATGCAAATTATTAATACCTACAGTGTAATGGATGTATGGATTAGGTAAAATATAATTTCAGATGTAAAATTATCGTAACCTAATTAGGCATAACATAGTTCTAATAACAAATTAATCACTAACTACGATTATAATTATTATGTATAAGCATAACATGGTTCAAATTACAAATTAATCGCTAACTACGATTATAATTATAATGTATAATGGGAGTAACATAATATAATGCTAAACATATCTTGAAACATCGAATATAGCTTGTTATGTAGAGCTTAGTGACGTAGGTATCCATGCCCTTTAGTTCGTCCCACGCATTAGTCGGGAAAACGCTTCAGGCATCGTTAAACCGAAATATTTATCTACATATTTTAAATCTTAAGATCAAATAATAAATACCTAACTATAGATTGTTTTTAACATAAATGCTATGTCGTACAAACACGTAAAAACAGTTTCTTTACTTCCAAAAAGTTCGCTGTCTTGGGAAATGTAAGCACAGTGCGGAAAATGGAAAAACACCTATTAGAAATACACTTAATCTAATCGTAGAACAATCTTCTAATCGGGGTAAACAAACACGCTCATAACATTTCATTAATGCGACGTTATTAAAACCGTGTAACAGGTTCCACGGGCGACCATGTTTGTATGGTCGCAAGACTCGCGAGAATATCGACTGAAACTGATGCCGAAAAGGGAGATTCAATGAGGCTTACTCACCGTTTAGAGTCCTCGATTAATCCGAAACATATCCGTGGCGAGTGGAGCACTAAGCCCTGTAGTAGGCACTGAAACACAGGTGGATACCGTCGTCGGAAGGATGCGAGCAGCTGTAGCTGTGTGCCGGCGAGCCTGCGCACTCCGCTCTATCGATCCCTCGCCCGTCCATTCACTCGCTTCTCTGTTCTCCGCCTACGTAAAGAGCCGTTTCGACTTGATGTTATATTTCAATCATCATTTTGATATCGTGATATTACTACTGAAAGCTTCTACTCTAAGCGCTTTGGTCGGACAACTGCCCAAATAAGTACACTTACATAGTTACTTACACAACTGACATCTTATAGACTTTACTGTTTCTTAACAGAACCTGGCTAGTTCTATTTATAGACCAAGTAGAGTTACGTAATTAGGAATGCTGGATAGCACGTTTTATTTGATTAAGTAAGAAGAACGTTTAGTTCAGTTGTCTATACATAGGAGTATACCTAAGTTTAAATGGGTATGCGATGGCACCCACACAGCGCTTGTTTATCGCCTGAATAGTACCCTGCATGCTAATCATGTAGGTCCGATAACATTCGAACGACAACAATACATTAAGTACCTACTTTAAATGCTTTATTATCATCGTTTTTCAATAGTTATATTATGAGGCTACTTACCTTAGCTACGTATTGTGAGTAAAAATTGGGGCGATTATCTAATTTAAGCTAAGCGCAGTAGATAGTTCTTGACAGGAAACTTAGTTGAATTCGATTTAAGTACTTTTATTTCGTACTTCCAAAATTGCTATAAAGTACAAAGCTAGCAAAATATACAGTTGACTAGCTGCCCGGACGGACTTCGGTCTGTCAAAAGTTTTTTTTATTTATTTTGAGATGTAAGCAAAGTTACTATCTTTCAAGTTGGATCAAACAGCACACGGTGTACAAATTTGATTAAAATCGGTTAAGTAGTTTAGGAGTTCATCGCGGACAAACAACGTGACACGTAATTTATATACATATTAAGATTAAGACTAGCTGACCCGGCGTACTTCGTATCGCCTATTTTTTTTCTAAAATAAAAGTAGCCTAAGTTACTCCTAGTTACATCAGCTATCTGAAAGTTCCGTCAAAATCGGTCCAGCCATTTCAGAGATTAGCCGGAACAAACAGACAGACAGACAAAATTGTAAAAAATGTTGTTTTGATATACATACCGTGCATACATCCAAATGCACTTAGTAAAAAGCGGTTATTTTAATATTACAAACAGACACTCCAATTTTATTTATTTGTATAGATTTTACTGTAGATTCCTATTTAATGTATGTAAGTGCAGAGAAGGAGATCCACCCACGTCAAAACCCTTTCACGTCATCCGACTGCCCACACATTTTGATTCAGAGAGATCGATTGAATTTTCCTCAGTTTTCCGTATGTTACTCCCTAATCTAGGTTAGTAGGTACTATGGCAGGTACCTACTTTGGCTGATGCCTTCACCGCTTATCATCCAGTGGCTCGGTCATCGTCTATTCGTTTGTTGGCTATTCGCTATACGCTATAGGCTTTAGAGGTACGTTGCGGCGTCGGCTATTGTAAGCACAGAACATCTAAAAATTATTACATGTTCTGTGATTGTAAGTATATGCGCGTGTAGTATTCCGTAGATCTTACTCGTTACTTGCAAACTTATAGCTGTGTTAGTTTTCCTTTTGAATTCAAATCTGACACCCACCATTTAGCTGGCAGGGACGAAGACAGAAAATTTGTGCTTTACACACTTGTCTTGGCACAATTTTTTTAAAGACCGAGTTATACTACGGAACAACAAAAGTATTTATCTACCTATCATACATTAGCTCTACCTGTATGTATTTTAGCACACACGCGCACACGACATTTATATCTATGCGACACCCACATTCACATACGGGCACACGTGCTTGCGCGTGAACAGAAGCCCCCAGACTGCTGCGCCTGCATTATATTGTAACTGTTTCGTTTTGGTTGTTTTATTTGTTGCTGTAATTGTTAATTACTAGTAGTTTATATAATAATTAATATCTCATTTTACACTGTTATAATTATAGTCCATAATTTTGGGAAGACACTGCCTTCTACAACACTGCAAACTAAAGTTGAAGGCAAGGACTCCAAGTTCCAACCATATTAAATTTCGACGGTCCCTACGCTTAAGTGGTAGATACGTGATTTGCACTTTTTGCTATCGTAACTTTCAGGGCACCCTAAACTTTGGTTTGTTTAATAACAATAAGATAACAATAAGGTACCTGCGGGTAGGAAGAGCCGGTGTCCATCAAGGTCCATTACTACAAAAACACATTTCTCACACATTTATTTAGATCCCATTCACATACACATCTAAAGGACCAATGGAAAGGCTAATATTCGAAAGAGCCACCTCACTGCCTTCTTGTCACTAGCCACGACACTGTCTGACGAGTAGGTTTACGTCACTCATTATTAAAAATTTTCGTCAAGAATAAATAATTTTTATCCTAAAAATATAAAAAAATCTATAAAATAAAATTAAGGACTTCAAAAAACACATTATCACGGACAAATCAAGGTAAGTTTACCATTAATTTTACTTTGTATGTACATTTTTCATTTGATTTTGTAAAACTAGGCTTAAGAGTCTAACAAGAGCCATATTCCGGGCGGATAATAGAAGCCGGCCCTTTAGACCTATGAATCTTGTAACATTTTAACATTATCTTGGTTAGACTACTAAAATCGATTTTCTATAATATTATTGTTATGTTTCTAAGATTGACTGACAGTATATCTGCTACTTTATATTTCGTATGTTCTTATGGCCCTTATTGGGCCATCAATATTTTTTTATAATTTTATTAGACTCGATTTGTACTTTCTATCTAAAATTGTGAAAAAGTAAATTATTCTTTGTTCAAAAACATGGTATTTTAGTTGAGCTTGTATCCAAAAACTTTTTTATTGTTATATATTTGTTACATAAGTTTAATAAGGTCCACGATTGTTTTTTCCTATAATTTGTTGTAGCTAAATTGTGATTCGACGCTAAAATGATAATGTAAGATAAAAGAAACTAGAAGGCTGAGTGACAGTTAACTTTGCTCTTTTAAATAATATAGGCAATAATCTGTGGTCCTTATTATACTACCCAAGTTTAATAAGGGCCAAAGTTAAGGTTTTAAAAAGACCCTAATTATTGATGAAACTTGTGATAAACCACCGATTTTTGAAATGTTTTAGACGAACAAAACTTTAAATATTTCTGTTGTGATTTAATATTTTGTTTTATTTATTAATTTATACCATTTAATCAGCTTTTAATTAAGGTGGCCCGGCCCTTATTTACCCCATGTACCTTATTATAATAACAATAAGTAGGGACCATCGATTTGTAGTTATGAATAATGGGAAATAAAGAAATTTATATTTAGATTTGTATTTACCTACTGATTTTATACACTGATATATAGTTAGGTATAATAACCAATTATAGGTGGTAAGTAGGTACTATTTATTTTTACAGTTAATTTTTTTTCCTTAACCCGCATTACAAGCGTATGACCAAGACTCGCAGTAGGTACTTAGTTAATTTTTAATTCCGAGCAATCTGAGATGAGAAAACATTTCAGCGCTTTCAATAGCAGACGCTGAATTTCTTCGTCAAAACACTGCGGAGCTTCGGATATGGTTTCATTCATTATTATTGTATTTTGATACCCCTCTTTTCATTAATTAATTGCTCCAAGCATTATAAAGGTAGGTATACACAGACTTTATTTACATACCTACTTGTAGGTTGATAATAGGTTACATTAAAAAATCCGGGCAAGTGCAAATGAACCCCTAAATCCAAAAATGGTCTTATGAGACCCATAATATTTTTGACCTTTTCAACGATACACCACACTGTGGGTACGCAACGTAAAAATTCTAAGATTTTGGTGTTTTAATAAATGTACAATGTACATGCCAAATTACAGCTTCCTAGCACTGTTTCGGGGCTATGCCTCGGACAGACGGACGGACGGACAATGGACATGCCGAAACTGCAAGGGTTCCGATTTTATTTCGGAACCTTAAAAACCGGCCAAGTGTGTTTTGGGCTACGTATGTAGGGTTCCGTAGTTGTAGGTTGATCGACTATTATCTACTTATTAACTTGCAAACCCCAGTAGCCGCCCGTAATATTTTCCTTTTTAAATTCATGATAATAATTATTTCTGTGAATTTTACGGTTGTAATTTAGCTAGAAGGGGTTGCATTGTTATGAAAATGAGCACTATAAAGCGTAATATTTCGCAGACGGACCCTATTTTTGAAAGATCCTTTCAACACTGGGGTAGACTAGATAAGAAAATCATCCCCACTTTAGGTACATGTTACTTAAAGACGTGACAAATATATCTGCTCCTGCCAAATGGCTGGTTTTTAGTGCCTTAAGGTCTATTAAGTAGACGTTTATTCCCACTTGTCCTGTTGACAGGACTAGTGGGAAAAAAATTCCCACTAGTCCTGTTAGTAGTAAGACTATGCTTGACACCCGATTTTATTACCACCTGTCATGTGGAATAGTTCTGTTAACAGTAGATACTTAGAAGCTATATAAAAACATATTCCCGCCTTGTATTGTAAAACATTGGTCTGACGACCATTGGCCTACCGAGGGTCAACTGCTAAGAATTTTGTATGCCAGTGTTCTACTGTTGTCCATAAAATGCTTAATACTCGTATTTGCCCCTTGGAGGTATTATATTGGTATATGTATTACCAAATACCATTATTACTATTATTATTTATCCGTGGGGTTCGCCTGGATGGCTCCCACCTTATTCATCTATTCATCCGCTAAACGACTCGTGTTCTTACTGGGGGCTTGGAAGCCAGTTCTTTCTTTCTTTTTGTCAGCACAGACATTGTGATTGTCAGCTTGTTTTTCGGCATATTTCTTAAAAAAATACGTGTAAACTTCTGATAAAATCTGATATGTCCCTCCCTACCTCAGGGCTAAAATTATCTGATTTCCCGCTCCCCTATGGATCAGTACCTAAGGGTCACACACTCGAACAAAGTGATAACCGGCCATCATATTCTAGCTTCGTGGTTATGAGAGGTTGTACAAATAGGTAGATATAAAAAAAAAACTATTCACCGTTCTATATCATCTTTATTAAGACGTTAAACAGGTACAGCTTATTAATAGGAATCCTGTACAGACTATACACAAAAACATTCCAATATAAAAAAAAAACTTAATCAAAAATGGCTCTTCAAAAAAACTTGATCACTTTCAGAACACTAGCAGAATGCTTTCGAAGGTACTTAATCGTCTTTGCGCGTTGTAGTGCATATATTATGAGTATCAAATATTGGTTAAAGTATTTAAACCACTAGGTACTTTATTTGTAACATAAATCCGGTTAACGTAAAATTATCATTCTTAGGACAGATTCAATCAAAATTATCTTAATATTATCAGATTAACTGTCCCTCGCATACTTTACGAATTAATGACGACTAAAGCCAACAGAATACAATCAGTTTATACAAAGCGCAACTAAAAATTTTATGTGCATATTCACATTATATATTCTTAATTTTGTCGGACTATAATGATGTTAACCGTCGTTACAATGACGACAATTGAAGGGATTATTTGGCAAAAGATATTACATTTTTCGCACAATAGCAAGGGTCCATAGTAAGGGTCGAATCCAACCTTAAATAAAAAAAAATTGTCCATTCGACCAGTAGCTGCCACAGTTTACATTCAGGCGTAATATATTAAATTATACATAGATTTATAGAGATGTTTACAAAACACATCAAAACAACGTATGTACAACATTTTTATATAATTAATTATTTTAGACCTATAATTGTTTTAACTTCGACATTATTTGTAGGTCTTACGTCCCAACTCAGAGTCACTACTTAAATCGCTCCTTAGTACAGAATTTGTATGGTGATTATTTACTGAGGAGCGATTAAAGTAACCGTTAGTGACTCTGAGTTGGGGCGTTAGTGACAGAGTATTTAGTAAGTATTATTTGTTGCAGAAAAACTCATACATTTCCTTTAACCTAATAGGCAATAATGTCAGAAAATATCGTCTTTTAGGTGCATAGTTATTCGGCTTTCAATAATTATATGCAGTAATAATCAATATACCAAGAGATCACTAAAACTCCACACTTTTATTCAAACGTAACTTTATATCCTAACATTAATATTTACAAGCTTAAATTTATGTTTACATTATAAAGTAGATCTCTTAGTTCGAAACCAAACTATTAATAACCGAGAAAAAAAAATTAATATTTGCACCATAGATAATCGCTTCAAAAAATAACATTCCTTCGACAAGTGAATATGTATCTAATTATTATATACACTCATAACATAAGATGTTTTCCTTTACAATGTTGATATTTTAACCTTTATTATTATACGAGTATACCATCAAATTATAAATTCACTTATCATACTTTCAGTCCTCAGACACACATGCATGATCGCCAAAAACTTTTTATTGAAACTTAAAAATACCTTTTTTCTTTAAAATAAGAACCTAAGAAAAAGGATTTCCTAAGCATGCATGTATGTGAATACATTTAACATTTATATGTATATCAATGTTTGTGATGTATATCCGCAATACTGGGCGAAGTTTAGTAAGGGTGCAATAATAGTATAAATAATAATAAGATGTTACATCAATAAAAAAATATAGAGAAATAAAAACCGGGCAAATGCGTGTCAGGCTACGTGCAATGTAGGGTTCCGAATTAGTAAGTTTATCAACTATTACTCATTACTACTAACAGCCATGATAGTTTTCCTTGTATCATTTTTCCTATTTGTGAGAATTTTTTCACTTGTCCAACTCCAACCGTATAGCCAGCAGGGGGGGGACACTTGACACTAACCAAAATTAGCACTATAAAGCCAAATATTTAATGGACTTAAAAGACCTATAATGTTTTTGGAAAACCTTTTCAACGATACCCCCACACTATAGGGTACGCGAAGAATATAAAATTCATCCTCACGTTACCTGTAGGGGAGGTACCCTGAAAAAAAAAGTTTTACAATATTGTAACATTCTGGAGTTTTAATAAATAATATGCATGCCAAATTACAGCTTTCTGGCACTAAGGGTCTCGGCGTCTTGCTTCGGACAGACGGACAGACGGACGGACCGACGGACATGACTAATCTATATTTTACTTCGGAACACTAATAAACACAGTCATTATGATGACATTTCTTGAAGTGAAAACTTATTTAGCATCGTTGTGATTTGAAAGTCGATGAAACGAAAAAGCGAAAGTAAAAGGAGACAGGCACATAAATTCATAAGATTTAACGTGGGAGAAAATGAGATAGGAAGCATTATACAGTGTTTCTTATGTTCGTGGTTCTCTTTTGTTACTTTAAAAAGTGCTAAGTTGTATTCATAGATGGCGCGAGGAACAAGATAGAAGATTCGTTTTATTGCTGGATTTTATTTTCTAACTTTGCATCACTATGATCATTACTAAAACCTACAATATCATCTTTCCGAAATTTTACATTCGTCTCACTCTTGAAACCAAATTTTTTTAAGGTTTCAATTCTACCAGGTGTAAATTGCACACATTTAAATTTTATTAATGATTATATCTCATCATTGACTTAACGAAGGCACGTTCATTTTCAAAGTAGACTATCTTTAACATAAGATTCTTATAACTGGGGTTTTGTCCACTGTAGGGCACAAACCTCTTTCAATGCACTTTAACAGGGAATATATTATATACCGATATAATAAAGCACCACATTAAAATTCGCCCAGAATGCAGTGTTATGCTTTTACAAATAACTTATTATATTGCGCATTTATTATCTAGCAGGTACATTTTGGTGAGGCACCATGTGATGTGTTTCAAATAAACAATTAGTACACATAAAAGTTTAAAAATAGTTTTACGTGGCGTATGACACTCATTCATATACTGTAATTTAGGATGACAGTTTTGTTCGCTTGCGTCCTTTATAAATATTTTTGGGCTTTAAGCATAAGTCAATAAAAAAGTTAACCAATACAAAATGTATACTAAAGCATAAATTTTCTCCAATAAAATAATTTACAAAGGCATACATTCCAACAATAATTCGAAAATTATTTCAAACATTTATGTATTTAGTAAATGGTTGAAATAATTTTCAATAAAGTAATGGCATGGCATACTGTATAAAATTTTATATTGTCAAATTATTAAATAAATAGTATCATCTTTTGCTATGATATTATCACTGGTATTCATGTTAATATTCCATATCGTTTATCGTTTAGCCGCCATGATCATTGTTATTGGATGAAATTATTAGTGTAAGTCACTTAAAAAATGAAATAAAGAAAATGCATTCAACATGTAGCTAGGTGCTGTTTGTTACATACTTTTCCTAACTACTCTCCATCATGCTATATATATATAATATTATAAAATTAATATTTTAATATTATTATAAAGTTTCATTTATCTGAACCGACTTTGAAAATACTTGCCATATTACAGGAGCCGTATTAGAGATGTTTCTGAACATATTTTTTAGGCAACCCATTCGCAATACTTTTTTTTACATAAGATATTTAATATAAAACAATTTTTATCCGCTAAGGAAATGGGTGCAGAAACGCCTCTAATACGGCTCTTACACCCCAACTCAGAGTCACTAATGGTTACTTTAATCGATCCTTAGTAAAGAATCACCATACAAATTCTGTACTAAGGAGCGATTTAAGTAACTGTTAGTGACTCTGAGTTGGGGCGTTAGACTACCAGTCTTGATCCGTCATGCTACTTTATCGACAGTCGCAGTTTAATTGGTACTGGCAAAAACCATTCGGTTTTTTCTTTCACTTTGCGAACCAATACAAATCACAGGGAGCTAATTCAGAGGCACAGGGTAACATACATAATAATATAATGTATCGTGAGTAACTTTATCGTAGTAAAATGTAAAGCATCCAGGGTCCAGGGTAAGTTACATAATATTAAAAATATTACGATGTTTGTTGATAGAAAATAACGTAATATACTCAAGTCTGTCCAGCGGCACGAGTATTTACGACATGATATTGTCTTTAATGATAAAATGCCTGAAGTCATCTGTTGCTTATGATAATATACCTCTATGTCAGAAAATTAGGTTTTATCACAAAGATGTACTGAGATGAAATTAAGATATATCGATTCATTGATTGCTTAAACGACAAGTGTCAATCATTCATACTTCACAATTAATCTCATTTATTTAAAGAAATAGATTACTACATTTAAATAATATCATAGGTAATCCTTTTAAATTAACGCTCAATATTTTAAATAGATCCTAAAACAGATAACTTTTTTGGTCGACAACGCATCCATTGCAATCCATGGGCGTCGGTGACCACTGAACATCAGCTGTCATATTATTATGCTCGTTAACTAACCATAGAAAGATCTAACCATAGAACTATATAAAGATTCAGGTCATAAAAATATTAGAAGTTATTTTTCGTTATTACGTCATATCTATTCGTTGTCTATTAAAAAACTAAAAATATTACTGAGTAACAGACTGTAACATTATGTTGCATGGCATGACATAACTATATTTTAAGAGTCGTATAGAACATTGTAATACAACAATTTTTTATTTAAAATAATAGTTTGCTTAATTTACCAGCTACCTGTCAGATAGGATATTTGTCACTTGAGTTTAGTCGTTGTTAAGCCTCATTAAATTAATATTGTATTCAACTTACTTACATACTGCAGATATCTATTCTGTCAATATTACTTGGGTTTAGAGGGCAGCGGGGGCGCGGGGCGGTGCGGGCGGGGGCCGGCTTCATACACTTCATCGTACAAACACGCATTCGTATACGTCCTCGAATACAATTCGGGCGCTGGCTCCCCGATCTCACTATAAATGTTACTCGTATCGGTGACTTCATCGTACGCCCGAGACGTAGACGCCCCGTTCACGTTCCGACTATCCGAGTATCCGTACCCGTAATCGATGTTTTGATACTTCATCGCGGAGTAGTTCTTTGAATTCTCCACGGATTCGCTGAAATTCCGCAACTTCTCTCCCTCTTCTTCGAACTTTGGCACGTAGATATTTTTCTCGTAATCGCTCGTCCGGTTACCGGTCGGCGTGGAGAATTTAGTGTAATAGTCCTTAGTTTCTAATATGAACTGCTGTTGCGCTGAATTGGCGTCAAAATTACTGTATATTGGAAAATCGCTGTATCTTCTATCAGAAGGTGGAGCATTCGAAGTGGGAATATTAGAAATGCCAACATTTGAGGTGGCAACATTAGATGTGGCAGCATCGGTGTTGAGATTCGCGTAAATATTCTCGCTGTTAGTGTTCTTAGATCTTAGGTTCAGAGATTCGGATATCATGTCATCTAGAGACATCTCCGCTAGCGACCTCGTCACTTCGTTCGAAGGGTTCGCTTCGGAGCGCGCGTCACTATTCGAGTAAACGCTTGAGAAGCTTCCGTACCAGGAATTATTCGTATTACTGCTATTATTCAATCTAGTAGAGAGATTATTGGCTGTTTCGTGGGTTTGATTACTACTAGCGTATATATGAGATTCTGGTTGAGGTGTCAGTGAGGGAGTGAGTGAGTTTCCTTGTATTTCATAGTTAGATCTAGGTCGAGATTCCTCAGCCGCGGGCCCCCACAGCTGGGAAGTATCGAAGGGGTCGGCTGGCGCGTGAACTTGGAGATTATTAGGAGATACGTCCAAACTGTCTAGTGATTTAGCACCGTAGAGATTCGTTAGGCTGCGCACGTTTGGCGACGTCGGGTATTGGGTCGAAAAGTTGTCTAAGCTCGACTGCCCCCAATCTGCGTCTTGAGCTAAAAGATTTCAATTATATTATAGATTTAAATTTTGACATTTATTATAATACGTAATTAAATAGTATACATTTTCAATTCTCTATCGTTTTACCCGTCATTGACGGGCCGTCAAGGTAAACCTTACGTAAAAAAATATAAGTTTACGATTTCTTACC
This sequence comes from Thymelicus acteon, assembly GCA_951805285.1. Lineage (NCBI taxonomy): Eukaryota > Metazoa > Arthropoda > Insecta > Lepidoptera > Hesperiidae > Thymelicus > Thymelicus acteon. The sequence goes on from OX638217.1 coordinate 6,604,696, forward strand.
AATTTCAGGGACATCGATAGGCTGATCCAGTATGGAGACGTTGGGGTTGGCGGCCTTCTTGCCGGGCGCCGCCAACGTGGACGGCGGGAGATCCAAGTCGATCAGCAAGTCTTCTTTTACTGTCAATTAAAAACAACATATAATTAAAAAAAAAATGAAAATTATTTATTTCATAAACTTTGTTTACTTAAAAACATGTACACTAGCTCCCACACTAGGATTCCCTGTGTCGTGGGAGACTAGGACTTACCCACTCGTTATAAAAATACAGAAGTACATATTATATTAGAAGAGAAGTTGAAGAATATGATAACAAATAGTAATTTATAACTTAATTTAAATTAGAATTCTTGTGTGTGTGTGTGTGTGTGCGCGTGCGTGGGCGTGTGTGTGTGAACTATACAAACAATTTATAACATACAAGCGCTGTGCCCGCGGCTTTGTTCGCGTTTTCCGGAATAATAAGTACCCTATATCTTTTTTCAGCTCATGGTCTACCTGAATGCTAAATATCATGAAAATCCGTTCAGTAGATTTTACGTGAAAGAGTACCATCCATATAAAATTTCACATTTATAATATTAGTAAGTATGATTAGTAAGTATGATTCCATATATGAACTTTTATATCCCAAAGATAAGTATTGTGCTTGAAGAATCCCGAGGTTTAGTTTTATGTGAATGTAAAATGTGGCTCGTCTGCCAACAGAAGGCAAGTGGCTTCCGTTGCCCATGGACATCAACAACTATGGTGTATCACTGATGTGTTACCACCGGTCAAGGTAGACAGAAGTTTAAGCAACCCTTGTTCCAACTCTTGCAGTACTGATCCCTAGGTATAAGTAAAAGGTGTGGTCGATTGTTTTTCTTTTGTAAATAGCCGATTAACGAGTAGACAAGTTGAGACAAGCCATCTGATACAAAATGGTCTCCGTTGCTGATGGACTTCCGCTAATTGTAAGCAAAGTATAAGAAAGTCCAAGTCCATTGAAGTATTATAAAATTATAATTAGCATATAGATCAACAGCAGAATCAATAGCAACAACATGGAAGAAATAATGAAAGTTCTTAAAAACATACAATGTGAATTAGCACAACAGAAGAGAGACATGAAAGACATGGAGGAAAGTATAAAACTAGCTATAAACAAGAATATCGACGAGAAATTTATTCTAATAGAAACAAAAACCAATAAACTTGAACAAAAAATTGAGGCTCAACAGAAAACTATTGAAACCTTGGACATGAAACTGAGGAAAAGAAATGTCATTTTCTTTGGTGTTCCTGATTCAGAAAGAAATTATGAAGACTTACTTAACTCTATCCTAGAAATCATAAACAAAAAAATGGACATAGTATGCCCAAAATGGGAAATTGAGACAGTGGCTAGACTAGGAAAGAATAAAGGTAGAGTAAGACCAGTTGTAGTTACAACCACTACAACCAGTAGAAAACTACAGCTTCTGAAAATGAAAAAATCATTAGAAAATACGGGAATTTACATAAAGGAAGATTACACACCGGCAGTCTTACAAAAACGGAAGGAGCTCCAGGAAGAGTTTAAACAGAAACAACTGTCTGGGGAAAAAGTAATACTACGCTATGACAAAATAATCACCTTAAAGTCCCAGGAGCAACAAATCCGCACTTCAAAAACTAGCTATTCCAATAAAAGATCCTTACCAGAGTCTCCTGAAGCTGAAAAAAATCAAAATGTATCAAATAATGAGGAACAAACAAAACAAGTACCAAAGAAAAATAAACCACAGAACATAACGAGCTTTTTGCGCCCCTCACAGTTTAACCAAGCACACAAGGCATCTGCAAGTCAAGAAACACAAGATCCTCCAAAAAACTAAGCTGCAACCCTCCTTCTTCTCTCCCAACACGGCCGGTCCCCGCGGGAGACGTAGACCACAACCCTCTAGAGGAAATTCATACGAAAAAATTTGAAAGAAACCAACTCTACATAGCAACATATAATGTCAGAACATTATCATCCCACTGCCGACTTCTCGAACTTAGCGAAGCCCTGAAAAATATTAAGTACGATGTCGTCGGTCTCTCCGAAACAAGGCGACTTGGAAACTGTATCGAAGAACACGATGATTTTATATTCTATTATATGGGGCAGACGCCGGGACTGTATGGAGTAGGCTTTATTGTAAACAAGCGTCACAAGAACAATATTAAATGTTTTTACGGCCTATCAGAACGAGTGACTCTACTTCAACTCTACATCGACGGCATTGAAATAAGCATAATACAATGTTATGCTCCAACAGAATCAGCAAGTAACAATGATATTGAACTTTTTTATACCACTGTGAACAAAGCATTGAAAATGTCAGGACGAAATATAATAGTAATGGGTGACTTTAATGCCAAAATTGGCCAACCAAAACGGGAAGAAAATTTAATAATGAAAAACTTCGGATACGGCATTAGAAATAGCAGGGGCGCTAGACTCATAGAATTTGCACATGAAAATAATTTGGCTATTTTAAATACATTTTTTAAAAAGAAAAATAGTAAGAGATGGACATGGATGTCACCAAATGGCATGGTAAAAAATGAGCTAGACTACATACTTACTAATCTCCAAAAAAACACCGAGGATACACAAGTGATTAATGTTAAATATCCTAGCGACCATAGAATGGTGAGAATGACATTAAATCTGCAGTCTTCCAAGAAAAGCAGAAAAACTTACGGAAATAATGCAAAAAGTACTTTAAAAAATGAAAAAGAAATACAAATCTATAGAGATTCACTTCAAAAATGCTTAGAAGACTCGATTGACTGGCAGAAAAGCTACACTGTGCAACAACTCCACGATAAAATTATTAATTCTATAGATAAAAGCCTCCAAAATGCTCACAACTTTTCAAAGAATACCAAAAATTCTTCTGTTATATCAGATACTACGAGAAGATTGATGGAAAGGCGACAGGAACTACAAAAACGCAAACCAAAAACTCGAAGTATGAAAAATGAATTAAAAGCTCTATACAAGCGTATAAGTAAATCTATTTACCTCGACTACAATACCCATCGTTCGAAAACTATCGAAAAACATATCACTCAGTCTGGAAGTTTAAAAAGAGCATACAAAGAATTGAGAACACATAAGAATTGGATAGAAGGATTAAAAACCTCAAACAAAATCACTTGCAACAGAAATGAAATACAAAAAGTAGCTACAGATTTCTATAGAAATTTATACGATTTCAAAAACCAAGAACCTGTTTCATTCCCTACAAGAGACACTCTGTCGGAGACCCAAGCCATAAGTGAAACAGAGGTAATGAAAGAGATCTCTAGATTGAAGTCTGAAAAAAGCCCAGGACCTGATAAAGTAACTAACGAAGCTCTAAAACTAGGCATCTCCCAACTAACGAGACCTCTAACGCAACTTTTTAAATTAGTACTGAATACGGCAACAACACCAAAACAATGGACAGAATCGAATATAATTTTACTGTATAAAAAAGGAGATCCAAACAATATAAGTAATTACCGGCCAATAAGTCTGCTATCTTCAACGTACAAATTGTTTTCATCAATTCTTGAAAGAAGAATAAGAACCGCTATTGAAAAACACCAACCCATAGAGCAGGCAGGATTCAGACGAGGTTTTTCGACTGTGGACCATATCCACTCTATCGAAATGCTCATAGAAAAATACCAAGAGTACCGTAGACCGCTCTACCTCACATTTATAGATTATCAAAAAGCATTCGATAGTTTGTTTCACCACTCAATATGGGAATGTCTGTATTCACTAAATATTGAAACAGTCTACATACAAGTGCTACAACACCTATACCAAAATTGTAGCAGTAGAATTAGATTGGAGACAACAGGTCCTTCTATACCTATCAGAAGAGGAGTCAGACAGGGAGACCCGATCTCTCCAACAATTTTTATTGCGGTTTTGCAATGGGTGTTTGAGAAACTAAATTGGAAAAAAATCGGTCTCAATATAAACAACGAATACGTTAGCCATTTAAGATTCGCCGACGACATTGTCCTGTTTTCTGAAAATACGGTAGAGTTGCAATCGATGTTAAACGCCCTTCACGCAGAAAGTAAACGAGTTGGCCTGGAAATAAACCGTAGTAAAACTAATATCATGACGAACCACATTAAAAAACCAGTTTACCTAGAAAATGAAGCGCTAGAGTATGTCGATTCCTATATATATCTGGGCAAACAAATTTCATTTAATAAGCTACGAAACGATCACGAAATAGAGAGAAGGGTTACAATTGCTTGGAAAAAGTTTTGGAGCTTAAAAGAAATAGTGAAAAGCAATATGTCAATCAAAATTAAACAGAAAGTGATGGACACCTGCATTCTACCATCATTGAGTTATGCTAGCCAGACTTGGAGTTTCACATACCGAATGAAACTAAAAATTAGATCATGTCAAAGAAGTATGGAGAGAAGCTTGCTAAAGGTCAAAAGGATTCATAAAATACCTCATAAAAGTATAAGAAAAACGACAAATGTTACTGATGCCCTAAAATACTGCAAGAAATTAAAATGGCGCTGGGCTGGTCACGTTGCCAGACGGACAGACAATCGTTGGTCCCAAAAACTGACCTCGTGGATCGGGCCATTAGGCTTTAGAAAGAGAGGTAGGCCGACAGCTCGTTGGGCAGACGACATAATCCAAGTGGCTGGGGTACAGTGGATGAACACAGCAATTAACAGGGACACTTGGAAATCTCTAGAGGAGGCCTTCACCTTCGATCAATGAGGGGTTCTTACTTACTACACTAATCGCAGTCAAAAAATGCTAGATAAAGATTGTTATAAATAATAATAATAATAATAATAAAAATGTAAATAAGATTTCAAAGGTTTATATAATAGTAATAGGTATAAATTAGTCGATATAAAATTGTTTCGTTTACTATGCATGGAAACTGTCTACACTTATAAGTTTAATGTTTTATTGTGTTTTTTAGTAAGAAATATAAGGCTTTTTTATTTTTATTTTTTATTTTATTTTATTTATTTAATTAGCATATAGAACCGACACCGCGAACACAATGTATGTCCCAATGAATTGGCGCCGATCGGCTTCAATTTTCAATGGATTCGTTCGATTTTGAAAGGAGAACGGGGGCTCAATTTTGAAAATAGAACCTCCCGGCGGGACACACATTTTGTTCGAGATGTCTGTTCTGTGACATTATACTTCAATGAAATTACCCTGGTTCAAGCTCTTGGCGTACTGTTCCCTCGTCCGCGGCTTGTCCCGCGGCTGTAATGTGCGGTCGTTGATCAGTTTGTTGTAGCTGAAGTGCTTGCTGCCGTGGCCCGCGCGCGTCGAGCTCGGCTGCGTCGACTCTATGGTGCGGCGCTTGCGCAGGATCACGGCCGAGTCGTCTTGAGCCGTCGGAGAGGAAGGTTGGGTCACTGTAAGGGTTGAAGATATTTAATCATAAATAAATTGTATGACGTAATCTATACAAATAAATAGGAGTGTCTGTTTGTAATATTAAAATAACCGCTTTTTACTAAGTGCATTTGGGTATACACGGTACATAATTATACCAAAACAACATTTTTTACAATTTTTGTCTGTCTGTCTGTTTGTTCCGGCTAGTCTCTGAAATGGCTGGATCGATTTTGACGGGACTTTCACTGGCAGATAGCTGATGTAACAAGGAGTAACTTTTATTTGAGAAAAAAAAATAGTTTGTTAGGCGATACGAAGTTCGCCGGGTCAGTTAGTTGTATATAATGTTTTTCTTAGATTTTCATTATTTATAGATTTGCATAGCTGTAAGGGTAAAAACATATTTGACTTAAGTGAAAGTGAAAGAAAGAAAATATTTTGACCTGTTTTCTAATTATTTTGTATAAAAAATATTATGTATAATGTTCTTTTTATTACAATGCCGTATATTTATAATTTTACTTTCACAACAAGTAGGTACAGTAGTTTCACGTTAAAATATTTATTATGAATAACTTTTTTATAACACAATAAAAACGTGAAAAAATATTTCTAAACGCATACGCGAATTACTACGTGCATTATACACACATATAACATAAAGTCAATCCGTCACGAGAAAATCTGAGAGCAAAACCGTTTTCACAATTTTCTCATACACCGTGCATAAAGTTTTATTTCAATCATAATATTTTTTCCTTTTAATATTTACAACCACCACAACATACTACAAAGATCAGTTTACAAACACGACGACAGGATGTAAGGCATATCTATCGTAACCGCCATACGCAACCTTGAGTAAACGACATTGATGTACAGTTCGGCCGCTGTATCTTGGCGCGTCTGAACATAGGCTTTGCGAACTTTAGCGCATGTAAGACAGAGATGGCAACACGAACATGCTAACGTATGACTGAGACACAATACACCGCGTATCAAGTATTGGCGAATTATGTTACTGCGCAGCCTTCTGCGCGAAGTTCAGACGCGCCAAGATACAGCGGCCGAAGTATACATATTGTAATATGTTATTCAGCTCTGTAAGGTTCAAGGCTCGGATTTTCAATTTAAGGTTTTTGATAAACATTCTTATCTACTGGCTACTGGTTATCTCATTGAAGTAAAATTCCAGGTAGTTTACACAATTTTGCTGTATTATATGCAACATCGGTTTTCATTCAACAACTAGGGCTACTTTATTTAGCAACATAAAAATAAGTGTCCGAACCTTAGTGTCTTTATTTATCGACGAGGAATCGGCTTGAACTGGTTTCGAAAAGTTTTATATTTATGCCAATAAGAAATTACCATAGGTATCAAGGTATTCATAACTCGCTTAATTCGATGCCGAGTCGATTGTTAATTGCATCCTGTATTATATGAAGTCCCCATTTCTTAGGGTTTTTATCAAATGAAATTTCTTAAAATCATTAGGAAATGCAAAATACAGATTAAGTAACTCCCAGTTACTAAACATAAGAGCGTTTATAAGGATTCGGCACGGATCTGAAAAAAAGACGGACGTAACCTCGTCTAATCGAGAGTGAAGTATAGAAATGGCCGACCGCTTACCATGTGTGCGTAATTTTTGATTCGCGATGGTGTCAACACAGTATAAATATATTCCTTTACTGTGGTGTCAATGTCAAAGCAGTATGGTGTCAATGTGTGGGTGTGTGTACTTGCACGAATAGAGAGTTGGTATTACTATGGGTGCTTCACCGAATTTGTTGTTGGGATTACGTCCGTCTTTTTCTTAGGTCCGTGGGGTTTGGAGATAATGTTCACCTTTGCCAAGGATAAAGAATAATTCAAATTGGAATGTTACGTTTACGTCAAGGTTAATACCTTGATTTCAACACTTTAGCAACCTTGGTTGGCCCATGATCTATCCTTAAAACGGTCGAGGCCTGATAAACATAACTCGGGACCTTGATGATTGGTGAGGATTTCAGTTGCCAAATACCAATCACTAATTTTTGTTATGTCAATCGACTTCCAAGTAACTATTGATAACAAATGGTACCTATCTATGAGTTAACGCGGTATGAAAATAATTCTTGTTATTTTTAAAAAGTAAATTTGCCGTATACATCATACAACGCGCCTCTTTTAGGAATATTAGTGATAACACTGTTTGCCAATACTTATCACACCTATATGCATATAATTAAGTTTACACGTCGAAAAGTCATACTAGACATGTTATTTGCATACCTACCATGTAACGCATACAAAAGCAGAGCCGACTTTGGGGGGGGGGGGGGGGGAAGGTGGGGCGACGGCCTAAGGCGCCAAATTTGGAGGGGCGCCACATTTGGGGTGAGGAGCAAAAAAAAAAGGAAAAATAAATTCTTAATAAACGTTCCCATTGGTTTAGTAAAAACTTTTTAAAGGAAAAAAAGGTCGATTTTTATATTCTTATGTGGGCGCCACAATATTCTTGCCTAGGGCGTCAGTGGCTCTAACGCCGGCACTGTACAAAAGGTATTACTTATTAATTTGTTGCCAATACCACATAACGTAGCTCAGGTGACGCGCTCATGCTCAACCGATAATAAATCAAGTTAAGTAATTGCGGGCGCGGTCATTAGATGTATGAGTGACCGCTAGAGGCAGTGTTTTGAGCGTTTCCGTGATTTACGGGGCCCGGCATATGAAACTGTCTCCGTAAATATGGCTAAGGGTCAACGCACATTTATTCGGCGCCATTCGCATTTCGCCGAATGATTTTGGTTACACTTATTCGGCTCGGCGAATGCGAACGGCTGCGTACGGCGCTGAATACGCTGCCGTAGAGAGTATATGTTCCTTGGTACGACGTCGTACGCGGCCGAACGATAAAACACATTTGTCGTCGTTTTCTACTTGTTTACCGCGAAAGCGGAATCGACGCCGAAAAGCCGAAAGGATGCGTACGCATCTCCATACAAAATCGTTGTTTACTATGGACAAAAGCCGAATGGAGCTGAATAAATGTGTTTTGACCCTTAATCTCACAAAGGACAATGCCCATTTTACTATGGGGTTTGGGCCCACCCAAAAAGTTGTTATGTCCCAATGATTTTTATTTTATTTTGTAGCTTAATAATTATCTTTTTAAAATATCCAAACCATTTCCATTTATTCACCCAGGTTTAAAAGAAATCCTATTTTTTGTGTCCCTAAATTGAGCATATGCCTAAATGTGGTTTAAATTAATCTGTATTAGAGTAGTGGTTGGAGAGCCTGGCCTTCTGTTTAGGATCACTAGTTTGAGCCCTGGCGTTATAGAAAATTAAATATCACTTGATTTAATGGAAATAGGAAACCTACTGAGTTCAGTACTATACCGGAGTTTCACCTAATGCTCTTAATGGCGTGTGAAAACTCACTAGACTGGGCCAGTGTGGTGATTGCTGCCTTATCCATTGTGTTATAAGAGAAAACATTTAACATTTTTCACAGTTGCTAAGAGTCGAAAATGGTATATAAGCTAGACTCGAAACTATTTTAAAGTTAAAAAATGCGTAAATGTATCGACATCGTAATTGATTTTTATTATTTGTTCGAAATATTGTGTGTACTCGAATAATCTGTTACCTGGCAACATTGAAGCTCTGTTTGGTTCTGAGGTTTCATAGGCGGATATTTTAGATTCAGTAAAATAATTTTTTATTAAATGTTTCAATGCTAGGGTGAAGTAAACGCTGATATATAAATAAATAAATGTATAAAAATACAACTTTTTTTATTAAATAAATATAGTTGTGACACGATGCCATAAGGTGGGCCCGTCCATGGGCAATATCCTTTGCACTAAATTTAAATTGGCTTACTTTTCAAATAATAATACATATATCTGATGCTTTAAATCATATCCTACAGCTAAATTCGACTTGGCAATAACCTTGTTACTTTATTTTAACAAAACCAATATAGCCGACTTCAAGGAAAATAAATGGTCTTTGAAAAATGACCACATAAATTACAATGAACATACCTATATCAAAATCACCATAATTATTATGTATAGCTACTTAATGTCTGAGGAATTTCCTTAACATTCTTCATGGAAACCATAATGAGAATCGAAATTTTATAAATATGCACCAAATCATACGGTGTTTACATACGACGGTGAACAAAAAAAGTTCAAAAATTTGAGTACTTTTTCTATTTTTAAGTCGGTTAAAAATAAATGTAATCATACATCGTGTAGTCAATACTAATTATTTGCTGTTTACCCACAACACAGCGTATCTCTAATCAAACCGATCTATTTATAACATGTGCCATGTCAATACAAGATTAATGTATATTACTACATTACTACTAGGATTAGTCACGTGTCGACATGAGAATGCTAGATCGTCCACTTAGCCATAGATTAGCGATTTTAATGCTAAACGATACACGTATGGGATATAACGTCGCAATACTTTTATATATGTATATGTATATGCTCACAAGGTTATTGTTGGATTTTTCTCGCACGGTTTTTTATTGGAAACATACCTAATTATCGTTTTATCTCACCGGTATAAATACGACCAATCAGTACTCAGTAGGTACACTAATTTAAATTGATTAAATCAATATATTTAATAATTAACATTTTTGCTTAACACTTACATTGCATGTATGATGTTCGATTCCCAGCTAGGGAAAATGTTTTTATTCAGGATAAATAATTACGTTAGGTAATACTTGTTGATACATTTATATATGGCCGTACTAACCACAATACAGGGAAACCTAATAAGTGTGAACGTTTAACACTTCAATGGCTAATTAAATAATTGTATTACCTGAAAGTGCATAGTTAATCCAAGATGAGATAATGACATAGATTATATGCGCTTGTTTATAAAAGATTTAGAATGCCAGATCAAAACAGATAACAAAAATTAAGTAGTTTATTTTTATATTTTTATTTTACGAATACATTCATAATATGTTAACTTTAAACACATCTGTTTAAACATGTTTTAAAACTTCCTACATGTAAACATATTTTAAACCTTCAGAATAAATTCAAAGGTTTCGTAGCTATACGGACAATTTTATTGAGTCTTATAAATTTTATTATACGTATGTTTTAAAACTAAAATAGACACACATACAAAGCATTCTACGTTTGGGCGATTGCACGTGACCTTAAAAGATACAAATCGCACCCTTAGAATGAAAGTGACCTAACTCAAAATTCCTGTAATTTCTGTTTTTGCTATAAACTTACCTTAAAATGCGTACCCTAAAACCCTGTGATGAAAAAGAGCTTGAATTATGAGTAAGAAAAGGACAACCTAATAATCGGTCACTTTCGTTGATCGCTCCATTCATCGATATATACTTTTTTGAAAACTTTCTTGCTCATTTCCCACAAATTCCAATTTTTGAGTTAGGTCACTCTCATTCTAAGGGTGCGAAATGAGACTTCGCTTTATCGGTCACTTTATTTTGTCTTATCCGGGAATCGAACCCGCGACCGAGTATGGCAGAGTATATAACTAATATCACTTTCATTCAATGAAAGCAAATGTATTTATGTTTTACATATGTAGACCATCCTTCAACACTGTTATGGTGAGACCTCCATAAAAGTATTCCATAGACGGTGAATCACATATGTACGAGTGCGTGGTGAATAAAGAATGGACGAACGTATTATGAATAAATTATTGTAATATTTATAAACTCACGCAGTAAACTTGAGGTGTTACAAAATGTAATTTTTTAACACATACAATTTTATTGGATGTAGTTTAATCTATCAATGAAAATATTTTATGATAATGATGTATGATAAACACATTGTTATGATATAAACTGCACTTACCTCTTTGACCCGGCGATAAGGTCTGAGATTTCTTTGCTGAGTGAACATTTTTCGTCTTCACCGTGGTTACCAGGGTACTGAAATAAACGATGATATTATAATTACATCACTTCACTAAGTGGTGGAATATGCTCTAACGCCCCAACTCAGAGTCACTAACGGTTATTTAAATCACTCCTTAGTACAGAATTTGTATGGTGATTCTTTACTAAGGAGCGATTAAAGTAACCGTTAGTGACTCTGAGTTGGGATGTATGACTCCTCTATAGTTAATAGATTGGAGTTATTTGTTAAAAAAATGGTTGTCTGTAAAGTCGGTATACGGACGGAGATTTAACGTGACAACCTCTGTTCGTGGTATAACTTTTTGGAACATAGAATTAAATGAAAATCACAATTTTAAATTCATAATTCACTGACATAATTCGTTGACGCCAGAAACGCTCGCGTAGAAGAGAGACGCAAGGCGCGCGCCGGTCGAGCGAACCTCTCTCTCGCGCGCGCATTGTAACGTTCCATACACAGTTTTCATGAATGACACCCGAGTCAACCAATTTATAAGACGTTATCACGTCAATAATATAATCTTAAATTAAAATTTAAAAAACCCCCGACAATTTTATTTACACGACACATAGCTAAGAACACTCGATTAAGTCACCTTTCAAACAAAAAAAAAACTAGATCAAAATCGGTTCATCTGTTTGAGAGCTACGATGCCACAGACAGACATACAAATACACAGATACGTAACTTATAACACCCTCTTTTTCGTCGGGGGTTAAAAATATAACATGGTGTCAATTTCGTCCGTTTCATTAGTATAAGACAGGTACCTGGGAAACAAGCCGACCTCCAAGGTGCGTTGGTTCTGCCCCTTCCACCAGTGCAGCTCGGGCCGCCGGTCTATGAGGATGATGGTGTCACCCGCCTCTATCGTCATCTGACCTTGCTTCCGGTAGCTGGTGACAATACATACCTTGGATACATTGAAGTATAATGTCATAGAACAGGAACAGACATCTCGAACAAAATGTGTGTCCCGCCGGGAGGTTCTATTTTCAAAATTGAGCTCCCGTTCTCCTTTCAAATTCGAACGAATCCATTGAAAATTGAAGTCGATCGGCGCCAATTCATTGGGACATACATTGTGTTTCACATTGTGCAATGTCGGTTCTATATGCTAGTAATAATACTTCAATGCTTGTATATTACATTGTTACTGTCACGTAGGACAAACACGTCACTGAACTGAATGTTTAGTAATCGTTGATTTTTAATGAATATTTAAATGACGCAATAGCTCTAGCCCAGGTTAATTTTTTACACAAAATAAGTAAGTGCTTGACAATAGTCCCACCTGATGGTAAGTGGCGATGAAGTTCAAAATGGAGAGTGCAGTAAACAAGTGAATGTCTATTCACTTTTCTCTTGTCGACTCTTTTGCTAAATTGTAGGTGGACGGGAACATCCACGCGGAAATTATTTTAATTTCTCGTTTTTTACGACACGCGTAACGAATGACGAAGTGTATCACTTCGTTCGTAACGGCGGTAATCTGCTGGGCGAAAACATGCTAAATTCATGAAAAAAAACGAAATAATGTGTATATAACTTACCTCAACCCAGCAATGGCAGTATCAAACTTGTTAGTATCCAAGTACCGTTGTATGCCGGCGAAGGTAGGTCTCTCCTTGGGGCTGAGGTCCCAGCACTGCATCATGAGCATGTACACATCGGGAGGGCATGCGGGTGGCGCGGACAGACGCTGACCTTCGCGCATTATAAGACGGAGAATCTCGGAGCCGTTCAGACCTGATGGTTAAAGATATCTTTTTAGCTGTAGCCAATTAGCTCTAAAGGGAATGAATCTGTCCCAAACTGTGCTGTTACTATTCTGTTCCATGAGAGAAGGGTTACATTTTTTTTTACTCTTCACACTTATAGCGCCACAAAGGTCGTCAAATGTCAATGTCAGATGGCGAACGCAGTATTTTAACTACTAAATAAATATGCTACACTCGACTTAAGTGATTACAATCAAGTCTACCCTAATAAATAGCTTGACGTGCTTTCCACAGCAGAATTCAAGAACACCTACGAATGGCGCAAACATTGTCAACCAAGAAGCAAACTACAAAATATTTCAAAACTGATATATGACGGTAATATTTTAGGTAGGTAAGAATTTCTTTTGCACTTACAGCTTAAAGAAACATAAGAAGTAAGAAATGCTCTAAGTGTAAAAATGCTACTTAATTATCACATACCTATCCACGGCTCTTCACCGAAGGTATACATCTCCCACAGAGCCACAGCAAACATCCACACGTCGGATGCATGTGAGAACTGCCTCGTGCGAAGCGACTCCGGCGCACACCACGGAAACGGTACGCGCCGCCGTTCGCTCATCACATAGCAATCGTCTGCGTCGGGTAACGCTCGCATTAGCCCAAAGTCGCCTATCTTTACCTGTTGAGCAATTAGTTTCTTACAAATACCTTTATATAAGAGCTTGTTTTATAGCCTGATGGGAAAAAGTAGATCCTAAGTATATCCTGCTAAATAAATAAAAAGTAATCGCTCTTTGGCAAAGGAAGATCTCCTGCCAGGCAAGATGGTGTTGCCTGGGGGGGTGGCCGAGTCCCAACTTATCTAATTGGAATGCAACAGAAAACTTCAATAGCGACACCACATAAACTGTGGGGAGAGGGGAAGTTGTCCACTCATTCGTTGGCTAGTGACATAAAAAAGGTAATGGGTGAATCGACTCCCATAAATGTAAATATTATGTATAAAGTGCTTACCAATTCCAGACTAGAGAGTAAAATATTTCGGCAAGCTAAATCTCTATGTAGAAATCGATTTTTCTCCAAATATGCCATGCCTGCCGCTACTTGTCCTGACCAGTTTGATATGTAATTCAAAGAAACTTTTCCATTTTGAGCCCTAATGTAGTCTAGTAATGCTCCCATGTTAGCTAGCTCACACACCATCATTAATGGGTGGAATACAACACCATGAAGTTTGATTAGATTTGGATGTTTGAGACTGTGCATAGCTTCCATTTCTCTTCGGAAGTCATCATAAACACCGGGCTGTGAAAATGCATCGGCTTTCAGAACTTTTACTGCTACTGGCACCATCTGGTTAGGGCTGTCAGAAATCCTCCATTCTCCTCTTCTCACTACGCCAAACGATCCATTTCCTAATTCATTATGCAACCTGCAATAAGAAACATTGATGCATTAATATTTTATTCATAAATATGTTAATATTTAATTGAATATACTTAATGAGAGGTGCCTCATGAGAACATGTTCATGGCATATACTAAGTTTCTAAAAAAGAATATTAAATTAAACAGTAGCAGACCCAGGATTTTTGTTCAGCTTGAACATGCTGAGAAAATGAAATGACCCTTATTTAAATTTTGTCATTGGTGGAAAGGGATGATTTGAGGAGGGAGGCTTGAATCTAGGGGACTTAAACCCCCCCGAATCTGCTAGTGGAATTAAAAACTCATCCAGACGTTCATCATGATCACCCCACCAGTGGCCCGACTGAGTGTTTCTTCACCTATCTGAGATTACAATTAGATTAATTATTAATATTCTTACACAATATCCTTTTCGAGTATTATACAAGTAGTTCGACTTTCTGCCTGTGTTGGTCGTAAAGCTACATCAGTCTTCTCCCGAGACAGTGAATTTGATGAGCCAAATAGTTTATTCCAGAATTTTCTGTTCCATAGTTGTAGCTTCTTTTTTCTCACAGCATCAAACAACCTGCGCACTCCAGGCTTACTGATGCCGATCCTCTCCAAGTCTTCAGCATGCACATAGTCAAAATGTGCTAGTCGTGTTATCTAAAATATTTTTTAAAATATTCAAAATATGAAGAGGTACTAAGATTCAATTTTTTTTTAGGTGATTCTTTGTCTAAATGATGCACGCAATGCATTACGATTAATGTAAATTGATCTCCAAAGCGCAATACATAAACATAAGACAATATAATATATCTCAAACACAAGTGTATTTTTAATCAGAAGCAAAAAAATACAAACCACAATTGCTACTTAACAATCCTACTGAGGTATGTTTACATGATTTTAATATTGCAAAGAAATCGTTACCGAAACGAGATTAATACCATAAAATATTTTACCTGCAGCTGGTCTCTTATTGGTAAATAAAATTGTTCGAGTTGAACATTCTGCAAGATTTCGGATAGCCAGTCCGTTCCTGATTCCATAGTGTAGGCAATCCCGTCTAATCACATAAGCAACAGATTTATTAGAAATCTACACGAAGGTAACATCTCAAGCAGGAAGTGCAAATTACTCGTGAGAGTAAAGAAAATCTCATTTCTATCAGGTATTAACTATTGAAATAATTCAAAAATTATAGTTGAGAGATTTTGGAAATATTCAAATATTCTCTGTTTACGTCAATTTCTTATTTGACCGTTTATTACACGCTACAACACAACCATGGTTCTTTTACGAAATATTGAATGAAAACAGGCAAAACGAAACAGCAAGCAAACTTCAATCTGACAATCTAACTAAAACAAAATCTGACAAGTGACAGTCACAGGACTCACAGGCAAGGAGAACAGTCACAGGTCACCTTTGATTAAAGAAAAAGAGAGGATAGGAAATAAGGTCACGTGATCTGAAGCCAAAAGTTTCTCAAATATGGCGTCGACTCCGCCCACAAAATAGCGTTGTATTTTTCACATATCGATATAATATTTTAAATATATTATGATGAAATTAATATATTTGATTATTTAGTTTAAAAAACAAGAGTTCTAAATCAAATATAGTGTTATAGAGTGAGATATTATTATTTATATGATGTTCCTACTACTTAACACATTGTTTTAAAAAACCTTATGTAACTTTTTCAATATTTAATTAAACAATATTTTGAATAAAATGAAATTTAAAAATTTAATCTAAAACGATTAACCTTAATATTGGCTTAAAGATTAGAGATTGGCTGATATTTATTTAGAAACCCACTGAATTAAGCTTGTCGATAGTTTATATAACGATATTTAAAATATTTTATTCGATTATGAATCGATACAAAACATCGTATTAAATTATACGTATAAAATATAAATAAAATATAAAATATGTATCATGTTTTATTTATTAAAATATTTCTTTCTTTTTTTCTTTCTTGGCTGACAACGCTTTGGTCGCCGTTATTCATTGGCCGCGATACCCACTTACAAGTATATATAATTTCATGAATCGATATTTGGACTATTATTTATATTGGGATATTCATGACGAACCGGAGTATCGATACATAAAACACCCGGATTAAACATTCCTATTAGAAATTTACTTTCTAATTGCTAATTCTAGTTGCCGGCCAAGAAAGAGAGAACTTCTTCTCTCTTTCAACGCATCAGTGATGCCTTTGGTGTTGCTGATGTCCATGGCCGACGATAGCCACTCACCATCAGGTGGATCGTCAGCTCGTTTGCCGACTATTTCCATTAAACATTACACTGCGATACGATCCATATCGATCTAGAGATTCTAGAGTATCGATACAAGGCACCTGGATCGAACATCCCTAGAAGCAACTGTTATCATAAAATGGCGTCCGAAAACAGGCTTCAAGGCGGAGCTTAGATAGATTTCTTTAAAATGTTGCCAGAAAATTGAAATATGCTACATGTATTGTACTCTTTCTATAAGTATAAATTGTGGCGTGTAAGAACAGGACAGATGTATTTTTGGTATTTCGGGTCATATTTGCATAATAAATGTATAATGAAAAAATGTATATGCAATTTAGGGCATATCCTCTACTTTTCTTTAATCAATGCAGGTCACAGACAAACTATGAAAAATCAGTATTACATAATAATAAAAATATGACAGACTTAAAATGGACATTTTATTTCTATAAAATGTCTATAAAAATCAACACAGATAAATGAGAAGGATTGAACTATAGAGAATAGAAATCCATTTATGATTGATAGGTTATAATAATATGTCTGTGCAAATCATAGATAATATAGTCTACCTGATTAAAACAATCTCCGCAGAGGTACCTGAAGACGTAGACGTAATTTTTTTTTTCTATATTGAAGGACCATTTTCGACCAATCACAGGCCGCATTGAGGTTGTCCTTCATAATTTTATTATTGTAAGGTGTACCTACATACTTAGGAAAATTATGTCCTATTTTGATAAGGTTTTTCAAAATGTTTTCTATAAATACACAATTTTTTGCAGGTAAAAGATTTTAATATTGAAATAATACATTCTATAATAATTTCTCAAAATTATCTTTATGTAACGAAAACTGATGTTTTATATGATTACTAGCTGCCCGGACAGACTTCTTTCTGTCAAAAGATTAAAAAAATAAAATAAAAATTTAGGGGTGGACCACCCTTAAAATTTAGGGGGATGAAAAATAGATGTTGTCCGATTCTCCACCCTAGCGGATATGCACGCTAAGATTCACGAAAATCGGTCAAGCCGTTTCGGAGGAGCTCAGCTTCTAACACCGTGACACGAGAATTAGATTTTTTTATAAGAATGAAACAGTGTATGTGTGTGTGTGTAGTGAAACAGTGTGTGTAATGAAATGAAACAGTATTATTACTATTATTATTTCTCCATGGAGTTCGCCTGGATAGCTACCACCTTTGAGCATGAGTCAGCCGCCAAACGACTCGTCGTGTTCCGGCTGGGGGCTTGAGAGCCAGTTCTTTCTTTCTTTTTCTTCTCTCTTTCTTGGCCGGCAACGCATCGGTGATACCTTTGGTGTTGCTGATGTCCATGGGCGACGATAGCCACTTACCAGGATCGTCAGCTCGTTTGCCGGCTATTTCCATAAAAAAAAAATATTACTTATTACGATACATTTCTTTTAAGTACACCACACTTATAAAAAAAATCCTGGGACTATAGGACACAACAGAAAAATGGTCATTCAATGTCACGTCATTCATCCGTCTTCTGGCACAATCTCTGGTGCAAACGTAGTGTTTTTATTGTCCTCCACAACACAAAGTACATAAACACTACGTATGTATGTACTCTGTGGCTTATTTAAACACAGAGTACTTAATCACTAAGCAAGTACAAAATACAAATCAAAGCAAAACGGCATTGTTTTGAAACCAGAATCTTATCCACTAAAAATGTATCAGCTTTCAGACGAAAGCATATCTGAAACTAAAATAGTTGACTTCGGGAATGTTCCCGTCGATACTTTAACGGAAAAATGTCTTTACATAAAAAATACATCCAGTGTAAGTTGATTGTATGATTCTCCGCATAGCGATATAAAATTAAATGCTATAGGATTATGTAAAAAAATGCATAATATATAAAAGTAACCGTAGATACAACCTTTTGGTATTTGCAGAACTACCTAACCTATAGAGTTTCTTTGATGTACATCTTGAACAGTGTGGACCAAGTATTCAAAATATCCGTCACGGATACTCCAGTGAAAGCACTCGATAATGCCGAAGTTAAGATAATATTCAAACCGAACTTACCGCGCCAGTCATTCACAGAATATTTCATTGTTGATGATACAGCCGGAAATACCTACAGATTGACAGTTACCGGGAAATGCTTTGGTAAATTATTAATTTTATTTATAGACTAGCTGACCCGGCGAACTTCGCATCGCCTAACAAACTATTTTTTTCTAAAATAAAAGTAGCATTACTCCTTGTTACATCAGCTACCTGCCAGTGAAAGTCCCGTCAAAATCGGTTCAGCCATTTCATAGATTAGCCGGAACAAACAGACAGACAGACAGACAAAAATTTGTAATAAATGTGTTTTGGTATTATGTACCGTGTACCTATACATTCAAATGCACTTAGTAAAAAGCGGTTATTTTAATATTACAAACAGACACTCCAATTTTATTTATTTGTATAGATTAGCTGACCCGGCGAACTTCGTATCGCCTAACAAACTATTTTTTTCTAAAATAAAAGTAGCCTAAGTTACTCCTTGTTACATCAGCTACCTGCCAGTGAAAGTCCCGTCAAAATCGGTTCAGCCATTTCAGAGATTAGTCGGAACAAACAGACAGACAGACAAAAACTGTAAAAAATTTTGATTTGGTATTGTTTTTGTATGATGTGAGTGTTTATATTGGAGTTGAATTTTTCGCGATATCGGTGAAGGCTTTTAGCTACTCCTGTTGCACCTATTACTATTGGGATAACTTCGGTGGGTATTTTCCAGTCATGCTATTATTATAATAGTCAATTAATAGTTAACATTATTTCTACATAAACATAAAACCTTTTCTCGAAAGGTTACGTCTTTTTTTTGAACCCTCATAACTTGGATATTTTGGATTATACCAGATAAGTATACAATTATAATTTCAAATTACAGGACCTAATGTATCATTAAATAAACGAAAGTTGTTGTTTAGAATATGCAGGAATATATCGGAGTATAGAAAAGAAACCATCAATATCATCAACAATTCCGCTATTGACGTCACATATCAATGGCTATTGCCGTTGTCTGGCCAGGGGTTTTTTCAGGTAATTTATTATATGTAGGTATAGGAATGATACGAACATAATATTATGTATTATGTATATTATATGTATTGAACATATTATATTCAAGTTTCGTCTCAGATGTGTATAATTATACGGCTAATTATAGTGGCTACCGTCGCCCATGGATATCAGCGACACCAAGGCATCGCTAATGCGTTGCTGACCAAGAAAGAAAGAAGAAAAAGAAAACAAGAAATTAAATTAATTCTTTAATCATTAAGATTAAGCACCTGTTGTTTAAGGTCTTTTCAATTGCATCGTTCTATTTTAGTTTTCGTTTTCAGATTTCAATTGGAAATTGCGGAGTCATTCGTGCGTTCGAAACCATCACCGCTACGATACATTTCACGGGCACTGCCCTCGGTATTTATACAGGGGAATTAGTTTGTCTGGTTTTGAATCAGGTAAAAGTTATTAGCTATTTAGGTATTAGGACTAGGATAAGAATTAGGTATTTTAATAGAAAGTAAAGCTTAGCTTTTGGCATTTTTTGACAAAGATGTATAGTCAGCTTAACGCTTCCCGCCCACGTCCGATAATCGGTGACCGCTTTTTTGTAGGAGAAAAATAGAACGTACTGATAGCAATAGTCGGTCAAAAAGTCGGTCAGAAATAATATGGAAGAAAAAATCGGCCCGATTATCGGTCCTACAAAAAGACTGACGTGGGCGGGAAGCGTTATGAAACATCACCGACGCGTCACCGTCCAACGCTTTTTTCGATACTGATATGTATGTACCCAATATACATCAAGTGACTCGATGGTGGTTAGCTCTGTAAATGATGATAGTAATAAACTGATCCAATAACATGAATATGGTCACGGTGAGACAGCGATAGTCCCTATTATTAACGGATACTCACCCGTTGTGTAAAATGTAATGTTTGCAATAACACTTGTTGAAAAATCTACAGCAGGTACTTTTGCATTCATAAATTTTAACCTTTTAGGAGCCATTGTTTCTAAATGCTATAGCGACGGTGGTGTTACCAGGAAATCCCATGTTCAGTATTCAGAATCACGTATTCGAGAAGAATTGGAAGCGTAAATGTCGCTATGCCCATCTTATGGAAAATAGCCTGAACAGATTTTCATATATTCCACCGGCGTCAGTGTTCGAACGATACTTGGACTTTGGCGTTGGAAGTGTGTCTGACGTCACTCTTAATATATCACAGACTCTTTGTGTTACTAATCATGAGTCAGAAGAGGGATATATAAGCTGGTTGTCAGGTTCTGTTTTATACTGTTTTCTTACTAAGCTTTCTTATTTTAAGTTGAATTCCCCGTGGTTGTTATACCTTAGTTATAAATAATTTCCAGATGCAGACAATGTTTTCTTAATAGATCCGGTCGCAGCCGTTATTCCTCCAAACGAGTCAATCTTATTCAATATCAGATTCAGGTACGAACCACTCTTTTCTCGTTGGATACACTAGTTGTTTTGGCATGGAAGAAATGATTTTTTCGGTATCTAATACAGGCCTAAGATACACAATGAAGTTTACGGATTTTTGATGTGTGGTGAATATCAATACAAGAAGTACAATGAAGATAAATCGGACGGGCCAAAGATGAAACATGTCTGGTTTCGAATACCGTGCATCGGGAACACCTTGGATCCTTGTACGGAATGGGCTACGGATTGGAGTTGCGCTACTGAGGTTAGAGCTTATATCTAAGGATATTTCCTGTTAATGATTCCATACATAATTCTCCCAGTATAATAATAAGAAATTTTTTAATGCTTTAACGAATCATGATAAACTTACAAATGGCTTCTCAGAAATAAAAAAAAAATACCGAAAACTGTAAGTCCAAAAGTGTCCATGAAAGGTTGGACTAAGCTTTGTGGAAAATGTTCTATCTTGCAGATAATTTTCAGTTTTATTTTAACCACTACACTACAATCTACTAATAATATTATAGTATACCTACAGACCATACACGGTCCCCTTACTCAAATTAGCAGTGATGTTGCTAGCAAAGTGCTAAGTTCCGGCGTTAGAATAGCTTCTAGCTCTAGCTAGATAATAACTACGACGTAGTTCCGGATTTAATCTAGAAGAAGTTAGAAGACTTGTGCCAACTAGTTAATCTCCATTGATGTAATCGAATTTATGCTACTAACAATTATCGTTAGTAGGTGCAACAACTACAACAGTACAGCAGACTCTCACAAATTTTTGTACACCGAGCCAGTAGTGGTTGGTTATAAATGGTGCATTTCCCATGCATATAGGTCTATGGCTTTTCCCATCTATTCTATCTAATCGACATCTATTTTGTACGGATTTTATACTTTTTGTCCCTACACAATACCTTTTAATCAGTATAGTGATCATAAGTTTTTCTTCCAGATTGTTCTGCCGCCAACGGTCCCTACCAGAACAACCTTCACCAATTTTATGTTATCTAACAAATTGGAGTGTTCCATGCTATTTAAGTTTGAAGCTCCGCATAAAACGTATGATGATGTTTCTATATCTTGTGCAAATTAATACCTGTAATTTAACTCCGCACAACTTATCTATCGTTTATTTTCGGTACGAGATCACATCATATCACTTAAGTAGATAGGTACTATTCTGGCATTTCGATAAATAAAGATACATAATATCGAGACCTTTGGGCCTCCTTTTTAGTACTCTCTACCGTTTGTAAGACCGTTTGTTTCAATGTTAGGAATTTCGTTGTGATGCCGATGTGCGGGATAGTGCAAGGCCGCGGATGGCAGATCATTTCCGTTGCCTTGGAGCCGAAGACGTTTGGAGACTATTACGAGTCCTGGGACCTAGTGATCAACAGAACTCACAAAGTAAGTCATGAATCATGATCATTGCTTTCAAACAAAAAAATTATAATTGCCCTCGTTGCTGCGAGTAACTTAATCTATACCTACCTATATCTATATTACCTCATAGCGATAATACAGTAAACCCATTCACATTTATTAGGCTTTTTTTATAGAAATAGCCGGTAAACGGGCTGACGATCCACCTGACGGTAAGTGGCTATCGTCGCCCATGAACATCAGTAAGTCATCATTGATGCGTTGCCGGCCAAGACAGGGTGAAGAAAAAGAAAGAAAGAAAGAACTGGCTTTCAAGCCCCCAGCCGGAACACGACGAGTCGTTTGGCGGCTGACTCATGCTCAAGGGTGGTAGCTATCCAGGCGAACCCCATGGAGAGATAATAATAGTAATAATGGTATTAATTAAAAATTAAAATCAATATTACCAATATAATCCCCCGATTGGCCCTACCACCAGCGTGCCGGTTTTAGTTGCCTCTTACGACACCCATGTGGGATTGGGGTTAGTATTCTAAGCCGCCCCAGTACGGCATAAAAGTTTTACTAAATTAGTGCGTTTTACCACCCATGACTACATCGCTACCTAAATTCAGGTGGGTTGTAGTCAAGCATTAAACTATAAAGTATATAAAAAATAAACATTTATATTTTTATCGGGCGATTCAAAAAGTGGGTAAGTATTTCATTTGCCATAAAATTATATTAGGAACTATCGCCATAATGTACCTGTATGTACCTATAATATTTGAGTTGTTTCCATAATTCCTCATACTTGAGAGAATTTTGTCAAATATGGGATCAATTTGAACTTTCGAATAAAATAAAATTTTCCAAGTCGGTTGACAAACGAGATACGTTACACGGCAACAAACATTAAAAAAAAACTACAATCGAGTTAAGAACTTCTTTTTTTAAATCCGTAAACAAGTCGCCAAGTTCAACAGGTACGAATCTGTTTGAGCGGCAACGCAGAGATAAGCCATATGGAAGTAATGTCGCACGGGTTCAACCCGGCCACGCACGCCTTGTTCGAGTTCCAGCCGACCATCACTGGATGCACCAACTACTGCACCGCTTACCTCCACAACCAGACACGGATGGAGATACAGTTAATGATATTGTTTTGTTAGTTGTAGTGATAAGTATTATAGGTTTGAAAATTTGAAGGTTTCCCGGGCCGTTAGACTTTAGTGATCGATCTTAGTTTATAAATGACTAGGTTATGACTCAATTTATTATAAGCTAAACGCTAACACACTCATACCCCCGCAGCAGGTTATTACCTGTGTCGTCGGTGGCATGGACACACATATAACACATCACAATCACACCCATGACCCGAGTACAAATATTTATCTATCACATAAATATCTGCCCCGGCCGGGAATCGAACCCGAGACCCCTCGCTTCGCAGGCAGGATCGCTACCAACTAGGCTACAGGGTCGTCAATAAGCTTGTGGGCTTAACATTGCAGTAGCTATAGCGCATCTAATATTTTAATTTTTAATCCCACTTACCATCAGGTGGGATTATAGTCAACTACTAACTTATTTTAAAGTAGAGAAAAGGAATACCTAAGTATAATTTTTTCATTTAGTGATTTCTCTTTTTTAAGTCAGTTATTTTTTATTTATTTCATTATTTAGTTTAGAGACTAAAAGCTTCTAGAATGATGCATTGTACAATAAATAGAATTAGGAACTTGGCTCCTCGTGAGATCTGACAACTTTTTAAAAGTTTTAACCTTATGTGTTAGTTTTCTCAACATTTTTACCTGAAATATTTTTTATAAGATTAATATTTTTAACAATGATTCCTTTCCTAGCATGCGGGTTCTCAATAGCGTCCCATGGTTAGGCGCCGACGACACTGGCTCCATAATATTGCCGCCGAGGGAAATCGTTCGATACCACTGGTGGTTCTTCCCCAAGACCCCAGACATGGTGTATGAGACCACTGTTACTTGCTCTTGCGTCTGCCTGATTGACGGAAAGTGAGTGAGACCTTTTTGTAATGGTTAATGTCTATGCTTAGAGGTGTTTTTCTCATGGTGGAACTCAATATTATTATAATAACCTTTCAGACCAGTGGGCGAACCAACCGAAGTATTTATTAGCATACTAGGGTTTTCTGAGTTACCGGATCTGAGGGTACGTTTAACGATTTCTTCAAAATCATACCTTGGTGATAGCTTCAGTGCCTCCAACTTATCTGTGAATTAACGGTGGGCGCTGTCGGATGCATTGGACCAATCACTGGACGCAATTCGAGACGTAGTAAATGTCAATGAATGAACACAAAGAACTTATGAATGGGGCGGCATTAGTTCCAATTTTCGCCATTTCACAGATAAGTTGGTCGCACTGTACACAAAAATCAATCTCTTGCATAGAGGATTACCGTCGACTGAGAATCATGCATGCACCTCTAAATGTACCACCTATTGAAATATAAGGAAATATCACGAGAAAACCTGACTTTTTAACCGACTTCAAAAAAGGAGGAAGTATTCAATTCGACTGTATTTTTTATGTTTGTTACCTCAGAACTTTCGACTGGGTGAACCGATTTTGATGATCCTTTTTTCATCGAAAGCTAGTGCTTGTCATATGGTCCCACTTAAATTTGAGCGAGATATGACTAATAGTTTTTGAGTTATCCCTAATTTTGAAGTCGGTTATTTTTTTAAACAATACACACTTGCAGCCCTAGATACACTAGGATTCAAAGTCATTACTCTTTCCGCCTTGCTAGGAATCGAAACCAGTTGTCAAAAAGTATATCAATCCACACTTGGCTAGCACATGCTACCTACATAGTAGGTACATACGTAATACCTATGGTTACTTGAAACATTACTAGTTTGCGATGATGATGATTCAAACTATTCAGAGTGTTATAGGTGTTGCCAAAAACAACCAACCTCCACGACGCAGTGGTAGGGAACAGCGTGACATTCTCCGTCACGCTTTACAACTACGGCTCCTGTTTCTTCACGTCCAAGCTGTATCACACTGTCCAAGGAATGGGAGATGATCATAGCGGCGAGAAGTTTGATATCGATTCTTCTGTGGTGAGTTTAGTAAAAAAATTGAATGTAATTTTTCATGATTTTTATTTGTAGTTTTTACTATTGGATGACAAGTAAAAAAACAAGGTACAAACCAACTTGTTATAAAATTAAACATGAAAATAAGGCAGTCCTCGTACTTACGGCATGTTAGGTTCGCGAAATACGTAAATCGAAACGACGTCAGTCGAGACATATTTTTTCATATTATGTTTACATGTAAAACTCAAGGGTTAGGATCCACACGGACTCGAAATTAAAAAAAAAACTGCATTTATAACAAAGGATATACATACTTTATTATCAAAAGTAAGTTCTTAAAATAATTATAGGTATATATGCACTTATGAAATTGCTAGTTATTTTTCCTATGCCGGAAATCGAAACAAATGACGTATGTTTGAGGAATAGTATCAAAACATTGTTGGACGTAACTTGAAACGACGTAAATCGAAACGACCTAAGTCGAGGACTGCCTGTATGTTATTATCGGTATATCCATTTGCTAAAGGGCCTTTGCCTTTTTATATTCCATTCTTTTTAACTTATTTTGTTTGTTTTTGCTTAAAACAAGGAACTTTTCTAAATCGATAGTAATTAACTATACAGTATTTAACAAATTATCTTTTGATTAAGATGCATAATTGCATACTCAACAAAAAGTTCAGCGATCAATTAAATTTTCCTTAGTAGTAGTAACAAATTATAATGCAAACAACAGAACAGCCTAAAGCCCTCCAACCACTGCGAAGTGAAGATAACAGTGACCCCTGGCGGCGCTGGTCCGCGGCAAGTGGACCTCAAGTACACGGTGCTCTTCCGGACAGAGTATGAAGAGATCGAAGAGATACAGCCCGTCAAGAAGACTATATGCATCGTGTGGTATGATGGGATATATCCCACGATACAGGTGGGTAACTTCGGTATATCTAGGTAGGTAGCTTTTCATTTTTAAAGTCGTCGATGCGTTGTGTTTTTGTTAATTTGTTTGTCGACTTTTTGGTGTTCGGTTGGGTTCTTTAAAAGTAGAGGTAAAATCTTTTAACGCCGGTAACATATTATTATGACAAGTACCTGGGTATCATAGCTCCCATGAAGTTCATCGTTGCATGTGTTCTTAAATTAAGCGAAGATAACCACTAACTACACGTATTATTTAGTATTTGACGACCCTGTAGCCTAGTTGGTAGCGACACTGCCTGCGAAGCGAGGGGTCCCGGGTTCAATTCCTGGCCGGGGCAGATATTTATGTGACAGATAAATATTTGTACTCGGGTCATGGGTGTCATTGTGATGTGTTATATACGTATGTGTCGTCCATGCCACCCGCGACACAGGTAATAACCTACTGCGGGGGTATGAGTGTGTTAGTGTTTATTTATTTATTTATTTATCATAAGTTAGGTAATGATCACTTGCTGGTGAAGGAAAACATCGTGAGGAAACTTTCGCACGTATATTTTTTTCCGAACTGAAATGTGTGTGAACTCAGTCTGCCATCTCACTGCAAGAGTTAACGCCCGTGACTTGTCGCTAATAGGTTTGAGTCTTTATTGTAGAATCATTAAAATTAATAAGTATTATTAGAAATAAATTATTTAGCGACTTAAATAGCTAGTAAAATTCTTGCGTCCAAAGCTCAGGTCAATAATTTCAATTTGCAGGTGAAACGGACGATATCAGTCAAATGCCCAGTCATCCTGAGCAATCACTGTTTATGGAACATGGTTAATGTGGATGAGTTCGTCTTCATATTTTTCCGATAATCATATTGAAATTCGACATCTATCACCATAATTGATAACACGTCAATTTATTGGTAATCCATGTGATTTAAGCGAAGTGCTCACAGCGGCATATTTCTTCTTTAAATCGCTAGCGATCGCCAAAATATCATGAGCAGTTTTGTAGTAGACTTATTACCGTTAGATAGCAGATATACAGGGTGAATTTTTCAAGTGCGCGTGGATGGCCAAATTCGAAACTATGAGGAATAGCCTTGGGGTCGATTATAATGAAAACTAAAACTGCATCATTAGATTTTTGAAAAATAATAACACTGGCCAGGAATCTATTTATTAGTGATATTTATTTCAGGCTTAACAAAGCTTTGGTGGATTGCCGGCCTAACAAACCATTGAGTGTAAATCTGTACGCTCCGGACTTGTGCATACGACTGGGTCATGTCAAGTTAATATTCGTGTTTGGGTGTGTTTACGCGGTTCCCGTGCCCTGGAGTATACGGAGAGAAAAGATATGTGACTGTGAAATGGTTGAAGTTCAAATAGGCATCTCTACGTATGAGATGAGGCACACTTGTATACATAGACCGTTGGTTGAGTTAACACCGCAAAATGGGATCGTATCTGTAAGTTCAGGGACTCTTCATATCAGTCGACGCAGAATCGGCTTACATCTACGATTCGTTCCAAAGAGCCGTAGTATTCGCTCTAGTTGTAAAGCAAACATTAGCCGATTCAATGTCACCTGGATTTTTACAGAAATCTACCTATTTTTTATCATGTTAAAAATGTTAAGTACCTATGTATCTAATATAATGTATATTATTTAATGAAGTGTTTATTAAGGTAGCGTGCGTCTGCGGCAATTTTTTAATGAAAATAGCAGGTTACCACTATCATTCAAATGTCAGCTGTCAAAAGAAGTATAGGGACAGAATTCACAGCTCGATTTAAGTTGTAACATGTTTCAAGAATAGGATAACTATTTGTTTTATTCGTTTTTAGCCAGAAAATCCGGGGATGCTTTACATACAACTGAGTTATTCGTACGAAGGTCTAAACACATTATGTTACGTCATGACGATGCCCAACCAGAGATCGCTGTATATTTACATCCACATCAATGCGAACATTATCTCCAGAGGTATACTTTTGCCGCTGAGACGTCATAAGGACCGCGAACAATACTTAGCGGAATTAGATTGTGGTAGAGTGCCGATCAATAATTTGGATCCTGTCATTCGGGTATGATTCTCAATATAGTTTATAAACAGCACGTAATCCAGCAAGTGTCAGTAGCGATCCTGCTCGACTGAAGTGTCCCGGGATCGATTCTGGCCTCGATTTTAATACGACATATAAATGTTTATTCTCTAATCGTGGGTGTTTTTGATGTCTATGCCATTCGGAATCAAAGTATGAATGAGCATGAGCGTGTAAGCGTCAGAAGTGAAAACTTCTTTAGGCGCGTTGGGCATTTTGGAGATGGGATAAAACCAATCAGCTCGCGTTAATAATTTTAATCGACACCTACCTGTAGCGCCATCTCTGAGAGAAGTACAGAACTATAGTTATTTAATTTACGGCTCGTATAAATATCAAGATTGTAGTTTACATGTACTTTATGAGGCGTTGGCAGCCATACACTATAAATTTAATGAATAAAAAACACTTCATTTAAAAGTATTTCCTGCATTGTAAAATATTTCCTGACGATTCAAAAAATACACACGTAATTGTTCAAGTGTTCACTTCTGTCGGCACTCCCAGAGTGCATTTTAATTAAGGCTACAGGTACTCACTATTTTTGTTTTTAAACCGATTAATCATCATCAACGGTTGGACCTGTTACATTTACTGGGTTGAAATAGAGATAGCGGTTGAAATACAACAATCGCAGCTTTTTTAAATCGCAACCATATATCCGTATTATTACATTGAACTAGTATTACTAGCGTATAGAACAGACACCGCGAACATTGGGTTCGGGGGTGTGCATTGCAGCCGGCCGGCTGCATTTCATTCTGTCACTCGGCTGTCACTCGGCTGCGCTCATGGCGGCCGCATGCCAAAATTGTTTATGAAAAAACTGAAAAAATGCCGTCGTGCATAATAAGAACGTATCACAATTGCACGACAAAAAACAAAAAAGATAATGGTATCACTTTATCATCGGTAAGAAAACAAAATATTAAGTTAAATCAACTAAAACGAATTTAATTAAATTATTGTGCAATGTTCCCGCCATTTTGAATGAAAAAATCATAAGGAGCGTTTGAACTTGGCAAGCCACTAGCGTGTTAATGGAATATACATATTACATAAAATGGCGTCAACTGTTGATCGGTTATAAACTTGCTTAGGTTGCAGTCTTGGTTCGGCAAATGTCATATACAAAGTTACTCTATGGCAAGTGTGCAAACGAGGCTTCTAATTTGAAAAGAGAACGGAGGGCAAGCCGGCGGTGGAACACACATTTTGTTTGAGATGTCTCCTCTATGTATGTATCTCAATGTATTATTATTATATTTTTTAGATTCTATGGTTATATAACCCAACGGATGTTTACACAACATGGCGGCTACTGAGAGGCAACACTATAACTCCGGACACTGTTATACGGTGCTTAATATATTTCGCGGAAGTACCGCCCTCGGACAAGTTGGCGATACCGTTTGCGTTCATGCCGACGGAGATGATTGATTACGAGGTACATGTCTCGGTTTAAACTAAAAAAACACACACGCACGTGCGCACACACACACACACAAGCTAAAACGCCCGTCCATCCGCGCCCGTCCCAAGTCTCCTTATATTTTTGAAGTTATACTTCTTAATCTTCTTATGCGACTTGCAAAAAGGTTGCGTTAAACGGTTGCGTTAAACGTTTGCGCTACTATGGAGGAGGTATGAAAGCACTGGATAGATGGCCCTAGCTTCTTATTATCTTTACCTCTTTTAAAATTTAATGTTATTACTTATACAAATCTCACAGAGTCTCTACAGCGTGATTCAGGCTCATGAACAACGCCATCTAGTTTGTACTTGTTTATTTTTATTTATTGTTAGTACAAAAATAGTTTTTGAAAGATAATTAATTTAATAATGTGTATCAGTACATATTATTAAATTAAATATTTATTTAATTATGTCAAAGAAGTATAACTTCTCACGCGCGTACAAAAGTACACGCACCCTTTTTTTATAATGTGCCTTTTAGTATTATGCATGGTGAGGATTTATGCACAACTGAGAATTACTTCTGAAAGATGTGTGAAGTCTGCCAACTCACTTTTGGCCAACGCGGCGGGCGCCCTATGAAATAAGTTTTTGACTTGATTCATTCTTATTTCCTTATGTTAGATTACTTAAGTAGTACTGCATTTTAGGTGGTATTCTATTGCTCATTTGGCTACGACACTGTCAAGATACTAGTCAAAGGACAAGGAGGTCTGCCGAACTGCATTGAGACGAGGCTCGATATGCCGAATTATGTCGAAAGAGTCATACGGTCGGCATACAAAGATGACGTTGTATGTATTAATAATTATTATGTCTGTTGTATAATTATTATTGAAGTTATACTTCTTATGCGACTTGCAAAAAGGTTGCGTTAAACGTTTGCGCTACCATGTAGGGGGTATGAAAACACTGGATAGATGGCCCTAGCTTCTTATCATCATATCCTCTTTCGAAATTTAATGTTATTAATTATACAAATCTCACAGAGTCTCAACAGCGTGATTCAGGTTCATGAACAACGCCTTCCGTGTAATATAGTTTGTACGTATTTATTTTTATTTAGTACAAAAATAGTTTTTGGAAGATAATTAAAACTGATACACGTTAATAAATTAAATATTTATTTAATTATGTCAAAGAAGTATAACTTCTCACGCGCGTACAAAAGTACACGCACCCTTTTTTATTTTGGTTTTTTTACCTCTATGAACGTGAAGTAGAAAGGCGTCCGGAGTTCGACTCCCAGCTGGGACTTATGATTACGTGAGAGGTAAATGTTTGAACTCAAGTCTTGGGTGTCATTGGTGTCTTGTTTGTGTTGTCCATACTACCTCCGACGCCGCGACGCAGGGAATCCTAGTGATATGAGCGCTTAATTATTATGGGCTTATTAAATTAAACTAAATCTGCAGTTGTATCTATGAAAGATGTTAGGTAACGTTATTTTCTAGTATATGCAGCAATGTATGACGAATTAGTCAAAAAATATAATAACCCCTTTACTTACATTTGTCGAGATATATCATGTAAACTAATGTGATGATTTTCTTAATTTATAATTATTTAAAAATTTATAGATGTTTATTGTAACGTTTTTCATAATTATTTGTAATTTACTCATTCTTTTTATTCGATTAAAACTCGATTTTAAAGAAAGCAATGCTGGCATCACTGATTGCACTATGACCACCCTTTCTTGGAGTGGGGATTTTTCTTACTCGGATCGGTCGAGCAGTCATTCACATTCATTCTAGTGTGAACCTTGCACTCGAACGGTTGTCTAAGTAGAAGCCCTGTACCAATTATTGCTGTACAAATAAATGATGTTAATTAAGTAGTTGGAAGTGACAAGTGATCGTGATTTGAATAAATAAACGAGTGTTGTTACCAGTACTTCGGAGTTTTAATTTATCAAACTAATACATAGACAATTTTGCTTAACTTTTCAGGTTTACATAACAAGAGAGCATATAACTTTACGGATGATGCCAACTCATTCTCTTAGTAGAGAGATCATCGGTGTTTGCAATAACACAGATCACGTTATAAGATATATTTGGTTACCGTAAGACAGTCTGTTTTAATTAATTAAAATTTATATAATAATCCAAATTAAAATCAATAATTGTTTTACCCGAATTTCGACGAATAATAGTAATATAAGTATAGTAACACTATAGAGTGAAATAAGTATACAACCACGTGGAAGTACCCACAATTTTATTTAATTAACAATGATAATATTTATATTGATTTTATTCATATCTAATTTTAATTTATTATTATTATTAATTTATTATTAATTTATCTAATTTTAAGTGATTTTAATCATATCTTCTAGAGAGAGAATAGCCAATATAATAAACATTGTGATGACCCCCTGGTGGGGAGTCATACAGCCGAGGTCCTCCGAATGGATCACTATGACCGTTTATACACTGCAAGAACCTGCCACCTTCACGTAAGAACCATCGTTTTTTATCTAATATATAAAATTCTCGTGTCACGGTGTTAGAAGTTGAACTCCTCCGAAACGGCTCGACCGATTTTCGTGAATCTTAGCGTGCATATCGGCTAGGGTGAAGAATCGAACAACATCTATTTTTCATCCCCCTAAATGTTAAGGGTGGTCCACCCCTAATTTTTTTTTTTGACATAACGAAGTCTGTCCGGGCAGCTAGTTATCTTATAGATTACTTAGACCTGTTTTGTATAGCAAGGTTAATGGCTTCTACAATCTCTCTGAGGACGCCTAGAGTGTAATACGTCACGTTGATCTAGAAAGGATGGTTGGAGTGATTAGAAGTGTCGCCGAGATTCTCTAATATGGCATCTATCGCTTAGAATCGGTATCTACGGATTTACGTGTCGTCCTAAACACGGAAGCACTCAAAAATAACAAGGTTATAAAAATGTAGTCTATCCGTTCGTCCGTCCATCAGCCTTTAGAGGTCCACTGCTGGAAATATGCCTCCCCTAAAATGCTGCAAAAAGCAAAGCAAAGCAACAACCCATAATTGTCCCACTGCTGGGCTCGGGGTCTCCTCTCACAATGTGAGGGGTACAGGCCATAATCTACCATGCTGGCCAAGTGCGGATTGGTAGACTTCACACACCTTTTGAGAACTTTATGGAGAACTCTCCGGTGTGCAGGTTTCCTCACGATGTTTTCCTTCACCGAAGCAAGTGATAATTAACTTTTAATACGCACATAATATTTGAAAATTAGAGGTGCGTGCCAGGATTTGAACTCGGGCCCCTCTGTTCGAGAGACCAACGTTCTAACCACGAGGCTATCACTGCTTTTGCAAAATGCAGCACTCTGACTGAATCCAACGGATACTTTAAACTTTAGTAATACATATTAGAGCGAAGCGCTCATAGCCCGGCGCGGCGGCGGCTTACATCGATCCTAAGCGATCGACAAAGTTAAGCAACAGCGGGCGCGGTCGGTAGTTGGATGGGTGACCGCTAGTGGCAAAAATTTCTTGAGCACTTCCGTGCTTCGGAGGGCACGTAAAGCCGTCGGTCTCGGTTGTTATCGTAAGATAACAGTCGTTTAGCCATGTCGGAGGCCCTCGGGCGGCATGAAAACTTCCGACAATTGGGTTGGCCACTAACCCCTACACCAATCCGCACTGGAGCAGCGTGGTGGAGTATGCTCTAGGCCTCCTCAAGAGGAGAGACCCATGCTCATTAGTGGGCCGTTAATGGGTTGAAGCCAATACATATTATATTATTTAACATTCCAACAGTACCGTCGTATCTTGCGAAATTTTGGATTTAACTGAACGCAGACGTTATCAGAAAAATGAACTTCTGAGAAAAGTGAAAACTGAAAAATGTAATCAGGAATTTATAATCACTGAAGAAGGAACTTTTCATCCGGTTTGTATACGATGTATTCATGTTAGCATTTAAAAAAAGCATATGCGTAACATTAGGTAAAAATCTTTAAAGAATTCTTTGAAGCATTGAAAAGTAAACTAATAAGTTATAAGCGGTTTAAATTTAAACAACATAATTATACTTAACTATACTTAAACTTACGCCAGCATGGGTGTGCACGAGAGGGACAAAGAATGTCTGCACTTTATAAAAGCTTTACTTACATCCTTAAGTTTTTCATGGAGGATTTTATTCATTGTGGTACTTTTTAAGTTAGTAAACAATTTTTAAGTTAGTCATCCTCTTTCTTATGACCATGTTTTAGGGTATAAACGATTCCCCGCCGTACGTCCTAGATCTGAAGAAACCTCAACCATTTTATTTGGTCACATCATTATCTATATCATCGAAAGGTCAGCGAGATGGGTACTCCAGAATGCTGCTCAAACAAATGTGGGAACAGGCACGTTCGTTTTAAATATTTTTGTTTTTTAAATTCAACGGGTACTCACGATTCGTATTTTATAATATCAACTAGCTGTGCCCCGCGGTTTCACCCCCGTGGAAAAACTAACTGCTAAAATATATGATTTTATATAGCCTGTAGCATTCCTTGATAAATGGACTATCAAACACAAAAATAATTTTCCAATTCGAACCAGTAGTTCAAGCAAACAAACAAACTCTTCAGCTTTATATTATTAGTATAGACTAACTGTTGCCCGCAGCTTCGCATACGGATATTGTGTTTTACCTTATTTGCACCTCTTGCAGAAAAAAATTTAAAAAACGGGGAATTTATATTGAAGTACCCATATTTATTTTATTTATACTGAAACCTACGATAAAATCACAAAATATTCCTCCAGGAGCGGGTTTTGAAAAATAAGTAATATTTATACAAAATTTTGAAAAACTGAAAAATATGTGATCCATTAATTTAAGCAAGGAACATTTGTTGCAAATTTGAAGCAAATCGGTTGATGTTTTAAAAATATTCCATACAAACTTTCATCCCGTTTCTCGGGGAAATCTTCTAATTTTCCGGGATAAAAAGTATCCTAAAATATGACCCGGAGTATAGGTAAAAACTTTACAACTTTTTATCGAAATCCGTTCAGGGGTTTTCATGTGATGCCCGGACAGACAGACAGACAATAATTCTAAAAAAAATATTTTTGTGCTCTAACACGTTATTGAAGTGCCCCCTAATCGAAATTTAAAAAACATATTCAATGTACAGAAAATTTGCCCTTTGAGTTTTATTATAGTATAGATTAGCATGAAATACTAAAATTATTATTACTATTATTATTAGTCGCGTGTGAGTCGTGAGTTCCCCGATACAAGTTCATAATCATACTTTTTATTTTTATTGTTTACTAACTCAGTGCCAACCATTTAAATATTTATATTTTTATAGCCTCCTTCCTACGATTTGTTGTCATCCGATTCAATTGACTACATGAGCGGCAAGAATGCAACCGGTAACAATATGCAGCTCACCGAAATTATTAGGCTTATAGACGGTATACTGTGGTAAGTACCTACCTAACTCACTGAATATTATTGTTTGTACAAGGTAGGCCTGAACTACATTAAGATGATGAAAAGATGGGATATTTAGATCTGAATTAATTTTGACCTTGTAATTTTTGATACTTTAAAAATGCTTTAACGACGACCCTATAGCCTAGTTGGTAGCGACCCTACCTGCGAAGTGAGGGGTCCCGGGTTCGATTCCCGGCCGGGGCAGATATTTATGTAAGAGATAAATATTTGCACTCGGGTCATGGGTGTTTATACATACATATGTGTCGTCTATACCCCACGACACAAGTTAAACCTACTGCGTTTGTAAGCGTTTAAGCATCGACAATTATTGATTTATACCTAATCTCGTATTGCTTCTTGAATTATTTAATCTATTTATTTGGTCCTTCGAGCCGTCTCCCGTCGACCTGTGATTGTTCTGAATGTATATAGATCGGAAAAAATCATGTTCTATTTAAGATTTCGACCATGAAAGAAAGAAAGAAAGAAAGAAAGAAACATTTATTCCGACACAGGCATTGCAACAATGTTTAAAAAATCAGTGGTATATTTATTTCTTATACACTAGTCATTAATTGCATTCGGAGTTCCAGCTATTTGAACCTGACTGTACTTCAAAATATGAAACTCGACTTTGAGGGAATAGAAACGGGACAGAAATCTTAAGACTCGACGTAGGGGTAATAGAAGCGAAACAAGATTCTCGGCTCGACGTAGTGGGACTCGACGTAAAGGGAACCAATCCTACCAACATGCCGGAAAAGGGTCGCACTCAGAATACGGCGTAGCAAGTAGCAGATACTTTCTACGTCTTCTGATTTTTCAGTGCGCCCGTTAATCGCGAAACGAAACCATGAAACGAAGTGTTACAAAAAAATACTTTTTTTAGGGATGCTTTGCATAGCAAGATGTTTAAACAGCAAATTCAATATTATTCCAAAGAGGAGATACCGACTTACAATCAGTTAATCAAGAGAACTGAAAAAGATACGCGTTCAAAGCTTAGCAGGAGGTAAAATCTTTGCCATGTTGTCTGAACTTTCATGCAGTAAAAATTATAAAAGATATCCGTATTTGCGTTTTCATAAAGGTTTTATATAGATGTAAAAGGATGAAGTTTATAAAGATGCTAACGTAAAAGTTAAGTAACTTTTAAGTCCAAAGTGAATAGGCTTTTACTAAGTTAGCGAACTTTATTACTTGATACTACATTGCAAGATTGTAGGCAATCATAACTTATAAACGAGTATAAAAAACTTGGCTTTGATAACTTATTTTGCTTTTCCAGTATGAAAACCTGTTTATGATAATTTACAAATTCTGTAACAAAATATTTCACTGATTTCAGGGTGACGTCTGGAATATGCGATGCTATCGTCAACAAGGCAATATTTCATGTTTATAATTTGAAATCCAAACATGAAGTCTCTATTTTAGAAGCTGAATAGAATACATTTCCTATGTTATTATTATTGAAGTATTAGTGAAGATTTGTGTACCTAAATAAAACTCTTTAATTTTAATTGAATTGATTTATTTTTATTTAACTAATTATACCTAATAGGTATGTATATCAAAAGTAATTCTATTATACATATAAATCACAGCTTCATAGCACAAATCAGTCAAAGACGTATCTCACAGTCATCAATCTTAAATTAATATTAATTAAGTTGGTAAATTATTTATTTAATAACAAGTGGAATGAGGCATCATCAGAAACATGCAAGTAATTTTTCTATTTCATATGAATTGTAAAATAATCGATACTTATGGCTGGATTTAAATCAAATCTTTATGTAAAATTAGACATGTTATTTTTATACATAGGTGTAAAATTCTTACATAAAATAAATTGCTAACCCTAGGTACTATATTACACTATACGTATCTGATCAACATCCCCAAAATACATTGAAAATAAAAAATACATACGACTGACCTATACAATTTTACTATGGCAGTGAAAAAATAGTCCGTCAGTAGAAAATCATTGCGCGTCTATGGCATGTGCACTACTAAAGAGTTAGTCCTAACAGAGGTCAATCATTATGATTTAAAAATTAAAAATAAAAGTAAGACCAAAGCTATATCACCTCAATCAAGAATTCTGTCGAGCCTTAATTGTAGCTTCTTTGGCTTGGGCGAGGCGATAACAGTGACGGCGACCCGGTCCCCCAGCCTGGGGGTCAGGTGGCCCCCCAGCTGGCTGCGGTGGATGAGCCCGTTGTCCCCCACGCCGCAGTCCACGAAACAACCAAACGGAACCACGTTTCGAACCACGCCTGCAATGTTACAGTATGTCATTTTGTTACTTAAATACAAGTTGTATAGTTCGTTGGTTTTATCCTTATTTGGTAAACCTTTTGGTAACATTTGGTAAAGGGGTTTGAACAATTTTGTATGGAATCTGGCAAACCTACAAGTCTGCCATTTTGAAAAAACCTCGTTTCGGCGGCCAGTGATGGAACATAATAATATTATGTCAATCGACGAAGTGATTACAATCAAAAAGTATTCGAGATGAAATGTCGTAAGTGATATACTTTCTGAGATATTTGAATTCAAAACCGTAGAAAAATAAAGCTAAATGGCGGTACTTGTAGGTATGCCAACTAGGTTCAATGTCCTTTTGACATTAATTTATTGAAATATGAATTTCTACTACATAATTTAAAAAAATATTTTTCGTGTCAGCATTAAAATTATTATTTATTTATTTTTAAATTATTTTCATTTTGTGGGAGCGTTATTTTTAAGTTACTAATTGTGATAAAAAGACAGTGTAACACCATAGACTTAAATATATAGACACGCTGTTGTTAACAAATTTCGTGTCACGATTTCGTGCCACAGAGTACTCAATCACAGAGTCAATATGCGCCCAGTGTTGCCAACACCCTACTCCGAAAGAGATCATGGATACATTACTATAACTGGACATATACCATGGGTATATTACTCTGTCTGGATTACTTTGTAGAGGTACCTGAGGATTAATTACGTCATAACGGAATGACCATTGTGTTCATCCATTCATTGTGCATCTGTAATCCCAGAATATATCATTCAGCTGTGTTAATTTTTTTTATAAGTGTTATGCACTTAAAATAAAAGAAATGTACCGTAATAAATTACATTGTTTCATTTCATTATCACCTTCAACATCCGTTTTCATGACGTAAGGACAATTTTGAAGAAAAATAAAATGTGTTAATACAATAATATATTTTTTTACCACCAGAAAAATTATTAGAAAACATTTGGAAAATAGGACATAACACCCCACAATTATGAAGGATAATCTCAATCCGGTCTGCGATTGGTCAAATAGTCATTCCGTTGTGACGTCATCTGTCTTCAAGTACCTCGAAGTTATGTATCCAGTTAAAAGTTATAATTATATCCATGGCGACAATCATACGATTTATGCCTTTTTCCAGTTCATCTCGGAGTGACTACTATATATTTTTTTAACATCGTAAGTAAACATTAATAATTTAAATATGTATTTGTATGCATTGTTAGAAAATTATGTACGAGTATAATAGGTTCATGATATAATTATTATAGGTTCATAGATTTATCAATAGATGGCGCACATTATAATTACCTATGTCCCGATATTTCTACATTTATAATTTTGTATGTTATTATGTAAATTTATATTATAACTAGCTGCCCGGACAGACTTCGTTCTATCAAAAAAAAAATTGCAATAAAATAATATTGCGACTATACATTGAGATGTAAGCTATCCTATCTTTCAAGTTGGATCAAACTGCACACAGTGTGCAAAGGGCAATGAACCTAGTTGGCATACCTACAAGTCCGCAATTTTAAAAAAACCTCGATTCGGCGGCCAGTGATGTAAAATATGTCAATCGATAGAATAAATGATTATGATCAAAAAGTATTCAGTGATGAAATGTCGTAAGTGGTATACTTTCTGAGATATTTGAGTTCAAACCCGTAGAAAAATGAAGTAAAAAACTTTGTTTCGGCGGATATTGATAAAACATGTGTCAATCGATAGACTAAGTGATTACGATCAAAAAGTATTCAGTGATAAAATGTCGTAAGTGATATACTTTCTGAGATACATATTTGAGTTCAAACCCGTAGAAAAATAAAACATTGGTAATTAATTGTCTTTTTTATTTATTAGTGGATCAACACTATAACTATATACATATAAAATATCACAATATCATTAACAAAACTAAATAAATACATATTTATTCATATTTACATATATACATATTAAATTATATATTAAGTACATAAATATTTATAACTACGTATATAACATGTGGTTGAAGACCACGGGCGAGGACATTCTAATTGCTTCAGGTAGTGCTGCCGGACGTGATTCTTGAAGGAACTTTTGGTAGTCTTTTGATGTCTACAAGCAAGTAGTTCCAGAACAGTATTGCAAAGGAATTCCCGAAATAAGCAGTCCTATGGGTTTCCTTTAAATAAACAGGAGAAGACACATTATTCAAAATAGCATAAAATGTTGAGAGAATTCTGAAGTTTCACCTGTGTCGAATTGGTAGCCATTTAAGTTAGGAATCAAACTGGGAAATGTGGTCATACTTACGTAAGCTGAAGATAGGTATATCGAAGTTTTTTTACTTTATTTTCCTACGGTTTTGAAATCAAATATCTCAGAAAGTATATAACTTACGACATTGTATCACTTAATACTTTTTGATCGTAATCACTTAGTCTATCGATTGACACATATTTTATCAATATCCGCCGAAACAAAGTTTTTTACTTTATTTTTCTACGGGTTTGAACTCAAATATCTCAGAAAGTATACCACTTACGACATTTCATCACTGTATACTTTTTGATCGTAATCATTTATTCTATCGATTGACACATGTTTCATCACTGGCCGCCGAATCGAGGTTTTTTCAAAATGGCGGACTTGTAGGTATGCCAGGTTCCATACAAAACTGTTGGAAGCCCTTTGATTAAAATCGGTTAAGTAGTTAAGGAGTCTATCGCGGACAAACAACGTGACACGTAATTTATATATATAAAGATAAGAAGATTTTATTTTAATTTATAGTTTTACTTATTACTTTTCTTTCAATTTCGTTTTGTAGACCGCCATCTAAAACTAATTAAAGTTTTAGTACCTACATTAAATGAATCGTACTATTTTTTTTCTGGAGCCATCTTAGGAAATACGACTTTTATTTACCCACCGTACGATCTCTCACTCCGCGACGTCTGGCAACCCTGTTCCGTAGTGATTAAGTACTCTGTGTTCGTTCTGTCAAGTTTGGTTCAAGATGTCGGTATTAAATATTTGACACTAAATAATTTTTAAGACTGTAAATAAAAATATAGTTACTTACCAATTATGATTAAATAAAGTGAAATAAAGTTCAAATGTAATTAATGAGAACGTTTTAACTGTGCTCAATAAACAATAATACGTTATTAAGTGTTTTTGAACAGTCGGAGTTTTTCTAACGTGACATTTACTTGTGTAGCTTGCTCGCAGCCGACTAAACTTGAGTTGGCCCCAGTTGGGGTCAACACAGGTGAACAAAATGTAAGTACTGAACAGCGTGTCTATATTATTTAGGTCCATGTGTAACACTGTTTAATAAATAAGACTTGCTAGAATCATTTAGCTTTATTTAAAGTAGTTAAAGAAAGAAAGAAAGAAAGAAAAACATTTATTTCGTACACAGGGCACTGCAATACAATACATACAAAAATCAGCTTAAATCTACTGTAATACTCAAAAATTAAATGCAGTGCTATACAGATGGAACAGAAAAAGGTCACATTCAGCGAGGTCCGCTGATTTTCAATGCGACCTACGGTGTCGCGCGGGGCGCACGCAGGTGCGTTGCGAACTTGCTGATTCAGTTAATAATTACTTAAATATGGTTGAAATACTGAGTTAATGAGAGTAAAGCGTTGGAAATTTCACCAGAATTACTGAAACGTGCTATAATTGATAATAAAAAAATATAAAACCTACCAGTTAAAGTGGTCCCTATCCCAATCTGTTCGCTTGCTTGTACAGTCAAAGAATAAACTGGTCGGCAGAATGTGATGACATTATCTTCGTATGGTTTCTGTTTGAAAGCGCTTATAATGAGGTCCAGGGTAGAAACCTCCGTGTTCAGCTCTGCGCTCATTGCCGCTATGTCAATACCAATAGTACACTGTTCCACTTGTTCAGGGAAAGTGGGCTTCGTAAGATCTTTTATGTTGACCCCAATTTTTTTCGCAAACCTGAAATGTTTTTACGTGTAATTCAAAGAAGGCCAGTCAGTCATGTATGTTTAAATTTATAGTTAAAAAAAATAATGATTATTTTTTCAGTGAAAAATTTCAGGAAAGCTAAAAGATGACATTGTAAAGTTAGTGTGTAGTTTAACTACAACATTTATAAGAGAGGCCACGTTTTTAGCCAATTTCATTCTGTTTTTAAACCTTTAAAAAATTGTGTATACTTACAACTTAGCAATCTTATAACTTTCTGGATGAATGATAGTTGTGTCCAAGGGCTCAGCGCCTCCCAACACCTTTAAGAACCCCGCACATTGCTGGTAGGTAACTTTGCCTATACCGGGCACCTTTAAAATTTCGGCCCTACTTGTAAACCTATCATTCTCTAGACGATAAGCGATAATTTTCTTAGCGCGTCCTTCGTTTAACCCTGAAATTCGCCTGAAAATCAAGAATTACCGCGAATTACGTCACGCCTCAGTAAACAAACAAAATATATGACAATTGAGTTGTTCATTAAAAAAAAATATTTTTTTTTAATGTATTTTAAATCTTTAACACAAATGATATTAATTGGCATTGTTAAAACGCTTAAAAACTATTTTTAATATTAATAATAATAAATTCAAAATTGATAAAAGTTCAAAAAGAATCACGTGACTACAAACGCGCCAGATTTGGTCGCCATGTTAGTGACGTCATTTTGTTAAAGCAATTACACAGTGTTAGAAGCTTCTACGTGAATTGAGTAAAAATATCCGGAATTTAGTGCAAAAAGATATTCATAACACGTAATTTTATTGTAAATGTTAAATGATTTATTCTTCATTAAATATTATAATAAAACTCTCTATTGATTGTACACACTAAATAAATTTAGATACCTAAGATTACAATGTTTACTGGTAAATCGTGTCTGGGAGAAATCAGGGCAGGGTGTTAGGGTATAAATCAGGGTTGTATGATAAAATTATATTTCATTCATCATACAACTAGCTTCTACCCGCGACTTCGTCTACCTAAATTTCACATAATAATATGGATCCTGAGAGAAGTGAAGAATGTGATTAATAAAAAAATGCACAATGCAATACTACAGAAATTCTATGCTAGTAGTAGGTACATACATATGATGACCCTAAAGCCTAGTTGATAGCGATTCGATCCAGCCTGCGAAGTGAGGGTCCCAGGTTCAATTCCCGGCCATATCTAATAAAATGTGACAAATAATTATTTGTACTCGGGTCTTGGGTGTTATAGTGACGTGTTATTTGTGTTGACCATGCCACCCGCGACACAGGGAAACCTACTGCGGTGGTATGGGTCTGTACGCGCTTTGTACATTAAACTGGTACAATATATAAAAATTTTTTGTCTCCGAAATACGCCAAGTTGGTCAATGATCACGACTCGTGTGGCGAATCGTTACCACTCCAGATCGCTAAGTCAAGGGTCCTGAGTTCGATTCGATGCGAGGTGGATGCTGCGAGATGGTTTGAATGATTAGTTTGTATTTCTGTTCTTGGTCTGAGTGTGTGTCCTTGTGTTGTCTATGGCATCCACGACACTGGGTATCCTAGTATGGGGCTATGAGTGTGAAGCGTTTATTTATTTATTTATGTACCTACTGGTTTTACAATGTTAACGATAATAATAACTAATATCTTCAAACACGGTTCCGTTTTACTCTACCATTGTTCTACCACGTGTTCCACTTTGTAGCCCCAGGACCCATCATCAGATCCTCATTGAATTTGAGCAGGATCAACGTTGCAAAATTCCTAACCTAATAAAATAAAACCATGAGTTGTTTCATAAAAAAAACGGACATGTGCGTGTCAGGCCACGGGCAATGTAAGATTCCGAAGTAAATAGTAAGTTTATCGACTATGACTCATACTTATGTTATACATACATAGCCGTGATAATTTTC
This sequence comes from Thymelicus acteon, assembly GCA_951805285.1. Taxonomy (NCBI): domain Eukaryota; kingdom Metazoa; phylum Arthropoda; class Insecta; order Lepidoptera; family Hesperiidae; genus Thymelicus; species Thymelicus acteon. The sequence goes on from OX638217.1 coordinate 6,648,596, forward strand.
CTTGTAAATTCATCATATACCCTATTTTTGAGAATTTTTTCACTTGTCTAACTCCAACCGTTTAGTCAACAGTTGGGGGGGGGGGACATTTGACTGTAACCAAAATTAGCACTTTAAAGCCAAACATTTTGCAAACGGACCCCTAATTTCAAAAATGGTCCATGCCAAATTACAGCTTTCTAGCACTAAGGGTCTGGGCGCTTTGCTTCGGACAGACGGACAGACGGACGGACAGACGGACGGACGGACGGACATGACGAAACTATAAGGATTCCGATTTTACTTCGGAACCCTAAAAACGAATCTATGAACGAAAACTAAAATTTTACCTCTTACTCCTCGGCAAAACCGAAAAGGTCACAGGTACACATTTAACACTATCTTTGGGGTGTTTTTTTTGTAGTATTCACACGTAATTGTACAAAACAAGCACGATAACTTTTAAGGTTAAGCATTTTTGATATATCTATCAATATATTGACGATAATATCAAGATTTTATCAGTTAAAAGTCAAATCACAGTATCAGCACTATCAGCTGTATGCTGCAATGAATAGCAATTAACAAAGTTACGTCACACGCGCGCTCGGGTCTATTCGGGAATTGTCGGCGTGTTTTCGGTATTGGATTCAAAAACGTATTTTTGATTTGATGTAACTTTTAAATTATAGCGAATAAAGAAAAACTAAAATAACTTTGTTATAAAACTTATATATGAACTTTCCATTTAAAACAAAAAAAAATTTTAGGAAACAACTCAATTCTAACAACGACATCTTGTCTATTACTTTCCTGACGTGTGACGTCACAAGCGACGCCATGACACTAAAGTGTTTTGGTGCGAATTTTAAAGTTAGAAATTGAAGTGTATTAATTTTATACTAAAGCTTTATTCTTTGCGGAAATATGATATACGTTGTAATTACAATGTATTTCTCAACATCATAGAATAGTATTTCAAAATCAGTCATCATACCTATTATAATAATGCTGTGAATACAAGTATTAAGTAAATAAATAAATAAAGAGTATTGTACTGTACATTACCTCAACATAGCCTGCGACGCGGTGTTAATGTCGACGCCGACCAGACTGACCACCTTCTCCACGGCGCTGTCCAGCGCGCTCTCCAACATCCTCGGGGGAATGTCGTGCTGGTATAGCCCAACGCCTAAATTTTTAGGGTCTACCTGAAATGAATCATTAATGTTATAGCGAGAAATCTGAACTAATATTATAAAGAGGAAAGTTTTTATTTTTTGTTTGTTTGTAAAGGATGAACTAAAAATTACTGGACCGATTTCAAAAATTATTTCACCAACAGGGTGCTCTGTCATATCTAAATTACACGGACTATTAATATTAAAAAAATTGATCTAAATGAAAGCAAAGCGAAGGCGATTAATAGTATTCATATAAAAAAAAACTTCCTAATACTTTTTGAAGTTATACTTCTTATGCGACTTCCAACAAGGTTGCGTTAAACGTTTGCGCTGCACTGTTGCGTTAACTGCTGGATAGATGGCGCTAGCTGCTCAATATATTCTTCATATTATGTTAAGAGATGGCGTTAGTTACCACTGTTTTATTTTTATTTAGTACAAAAATAGTTTTTGAAACATAATTAAACTGAGACACGTTATTATATTAAATATTTATTTAATTATGTAGAAGAAGCATAAATTCTCACGCGCGTACAAAATTACACGCACCCTTTTTTGGTTTCATACACACTGATACTAATAAAACACAAACTCGAATCCACCGAATTCTAGAGGTATATGAATATTAAAATTATATAAATCAAAGAATACTTTTACTAACTTTTATTAGTTCCGCTAAAGGATCCAACACTCTTCTTGCAATGGACAGCGCCGATATTAAATTGGGATCCATATTTGGATGTTCCTGTAAAATAAAAATGCTAGTATATGACTAAACTACTGGCTAGCAAGACATAAAATGGCATTATTATACTGTTATATATATACTACACAAAGGCATATTATTATATTGTTAGAGGATAATTAAATAAACATAACAAATAAATAATTAGAAAAATAGATATTTTCAAAAATCAATTGATTGCAAATAAGTTGGTAATTTGAATCTAAAGAAGATTTTCACTATCGTTCTAGCAATTTATTTATTGTATAATATATTTTTTATGTCGAATTAAAATACAAACAACACCCTGATTACACTACTCGTATAAATGAAGTAAAATAAAACTTCTAATGAATACCTTCTGCGCCTCTTTACTAACGGAGTATATCGAAGCGCCCTGCTCCGGCACGATGACGACGGGCACTCGCTCCGCCACCCCGTGCGCGCGCAGCCACTGCTCCGTCTCCCGACACGCCGTGCCGTTGCCCAGCCCGATCAGCTCCACGCTACGATACCACACTCAAGTTTATGTGAGAAACCAAAGAGTTCTCCCTAATGTTCTCAAATTTTTATGGAAATAGTCGCCATCGAGCTGACAATCCACCAAGGTAAGTAATTATAGGCGCCCATGGATATCAGCAACACCAAAGGCATCACGAAAAAAAATTAAAGTACTTGAGTGTAAAGCTACCAGCTCGCACTTGGCCAACATGGGGGGCATTGCCTGTGCCGCTCACATTATAAAATGAGAATCATGCAGTGGTTCAGCTACTGTATCTTATGTCATCTAAAAATTGCCCATCTTAATTTATGCCTTAGCTCTGTCAGAACCCACATAGCTTATTCTTTGGCTTGCAAGGCCTTTTAGTCTCAATTGTCAAAAAGTGATCATTTAATATGACGCCAACCATTGCCATGTGTAATATATAAACATTTTACTTGGATATCATCACATAGACGTTTTACCCGTGCTTATCTAAAAGCATTTTCAATTGTCTGGCCGCCGCGTCATTAGGATTGTGTCGACGGAGGTCTGGGTATATGGTTAATGCTTCTAACTTTTCCCCATTGCAATCTATGATGCCTACCTGAAACACATTGTACAATATACAAAATATTATAGCATTGGCTCACTATTACATTAGTAAAAAATATCCTATTTAGCATAGACATTCAAACATGTGAATTTGTAATATGTATTTTTACACGCCTGGCTAGAGCTACGACTTTCACCTTAGAATCAACTGTGAAATGTTTTTATTTGGTTTCGTTGCAGTGTTGGAAAGCCAGTATCTGTGATACTGTATATAATTACTGCGGTCTATGTACTAGTCTGCTCATTTGACGCAGTATGTATATAAAAAAGCATAATAAAAAATTAAAATCCCATACTTCTCACCTTACAACCTGCTTTAAATCCCGGATCTAATCCCAAAATTCTTCTATTCTTCACTGGTTCAGTCAGCAAGTATTTCTCCAAATTAGTGGTGAATGTTTTTATCGCTTCCTTCTGTGCAGCTGCATTTAAATCGGACCGAACTTGTCTGGCGAGCCACGGTTTGATCAGTCGGTTGTACGCGTCGCCGAGACCCTTGCGAACCCAATGACCACTTCTCCAAAGCGTTAGGCAGAATCTAAGGACAAATTAAACTTAACAATAAATCAAAGGATATCAGATTCATCAGATATAACAAAATAACAGTAGCAATTTGTGTGTTTACAAATATACACATACAAAATGAAACTTTTTCAGAGTGTGTTTCACGTAAGATTTCTCTTTGCTGACATACCAGTAGTATGGTAGCGAGAGAAATTTTTATGTGTAATGCACTGCATAATATGTTTAATGTTTTTATTGTCTTAAATTAAATAATAATAAATACCCCTTAGTAAAGGGCCCTTACCTCTCGAGTTTATTATAGAACCAATCAGGCACAATAACTTTCACAGAGAGAATTTTTTCATTTTCCCCTCTGTTCACAGCTAATGTTTGATGAGATTTCACAAAGTGTACTGGACACGTCCAGTCAAAATAGATCTTGTATGTTTCAGGATCCGATCTTGCATCCTTTTTTTTCTTGTCCTCTTCTTTTTTCTCTTTTGTAGAAGATTTCGTCTGAGTACTTTGTAAAATAAACCTTGTTTCGTTTTTCCTGAAATGAATTAATTAAACTGACTTGGATAATGTTGTGAAATGAATGGAACAGCACAGTAATAATAAATTGCTATAGCTTCTAAACATTAACATTGCAAGATTAGATTTATAGAATTAGTACATACCTTAAAGTATCTATAATTTTCCATTTGAATTAAGCAGAATTTGTTTAATGTTTAATACTTCATAATTTACTTTAGTTAAAAATACGAATAACATTTACTTACAGTTCCCTCATATTTTGAATGACTCGAGCATCTTTGTATATTATATCAGCCACTATATGTGTTATATGAGATTCTACTTTCTCCAGTGTTGCTAATTCCTCATTTCTACTGTCACACAGCATACTCATGTCAATGTATTCACCGCTGAGTGCTTTGATGGCAAAAGGTTCAATACCTAAACCTCGGGCTCTATCTGCTAATGATAGAGCATGTGACTTTAAAGGAGTATACTGAAAATAATGGAATTAAGAATAATAGTAATTAATTTCTGTATTTTAATCTTTTTTTCTTAATATTATTTGTAGGCAAAATACTGGATGGTCATTGTTCAGTCTGTCCACACTCCACAGACTTCAGATAAATCCACTGTGAACTCTATGTAATCCATTCAAGGGATTGCTAGCAACATTAATAAATAAAACATTCTCTATCCAGCCTTATAAAAACTTATTGCTGCATTAATATAAGTAGAAATAGCAACTACTTTCAGTGTGGTATCTATTCGTAAAAGTAAGATAAAAATAACTCACAATCAAATCAAGTTCTGACAAAGACTTTGCATTCAGAATGCTGTTTTCCACTTCTGGTGTCAATTTCTTTGATTTTTTCAATGTCTGCAGAACAGATTGGACCTTTTTTTTGAACTGGACTACATTTTGGTAACTTTCATACAACTCTTGTAGGCTGGAAAGATGAAATAAGACTGTAATTAGAAAAAAAATGGGAGTGATACTATTAAAAAAATATTTTTTTAATATAATTACAATAATGCAGGTCTTCTGTTTATTTGGTCAGTGTCATTAGTAATGCCATTGGTTCCTTATCAGTAACATGTAGTCAAATCTAATAGATGGTAAATTATTAGTATTTGAAACTAGAATAGCCACAAGGTCATTGGAGCTGAAGATTATACCTACTATAAATAGAATATCATTATTGTTGGTTTCTTGTTGGAGGGCTCGCCTCTAATTTGCAAATTATAAATATGTATAAACAACAAAAATTATCACTCTCCTTAATTAAGGATCTATCTGAGAGGTTTCTAATATTTTCAAAAATGTACAACATTTGTCATGAGATTTGATGTGTAAATAAACGCTTATGCTTAACGCTTACACACTCATACCCCCGCAGTAGGTTTTCACCTGTGTCGCGGGTAGCACGGACCACACATATAACACATCACAATAACACCCATGACCTGAGTACAAATATTTATCTGTCACATAAATATCTGCCCCGGCCGGGAATCGAACCCAGGACCCCTCGCTTAGCTGGCAGGTTCGCTACCAAGTAGGCTATAGGGTCGTCAATTATGTACTACTCCTTTAGTTAATTACTAATAATTTATAAGATAGTAAATATAGTAAACATTGTAAAATATTTCTTCAAAAGCAGCTTTATAAATTAAATAAATTAGATACCGGTCTGGTGCCAAATGGTCCACAGCTTCTTTTCGGTATCTTGCAATGAATGGCAATGTGCAGCCTTCAGTCAGCAGTCCAATAAACTTTTTAGATAAACTTTGAGGTATGTTTTCAGTATGTGAAAGCATGTCAACTTCATTCCAAACATTGAGCGGTTCATTGGTTTCATCTTGGACCTCATCTTCATTGGACTCAAACAGCTCGAGTTCTTCATTCTCTTGTTTCTTAGCTCTCTTAGTTGGTGGATTTTTTGCCACTGGTTTTTTGGTAACTTTAACTTTTGTTACTTCTTGCACACCACTATCGGGATTAGGACCATTATTCTTGTTTATTGTTTCCTTTTTAATTCGTTTACTTGGCGCCTTATTGGGTTTCTCAACGGTATCGGTTTCGCTTTTAACTTTCTTTGTCGCTCTTTTTTTAACCGCGGTTGTCTCAGTCTCACCTGTTGATTCTGGAAGTTTTCTTTTTCTAGGACCGGCTTTTATCGTCTCCATTGTAAGGATTAAATTACAACAATTACCAATATCAAACGTATGTCGTGAATTTTATTGTAAATAATATGTCTAAAATGTCTGGTTACGTTAGAGTCAAAATTTATTTCGTTCTTGGTTTATAATTCCAAATAATACTAATAATCTTCTACAGGAGACGGAACAGATCTCTTTTCAATATTTCAGTTTCAGTTTATTAAAATGTACTTATTATATGATCACAAATACAAAACCGTATGAATTAAAAACTTAATTAAATTTCGTTACGTTACGAACAACCTGCCAAAGCCTGCCATCGAAAAACGTATTTTTTGATTAATCAATTGACAGAACAAGTTGTCAATATGACAATTAGTGGTTGACCATGTACATAGAAGTAAATGTCGATATTGTCGATAAATATTTCCAAAGAAAAAATCTAATGACGAATAAAGACAAGTCCAGCATGATTTTTTTTTAATATGAATACAAAATAGTTATCACTTGTTCTTGTTGTTAACCCTATTTTGTGCCCTAAAAGGTGCGAACATTACCATTATTACCTAAATATAATTATTAATTATAATATTCCATGCCTATTCTAGGATTTCTAGGCAGTGTTGCCAATGAAAATTTTTGGAAGGCCGTGTACATTAGATAAAAAGCCGTGTTTCTATGGAAAAAGATCAACTGTGGGCCGTGTCCACAGCTACCAATATATTATGCTATCCAATTATGCCAATATATACCATCGGTTCAGCGCTCGGACTAAAAAAAAAAAAGGTCGTCGACAGTGAATTTGATGTCCACAAAACAAGGAACACTTTACATATTAGCCTATTGGCGCTGTTTTAAGGGTTTTAACATTCGTTAAATGTCTGCAAAAATAATAAATAACAAAAAGATCGTAGAATTTGCGAAAAGCCGTAGAATTTGCTACGGCCCTAGGGTTCGGGCCGTAGACCGTAGATTTTGTGATTTTTTGGCCTGAAAGCCGTGGAACACGGTAATTGCCGTAGCATTGGCAACACTGTTTCTAGGTCACTGGGATTTTATAGAAGATACCATAATGGACACATTCATGTGCTGCAAAAACAGACACAAACTTATGCAAGTTGAAGACGATCAACTTGTCAGCCTACACTCATAATTATTATGGCAAATGATTACGAAAGAAAGTATCAGGAGGAAGCTGATTTGACTTATTTTTTCTTCAACCCAAGTTGATTAATCAATGGTATAACTAACTCAGATTATTGTGTAGCTATAACAGTCACACAATGGTTGTCTTAAGTTACCCCAATATGAAAAAAGTGTAACTTGGCGCAGATATTTTTAAATAAAAATACTCATTTCCGTTTCAGTCAATCATAAAATATAAATAGGCAATGGAATTTCAAAAAACAACCAAGTCTTCCGAGTATATATTATTATATATATATATTAGTATATATATATATATATGATAATATTATTATAATATACCCATATATTCACATATTAAGTGACGATGTGTTTTATATGACATAATTATGTTAACGGCAGTCTATCGTGTAAAATTGTGTCATTCACAACACTTTCATCATACTGACTTTGATGTTACTTTTCACGCAAACATATTCTTTCTTATTATTGTTATATTAAAATAATAATAAAATTATAAAAATTGATATTCCCCAGAAATTTTAATTTTATTTAGTTTTTTGTGGTTAAGTGAAAGACCGATATGTCTGAATTAGTGTGACCACCAGGAAAATTGTTCTTGTTGGACAAACTAGTTTGAATACAGTTTGATCACAAGGAAGCATGGTTTAAAACAAATCCTTTGTTTTTTTGATAGTTCACTGCTGGGATATTTACAACTGCTTAATTTTTTTTCTAATGTAATTTTATGTACCTACCTAGTGACAACTTGTGATATACAAATTTTTTTGGGGAAATTAGATGGATTAAGAAATATACATAATACGACTGATTAAATTAAAACTATGTATATTTAAGCTTTTACATTTTTATGAACTTTTAATTTTTATAAACTTTCTTTTTATTTGTTCATCCCATCCAACACAAACAGGTTGAAGTTGAATTTCTTCATGTTTTAGGCTTAATTTATCTGAAATTAAAGATAAATTCATAAAATAAGTTTAAAAGTATTACTGATTTTTATTTAAAAATAAAATTGTTTCCAATAATACCCAAGTATCTATGGAATAGGTACATTAAAAGAAAAATAATGTATTATACAATTAAACATTATTTTAATTACTATTTCACATACCTAATGCACCTAAAAACTGTTTGAATGTCTCCTTATTTCTTATCACGCTAGCAATGTAGACATCAAGATTATTATTTTTTCTGAAAAATGTCTGCAGCACATTGCATAGTGCTGGTAATATTGATGGATCATAAACTATATCAGCACCCACTAGAATGTCAGGCACCACATCATCTGGTATATGTTCCACGTAATTCCAATCCAACATTGTTACACCTGTAAAAATAACTAAAACATATTTTTACATTTACATAATATTGTCAGTCTAGATATTGACTCCTTGTAACTGTAACTTCTGAGTTTTTAGGAGTAATAAGCAGAAAGTTTTGTTCTGGTTTTCACTTGTATAGCCATAGAAATGACATGATATTTGTCATAACAAAAAAAAAAACACCTTCAGTGACCCCTTGTGGCAAACATTGCCAACAATTTTTATGGTAATTTATTGTCTCTGCTAAAACAATGAATTATGCAGTTACGAGGTGTCACGTCTAGACAAACATTTTATAAAATATAAATTATATTATATGCATGTAAAGCAGATCATTTGCAGCAGAATTTAGTAAACATGCATAAGAGCAATATTGTACCTAAAGATTTTTGTTTGTCATTAAATGTAACTTTATTATGCATTTGTTCTTCTTGAAACTGGGGAAGATTTATCCTTACATTATCTTTTATTGTGCTCACAACTTCTTCATGGCAGTCCGTTAATGTTATTGATTGAATGTTACAGTGTTTAGTGATCGCTATGCCAGTGAAGCCAACTCCAGAGCCAAGTTCTAACAACCTTTTATTTTTTAACAATTCTTCATTGCATAGAGCCCAATCTGTTAGCATAAATGCTGCCTAAAAATTATAAAAAGTTTGTTTGAATACCAAATAAGTGAATTACAAACATTTTTCTTTTATCTAATTAGCAACAAATATGAGAAATTGTCTATTAAATATTTTTTCATTTAACAGACTTCAATTTTTTTTATTTAAATTATATAATAGACATTTTTAAGGTATTGTCTGATTTTATCAGAAAGTATTGGACTCTTACTTCCCACGTCTTCATTCCTGTGGTACCATGAACAACCATATTCTTTGTTTCTTTTATTGTGATTATATTGTTGATATTATTTTTAAGAACATAATGCCTGTAACAAAATTCTTCATCCTCTGCAGGCTTCTCCATTTCAGAGCAAAGAAATACATAAATTTCATCATGGACATCTTGTTCTCGCTCTAAATAGGCAATGAGTTTCTTAAAAAATATTCTACAGAAATGATTGTTCAATGGATATTTCTTGAATCTAGTCAGATAAATTGTTGAGTTAAGAAAGGACTTTTGTACTTCTAGAGTAAGACTATCGACCTCATCCACCTGAAAAATTAAACAGTAGAGTATTGTCACAAAAATTTAATGTAAAGTTGGTATTCGTTGATCGAAGATGTTAACAAAAATTATTTTTACATGTGCTAAGTTCATGTTTGACGGTTTTCCCGCCTGAATTACTTACATTCAAACAAAATTTTACAGATCCACTGAGAAAATGTTGTGCTAGTTTGCATAGAACAGCTTGAACTTCGGGGTTATAATTCGGATACATAGCTGAAGTAAGACAATATTGTCTTGAAATAAATAGTATACGTAAATTATTTATAAGACTGAAGAAATGCACATTTTACTTCAATATTTATTAGTTACCTTATGATTAAAGAATTAACAAACAAGTTAAAAACTCAGTTTAAAAATCGGATCACAACAAACAAACAAGTCTTTAGTCTTTCTTTTCTAAATCACAGAGTACTTAATCACTACGTTTCTAAATGAAAACGTCCACAGAGTACTTAATCACTAAAACGTCACCAAGAAACGTCACGTCACGTCACCGATGCGTTCCACAGTCCACTTCCACTTCCACTTGACGCGGTGAATTCACACAACGCTCAAATTAAATGTCTATTAAAGTCCGGTTTAGACGTAACGTATATTAAAAGTAGTTAAGTAGTTAATTTAACTAAATTTTAAGTGAATAATTTTAAGTGCGCGTCCAAACGTAATAATTTAGTAAAGCTCTTTCAATTTTTCAGGACCTACTTAATTATTTAAGCATTTCCCTAATTTTAACTAAATTTTAAGAAAAAATGCCTTAAAAAAATAAAGTAAAATATAGTAAAATAAGCCCTGCCCACCTACATAATAGAAAACAGAAAATTTTCTAAATTGCTTGTTTACTTGCGTAATAAAATTTAACTACTAAATTGTACATTTACACGTATTAATTTGCTTAAAATTTAGTTATTTAGTTAACTACTTAATACGTGTAAACCGAACATAAGGGATATTTTGATCGTTGTGAACGTCAAGTGGAACGCACCCATGATGACATTTATTGACAACGTTGACATTAATGTAGGTAATTTAACGTCATATGGTTGTCAATATTGTCATTAATTGTCATTTTATCTTTCCTGTCATTTCATTCGATGTTTGATAAAATAAATGATTTTCGCGATTTTGTTCTAATAGTGATGCTTCAAAGTTCAAACATCACCAGACTTTTAGTTTATTTATTTTAATTTGGATTTGACGCAACGGCGAGAATGACGAAAGGTGCTTCGCAAGGGGGTCCTGCGGCCAGTACCCCTGAAAGTGAGGTTAAAGGTGATACAAGCAAAAAAGGTCCTGAAGAAAAACAGGAATCCTGGGGTTTCGACTTGTATCCTGAAAGACGAGGAACGTTTAAACCCAGCATCGGAAATGTCCTCATAGGCAAAGAAGGCAAGGAAGGAATTGAAAAAATTAAATGTGAGAAAAATGTTTATGCGTGTGTAAAAGAAAGTAAGTACATAATATTATTTATGGTTTCTTAACTTTTATGGGGCTTTACTGGGTTGGATTTAGAATCCGGTAGCAGGAGTTCGTACATGAGAATGGTTGAAGCTTAAAGAGGTTTATCAGCCGAGGATTATCAGCCGGTACCACTCGCAACTCTCGGCGAGTTCGGCGACGCACCGTTTTCGAGAAAATTGAGAAAAACTCATAACCTTAATACCAAAATACGTCACTTAACTCGATTTAGAATGCCAGAAATGTCTTTTTGACAATTCAGAATTGTCAAATACGTCAATTATCCTACGCTTAAACTGTCAAATTGGTGTCAAATGTCTTCCGAGCTGTCAAATAAAATACAAATTAAGTCGTTATTCTATGCTATCACATCGGTCCCAAATGTATAAACATTGGCCAACTCAATAAAAATGCTATACTCATTACATTCGTGTTCTCTCCTCGGAGGTGCGTGGATGTACTCTCGCTGCTCTCTCAGTGCTTTTAGTGCTCTATTGTGGCAGGGCCGTAGCTAGAGTCGAATTTGAGGTAGGGCAGCATTGGTTACAGGTAGGGCGGAAGTAAAAAAATTATCATAAGGGTGAATATCAGAAACGTGATTTTTTTTTCAATTTTGGTGGCGAAATTTTCTCTTCAGTTTTCGTGAAAACTGAGGACCTGGTATAAGAATAGCAAGTCTAAGCTAGAAGAACCTGCAAGAGGTCTGAGAATATCTCGACAACTTTTTGAGATATTTAAGTTCAAAGTTTAGTGTGGCCACCAGAATTAAAAATCGCCCACCAAAATAGAAAGTACCCACCAAAATTGTAAATCAGTGACACCCAAATTGGATTTTTCTGTCATAAAAGATGAAAAATAAAATAAAGCTAAAAGTGGCTAATCTCACGAATTCTCCGGAATTATCAATAACTTTCATCGTTTTATAAAACTCTCTAATGTTAAAAAAATATAGATATTATTATTTTATCAATCCAACAGCCCTTGGAGATCCACTGCTGGACACAGGCCTACTCTAACTTGCGCCACTCTGACCAGTCCTGTGCCTTCTGAATCCAGCGGGTGCCTGCTGTCTTCTTCAGGTCGTCAGTCCACCTGGTTGGGGGGCTTCCTATGCTTCTTTTTCCAAGACGTGGGCGCCATTTGAGGACCTCTTCCCCAATTGTCATCGGTCCTTCGAATTATGTGGCCAGCCCATTGCCACTTCAGTTGGCGTACTCGATGAGCTATGTCGGTTATTCTTGTTCGTCTCCGTCATTTCTGACTCGATCACGTACAGATATACCGAGCATAGCCCTCTCCATCCGCTCTCTCTCTCTCTCTCTCCGTCCGCTGTGTGACTTTGAGCTTATGAATAAGGCCAATAGTAATAAAGCACGACGTCTCGGAGCCTTATGTCATCACTGGCAACATACACTATTCGAACACCTTCGACTTCAGGCACTGAGGTGGTGTTTTGGATGACAAGATAAAACGCAGTTTCCCGAACGCAGCCCATCCGAGTTGAATTCTACAAGTGACTTATTTCTCGAAGTTAGACGTGTACATACAATGTACATGACATAGACATTGGACATGATTTTCGTCTTGTCCCTGTCATCTTAACACCCACTGATTGTGGCGCTGTTCAAGTCCCCTATCATCAAGTTCCTCCAGGAATCTTGCCAGAATGACCATATCATCGGCATATCGCAAGTGTGTGAAGTCACTATTGATGTTAATACCACGTTGTTTCCATTCCATCAGCTTAAACACGTCTTCCAACGCAGCAGTGAACAGTTTTGGAGATATTGCCTGACACCTCTCTGCAGTTGAATAGGGTTCGTAGCTGTATTGTGTACTCTGACGGAAATGGTACCCGATGATTATAAACACTTCAACACCTTGATATGAGAATTAAGTACCGATATCGATACCGATAGAATCAAAAGTTTTCTCATAGTCTACATAAGCAACACATAACAGCAGATTATACTCCTTGGTCTTTTGTATAATCTGTCTCAGTGTGTGTGTGTATGGTCTATGGTTCTGTAGCCTTTTCGAAATCCTGCTTGTTCGGAAGGCTGAAAGTCATCAAATCTGCCATGCGATTTGTGAGCACCCTCGCAAACGGCTTATAAAGGGGGTCAGAAATGCAATGGGCCTTCAGTTTTTCAAAAGGGCTTTTTCGCCCTTCTTGACGAACAGAATCACTACAGTTCTGCTGCGCTTCCGGGGTAGTTCTAGTGTTGATGACGGAAACGAACAGCTATTGGAGCGTCATTAGTAGAGGTTTACCTCCAGGTCTTAGTAGCTGATATGAATCCGTCATTTTCCTTTGCCTTGTTCTTTTTAAGCTGTTTGAGAGCCTGTCTTATCTTATACAGGTGGCGTCTGGGATATCCTATGTGTAGTGTCGGGTCAGTTTAGCTCGCTTGTTATTGTCCTCGCAGGCAACTGGAGCTTGAGAGGAGGCATACGACCGTCTCTCAGAACTTCAGATTTTGACGAAACCATGGTGCCAGACTCGGTCTTCAACCTCGTAAACTGACTTTGCTCAATAGATAGATCCCTGACGAACATTTTGAAGTCCTAGTTTCGCTCAAGTGGCCTGTTTTAAATTTTGGTCACGCATAAACGCCACCAAAGCCACCAAAATTGAGCCACCAAACTTGGAACCATGCATAAAAAAAATCTTTAAAAATAGGGGTTTTAAGTTACAATTTAATTTATATAACTGGTTTATGCGAAACCCAAATCACTACCTATATTGTGTAGCTTACTATAAAAGCACTTCGACTCAACAGCAAATCGTTCCACCAAAAATTGAACAATTCTTGTCCTCCTGTGCCACCCAAGCGGGTACTTATGTTTTGGCGGGAAGTCACAGCTCTAATCACATACCTCTTACACGCAACCGCCACTGCACAACTGTGCGATGCGAAATAAGAAAACGTGAAAGATCGCACACGCAAAAAAGTTCATGTTTTAGTAAGTTGAACAAGTGCACCCAAGATTTGGTTGGTTTTTTCTTAGACAAACTTTGATCGAGTATCCTGTGATGTTAAATAGGATTTTATAATATGGTTTAATTATTTTTAGACAATGTGTCTTATGCGTATACTAAAAAAATTATATATTATATATATATATAAATTTATTTTAACTTAAATTGTTAGTGTAGTGAGTGAAATTATATCAAAAAATGGAGCTGGGTCATACCACCAAAATTTTAAGGCATTTTTCTTACCCTGATTATTTATATACACATATATTTAAAAAAACAATGTGGCCCCAATTAGAAGTTACGTAGTTTACTATATAAAAAAAATTAGAAATATTCTATCATTTAACACCTCGATTCTCAACGTGGACACGTAAAATTTGCTGATTTGATATTCACCCATAATTGATCTGCTCCGAAGCACGGGCTCCTAAATCAATCACCATGTAGGTATATCACTGACCTCTTGGTCAGTAGCGGTATAAGTTCAATAGCTATTCGCAGACAAATAATTTCTGTGACAGAACATGAGCATGGACCTAAGAACTATTAAATTTTACTAACAAAAAATAACCGACTTCAAAGTTACTCAAAAACTACTTGTCAGATCTCATTCCGATCGATTGGTGCGTTAAAACCAAGCGGAAATTGGTCGGTTATTTATTTATAAGTATCTACCACCATGAAACGACCACCAGAATGACTACGATATGAACATAGCTGTTGTAGACGGAGTTAAGTTTGCTGAGTTATGCCTAGTGCTATGCTCTGACAAGTTGTCAGAGCGACAGTGATAGATTTATTCTATCACTATTGCTCTTCCGCATATTAATTGGCATGACAAGAGAAATAGCAATAATAACTTAATGTGCATGATCGTAATATAGACATCCCTGTTGTGCCTTATGCTAAATACCGAAGAGTAAATAAGACCGCACATACTATGGCATGTACAGTATCACTGATGTCGCATCCTTTAAGACTTCTGTGCGCCTAGTACTCGCTGTTAATAGCAACAAATGCTATGCAATAGCTTTACCGCGGCAGTCCCCGAGTGCCACACGTTTTTTATAAAGGGATTCCCCGTACCATAGATTGCAATATAGCCCATATACCTATCGCTACAATTTTTTTTATCTCAGACTATGAACAAACAATTTAATTTTTATAATTTATCTTAGTTTTTGGTATTTTTAAGGTAGGGCATTGTGATTTCAAGGTAGGGCATTGCCCCACAATGCCCCCCCCTAGCTACGGCCATGTATTGTGGATACCTGACGACCTTGCTATACCTACCGGACTCTCGATTGTTTGCCGAAACGACTGACCTTCGCTCGCATAATGGACCGCTGCGCCTGCTAACATGGACTCCGATTCCCTGCCTACTATGTCGACATCTGCACCCGCTAACACGGACTTTCGGCCCCTTCACGGACCGTCGACCGTAGACCGTACCGTAGACTTGCAAATTCAGTCCACCGCTGATGAACCTATTGTGAAAAGACAAATATGTGGATGAAGTTCGAAGAATGTGGAATTTAGTAAAGTTATCACGAACCCTGGGTACGAGAGAGCCAGCTATAAAATTTGCTGAGGATAGAGACTTAATTTTAAAATCAAAAATGTGCACGTATCATAAAAAGCCCATGACAGTGCTATTAAACACAAACAATACTGTAGGTTCCTTTGCATGCCTACGAGGGAAGTGCCGCAGCAAATCTAAAATTAGCCGAGCAAATAATACTTGGTTTGAAAATGTCAGAATATCAATGATACAAATTTAATATTTTATCTCATGTATACTTATGCGAACGAGTGGTCTTATGATCAAACTATAAAGGAAGACTTTACTTCAGACAAACACTGCCTCTCTAGACCAACAATAAACGATTGGTTTACATATTATATTATTGTAGAGAGGCAGTTGCCATATATCAGTTATCACAACAAAATTTGAATAGACAATAGACAATAGACGAGAGCAAATTTGGGAAAAGCAAATATAATAAAGGTGAGTTATATAAAACTTCTATAGCCAAAGAAATTAACTTTCAATTTTGATGTTAGTTAACTAAAATCACTTTTCTTTTTGTTCTAGGTCATCATATAGAAGGTCATTGGGTCCTCGGTATGATCGAAGATGGGAGTGAGGATTTTCGTCTTGAAGTTTGCCCAGATAATAAACGTACCGTAGATGTTTTAATATTTTAATAAAAAAACATGTGGCCGAGGGCACTATAATTCATACGGATTGTTAGAGAAGTTATGATTGTCTGGGGGAATATGGCTTTATACACAAAAAAGTTAACCACAGCGACCCAAACAATCCATTTGTAGCTACAGACGGCACGCACACTCAAAGGATTGAATTACAGTGGCGTGTCGTCAAAAGATTCTTTAGTAAAGATAATTTTAATAATAGGGAAAATTTCACTGATTTAATATAAGAATATTTATGGAGACGAAATAATGAGTGTCTGAAAAGGGATTCATTTGAAGAACTAATTAAAGTTGTACAATATGTTTATAATAAAAGATGAAAATAAATGTTATTGTTTTTATTATGATAGAACCCCCATGGAAAAAGAGGAACAGTCCAAACCACGGGGGGCTCGGGGGCGAAGCCCTCCGCTATGAAAAAAGCTATAGGAATTCAAAACTGAATGGGATAGGTAAGGTTAGGTTCGTATAATTTTTTTTACGCGTAAACAGGGACCCCGCGAAGCGGGGTTCCGTCGACATTTATGACAGAGTGTAGTTTTGTTGCATAATTTAATTATTTTCATATCGTTTGTACGTCAAGAATAGACACGCTGAAGCTGTATGAGGATATTTTATAATTTTGAGGTTAGGTTAGTTTTTTTTTTAATTTTCTCGAAAATGGTGCGTCGCCGAGAGTTGCGAGTGGTACCATTGTAATCAGAAATAACCCCCCTCCCCCCTCCACCCCTCCTTCTACCGGATACTAAATTTCGCTTCGCGGGGTCCCGTCGACATTTATGACAGAATGTAGTTTTGTTGCATAATTTAATTATTTTCATATCGTTTGTACGTCAAGAATAGACACGCTGAAGCTGTATGAGGATATTTTATAATTTTGAGGTTAGGTTAGTTTTTTTCAATTTTCTCGAAAACGGTGCGTCGCCGAGAGTTGCGAGTGGTACCATTGTAATCAGCAATAACCACCATCCCCCTCCCCCCTCCTTCTACCGGATACTAATTTTTTACCACAGCTGTTATAATAATAAAAAAAGCTATTATAATAAATCATTTAATATTTTCAGGTCCAATTGTGAAGGTCATGATGTCAGCTCTCAAGAGTTCTGGTTGGTTAGTTGAGCTACTATTTTCAGTTTAATGAGTCTTAATAAAATGTAATTAAATGTGTAATATTTTTCAGCCCTATTGATATTCGAAGACACATTTCATGTGAAGTCTGTGATTATTCTGTTAGTGGGGGCTATGATCCGGAATTGAATCAGGTAAGTTTTGTTGAGAATTTCATATGTAACATAAAAAGAAGCCTTAAAAAATGAGCAATCTTTTTATGGGAAGTGTAGATAGTTTTTTTGACTGCACAAATTTTTATGAAAATACCTTAATCACTAAACAGTAATGGGGTTTTTCCGCTTCTGTTTAACCAGCAACACATTGGTGATAACTTTAAGTGTATCTTCATGTACCTTAGGTGGTAAATAATGGGGAATAATAAGTCAAGCCGCAGATTTTTTTTTAGGCCACGGAAACCAACCTCTGATTTAATAACTAAGCCATGGGAAAATGAGAAGGCTTCTAATAAACTAATTCGCCTTTTTTTAAATGCCACCTGAATATTCCAAAGAAAGCGTCAAATAAAGAACAACTATTATTTTTACTTGTCCCACTGATTTATACATCACCTTCTAATTTACTAACTCAGCCACGGATTTTACAACTAACCAACATTTTACGTTTTACAGCCTGAACATATTTTCCTCAAAAAAGATAGTTCAAGCTTGAACTAGAAAACATCATATTTTATAATTTAGCATGTGAAATAATAAATCGTATTCTTATATCATGGAAAGAGTAACTGCATGATCTGTTTGTCGCCAGTCAGACGGGCGCTACTGGCCATTTGCACCAATCAGCGAGTGCGATTCGATTCATGCGGGTATGAGTTGTCACGTGTATTTGTTTATTGTGAGTTATCGCGTGTATTTGTTTATTTTCATTCTATTGTTGGTGCGCTCGTTGTTAAATAAGTGACAGAAACAAATCGCTGCAAATCCGACTCCACGTAGTCTTGTCTGCCCTACCCCTAGAGTGTAATGTAAACCCGCGTAGGCGCGGAGGGGCGAGGCGGCCCGCGAGCTGAGGAGCAGGTGGTTTTAACGCTCGCCGCAGCGGCTGAGGCTGGCCGGCAAAGCCGGCCAGCAAGCCGAAGCTGCGGTGGTGAGCGTTAATAGCATCTGCGACGATAAGATCGCGTGGGACCGCCAGAGCCCCGCAGCGCCGGAGCCGTGACAGAAGCCATGTCTGCTGCTTGCTTGCTGCATGCGGAATGCCTCTTGCTGTTTGCCGCATGCCGTAGACCTTTTAAGGGTGTGTAACGTTTGAAGATTAGATTATGTATTTGAAAATTATATTAAATGAAAATTAAGTCAAATGAACGTTATATAAAAAGAGCATTATGCTACATAATTCATATGAAGTAAACGTTAAAGTAAATGTTATTCGAGCAAATTAATTGATTATAATATGAAATAAACATTAGATCACATGAAATTTTGTTATTTGTTTTTATAGCATGTGAAAATTATAGACATGTGAACATTATTTCAAGTTATATTATACTAAATGTTATTATACTAACTATTACACACTTTAATTTTAGGTACGTTTTGATGAAAATTCAATATATTTGATGATAATTTTAGGTATTTTGATGATCAAAAATATAGGACGAGTTATAAATTATTTATGTTTGAAAAAAATTAAAAGATGCTGAGTTATAAAACTAGATGTAGATAAAATTACTTTATTGGTGTCATATTTAAATATTTTAGAAGTTTACTAGTTGAATGTATGTTTAAAATATAGATGCTAAAAAATAACTGCTATGCTAAGTCGTATTTACAGTAGCTTACATTGAAAATTTATAGTGGCTAAAAGAGTATTTTTTAGACGCGCATTGATGGTGGCTGACTTAGTAATTTAGGGGACAGTGTAAATTTTTAGAGGACAATAATGCTATTAAATAGAAGTCAGTTTAAATACCACCCGTAAATAATTAATTCTGCCCAAAGACACGCCTCCAAATTGTCTGCTAATAAAAAAGAGTATAAAGGAATTATTACAGTTTGAACTAATCCTTGATATCTTAACTTTAATAACTTTACCATTAATTCTTCCATAATTTTATTTTGGTATACCGTTAACACAGACATCATATCTAAGTTACAAAATTATTGTTTATGCAGATTGTGGTATGCCAAAATGTATCGACGAGAAAAGGTATGGTGCAGGGTGTGTTGGCCCATGAAATGATCCACATGTTTGACTACTGCCGAAACGAGCTTGACTTCAGGAATATGGAGCACTTGGCTTGCACTGAGATCCGTGCTGCAAACCTCACTCACTGCTCCTTCCTTAGTGCATGGTCTCAGGGGGACGCTACATGGGGCAAAATCAAGCAGACTCATCAGGTTTGTATAGTAAAAGTTGAGAACAATCTTACACCCTATATAGTCCTTGCTATATAATTAGTTTAATATGAGTCTACTGTTGGATACTAAAATTAAAATTTAATTTAACTAATTTTCTGGGCACACTGCAGGCGGGACATTAAAAAGATAACTTCAGATTCAAGTTTTTTCAAGAAGTCCTTAACACAAACTGCTATTTAAGAAATATGAACTACAACTCAGGTTTCCCTGTAGAAAATCGAAATGCCACTACGTTATTGTTATAATCATATTCAAAATATTTAACTTTTGGTTTAAGGATTGTGTTAAAACGAAAGCACTATATTCGGTGATGGCGGTGCGACAAATAAGTAAAGCTGAAGCTGTAGAAGTAATTGAAAAAGTATTTCCAAAGTGCTATAATGATATGGAACCAATAGGAAGAAGAATTCGGAGAAACTCTGAAGACATGGATAGAGCATTCAAAGAAGCTGCATATTATGGTTACACTGATACATAATATTTTATTTAAAAAACCGCACAAATAATATTGTAGATATTTATAGTAGTAACATATTAAGGAGCAAATTAAAAACTTTTAGTGATTTAAAATAATGTCTTTTATTGTTATTATTTTAATCTCAATTATATGTACATTTTATAAATGATATATTGCTAGAAAATCTTTATTTAATACTGTCCCTTAATTTGAAATGAAAACACCATATTTAAAAATATTAAAAGTGAAGCAAAGCAGATATCTACTGAAGGCACATTTGTTTTAATTGACTGGATTTCGATATAATTACTTCATAAAGTTAAGCAGATTCAAAGTATCAGTAGTTACACAGTAGCTACACAAGTACATTTTTTGTTAAATATTGTAGGTACAGTGAAAAGTAATCATTTGTGCTCTCAAAAAATAAAGGGTAGGTACAAAAAAAACAAACGTGTACTTATGTACGCGCGTGAGAAGTTATACTTCTTTGGTATCATAAATAAATAATTAACATTAATAAATTAATAATATTTAATATAATTATATTAAATAATAATATTTTAATTTATATCAATAAATAATGCATATACATAATAGAGGTTCTATTTTGTTGGTAGCTTTTTGTGGGCAACTTAATTCTGTTACTTTTGTGTTACAAATCTTAAAATTTCACTCATAATTTTTTTATAACGCGCCTAAAGAAGTATAACTTCAAAAATGTAGTATGTAATTGGTGCATTATACTTATGGGTACAGATCCATGTAGGTATTATAAATAATTCAAAATAATAAAAAAAATGTTTTCCGTCCGGAAACCGGAAAATGACATGAGTAGTGTCATGTAATCTTTTTTTTACACTCATAATTCTTACTCTATAGGTATCGGTATGAAGAACATTATAAACAAAAGCAAGTTTTCTATATTATTGATGAATAACGAAAGGGTGTAGAAGTTTTTTATCGAAACATGTTAAAACTAGTTGCAACTTTGGTTCGAAAATAATATTATTTTAATGACTAGACAAAAAAATTTACTTCCTCACTAAACTTAGTTAGATTTTATCTCAACGTTAGGTACTATTTATAGGACCCGTGAGTGGAGTATAGTTATAGAAGTAAAATAATTTTAACTCTAATAATATAATTTGACCGCACATTTAAATAAATCTATTATGATCAGGACGGACGTTCTATTAAAACAAAACTGCACGGATTTTTTTTCAAATGTGTATGTAATGAATGTAATTTCCACAGAAAAAAACCAAGGCTATAACATATCACCTACTTACCCATAAATAGGTATAGGTAATATAATTTGCTCTTTGTTTCATAGATGGCATTACCACTCTACTAGATGTGTAGATAATAATTATTATGGAGTACATGTAAGTACTTAAATATGTAAAATTATATTTCGTTGCTTTCCGTCATAAATAAAAATAAACATGTCTTACTTACAAAATAACAATAAATATCTTTGATATATTTTTCTAACCACACTGCATATTAGGACGGCATAATATTTTGAATAAAAATATTTTAATTTTATTTATTACATACCTACTAATATTACTTTGAGATTTTTTCTATAAGATACGTACTTATTAATAAAAATAATTTAATGTTCTTATTTGATAAAGTTTATGACATTAACATCACGCAAAGCAGGGATTTTAGATTAGGAAATGTATAAATCTATTAAGTAGCTAAGTTAACTCAGCACAAATAAATACCTAATTATAAAAAAAAATTGTAACAAATTATGAAGAATCTCCTGAGATACAAGCGTTACCTTCAACAAAATGTTTGAGTGATACTCAGTTCTCTTTGTAGTACCTATATTTAACACAATATGTAGGTACTTACAATATAAAGTTACCTAACAATCTGCTGGAAAACAAGTCAAAATATTCTATTTTAAGTATTATTCTATTTTAAATTCAGATTGCTGTAAGTTAATGGTATTATGTTTTATTTATCAAATAAGTACTTATCTCCAATATAAAATAGTTACAGTACCACTTATAATAATATACTAACCATGAAAGGCAAGCAATATAATTATTTATTTAAACATATTTATATGTATAGTACTATGTTAAAATTCGATTATGGGCAGCATCAACAGAACCATTTTAAGGCACCTTCATTAGGCATGCATAAGGCATATAAGCTTTACAGTAGAGATGAAACAAATATCCGGTAACTATCCGGTATCCGGCATTATTTCACTATCCGGCCGGATACCGGATAGTAATTAAGTATCCGGCTGGATTCCGAATAATGAAATTCAAAAAATTATTTTACACACGGCAAATCATACCACAATAGGCTATGGACACCGTTCATTTATATTAGGTACGGTATATATAGTCGCACGTCAAAAATATTTCTTTTATTAATTAGTTTAGTATTTAAAATTAACAAGTGGCAAATTGTGGTGAATAAATACTAAATTTTCCGCATTTGTTGGTAAGAGGCGCCTCCGCTTGGCTTCGTATACCAGACCAGCTTCTGAAAATAACCTTTTGCTGTAAACGCTACTGCCAGGTGCTGAAAGATAAATTCTAGCAAACCTTAACAACTGCCGGTACAGCAAGGCTATTCTGTTTTGTTAACTCGACAGCGAAATCTGCGAAGAGTGTCAAAATCCTATCTTTAGCGGAATCCGCGAAGAGTGTCAAAATCCTATCTTTAATCTTAAGAAAAAGCCAATCTCGTTAGCAATTTAATTTTGTTTTTCTAGACTGTTCTTCTGTTTTCGACAATCACTATTAAAGGGCCGAATATCCGGTAGCCGGGTACCCGGCGTTACGTCCTCGTACCTTGCCGAATATCTGGTATCCGATATCCGGCCAAACCACTATCCGTTTCATCTCTACTTTATAGCACATGTAGCTTGAACTACTTAATGTACAGTGGTCCCAACATTGCCATTAATATTAAAACATTGTATTTTTTTATGGAAATAGCCGGCAAACGAGCTGACGATCCACCTGATGGTAAGTGGCCATCGTCGCCCATGAACATCAGCAACACCAAAGGCATCACTGATTCGTTGCCAGCCAAGAAAGAGAGAAGAAAAAGAAAGAACTGGCTCTCAAGCCCCCAGCCGGAATACGACGAGTCGTTTGGCGGCTGACTCATGCTCAACGGTGGTAGCTATCCAGGCGAACCCCATGGATAAATAATAATAGTAATAATGATATTAATTGACAATTAAAATCAATATTACCAATATAAACCCTCTGAGAGCCCTACCACCAGAGCGCCGGATTTAGTCGCCTCTTACGACACCCATCCGGCGTGGGATTGGGGTTAATATTCTAAGCCGCCCGAATACGGCTAAAATTATATGATAACAATATTCGAGATTAACAATATTTGAAATACATATTTAAGTACAAGCGCACAGAAAACATATTTTCATTATTGATTTTATAAATAGGTACATAATACATTATGATGCGTATGATAAAAATTACATATAACAAAGTGTCAAAGATATTACTTTACTATTTTTGGTATTTTATTGAAAAACCGAATTGTACCAGAGGCGTGAATATTGGATAACTGTAGTAAATGTGAGGTTGCGTCTATATAATTAGTGTTATTAATTATAATAATTACTGTAGAAAGATATTCAAACTTAACAAAAACAAACTAAAAAGTCCACAATGTTACAAGTAACTACTAATTACAAAATATTACATAAATACTAAACACTTTCATTATCATGCAATAATTGTACAAACTTTTGGATATGTTCTTAATTAATGACATCTTATTCGTAGGAAGGCACCATGTACCTTCAACGACACGTGGTCACACTATACAATAGACTAGCACTCGTCTTATATATACAATAGTCTAATCCGCACAGTATTTATAATCTGTGGAAAATATAATAGTTTTGAATGAGCTTATTCACAGCACTTCACTTATGCATCGCTCGATGCGCTTCACTGAGGTACGTGGTCCAGTAAATTATGGTAAAGAGGATAAAACAGATTGGGAATATCATAAGGGCGTATCTGTCGAGAGCCCCATGTTGGGCGCCACAAAACATGACTCCACTGTCGATTACTGCCCCGATCCGTGAAAAGAAACTGCTCGACCTCCTGCTAGGCGGAAGCGTGTCCAGGATGGGAGAGTCCTGTAGATAAACGATTATAGTGAAATATGATTTCAATACAAAGTTTGTGTAAATGTACAATGCGATTACTTTATCTCGGCAATATTTGTTTTTACTGAAGTTAGAAGCAATATACTCTTACTTTATTGTAGGAAAAATATTCCTTATATTTATAGTTTGTTATACATCGACTGTCACTAAAACTTACAACTTCTATCTTAAAATTTGATCCATATTTCAATCGTTTTTTCCTCCATATTGATAATGATAACGGTTTTTTTTTCAAAAAATTATATTACATACAGGTTCGGCCACGTTAGTTTTATTATTAGTATAGAATAGAATAGAATAGATAACAAAAAATGTAGAGAGGCATTAATAAAATAAGCGCATTGTACATGGCTGGTTTACTATAGAATACATTCTGGGATGTATCTATAGGTGAGGCGTTGAAAGCTTCAGTGCGCAATAGGTACTTCTATACAGGGCTTCTAATGCAGATAGGTACCTAAAAGATACAAGCTGTACTTCCTAGACACAGATACCAAGAACAAATCCTATCTTTACATTCAAACGGGTAAACTAGCATAATTAACAAAGGATACGTAGGTATCTGTGAAAACTCCGTTATACATTGAAAAAATAAAGTTTTTACCATCAGTTCTACGAGTTTGAATTTCTGTTTTAACTACAACAATCGTCCTTGCGGCACCGGTGTTTCTATACCAATATTACTGCATCTAGCGTTAGCCACACAGTGCAGTGTTCTTTAATTCAATTTTTACCTTTTTAAGCGATCTTGATTCACATCCAACCTTATTATCTCTCCATTTCCTCCTATCCTTGCCGGATAACTAAAAATTGGTGTCCTAAGTTTAAAATCAATGTACGGTACAGTGCCTACGTGTTTAAGAGCCATTTTAACTTCGATCACCGTGCATTAAGCACACAAACATACATTATCTAATTCGACTTGGTATCAAATAGGTATTGTGAATTGCGCACTGCAAACAATTACTAACCTATCATGCAAAGGGCGTAATTGGTGCAGGAACTCCATTTTGTAAAATAAGTTAATGCTATATTAGCACGAGGGCGGTAATCAAGGTCATCTAGACTTCCAAATATGGTTGTAACGCGTAAGTAAAATTATTGATGACATATAAAGATATTTACCCTCTGAATAGTCTGATGTGAAAATTGTTGTTTCAGACCTTCATCTTCGACACTTAACTGTGGGGTGAATACACCGCCTTGCGGGGTGCCAGCCATTGGTGTGCTCAGCCTCTGTAAGACGGCAATAGCAATGGTTAAAGCACCTCATGAATCGTGTGAATCGTGTCAGATCTACCTATTTAACCTTCTACTACAAACTTAAGTTTAGTTACATAATAATATGACGAAGAATTATGGCTTTCGTAGCAAGTCCTTGTTTCCTAGGTCAGTATATGAAGTGTACTAATTCCTTAGGTGTATGTATAACCTACATAAAAGTTTCATTAATAACTTTGAAGTAATATATATTAGTAGTTCTTTTAATATTAAATGTCTTATGTAACGAATGTGCTTAAGCCTAAAGCTGAAGTGTGATCGTTATTGGCATGGCGTTTATAGTGATTGGCATGCTAGAGATTGAAAAAATTCTGAAATTTATTAGTTGGTCTTCTATATAACGTTAACAGGCGTTTTATACATTATTTAACGTTATTACCCATGAAACTGGCAAAGAACTGACAAATGCAATAGCAATAGCATTGCCGTAGCATGAGCGTAGTGTAGGACGAATGGCTAATGATAAATTCATTTCCAGCAATAGTTATAATGAACGTTTTTTTTTCCAATAATATATACCCACGCACCTAAAAAAAAAGACGGACGTAATCCCAACAACAAATTCAGTGAAGCACCCATAGTAATACCAACTCTCTATTTGTACAAGTACACACACCCACACATTGACACTATACTGCGTCAATCACAAATCAAAAATTACGCACACATGGTAAGCGGGCGGCCATTGCTATGCTTCACTCTCGATTAGTCGAGGTCCATCTTTTTTTCAGGTCCGTGTATATACATAACTAACTATTATATACAGAGTCGGCCACGTTACTTAGTTATTAGTACAGAATAGGATTTATATGAAAAATATTAATAAAATAAGCGCGTTGTAAAGTCCAAACCTGCGAATGATTGATATGCATCGGCGGCCCGAGCTGCGCGGCAGAGGCGGCACGTCGCAAGTCCTGTCGGCGCTGGCTCCAGCTCTTGTCGTACCGGATGCCGAACAGCACCACGAAGTACTCCAGCAGAGCCAGGAACACGAAGATCGTGCACGATATCAGCCACACCTCGATGCATTTCAGCTCCAATGCGTCGGGTGAATTTGTACTGGTGGTGGGATAAAATGTGTCGATGAATATCGAATTGTGGTAAAATAATAAATTGCCCGCGTGGCCCCGCGTGGGTGTTCCCCTCTGATTATAATGTGGGTGTCTTCAAGTCAAGAGTAAATAGGCTTCTACTAAATTACTTTGCTTTACCAGCCAAGGTTTTATTACTGCTTACCATCAGGTGGTTTTGTGGTCAAGCACTAACTTATTCGGTATAAAATAAGAATTTGGCTTTGGTGTACCTGTACCCGACTCTATCTGTACCAGACTGTATCCATACCTGACTGTATCGAACATGGTGACGAGCGAGAGCAGCGTGGTGACTAGCAGCACCATGCGCCCGGGCACGATCTCCGGGATGACGCAGAAGCTGCCCCACGAGATGATGACGAACAGCGACGACGGCAGGTAGCTCTCCAGCAGGTAGCTACGGAGCTCTCGCGACAACTTGATCTGGAGTCGAGCTGCCGAGTGCTCACCTGGTAAAATAGTTGTGCTTAGTTGTGCATAGTTGTGCGGATGGGAACACTTAGTTGTGCCGTACCACTAGTTACGTACCACTAGTAGTGCGTACGTAGTTGGTCCGTGAACAGGAACCGTGATTGTATAGGTAGGAAGGTACATACTTACTGCGTGGTTCTTTTGTGTGTATTGGTTGTGTTCTTTTGTGTACATGATTATTATGTGCGCGTACTTCTTACGTTTGCATGGTTTGCTTGTGTGCATACTTTTTAATTTTATGTCTGTATGGTTTGCTTGTGCGTTTATTTACCTTCTGTTTTTGAAGTTATATTTCTTTAGGTGCGTTATGAAAAAATGGTGAGTGTGAAATTTTAGGAATTGTAACACAAAAGTAACAGGATGAAATTGCCCGCAAAAAGATGCGCGCGCATCACTATGAAGTTGCCCGCAAAAAGCTACCAACTAAATAGATATACGATAGAACCTCTATTATTCATGTATTATTTATTGATGTAAATTAAAATATTATTATTGTATATAATTAATACTAAATATTATTAAATTATTAATGTTAAATATTTATTTAATGATGCCAAAGAAGTATAACTCATAGGAACACGTCTATGTTTTTTTGCATATTTCGTAGGTCTTTTGCTTGTGTGCATACATATTATTATGTACTGTTTTTCTCTGCATGATTCGTTTGTTTTCATAACTACTCATTTTGTGTACATGGTGCTTTTGTGTTTATTTTTCTTTTTTCGACGTAATTTTTTGCGTGTTAATTCTTTTGTTTATATTTTTCCTAATAATATTATAGGCACGTATATAATGTTACGAAACAGGACTTATTGTAGCACAATTATATTAGCACAATTACACATAAAGAGACAAACAAAATATGTACAATACATACATTTGGATATAATTAGTCACTCTTTTTAGGAATATATAGTGAGTTAATAAAATGTATGTGAACCGTAAGAAAATACACAAACACAAATTGAATTTGTACAAATTAATTTCCCAGACAATGTTGTTATAAAAGAACGACTATAGAAGTAGTTTGTAAAATATAGAGAAGGTATATGATATTATGAGTATAAAAATACCATACTTACAATATTTAACTGAAATGTTTCAACCGAATGTAAAACGATCAAAGTATTTTAACAACATTTTTGTGTGTTTGACTTGTGTAACTGTAACATGTGAAACGATGAACCTTAATAACAATATCTTCGCTGCGCTATGTTTGAATAACAAACATTATGATATTAGTATCAGTAAAATTAAATTATTTACGCTTTTGGAAGTGCACTTACTATAATCTAAATTTTACTAACAAAAAATAACCTACTTCAAAGTTACGTGACAAGCACCTGCTTTCGATTAAAAAAAGAATCATCGAAATCGGTTGGCGTGATATTGAGTTATTCGTCCATTTGTCGCGCTTACTTAATACAAATTTATGACTTATATGGTTTTATCATGGATTTCATTGTCAGATCTCAATAAAATTTATATGGGACCACATGACAGCCACCAACCAGCTTTCGATTAAAAAAAAATCATCAAAATCCGTTCGCCCAGTCCAAAGTTCTGAGGTAACAAACATAAAAAAAAAATACAGTCGAATTGAGAATCTCGTCCTTTTTTTGAAGTCCGTTAAAAACTAATATAACTTTTATGTATAAACAGATAGAGCATACATATCTCTATTCAAGCCGTTAAAAAGCATTGAAAAAAAAAAATAAAGCAACATGCACACCCCGGCAATAGTATCGTTTGCGCTGGGCACGGATGTATGAACGAACTTCTTTGGACTTTAAAACTTCAAATGTTGTGAATATGGTGTGATGGTCATCCGCGTCGGGCACAAGCTTCACGACAACATGCCAGCGACAGCAACGAGTAGCTTGCGACTTGTCCCACCGTATACAAACTGATTACTCTTTACGTCACCATTAAATAGACCACGTATATGACGCAGAAGGGGGTATTCTATGGTATTGGTTATTCAATAATATTCCTTCTACTTTGCTCCATGATTATATTTCCAGTTCTCCTAACATTCACATCAATAACAATCTATTCTACTCCGTGATCACTATTCGAATGCCATAGAATGTCTTACACGTATTGTTCTCAATATATTCCTTATTCTAAATATTTAGTTTTTCTTCATGACTTTTTGTATGACAGCTTCTGCATCGGCCGATCATTGTAGAACCAAAGAGGCCGCTCGCCGTCATATATATTTGTCCCACTGTTTTGGAGGCCATACAGGATCAAGTATACTTGTCAAGTTTGCAGAGGACTAGACGTGGCATCCAGTTTACTTGATCGTGTATGGCCACGGTACAGCTATCTGGCCATATAGTTGTCTCATGCACACTGGATGCCGCGTCAAATCAAACTGAAAATTTGACAAGTCAAACTGCAAACTTGACAAGTACACTTGATTGTGTATGGCCTCTATTTGACTCCTATCTCAATAATGTGAGGCACAGTACAGTCCATACTCTACCATGCTGGCTAAGTGTGGATTGGCAGTCTTCAGACTATAAAGAGAGAAGTTCTGCCAATAGAAGTAAAAGTTCCACACATTGGTTAGCACGTGTCGTAGCTTACCCACAGATTTATAAAAAGCATTTACTGTACATATCTTTATAGTGTAAACATATAATTATCTTGTTGCGCGTGTTAGGCGCGTCGTAAAGTAAGTATATGTATGAAGCCTACTGTACGGTTATCTTACTCATGTTTTAGAGATGAGTAATTTTTTTTTTACTTATTTGATGGTATACCGATATTTTTACTGTTTATAATTTATGTTTTAATTCTTGTAATAATTGAGTCATTAATTTAATGAATTAAACACTATCGGCCATATTAATAAACATAGGCTAAAGCAAGAGTAACTTTAAAACTTGTCGTAAATAAGATTTAATTAAATTCAGTAAGTATTAATAAACATAGAGTAACGAAGAAGTAAGCTACTCCGAGTCTAATCTCAGAATCAAAGTTAGTCCATGTCGCTACATAGTTTAGCGACCGATTAGGCGTGGACTAGGCGTGCATTGACGACATTGACGTTGACTTGACGCATAACAAGAGTACTTCGTTGTTCTAAATAAACGTCATTCACATTGATATTTTCTTTGACCTTTTCTTCTTCATCCCCGTTAACTGAGCGAGCACGTTTTTGGTTCATGCAAATCAATTTTTAAATTTAAGTAACCATAGCATGAAACAAACTGCGAGGAGCGAAGTTAGGCGCTTGAAATTGAAAGCTGATCACGTCGTTTGAAGTTGTCAATCCCAAAATATGTGTTGTTACTGTCATTTTAATGCATGAAGTCAGTCACTGACTCACTCTTTTTACTTTTAAATTTTAAAGGTTGCCATATTTTACTCGTTGAAACCGGACTCAGAAATGTATTGTTAGTCCGAGGTTACTCCATGTTTATTAATATCATTGCAATTACGAAGTTACTACTTAGTTAATCAATAATTAACTAGTCCAAGTGTAGCTTCAGATGATACTTGGTATAAGCGATTTTTATTAATAAGGGTGTATGAATATGACGAGCTAACAGCAGACAGGAATATATATTACATATAATAGATATATAATATCTAATATAAATACGGTGGAACAAGTCTGTTAGGGTTGGTAACTGTTAGTCAACGGGGCGCAAACTGAAGCGCAAAGCAATAAATTTACATTTACCTTCACCAAAATTTTGAATATGATTACTTTTGTCCGTGACGAATTTCACCACGTATTTGGGGAGCCGGAACTGGTCGCGTTGTTCTCCAATCACGCCCAGCCACGTCACTACTTCCCGCCATTCGAACCGGACGTCTTCTGTCGTGTACTTGTCTGAACATAATAATAGGTATTTTAATAATAATAATAACGCTACATATCAAAGCCCCACAATAGGATTCTCTGTGCCGTGGGTGCCATGGACAACGCACAAAGACAAGAACCATACCTAGACCGAGAACAGAGATTCAAAGTCATCATTCAAATTTCCACCTCGCTGGGAATCGAACCCAGGATCCTTGACACGGCGATCTGGCACGGTATCTATTGCACCGCACCGGACCTATTATATTATTAATATCACAACCAAACACAGAACAGCACTATCTGGCTAAACCGTTCGACAAGAAAAACATTTTATCCACCATAGAATAGAGAAAGTTTTGATTATTTTTTTTTATTTTTATTATTTTAATTATGGTCATTTGGCAGTATAAAGTATTAAATTAAAATTTCATTTAACGTTGTTACAGTAGACGGAGCGTAGCACGCCGTAGCAGGATTTTTCGTAGCTCTTCGTAGCATCTTATCCGTAGCTTATTATCACAAAATTACTTTTCATTTATTTAATTGTATTTTTGATTACAAATTTAACTTAATATTACATAACGCGTTATTCGTGTTAAGTTGATTACATTAAGTTTGTATAATATGGCACTTTTTTGAATAAAAAGCTGTTAACATTTAGTTATCTACCTTAATCCATTCAATGGATTGTAAATAGAATTATTTGCATCCAGAATCGCAAATTTAATTTTGGAAATTTGTACTAATTTGACTAAACATGGTACCTACTAATGGTTTTAGCTAAGCACACACACCTACATAAAAATTCTGGTCTCTTGGTTATAATTTATTATAAGTACTATTATTTCTTCTGTGGTTATAATAAAATTAATTGCTAAACACGTCAATACCCAACAAATGAGCTCCACGAATTACGGCCTACGGAAGCTATGTTGGTCTATATTGGTACACATTTAATTTTTCAAAGACCGATGGCAGCACGGCATGTTATAATAATGTCATTAATCAAACAAACCATTATTATCTTGATTTCAGAAAGGAGAGATTGAGAGAAAAATATACGCCCATGATCCAATCGTTAAGAAAAAATGTAGGGCCGTTTGAATTTTTAGTATTTTTAGGTACACGAAATTAGTTAAATTTCATACAAATAATTTCTATAGTAAGTGCCCATATTTAACCACAGATTATTATCAATTTATTAAGCAAAGCTATGCCATGATATAGGATATTCTAGTTAATTAAAAACAAAATATCTATTTACTAAGTGGTCGGTAAATTTTATGAAAATAATTTATCTGGAGTGTTGTTAACTAAGTAATTATTTATCAATATTAATGAAGGTTTTTATTAACGCCACTATAAATAGAGTTTTAGTGGGTATAAAAATAAAGTTTGATCCATTTATCTGTTATCTATTCATCCTGCTGGGTATAGCCTGTCCTTAATTGGCGCTGAAGTTAGACATGTTATCCGAATCGAATGAGGATCACTCAGTTACAAGTTGGGCCTACTATTCCGTTTACTGTGTGGGGACAGTGGGGACACTGAACAATGGTTATCTTTACCTACGAAACTGTATAGTCCCATTGCGGTTTGATTGGGTACCTAATACTAGTTAGTAATTCCGTGATGTAGAAAAATCAAGATTTTGAGCTTGCGCGAGCAATAAATCATATCTATATACATTAATATTATAAAGCTGAAGAGATTATTTGTTTGTGAAAGAAATGAGTTGCTTTAGTAGTACGGGAATAAAGACTTGAGATCTATTTTAAGTAGGGTTGCCAGATGATCGGGATTCGACTGAATTGTCCCGACATTTCACATGATGTCCAGACAAGTCCCGACAAATACAAAATGTCCCGACTATTCACTCGATTCAACAGAAGTCAGAAAATAGATACAGAGTCAGCTCGTTTGCCGGGTATTTCCGATACAAAATTGTTTGTCCCGACAAATCCCGATTTTTTGAAGTTCCTCCTAATTTTAAAACTGAGCAAAGGCTAAGAACGGTTTACAGATCTCACCCTTAGGTACCCAAAGGAAAGCGTAACTAGTATATAATAAAATAATAAATATAATATTACTTACAACTACTAAAATCTATGGCACAATTTTGAACATCCAGGGGATACAGGACGAAATCCATCTGGCATTTTATTGTTATTGTGGCACTGTAAAAAAGAAAATTAATATACTTGATTTTTGATTATAATAATACAGAATTTAGACACATTACGAAATATAAATTGAGAGTAGATCATGTTGATTCAATAATACTCCTATTAGAAATAGGTAATAGGGGTCTATTAGAAATAGGTGTGACGCTTGATTACGCAAATATTAATTAGGAACAGTCACTTTAATCCCAGATTTAATGAGAACTGCAGCACAATGTGTTGCTTCAAAATTGCAGGATTTTTAAGAATTTCAATGATGAATTTACGAAAATTCATTCTCATGGCTCCCGACTCTATAAAAGAAGCCTACAAATTAGTACGAAGTTTCTTGTTTCTAGGTCTACTATTCAGCCTAAAGCTGAAACAAACATTCGATTCAAGAATAGTTAAGGTTTTTAAAGTACTACGACCAATATTGTAATAACCACTTAGTTCAAAACGGTCGTGCGAGACAAATAGTAAAGACAAAATGGACGAACCCAATACTGACTGAGACGGTCTGGTTCGAGTAGAGTCTGAGTGACGCCATCTCCTGCAGCACGGAGAGTATCCTCATGGTCTGTAGCTGCCAGATGTACAGGCCTGGCATCCAGATGAGCTGGCGGTACTCCCAGGGTAGGTCTACGAAGGGCTTGTCCGCCGGCACCTTCAGACGAGGCTCCAACCATGATACTTGGAGGAACACGTCCAGGGTTATCTCCTTGAAAAAGAAAGAAAGAAATTGTACATTTGTCATTGTTGTCAAACTTCTCCACAAAACTTAAATATACCTTGATGGATTGACTGGATATTATAATACAAGATAGCATTTTAAAAGAAGAGTGTTATAATTATCAAAAGTTTCAATTGCTTTGAATTCAGTTATAATTAGTAACTATTTTCGTTGCTTATTATTATTGCCATAGCGAAGTTTCACCCCCCTCCCCAATAGGGAGAAATCACTATTTACTTAGCTTTTAGGCTTTAATAGGCTTCAATCTTCGGTTACCATACCAATAACGTAACCTAGTTGGTAGCGACCCTGCCTGTGAAGCGAGGGGTCCCGGGTTCAAGTCCCGGCTGGGGCAGATATTATGTGACAGATAAATATTTGTACGCGGGTCATGGGTCTTATTGTGATATACTATGTGTGTAGTCCATGCCACCCGCGACACAGGTAAATAACCTACTGCGGGGGTATTAGTGTGTAAGCGTTAAAAATATAACCATAGTAACCATTCACTTTTATCCAGCATAATTATACATTTTCTTAGACAAATTTGTGGTCAACAAATTTCTCCGTGCGTAATACGTGATGGTGGTCGGAGACGGAATGGTATAATTTCTTTATAGGAATAATAATAATAAATAATACTCATAGCCCCACACAAGGATTCCCTATGTCTTATGTGCTAATGGCCAACACACAAAAACATAGTGCCATACTTTTCAATACAAAGGATTTTTTCGTTCGATACATTTCTAACACAGTCATGTAATACGGTTCAGAGGGCAGCAAGCTATACCCATAAATAGTAAAGGAAAACAAACCTCTTTATTCTCATCAACTCCCGATACCCTGT
Source organism: Thymelicus acteon (assembly GCA_951805285.1). Classification (NCBI taxonomy): domain Eukaryota; kingdom Metazoa; phylum Arthropoda; class Insecta; order Lepidoptera; family Hesperiidae; genus Thymelicus; species Thymelicus acteon. Next base: position 6,683,627 of record OX638217.1, read on the forward strand.
TGACGTTAACGCCAATAAAGACTGTCGTGTTCTTTCCTGGAACACAAAGAAATTAGCGTAGGTTAACTATAGAAAGTAAACATTTTAGCGAGCTTACCGAATTGATGCTGTTGCATATTAGCAAGAATTATAAGGGGGTTACGGAGCCGGCGGGGATATCTCCGATACGGTCGTTAGGTAGCTATTCTATTTGTAAACCTTTGCCCTTACCTCATAAACCTGACCGAATACTCCTTGTGCTTTGTTATTGTGAATACAAAAGGTTATTTTAGGAATCATTCATTAGTTAATTGATTTTTTATTCATAGAGTCAGTTGGCTGTGTAATGCAGTTGCAATTGTTTGTGGGTAAGTATCCGATAAATTTGCAGTAGGGCAAGTTTTAAAATGTCCATGTTTTTTTTTTATTTTTTATAAAAAAATTGGACTGTCAATATATTTATACTTACTTATAAAATTCTCTTATGTTGATATGCCATGCCGCTATTTGTAACTTTAAAATTAAATGTTAGTCAGGTTTTTTTTTTTTTAATTTATATTATAAGTTAAAGCTTGACTGGAATTCCACTTGATGGTACATGGTAAAGAAGCCGTTGTAGGTTAATGTTTCCTTCTAATAAATCGCTTCTGATAAGGTTGTGGATAAGACAATGCTTGCCTAACAGGTCTGGAATATACCAGCTATTGAAATATATTGGTAAATCGGTCCCTGGTACCCTATCTGATCATGTTCTTCATGACATGTAAATTCTGTTATACAGGACGATCTTTATTTGCTGATTGGTAGATCTACGAAATGTGTATAGAGTAAACGTATGTACCATATATACACTTAATAAGTTTTAAGTACTTATTTGGTATTAATCACAAATTAATTATAATATAATAATATATTAAAACATCTGTGCGTGAAACTTTTCTTTCATTTAGTAAAATCCAGTCATCTGATTTTCATAACGCGCCAAAAGTATGTCTTCAAATGTAAATGTGAATTTTTTCATGTCTTAAAACTGTAAATTAATTTGAGTAGGTAAAGGTTTGTGATTTCAATGCCAATATCATCATTGTAATAATATCCACACAGTTTAAGATAAAGTCTAGTGATTATTTTTTTTCGTAATTTTTCTGAACTAGTCACACTCTGTCTCTACTACTGTGAAATATTACTACGTAATACCTGGATGATACAAATTGATACAAATAATTGGTTTCAGGTCTGTGGCTAATAAACAGTGTTCGCTTGAAAGAACTTGTGACCGACGCTGCATATTATTACCATATCATTATCACTTAGCGAACGACACTTAAAATTATGTCATTAGATACGCATTCCTCGTTGTTTCTATCGTAATAACCAGTATTGCGAATTATGGCTTGAGTAATGACCGACTGGACGTCATCATATTTTGCTGAATAACCTCCTGTCATAAGTGGATAGCCGCCACAATTTTAGCCACGTCACCGCTACGTTGCAATATCACCGGCTATAAATATAACGCCTCTTACAAAACAGATACTTATTTTTGGCGTTATTGGTTCAAATTCTCTTATATAACTGTTTGTTTTCAACATATTTCTATCTCTCTGTTGGGTACGAGACTTTTGGCAGAAGAAGTTTATAATATATTTAAAATTATATATATAATATACGTAAAATTAGTCAACATCCCTATTATATTAAGATTAAAATTACTTCTTTTTTTTTGTTATCATGTTCTTCAACTTCTCTTCTAATATTAAGAACTTCTGTAATTTTATAACGAGTGGGTAAATCCTAGTCTCCCACGACACAGGGAATCCTAGTGTGGGAGCTAGTGTACATGACTTTATGTAAACAAATTTTATGAAATAAATAATTTTCAATTTTTTCAATTTTCAATTTCCTTCGCTGGTAAAGAATACAAAGGTTTTTTTGGCTACCATTCGCTTGGTACTTAATTAGTATGTAGCATGGTATTTATTATAACTATGGAGAATAGACAAGAGGTGCACTGGGCTTCAGATGTTCCTATTGAATCATTTTATTGTACTCTCTATACGTGTAAGGTAAAGATTCAAAATTCAAAATTCACTTTGCATTGTGCAATTGAAGCGTTCGTGGTCAAAAAAAAAAATGAAATGAGAACTCACCGGGTGGAATGTTTCTACTGTAGTTGTGTGGTAGGTCGTATGCATGTTGGTCCATATACAGGATCTGGCTGAAAAAAATTGACAGAAGTTACACACTGGATTAATTATAAGAATATGACCTAAATCTACAAATGTTACAGTGTTTATTTATACTAATATTATAAAGAGTAAAGATTTGATTGTTTGTTTGCATTGAATAGGCTCCGAAACTACTGAACCGATTTGAAAATTTTTTTCATTGTTGGGAAGCTACGGTCACTATCCCCGGGTGACATAGGCTATATTATATTTTCAAAAAAATTAGGGATCCTTAATAAAACTCCAATAATGTAACCCAAGGTGTAAAAAAATAAGAAAACCGAAGCAAAGCGAGGGCGGTTACTCGTACGTAATATAAGGCTGAGTTTCATATGCATCCAAATAGGCGTTAAACGAGTAGATGATGAAATGTTCTACCGAATAGAAACTGGCCTATGCATAACGCTAAGGCATCACCGATGCGTTGCCTGTGAAGAAAGTAGAAAGAAGAAAAAAGAAGGTTGTTATCGATAAAGAGGTCAACACACATTTTAGAATTCTTTATGTACCTTTAGCTCTCTTACATACACATAAATTACTAAATTGATTTAGATGACACTTAGCGTTTTGAAACTTATATTACGTATAGGTTATTTTTTGTCTCGGAAAATTATTCTGTTTCTACACAAAAAATAAAAGTTGTGTTCTTGGATTATCTATGACGACCCTATAGCCTAGTTGGTAGCGACCCTGCCTGCGAAGCGAGGGGTCCCGGGTTCGATTCCCGGCCGGGGCAGATATTTATGTGGCAGATAAATATTTGTACTCGGGTCATGGGTGTTATTGTGATGTGTTATATGTGTCGTCCATGCCACCCGCGACACAGGTAATAACCTACTGCGGGGGTATGAGTGTGTTAGCGTTTATTTATTTTTTTATTTTTAATTATGTTTCTTATGCCAAGAAAATTTGACAAAGAAGACAAAGGAGTAAAAGAAACGATGTTTGGAACAAGAGTTTCTCTTGGTGTTTCATATTTTTTTTCAAAACATTTTAAGACATTTTATATCTACTGAGCGAGAATAATTTGATTAGTAATACGTGTAGGTATATTGGTTATTGGGGTAAACCGTAAATCGTTTTTAATAGTGGTACCTACCATTTGTAAACGTTTATCAGGTTTAACTAAGCTAAGTGAGGGCGGTTATCTACTGGTGATATAAAACAGAGACGTGACCCGAGTTTTATAGAATCGCCATAATATCCTTGGACTCAGTTAAAGCAGCCAACTTTCTATCTATCTACCAGCCTTTTAGAGACCGCTGCTGGACATAGGCCTCACCTAATTGGTGTCACTCCGATGCCTGTCCTGATGCTGTCTCTGATGCTCCGTCCTGATGCCTGGGCCCTCTGAATCCAGGGACTTCCTGCTGTCTTCTTTAGGTCTAATTGTTTAGGTTCTAATTTGCATAATATTAAGTATCTACTTTTATATGGCTTGACGAATTTATTCACGGGCAAAATAAATCCCAGTAGATTGAAACTGGTATTTTTCAAAAATGTAATCTTAAATGCACCCTTTAAAGTCCCTGTAGCCAAATTAGTAGTCACTCAGCCTACGAAGCAAAGGGTCCCGGGTTCGATTCCCGGTTGGGGCACATATATATGTGACAGATAAATATTTGTACTGGGGTCATGGGTGTTATTGTGATGTGTTATAAGTATGTGTCGTCCATGTCACCCGCGACACAGGAAATATCCTCCTTCGGGGGTATGAGTGTGTAAGCGTTTATTATATTTATTAATGCAGAAAAATATCACATAAATTAAGATTGTACATCCAAAATAACCTGTGGATAGACTCATAAGCCTTGACGGAGTATTAACACTTGATAGCGGGCCGGATGTTTTCTTTAGTGACGGGTTGGCAGGCTGGCACATGGCATTGCGGAGACAGACGCGCTAGCGGTACTGTAAACATTGGTCACACCCCCCGGCTATAAATACCGGTATAACTTAGCTTTAGTCTGTTCGCGAAATAGTAGCAGCGAAATAGAACCAAAGAAGAAATAATAGTACTCATAATATATAAACAAACACACTTTAGTGTTTGGAATAGAACTTCTAAATAACATTGAATGAAAATATAATATAGGTAACCATTAAATATTGTATCAGTGTTATTGACTTTTTTAAATATTATTATTGTTTTTACCAAAGTCCTATTTATTCCGTTTATTTTTACTCTCTACGTTTGTGGGTCCAGGAATTGCCCATATATCCAAGTGTGGCGTTGTATTGTGACAAGTAGTTAATTTTTTAAATAATTACACGTAACAATAAATTCAGTTATTTCGAGTAAAATCAACAACTCATTTAAAAAATAAAATGTTTAAATCAAGAATTACATTACAGATATCAAATAAATACTAATTAATTTTGCTTACTCCAAATTTTTTATCAAGATGTATTACGTTTAGACTTTTGATTTAAAATATATGATTTTTCCACAGGTCTAAATGCTATTTTCTCGAAAAATTAGGTGTAATTTACGTCATCAAGATCGTATGTTAAGATTAATAATATGAACGTAATTAACATTGTTCCTACTACGACTAGATGTGACAGATAAAATAATAAACAAAATTAAAAGATAACAAATGGTTTTATTGCTTATCATATTGCACAATTACAAGATTATCTTGATAGATAATTATGTTTAGTAATTAAAGTATTTACGGTTCTTTGTTACATATATGAGTCAAAACAGAGTTCTGGAAACTAAGAAAAATATAAAGGTGATGATTAAATTATTAGTGACAAAAGATAAGGAGATTGTTATTGAAATTAAACATAATTAAATGAATGATAACATTGACGAATTTTCTGAGAAATAATTAGTAAAATGAAAAAAACTAATAAACTAAGAACAGATGGATAAAATAAAATCAATCAATATTAATCTTAATCATCTGAAAAAGGTAAGAAACGAATTGGTTAAAATTTGATTCCTAATTTGCGTATTTAAAGCGTACTTTGCTATAAATTCGTTATAATAGTGAGTTTTGTGATCAGCAACAGGTACATGAGATTTAGATTAAATGTGTAGACGAAGGCATCAAAGGCATGATTATAAAGATGACAAATGTGGACAATTGATACAAGGATAATAAATCTGCAACGGGACAAAAACTATAGTTACAATAAAATGGTCACTTTAGACAGGTATCTTTTTATCGAATTAAAGAGTTTTATTTAATTCGACGGTCGAATAAACTGATAAAAAGAATTCTCGCTAGTTCGACGGTCGAACTAATGAGAAAAAAAATATTTTTACTACAAATAGTTCGACGATTCAACTAACGAATCGAACTAGTATGCTACACGTATCATATTTTGGAATATTTGGACTCTAAGCAACAAGTATTAACAATAGCTTAGAATAGTTTTATAATTGAGATAAGCTGCATAACATAGTAGTATCAATAAACAGCAGAACCATTGCGTACCTACTTAATATCAATCGATATAAAATACAATATATGTGGAAAGTGTAAAGTGTGCACGAGGATTACTGACAATAGTGCGAGACCGCTGTGACCCTGTTCAAGTGTTAAGACTTTAATCCAACGACTTTATAGTGTTGTGCTAAAGATGGAACATTAATAAAATGACGTTAAATACGTATAAGTGTACAAGCACTGGCAGGGTTGAGTAAGTTGAATGTACTCTAACCCCCGTATTCAAGAACAATACTTGTTTAAGTAAAGAAGCAATACTATGCGAAGTAAGGCATTTCTCAGTGCGTTCGTCATGACAACCCTTCTGTTTCACAGTCGACCCTTAAGTATCACTTGGGTGTGCGGACGCACAGGCTGTATACAGCCTTCTTATTGGTCCATTTGATGCGGCTAACTTCACTCTAGTCATTTGACATAAGCAAAAGACAAAGATAACAATACAAACAATCGATCCTTTCTTTCTATTTTGATAGAAGTCAAACCAACACTATGCGTTCGGTAAAGTAGCTCGGCAGCTACTTTATCGATTTTGACAAACGCACAGCGAAGGACTGCAATCAAGTATTGTTTACGAAATGATTTTAATGCACTATGCACTCGCAAACACTGTGAGACCTCACAGTGTTGTTCTTGAATACGGGGGTAATTGTAAGACAAAATATATCTATTATCGAGTGAACGTACCTATAATTTTTAATACATATGGGAATAAAAATCTTGTAGTTAATGCAGTCTGAATCGATGATTCACATGATTTAGCCAGATTATTCAACTATAACTATAACTATTGTATAACAATAACTGGATGTTATTTGATTTTAGTAGCATTCGTAACATTGGCCATAGCGGCCTCTACGGAGAGATATTTTCCAGTATGAGCTTTAATTGTGATGTCTATAATCTATCCGTGCGTCTTTACTTTTAAAACCTTTTTGTGAAGGTTCTTACAAATATGAAGGAGTACTGAACGATTGATCAGCTAAAATTTTATAGAAAAAAATCTTTAACACCGAACAATTGGTAATCTCAAAATAACATATAAAAGAAAATAAAAGTAACTTGCAATCTTATTGTTAGGTACAGATTTCTTTCATATTATTTAGTTACACCTTCTTACAGAAATGGATTACCTACAACAATTACACACGTAGATAGAAAATAACTGAAAGAATAGATGCATTGTTAAGAGAAGCTAAAAAAGTTAACAAATTTAAATCCTAATAAATGTAAAGAATTACAAAAATTAAAGCTTAATAAAAAATTTTACTAACAAAAAATAACCGACTTCAATATTACTCAAAAAGTACTTATCAGATCTCGTTCAAATTTATGTGGGACCACATGACAAGCACCTGCTTTCGATTAAAAAAAGAATCATCAAAATCGGTTCTCCCAGTCTGAAGTTCTTAGGTAACTCACATAAAAAAAATACAGTCGAATTGAGAACCTCCTCCTTTTTTTTGAAGTCGGTTAAAAAAGTAAATCTTAAAGTTAATATTTGTTTAATCACGGCTTGCACTTAATGAGTTTTTATACTCAATTTAATTTATAGTACCTACTACAACGTTATGCCTACGGCTCTAACCACCTTATCCGGGATAATAAGTAGGTATTTTATTTCTATGTTATTTCAGATAATGATCTACTCGTACATGAAAATCCGTTCAATAGTTTTTGCGTGAAATAGTCATCTTTAATTACATCATCATCGTCATCTTTAATTTTTAATAACATAATTATTTACGCAGATTTTATTCATAATCATGTTTAAATTACATTTTTAGCAAATAACGAAGAATTTTGTAATGAGCTTAAGCTATTTTTCATAAGCCGTGATTGCCTATAAGTAGAAAAGCACACTAGCAAGGTTATAGGAAAGAATTTGTATTATTTATGTTGTGTTCTTTCTGTTAGCAATCGAAAATAAATAAATAAATAAAATAAGCAAATCTTCACACACTTTCACATTTATAATAATAGTAAGATTAGGCGGCTAAACGAGCAAAAGATTGAATAATTTCCTTTATTTAGCCGTGTTTGTAGTTACTGCAGTATTTACGAGCTGATTCTTTTATTAGTGCTTCGTGCTATGGTCGTAACGACTTAATCGTTTTCCTTACAAAAACTTATGAGACTGCATCAATATCGAATTAACCTTGCTCCAACTTTTGCAATTAAATTACTAGTAGGTACTTAACTCTGGTTCGTAGTATTACAGAGTGTTGATCGATTTTTCTATATAGGTACATTTTTATGGAAATTTACTTTCTTCTAATATTATTTATGTTTGTAACAATTAGAATAAAAAAGTAGTATGAAAAATAATAGTAGGTATTCATTTTATCTTTCAGTTTTAGGCTACAGTATAGAAGGCCAGATTAGGAGAGACAGAAATAATGCAGATAGGTACCTCAGTTATAATAATTGTAGTTGAGCTAAAATATTCTTAGATACTTGTGATATAATTAATTTATTTTTAATTGTATGATCTCAGAGTAAGGGTTTTATTTTATAAATGAAATATCACGCGTGGCGTTATTGTATTATAGGCAAGCTACAAAACAATTAGTTTTACATTACTGTTACCATTTATTCTACATGTGTGAGGCACGTTTGCTAAACCATTCTTCATCACTATAATTTCATTTGTCAGCGAAGGTCATTCTATTCAGACATGCGTTACAATTATGCAACGCGAATCATAGTGTACTCGTATCTACCGATGCGCAGTGACGCACGCAATAGTACATGATTGTCGGATTGTCGTATCATTCCGGCAGAACCCTGCGTATCATTGGCCACTAGCCAGCTTGTCTGGGAACCGCTTGATGATCATGAAAGATCACCAGATCCGATGTGTCAAAATGGAGAAAAATAATACGAATGATGGTTGATTTAGATGAAATCTTTGATTGATGTCAAACAACCCAGCACATTGGATTTCGAAAAATACCAGTTCACGTGCCTAATATTGATAGGTAGGTACTAGGTACATAGTAGATACTATCATCTGCTCTATAAATGATAACTTCATTTACAGATTTCACTTTGTTATGTTACTGAGATCAATAAATTGAAGCACATGATCTAATATCTAATAAATAATAATAAACTACTACATAAACTACTTACTATAAAATGATGATGATGCTAAATTCATATCATAAATGTCATGTATTCACAGAAAACAAAAATATGATGCCCTTCACAACTAAAATGTTATCTTTGTTGATATTTCTCTTGTTGTTGTTAATGTGGAGATGTTTTCCTAGTCTTCATTAAGTAGGTATATGACATAGGTATACAATGTATTATTTGGTAATTTAATCATCTATTTAACTTTAATTTAGGTATCTTTGTTTACTTCTTTTATTTTTATTCTTCTTCTTTTATAGAATGATTATTTTTCACTTACAATCTGACTGCAGAACATTATATATTTTAACCGACCTAATATCGTTAAAGGAGGTTCTGTATATATATTCAATTCGAATGTATGTTCGCGTTTTTAAAAAAAAATACTGATAATTTAGTAATTTTATGCCAAGGTTTTCATTTCAAAAATTAAAATTGGTAAATATTAATTGTTCATTTATTAATTATTAATCTCAATAAAAAAATATTATTCATAATAAATGGTAAGTGAATGACATGTGCTGTAAATAAAGTGCAAAAATAAATAATAAAATGTCTGAAATACAACTTTTGAATTTATCCAAAAGTGTCTGATTAGGATCAACAAGAATCTCTTAAGTATAGGTCAAAAGATCAACACTTGGAAAAGGCATGTCAATTAAGAAGTCACTATTAATATAAACTGCTAGATGTTGATACTAACTGTAAATTAATACAAACTGTTTAAAGTAATAATGGTAACATTTAAACACCTAAGATGTTATTCTTTTGTCGAAATCAATCACAATAAATTAAATAATTAATTTATAATGTTAAAACTAATACGCGATGTCACGTGATCTCAAACGACATTTTGAGCTTATGATGCCATTGTTCGAATTTAAAAGCAAATTCAACAAACTTCAATAGATCGCTAGTATTGAATATCGGTTAGTGACGTCACGTGACGTTTTTGGTGGAAAAGATGTTGATTTTTATTTATCAATTTTTACTTTTAAATTGAACATTATTATTTTTATAATATGTTTTTCCTGAACATTAAGTTTCTATCTATAAAATAAAATTATATCCTAAAATTATTCAACATCCCTATAGACTGAGATACGCAGAATTCATCATTCTAGTCGGTTAATTGCAATATGATACGTCACTGTTACTACTCCCGCTGCAACTATGAGCACGACAGACGCATTGCACCTTGGTATTCAGAGCAACGGTTTATTTCTGTTGTCACAGTTACCGCAATGGCTAGTCCAGTTATATTTGGGTTATTAGTGACGCAGATAGGCGTGATGAACGGGTTTAATTCTGGCGTCTCGCCCCTCAACGCTTGTTACTATTGTTGTCAACAGAATTGGGTGCTGATGTGTTATTGATCAACAATAATGATGATACGTCTTTTGAGTTTACGTCGGGTATAGGATTGTTTGATTTTTACGCAAGCGATTGTGTAGGTTTTAAATATTTAGCAAGCAAATTAACATGGGTCTATGGTAAGCAGTCAGTATGTTCCGGTCATTGATATGAGTTTCATTAAATTAGGTTAATAGTTTATAGTTAACTAAAAAATTGATAATTTTTAGGATCTTCTTAATGTGCAATCACCTATTTAAAAAGTTTTATAATTTATCACAAGGAAATTGAAAATTCCTAGTAATTCGTTGATGTAACAGCTAACTAGGACTGTTTACTAAAATAAAGTAAAATTCACATAGGCTTTAACGAAGCCTGCTCCAATTATACCTACTTAGCTAAAGGTCCTCTGGGGTATTATAAGTAATGAATAAATGTTTACGGCCACAAATTATACCAACAGTATTTCATTACAAGTTCTTTATTGAACACGAGTAACCACCCTCGCTTTGCTTCGGTTTTCTTTTTTTTACACCTTGGGTTACATTATTGGAGTTTTATTAAAGATCCCTAATTTTTTGAAAATATAATATAGCCTATGTTACTCGGGGATAGTTTAGCTTCCTAACAGTGAAAGAATTTTTCAAATCGGTTCAGTAGTTTCGGAGCCTATTTAATGCAAACAAAAAATCAAATCTTTCCTCTTTATATATTAGTATAGATAAAATACGAGTAATGAGGAGAGAAGAATTAAAAGTATACCATACGGAATTGGTACAGTTTAACATTCATGTTTTGGCATCTCAAAGGGAAAATGTGGGTGGGAATAGGTTGAAGTCAGTGAACTTATGAATGACAAAAACACATCTTGTTTTTAATATTAGAATAATGTTGCGGAGGAGTAAAGATCGATGGTGCCGTAACAGCAACAACCCATAATTGTCCCACTGCTGGGCTCGGGATATCCTCTCATAATATGAGGGGTATTAGGCCATAGTATACCTTTGAGAACTTTATGGAAATCTCTCCGGTGTGCAGGTTTCCTCACGAAGTTTTCCTTCACCGAAGCAAGTGATAAATAACTTCTAATACGCACATAATAATTGAAAATTAGAGGTGCGTGCCAGGATTTGAATTCGGGCCCCTTCGTTCGGGAGACCAACGTTCTAACCGCTAGGCTATCACTGCTGCTGGTGCCGTAATTACATTGCTATAATTGGTGTTCCTTAAAGCAATGAAATGAAGAATGAAAATTCTATCTGACGCACTTTCGATATACGAGTACAAAATAATATGTTATTAATAAATCTTCTTCAATCATCTACCACCTCCTTAAAGTGAATAAACTATACATCAATTTCTCTAGTTATATTATTATATTATTTTTAGTGGTTCTGGTTTTCGATGTTATTAAGAATTTGTTTCCTAAGTGTGTTAACGTTTAGTTATTTGACAAACTTTGTAAAGTACATTGTATATCATGTAAAACGTCACCCAAATTCAAAGGCAAATAAATGAACGTGTTGTTTGGTTTTGTTTTCTTATCAGAATGGATTATTATGTAGGAAGGTAAGTTAAGTAGTGTGTGGTTTTACGAGAAAGAGACGAATGTCAATTACAAGTACACAAAACAGAAACTTATTGGCGATATCCACATAGATGCATTACAGGGATCCATTAATAGATCCTTTTCCGCTTTTATGTCCAATTTAATCCATGATTTAATAAATGTATCCTTTTACACCCAATGAGTATACCAATGTATAGATAAATGTGTTATTTCGATTCTTATAAAGCTATGATTTACAGCGGTCACATTACAGCGGAGTTATTTTGAGGAAAAAAATAATGAGCATAAACCTATTAATATTATAAGACCATTAGGCTGTATTTTCAAGTTTTGTCAAAGAACCGGATTTCTTCAAAAAAGTCATTAATTCCCAAATATCAGTTGAACCACAGAATATTGCTGGACACACATGGAGCTCAAATTGCTAGGTATTGAGGTGCCCACCCCTAGGCCACCGTTGATCCACCACCTCTGTTACACCCCGTATACACACAAAACTTCATAAAAATCGGTCGAACCGTTTCGGAGGAGTGCGACCACGAACACCGTGACACGACATTTTTATATATTACATAAGTATAACTAAAGTTACCTGGTGATCCAGGAAACTTCAAGTGAAAAAAAGATAAAAGAACAGTGTTATTCTAATTAATAAACACAAATACAATCAATCTTATATCATAAATGAAACGTTTACCTGTGTACACTAAAAAAATGTTGATCAATGACGTGTAACGTTAAGTTTTCAACATATTAATAAATAAATAAAATAATAAATAACGCTTCACACTCATAGCCCCAGGATTCTCTGTGTAGTGGGTGCTATGGACAACACACTAGACAAGGACACTCACACCCAGACCGAGCACAGAAATTCAAACTCATCATTCAAACCGCCTCGCAGGGAAATCGACACCAGGGTCCTTGTTGCGGCGATCCGGCACGCTAAACCATTGCGCCGCACGGGTCGTCACTTCATAGACGTCCAGTGAACGAACGTTAGTATATTAGTTCATTGTAGACGTCATATTTAAGAATATTTACTTCATAAACACATCTTGGAGCAAAGAAACTTCACTATTTCGAATGTTTGACTAGAACAATGTTGTTTATTTACTTAAGTTACAAACATACTCAATGTTTGATTTGAGATTATTCCACTGCGTTTTAAATAAAGTCACATAGTAAATTTGAAGAATCACTGTAAATAAAGTTACAATGACTTTTTAAAAAAGTGTTTCTTTATTTATTATCAGCAACTTAAAAAGTAGGTTTAAAAATTAAAACAATCAACAAGATATACTAGTATTGCATTTTTTTAAATCGCACAATAATATTTTTGGAACGAAGTTACTTATCGCGCGTTGCGAAAGGGGGCTAGACGGAAAAAAATAAGAAGAAAAGTTGTAACGATACTTTTTGCCGTCGTTTATTAAATAAAGCGAGTACTAGGCAACCAGAAGTGTTCGAGGGTGCGACTGTACAATCATAGTATGTGGCTGTCTTACTGTGGCGTGACAAGTGTCGTGTCAGAGCGACAGTGATAGATTTATTCTATCCCTGTCGCTCTTCCGCATATTGATTGGCATGACGGGAGAAATGGCAATAATAGCTTAATGTGCATGATCGTGATATGGACGTCCCTGTTGTGCCTATGCTAAATACCGAAGAGTGAATAAGACAGCCACATACTATGATTGTACAGTCGCACCCTCGAACACTTCTGGTCGCTTAGTATTAATCGAAAGGAACTTCGTTCCATCCGGGTGTCCCTTGTCACCTCTCATTTTTTTTGTTTATAAATATATTCTCGGAATTTCGGAACGGCGCCTACGATTTTCATAAAATTTAGTAGGCAAGGGGTTTCAGGGGCACTAAATCCATCTAGCTAGATTCCATTTTTAGGGTTCCGTAGCTAAATGGCAAAAAACGGAACCTTTATGGATTCGTCATGTCTGTCTGTCTGTCTGTCTGTCCGTCCGTATGTCACAGACACTTTTTTCCGAAACTATAAGAGCTATACCATTGAAACTTGGTAAGTAGATGTATTCTGTGAACCGCATTAAGATTTTCATACAAAAATAGAAAAAAAACAATAAATTTTGGGGGTTCCCCATACTTAGAACTGAAACTCAAAAATGTTTTTTTCATCAAACCCATACGTGTGGGGTATCTATGGATAGGTCTTCAAAAATGATATTGAGGTTTCTAATATCATTTTTTTCTAAACTGAATAGTTTGCGCGAGAGACACTTCCAAAGTGGTAAAATGTGTGTCCCCCCCCTGTAACTTCTAAAATAAGAGAATGATAAAACTAAAAAAAATATATGATGTACATTACCAAGCAAACTTCCAACGAAAATTAGTTTGAATGAAATCTAGTAAGTAGTTTTTTTTTAATACGTCATAAATCGTAAACCGCAAAAAACATTGATCAAAGTTACAACGAACTACAAGAACTTTTATATTATGTTACTTGCTGCTACGGAACCCTTCATGGGCGAGTCCGACTCGCACTTGGCCGCTTTTTTAGAGAGAAAATTCAAACAAAAATGAGTAAACCAGTGTATTCTCAAAATAGTCATCCTATTGTTCACGATTTTTGTCAAATAGCGAATACTCGGCGGGAGCTATTACGCAAAAATTTTTGTATGGGAAAAGTCGAAAATCTACTTCATGATAGACCTTATGTGTCTAATGTATTGTTTTATGGTCTAAAATCATCTTTGCATTATCGCCTTTTAAATAAAAGCGGTCTGGGGCACTTCGGTTGTATGTATGGTTTCGAAGCCAACGAAGGACGGACATTTTTTACTGGTCAATTGATTACAGAATTGCCTATATACCTATAATCATTTATGGATCAAGAATCCCGTAAAATCATGCAAATTTAAGTGTAATAATAAATAATAATTTAATGTAGTTTTTAAATTATTATTCGCACGTTTATTTCGTCAGGGTATCATTTAAGAATGTGTTTTAATTGTAATAACATTATTTTATAAATAATTATTTTATTTTATTAAGAAATTAATTATCTTTTTAGCATGACAGTGTTACGGCCATACACAGTGTAATTCTTAAAACCAGTCGAGTTTGCAATCCACGGGGTTGATCAATTTTCCAGTTATTGTAATAAAATTATTGTCGCTTATTTTGATTTAAATAAGTAAGGATGCTTACGTACAAACATCTATGATATACCTATAGGTTTGGAAAAGTGTGATGTAAGACGATAAAGTATAGTAAAATATATTTTGCACTGATATATGTACAATTTTTGTCCGTATGTATCTCTCCAAGAACACCGTGCGAGTATCAAGTATTAGTTGAGATTAAAATTATATTTAGGTCAAGAACCATTGGTACACTGTAAACTGTATAGTAAAACATGTCGCGTCTGATTCAATGCTGTAAATTAGCGAGATGTGTACCAGACTGCGACACCTGGTCGGTTGGTTTTATTCAGTAAATCGTCACAAGTAGTGGGCGATCCCATTTCTTGACTCAACTACGGATATTTCAGAGAATTCGTTTCGTATTTTTTTAACCCCCGACGAAAACAGAGGGGTGTTATAAGTTTGACGTGTCTGTGTATATGTGTGTCTGTGTGTCTGTGTATCTGTGGATCTGTTTCTGTCTGTGGCATCGTAGCTCCCAACAGTATGAACCGATTTTGATCTTTTTTTTAATTTGAAAGGTGACTTAATCGAGGGTGTTCAAAGACAAAGACAAAATAAGTTATTCCTATAGGTATCACTGATACACTTATATGCACCTCATGATTTTTTTATTCTACCAGATTTTCGGAGAGGTGCTTTGTCATGGAGAAGAAAAGCCATAAAGAAACTCCTCAGCACATGTTTAAAGAAAATATTACAAAAACATTTACTAATCTGAGCGGAACTGGTGGCATAGCTGATCATTTCCATGCGCGTCTTTGTCATTTAAATACTCGTCTACACTATAATATTCCTTGCCTAACAATTGTGTTTTTACACGTTTCTTGAAAGATTTTATTTGCAAGTCGCGTATTAATTTTGGGATTTTATTTTAACAATGTACACCAAGCCCTATGAAAGATCGTTGCACTTTACATAGGCGGAACGAAGACGCAACTAAATGATGCATTATTCTTGTTTGGCGATTATTAACATCACAGTTTTGTTTATACGCGCTTATGTTCTTCCGTATAAAAACTACATTACTGAAGATATACTGGGAAGCTACTGTAAGTAGTTATACCTATTTCCTTGAACTTTTCACGCAAAAATTCCCGAGACTTAAGTTTATCAATAGCCCATTTAGCTCTAATAGTCCTTTTTTGGAGTATGAAAATTTGTATTTTTTTGGAGTATGAAAATTTGTCAGTATTACCATACTGACGTCGAAACTGCTAGGATAGTTTATTTTGCTTATTTCCACAGTGTTATGTTTTATGCCATCTCGCTGTGGGGCAAAGCAGCCAGTATAGAACAAATTTTCATTCTCCAAAAAAGGGCTATTAGGGCTAAAAGGGCTATTGATAAACTTAAGTCTCGGGAATTTTTGTGAACTACCTTATTTTCCTAACAGGGAAAGCAGCCCTACTGAGTTTAGTCGCTAGATTTGTTATAATATGTAGACCCTATCGAAGTTTATTATCTAAGGTGATCCGTGAAAAGACCGTGGATTCCGACTTAAGCAACGTTTCATTATTAAGTTTTAGAGATTTGTTGACTTTTTAGGGTTCCGAAGTAAAATCGGAACCCTTATAGTTTCGTTATGTCTGTCCATCCGTCTGTCCGCTCGCCTGTCCGTTTTTCCGTTTCCGTTTTTTTCCGTTCGTCTGTCCGAAGCAAAGCGCCGAGATCCTTAGTGCTAGAAAGCTGTTATTTGGCATGGATATACATATTTATTAAAACTCCAGAATCGTAGAATAAAATCGTAGAATGAAAATTTTTTTTTCAAGTTATCTCCCCTTCAGGTAATGTGAGGATGAATTTTTATTCGTCGCTTACCTACCCTATAGTATGGGGTATCGTTGAAAAGTTTTTTGAAAAATATTATGAGTTCCAAGACCATTGTTGGAATTAGGAGTCTATTTGCGAAATATTTGGTTTTTAAGGGCTAATTTTGGTTAGACTCAAGTGCTCCTCCCTCCCCCCCTCGCCGGCTAAATGGTTGGAGTTAAATAAGTGAAAAAATTCTCAGAATTAGGTTATATGATGAATTTACAAGGAAAATTATCACGGCTATGTTAGCATAAATAGTTAATGAATAATAGTCGATAAACTTACTAATTCGGAACCCTACATTGCGCGTGGCATGACACGCACTTGCCTGGTTTTTTTGCCACTTGATCGTCACTTAAAGTCATATTTCAATTCAAAAAATTAAAAATTCGAAATAATTTATTTTCATATGGTCATGCCGTTTGCCGTAGCGCACTAAGAGTTGATTTTACACTTTTTTGCACTTAAAGATGTTTCACGTCAATAAATTTATGAACCTATTTTATGTATGCGGTTGCAAATTTGAAATGTACCCAGATTCGTACCCAGAATTCGTAGTAGGTAGATAGATTATTTGAAAGATTGTTTCGTCATCAATTTTCTTTTCCTATCGGTTATTCAACGTGAATAGGGTATAATTACCTTAATTATCTGTAATGCTTATCTGGTTCACAATTAATAGATTTATCTTATGTAAAAACCTACACACGAAAATACAATAATATGTTTCATTGTCTTTTCCAATTGTTTTGTTATACTTATAGGTGTTTGCGCCAATAGTGGCATTACTCTATGAATGCATTTGCCTGTTCCCGCCTAAATTGTCATTTTTAGTATAATATGGGTACTCATGATATATGTTTTACACGCCGATATTTCGACCCAGTTGCAGGGATCGTGGTCACGGCTAGACTGCGGTAGCGCGGAGAAACTCTTGACAGGTTGACAGATGACGTTGATTATTAGTCTATGACGGAGGACGGATGTCAGAAGCCGGATGTCGGATGACGTTTGACACTAATACATCAGTCTATCTACCTTACGTCTCGATCGTTTTTGAGCTGTGAACCATATCACGACACACTTCACTAACAACATTTTGCCGCAAAATATTTGACACTTTTCGAGACTTGCATAAACTAATCACGGATTCCACGTCAGTCATCTAGCCGTGACCACGATCCCTGCAACTGGGTCGAAATATCGGCGTATAAAATATATATCGTCAGTACCCGTATCATACTAAAAATGTATTCAGTCCACGATGAGTCAAGTTAAAAAAAATATCATTAGTCGTATTCGCACCTCGCGATATTTTCTTTATATACCATTATGCGGCAAACCATTCCTTCGCTTTTTAAACTCCCATCCTCTCTATCTTTATGGTAACATTCTTTGAAATGAGAAGAACAATTGCGAAAGAAGTCTTCCCGCCGACATCGAATGCAATACGCGCCTATTGACAACTAATTTATTAATTTCGCATATATTTATAAACCGCACCGCTCAAAGCATTCGATTGGAAGCAAATATCGCCGTATTACTCCCGCTAAATAACTCTCGCTAACAATTTAAGTAATATTACTGTGAAATATATAAAGAACCTCATAAGAAGTCAAGAAGAAAGGAAGATTGCAACAGTCGCCTAGCCGTCGACCAATACCAGACCAGCCCTGCAGACCAGGTGGGCTTGCCAACCCTCCAAAAACCCTTGACTTCTTCCAAACGCAATTTGCAGTCCATTATTTCAATTACTTATGTAAAACGCCCGCATGAATCATTAGGCAGCTTCAAAGGGCAATCTCTGCATGCATTTCATCAGTAGGTTATTACCTATGTATTTAGCACGGACCTAAAAAATAGACGAACGTAATCCCAAGAACAAATTTAGTGAAGCATACAAACAAATTTAGTAATACCAACTCTCTATTCGTACAACTACACACACTGACACATTGACACTTCACTGCTTCAATCGCGAATCAAAAATTACGCACACATGGTAAGCGGGCGGCCATTGCTATGCTTCACTCTCGATTAGACGAGGTTACGTCCGTCTTTTTTTCAGGTCCGTGGTATTTAGCTCATACAACCGAAAGATGCATATTACCCAAGGGCCTTCCATAAGATCAAATTCATTCTAAGTAATGTGCAAAAAACCTACAGCTACGTTCTGATGTTAAAATTGAAAAAATTGCTTGAAGCGCGTCCGGCAATTTGTTGTTGATTTAATAAGTGAATTTTTTTTTATTAACCGTTGCTGTTTACCCTGTCAGCCTTCACAAAGTTTATGAAGTTTATAAGGTTTAATCTATATGTTTCTTCAAAAGGATGGATTCATAAACACAAATGCAGTATTGTTTTACTTAGGTTATAGTTTGGATATTTGCTACGGCGATTAAACACAGTGTAAAGCACGTGCTAAGTACCGTGCGTAATAGAGCTTATTATTGAAATTTTATTTGTTTATTTACAATCCTGGATGTAAATAAGGATGGATTCATCGAAAACACAAATGCAGTATTGTTTTACTTAGGTTATAGTTTGGATATTTGCTACGGCGATTAAACACAGTGTAAAGCACGTGCTAAGTACCGTGCGTAATAGAGCTTATTATTGAAATTTTATTCGTTTATTTACAATCCTGGATGTAAATAAGGATGGATTCATCGAAAACACAAATGCAGTATTGTTTTACTTAGGTTATAGTTTGGATATTTGCTACGGCAATTAAACACAGTGTAAAGCACGTGCTAAGTACCGTGCGTAATAGAGCTTATTATTGAAATTTTATCTGTTTATTTACAATCCTGGATGTAAATAAACAGATAAAATTTTAATTCCAAATGGAAATATTTTGTTAAGTGAAAGTAACAGCTTTTTATTGTCTTGTACATACCGAAGGGAAATAAAGGCAGAACAGTTACAAAATAAAGGACTGAGCTCCGATCTCTCCCCGGTCACTCTGTATATAAGCATGTTTATGTCAACAATTAGCTTTGCCAAGAGATACGGCGGCCATCCGCTCAGCGCGCGACGATGCCAGAACTAATGTATAGAGATACTCTACATACTAATATATATCCAAATTACAGTATTGAACGTTCATTAATAAAGTTTATTAACTACATACACTTAGGTTTATTAATACATTTTTATGAGCAAAATCATCAAACATTAGGTGGTAATATATCATGTAAACTTCGGTTTCACTATCCATTTTTATTGGCAGAAGCTTTCATGTAATAATTGTACACACTGAAAACTTTGAGCAGCTGTTCGGCCGTATAATAAAACTGAATTGAATTTAGTATTATCTAGACAAACAATTGAATTTCTAATTTGCTCTTATTGTATATTACACATACGAATACGAAATGATTTCTTTCAACATTTAATTGCTTTTATCTTTGTAAAAAAATACAATATCATACTTTTAATGTCACGAATATTACAATATTCACATATTAAGTGTTTAAAAAGATAATCCAAACTTATTCGACAAATTAACACTCCCGTACGAAAACATTCACAACAAACGACCAAGTGTTTCGCCAGCCCATTCAAATTATTTTTGTAGCTGACTCGAGGTCTCAGTGTCTAGCCAAATTGTGGCGCTAATTGTTCCGTCTGTGGTAACAGAAGGTATTACCTTAACCGATTGCAATTTTAAAAAGTGTTTGTAAACGAACCTCGCACACTCCAGAAGCTCCTTGCTCGCGGTGAAGGAGGCCCTAACCGGTGCCAGCTGGGCCAACAGGGCCAACACTGGCACTAGTAGTGTCCACATCTCTTGCTAGAGCGGCCCTCTCCGCACTGCATTCGCGCACTCTCTCACAACACTCACTTGGTTGCACATCATCAACAGAGGAGACACATCACTCGGTCCGGTCCGTACTACGGTATATTCGCGAAGTGGCGAGGAGTTTGGCTTCGTCCGAGGAGGAACAAGCGTCGCGCGATACTGCGCTACTGTAGCGTTATCGGCGGGCGGGTGCGGTCACGGGCGCAACCTTCGCTTCCGCACGATCTTACCCTTTGATGCACCTCGAGAAAACTCGTACTTCTCGCTTCGTACTTTTAACTTCGGACTTCTTGCTACGCAGCCGGCTACACACCCGACGCGCTGTGTAGCCGCGGACGTTCTAAACGCACATGCGACAAGACTTCTTTTATGCTTACAATCCCATTGCAATCGAACTAGTACCTATTTTAAAATTGTAAACAATTTAAAGTATTTCACGCATTGAATACAACATTCAACCCATGGAAACATCCCATAGAAGCTCAGCAAGCGTCGCGTTGCGGTCGCGTGACCGAACTTGCCGTGCCCAATCGTTAGACAACATTTGACTTTTGCAAATTTACTAGTAGTGACTAAAATAGTCAGACAAAGGCCATTATGTCGGAAACTTTAATTTACATATATTAAGAATGTAGTTTATGTTAATGGTGTCTGGTGCGAAATTTGCTTTAGCCAAATATGCAGCGCATTATTAAATTTTATATTTTTTTTTCTTCTAAATTTAAGGCAAGGGTTAAAAGAGGACTTGAAAAAACATTCTTACCACAATTTTCTACAATATATTAACTAATCCCAGAATTATTCACAAATAAAACCCCATCTTTGAAACTAGTTACCAGTAGTTTCGTGTGCCAGAAAACAGAAATTAATTCAAATGGTATTATTCAAACTAACCCAAATTTATTAAACCAACAGAAGTTCGTATTGTTACAAGGCAAAGGCATCATTTCATTTCAATAAACATGTCTACTAATGGAATTTATAGATTTTTTCTTCTCTCTACGTTACAAAAGAATTCCTCGAAATGGCATCATATTTAATTTAGTAAAAAGTTACAGTTTGCATACCAATTTCCGTAAACGAGAATTTTAACTGTTTGTCTCTGAACCTCATCGCCAGATCCTCGTCATATTTTTATAGGACCAAATACACTTTTATACAAACAAATACTTTCCCTTTTCACTTTAAGACGACGGATTGCTGTGTATCATGAATTACATTACATGCATTAGAAGTAGGTAGTGGTTTTATTTTATTTTACTTTAAACTTTTTTTTATTAGAACAAAAAAGTACTTACACAAATCGATTGACGTGTCGAATTATTGATTAAGGATCGAAAAGAGTAGGTCACATTGAAATAATTTCTTCGAATACATTATTAGGTCGTATTAAAACCTTACAAAAAGTAACAAAGGCGAACTTAATGCTAAAAGCATCCTCTGCCAGTCAATCTTCGGAAAGTATGAAACACTTCGATTGCTATTCTACGTCTTCTGAGTATAACGAAGTTATCTACTTTGCTTCGTAACAATATACGTAAAAGTAAGCATAAAAATACATAAAAATTGACTACCAACAGTAGCAACGCAAAGAAACCTTAAAGTTAACAGCAAAATTATAATTCATTAGTTTTGAGTTTAACTTCAGAACTTATATAACTGCAAAGTAAAATCAGTGACATAGGTTTATGCAATCTGGTAACGAGATGTGTGGACAAAGTGCACTTGCGTGGATTCTTTGTCCCTGTGTTGTTGGTCAACGCGCAACTCGGATCGTGCAATGTCCATTAGAGACACATTATTTTTATACAATAATCCTTCTTCTAATAATAACTAAAGACATTGTATAGTTTCTCTTAATACGGTTATGCATATGGTTCATCAGTTAAAGGTAATGTTCAAGGGATGGTCAAATGCAAAGTTATGAATGTTTTTGTTTGTTGAGTAATATTTTTTCGAGATGAAATTAAAACCCATGTTTTCGTGAGAGCTCAGTGAAAAGTTGTCACTGTTGGGTATTGAGATAAGGTTTGTTGCGACGTTGTTCGTCAACTGAAATAATCTAAATTTTACTAACAAAAAATAACCGACTTCAAAATTACTCAAAAACTACTTGTCAGATTTCGCTCAAATTTATGTGGGACCACATGACAAGCACCTGCTTTCGATTAAAAAAAGAATCATCAAAATCGGTTAACGCACTCGAAAGTTCTGAGGTAACAAACATAAAAAAAATACAGTCGAATTGAGAACCTCCTCCTTTTTTTGAAGTCGGTTAAAAATGAATGTGTCACCAAAGATTTCTATCTAATATCAGTCAATATTAGACTCGAAGCACGATTGTTCTCTTTATGAGTAAAGTTTTGGGATTTCAACGAATTTTTCCTGTTAGCCTTCCGGTTATTCACAAAAATGTTTCTTTTATAATATCTGATCTATTGTTTACTTGAACTTAAGTCCGGTTTACACGTATTAAGTAGTTAAGTAGATAACTAAATTTTAAGTAAATTAATACGTGTAAACAGACAATTTAGTAACTTTTTAGTTAAAATTTAGCTGTCTACTACGAGTAAACCTAACATTCGACGTCCTTGAGAATAAAAAATAATCCGACAAAATCAGTCCGTCGCAAGTTTATCGCCTATTATGTGTTTGTAAAAAAATTACCGATCTGTCAAAATATACACTTAAGCACATCCTTTCCTGTTTCTATTACCACTTCGGAAAATGTGTTTTATCATTGGTGTAGTACAAACGGCGAATGAAACTCCCCAGCACATCGTTAAAAACTAATAGTTACGTTTTCAAAATGCACAAGTATTTTTCTTCTCTCTCTCTACTCCTAGATTTATTCTTGCATCACTCCACATGTACCTAACATTTAACGTAGTCGATCGGTTGTACTTACATAACGATATATTTGCATGTCAATAAAGACGTTGCTCGTAAAATTGAGTCGCTCGTTTACGGTTCTGCGGTTTGTTTCTGAAATTTGTAAAACGAGTCGATGATCTGGAAGCTTTTAATAACGTATTAAGTAACCGTAAAATTGAAAGTGGATATTGGTTTCGCGAACGGCAGTAACACAAGTATTTGTGACTTGCCGAGGACGAGGGAAGGGGAGCGCGCTATAAATAAATGGAAATGATGTTTTCTCTCGGAATTAGTGAACTTCTGTTACGTAGGCAGAGCCCGGGACTCGTGACGTTTCGCATGTGCCAATTACTGGCAGTTGTGGAAATGGGACATCCAGATATAAGTATTGTGTTTCATGTAGTTTCACTTTTACTCCCGTAAAATGGCGTCATTGCATACGCGGCGAATTTATGGTCTTATTACGTATTGTACAAATTATGTAATATTTTATGAAGCTTCAGTTTGTTGTTTTAATACTTTCAGCTTGTTAGTGATGTTTTTTTTTTGGTTTCTTAGATTTAGTAAAGTAGGAGGCAAATATATCGCAGTGTAACCATATTAATTATAATAAAGAACTAAAATGTGGTGACGACTAACTCCTTTCTTTTAAATGTTACCGTAAGTATCTATCAATAATAAACTGGCGAGTTTACGAATTTGATGTTTTAATGTGTTTCTAATTCGAAGTTTTTTATTGCATTCTGAATTTTGAAGCGTGCTCTACTGTTATTTCGATGCGTCTAGCATTAACGATACGATCTTCTCGTAGCGTCACCGGATTGTTCCACGTCGCGTCGCGGCGTAGGCTGATTTTTTAATGGTTGGCCGCAGGCCAGCTGTTTTGGCGGTCTTTGTCAATGTTGGATTTATTAATACATCGCATTGTTGGGCTTCTGGCGGGGCAACCGTCTGTCGTCTGCGTTAATCTCCGGATTCTTCGAGTGTTGTGACTTGTGCCCTTCAGCCTCATCGACAGACGTTTTGGTTGCGCTGTTTTGTAACAAAATTTGTTTCTAAACATTGAAGTATAATGTACTAAAGTACCAGAACAGACATCGCAATTAAAATGTGTGTTGCGCCGGGAGGTTCTTCTTTGAAAATCGAGCCCCCGATCTCCTTTAAAAATCAAACGAATCCAATGAAAACTGAAACTCATTGCAGCCAATTCATTGAGCCAAACTTTGTGTTCGCGGTGTCGGTTCTACTATATGCTAGTAATAATACTTCTAATAATGTTTCTAAATTGTTTTATTTAGTTTGTTTTATTTTACTTGCTCTGTTTGTGTGCCTAATTAGACCTACTTTTCTAATCCTAAGGAGTTGAAATTTTACATACTGCTGTAGTTCTGATGACAATACATTTCTGTGACCAGCATGATTGATGATACGACACAGAGTTTTAGCTTCAGGCGAGGGAAACTTAAGAGTTAACAGTACAGTTACAATTTTTTGAAGTTATACTTCTTATGCGACTTGCAAAACGTTAAACGTTAAACGCTTAACTCTACCATAGAGGGGGTATGAAAGCACTGGATAGATAGCGCTAGCTTTTATGTTTACCTCTTTTAAAATTTTATGTTATTACTTATACAAATCACACAGAGTCTCAACAGCGTCATTCAGCTTCATCCACAACGCCATCTGGTTTGTACTTGTGTAAACATAGGTAAGTACACAAGTAATACTTATTTGTTCAGATAATTTATGATTAATGTTTTTTGTTTTTATTTAATACAAAATAGTTTTTTTAAAGATAAATAAACTGATACACGTTATTAAATTAAATATTTATTTAATTATAACAAAGAAGTATAACTTCTCACTCACGTACAAAAGTACACGCACCCTTTTTTTTCTATAGTACCTGCATTGAAACTGTAAACCATGTATTTAGTTATTAAACTTTTTACTTGTTTACTTGTAGCTAAGCTGTTTTAGATTAGATTAAACGCATTTGAGCGGGACATAAAGAATAGGGATGTTCGCCACAGAAAATTGTTTTTGTACGATGTAGGTACTCGTATGTAAAATACATTATTTAGATTTGTTTAACTAGATACGTTTAATTAGGCTGATAAGAGTTATTTCTTATTCTTGTTTATTTTAAAATTTAATATTTTTAATACATATAACATATTTTATTTATAATGTAGGTAGGTGCTAATACTTCTATGTCGTGTAATTTACATATTCTTTTATTAAAATATGATAACATACACCATTTATTTTGTCGGCCTTTGTAACCAACATAATAGAAGATGTATAGTTGACTTAGACGTCTAATAATTCAATATACCCGTGCAACTATAATGGAAATAATCGTCGCAAAACAAAGTACCGAGCGAGCGAGATAGCATCATGTCAATACAAGTTGCGTAACACGTCTGGTATTTAAAAAATCTAATTATTTGTGTGTTGGAGACGAGTGGCCAAAATAAACCGCATGCGGCTGTGGCCAGAACCCACCGCGTGCGCTTCCTCCCTCGTACACATTGACATGTAAAAAACCCACACTCACACTATCACTCTACATACACTCTACCCAAATAAGAGCGCTGTTTCACATTGTCGACGATAAAATCCCTACTTATCCCATGGTATCGCTGGTAAATAATTTTCAAAAATGTTGCGTGGGCTTTTTTTTATGGTTATAGCCGGCAAGCGAACTGACGATCCATCCGATGATAAACAAGTAAATTATTTATTTTTTCATTTTTCACTTTTGATTTTTTGAAATGAAATTTAGGTTTTATTTATTTCTTTCTTTATTTTTTATTTATATATTGAATTGTCATCTGTCCTTGATAAGTGTTTGAAAGAAATCTGCCCGTTAAAAGCTAATATAAAGCGTGTAATTAGGTTTTTTGTCTTTCTTTCTTTCTTTCTTTTTTTCTTAAAATATTGAATTGTCATCGGTCCTCGATAAGTCTACGAAGTTTGAAAGAAATCTGCTGGTTCGAAGTGGGTCAAAATAAAGTCCAAAGGAGTCGGTTACAAGTTACAAACAAACAAACATACATACAGGTGAAGCTAATATAAAGCGTGTAAAAAGAAAGAAATAACTGGCTCTCAAGCCACCAGTCGCATCACGAAAAATCGTTTGGAGGCTGACTCAAGTAAGAGAGTGTTAGCTGGCCACAAATAAAAATGACATTTGTACGATAGCTTAATAAGTACTTAAAATAACGGTTACGATTGATAAGGTAAAACCGAATAATGTAAAAAGCAGTAAAAGTATTAAATATTTCCCAATGCAGCATTTCAAAGTCAGTTGATAAATTTAATGCAATACCTACTTATAATAATATTGTAATAACTTCGGTACATTGATATCTTATTTAAATTTTCTAATTTCAAATGTCAATAGCCTTTCAAGTTAGAACCAAACTGGCTGAATAACATTACCGCCTACTATTATTATATTTTTTACCTCATTCAATTTATGTATCTGTTAATGTACGCACTAAGTTCGCAAATTATAATGGAGGGTTCTCACGCAGGACTAGAAAATATTTCTGTATAAAATAATAAGTTCCGTTTTCAAACCTTATAATGCCTGTTCGTGTTTACAATAAAAATTACTGAAAGTTGGATATTTCTGAAATAATTCAGTGATGATGGAATCAAAACAATATGTTAAAGCAACGTATTATGTTATATGTACCTATTTATGTAGTAACGTATACCTTTGTTTACTTTTTATTTTAGTTTCTTTATAACATTCACGGACATAAAAAAAGAACGGACGTAACCTTGTCTAATCGAGAGTGAAGCTGACAGCTGACAGCTCGCTAACCATGTGTGCGTAATTTTGTAATTTTTGATTCGCGATGGTGTCAATGTCGTAGCCGTATGGTGTCAATGTGTGGGTGTGTGTACTTGTGCGAATACAGAGTTGGTATTCCTATGGGTGCTTCACTGAATTTGTTCTTGGGATTACGTCCGTATTTTTTTTAGGATACTATAATGTTATCACGGATAACATTATAGTAATTGTTGAGGAAGGAATAGTAGCTGATTGAATATTTTATAGAAATTGCCTTTCAAAACAACTGTAATCATTTCGGATGTGTTTCAATGACAGACGACACTCTTCACTTGGTTTCTTTAATGGGTTAATGATGTTAAGTCGATGTTCCGACGATAACTTTGTTTTGAAAATTACAAAAGGATGTATTTCGATAACGTTATTATGCAACGAATTTGTGTAAGAACATAATTAAGATAGAAATTAAAGTAACCATTTTTAATTTTATTTATTTACGATAACAGCATTTAGTGACATGTGTATGTTAATTTAGGTACTGTAAACAATGTCTTCAAAAGTATTGATAGGCCCGTTAGAACATTTCACATAAATGTACTCTATAAATGTTTTTCATAATTTATTTAAGAGATTTATTTGAGAGACCTATCGCTCAATTAATAAAACAAACAAACGAACAAATGCTTACATACTCATACCCCCGCAGTAGGTTTTACCTGTGTCGCGGGGCATAGACAACACATACATACATATATCACATCACAATAACACCCATGACCCGAGTACAGATATTTATCTGTAACATAAATATCTGCCCCGGCCGGGAATTGAACCCAGGACCCCTCGCTTCGCAGGCAGGATCGCTACCAACTAGGGTACAGGGTCGTGAAATTGTATAAATTATTATTATTTTATTTTATATTTTTATTATATTAATTATGTTTTTAACTGTGAAAACTTATAATTGAGGTTTTTATACAAAAACACGTATATGTATGGTATTAATAGCATTATTAGCTAACTACCTATATGGTTTCAGAGGAAATAATCTTCATGTTTTATAGTAGGCATTTACAATGGTATTTGTTGTTTCCTGAAGAAAACGAGGGCGCGTTACTAATAAAAATATAATCTCTGTGAGGTCATGTACCTAATTATAGTGTGCAATTCTGGTTTAAATGCTGGTAATAATAACTCTATGGTAATGGTGAAATTATGGTTCTAATGTAATAAATAGAATGGGTATAAGCCATGGTGTATACATGTGCCATTATGCGGGTTGCTAATTACAGGTTTGTAAATGTACTAGATTTGTTCGCTATTTTTGTGCTTAGTATAGTATTACCACCGAAGACATAATAGTACTTATAAGTATATTATATCCACCCACTTGGTGGTACGCGGTGATTAGTATTTTAGTTCATTGGTGGTAAGGTTTCCATAAGGTAATTACAATTATAATTATCAATATTATATTATATTATATATTATTATTATATTATATATATGTATGTATGTATATATTATATATATTATATTATATATTATTATTCATTCAGCCACTAATATTAATTACTTGCTATATCTTCACGTGAAGCTAGCCTGGCTGGTTATTACACTTTTGGTTGAGTCAGCCAGTAGTTGTGCCAGTTGGTAGCTAGTTCTTTCTTTCTTTCTTTATTGGTGGTCATCAACGCATCGGTAATGTCTAAGGATAAGGATGTACATATAAGGACCAGTAATCAGGTGGCTTGTCTCATTTCTACTCTTGTCGGTTATTTACATAAAAAATATAATCTATATCTATACTAATATATAAAGAGGAAAGATTTGATTTTTTGTTTGCATTGAATAGGCTCCGAAACTACTGAACCGATTAGAAAAATTCTTTCACTGTTAGTAAGCTACACTATCTCCGAGTAACATAGGCTATATTATATTAAAAAAAATTAGGGATCCGTAATGAAACTCCAATAATGTAAACCAAGGTGTAAAAAATAAGAAAACCGAAGCAAAGCGAGGGCGGTTACTCGTAAATAATAAAGTGTCAATTCCAGTCATGTGTAAATCTATGTTTTACGCAGAAAACGATCACTCGACCTTTCTTTTAGAATTATGCGGGTTGTTAATGCTTCCTTATTCTGCTTATAGGTACATTAAAATTATTTTTAATTATTTATGCGTGAATATGCCCGTGTTATTCACAAGGCTTGTATTGTATCTCATTTGGTGTAAGAAATACCTAGGCTTAAAAAAGTTATGTTATTTCCTACCTTGTGTATCTGTCTTATGTAGTAACTTTTGATTATTTTAAACTTTTCATTTCATAAGTGAGAAAAGTGTAGTTCTTGCTCCAGCTAGTGGCAAAGTGTAACTAAGTATTTCGAGAACATCATGGACAACTTTTTATAAGTTGAATTTTCGTACGACACTTTCACTAAAGTGAGTCATTATTTAAATAGCGGAAAATAAGCAGATAAGTCTCATGGTAAATGATCACGCATAAATTTCAGAAACATCAAGAGTATAATAATTCTCTTCTCTCTTTCTTCTGATCTCCAAGGGGGGAATTGTGGCGTCTTAATTTCCCTGTTATTCAATGGAAGAAACCGTCATGAAAGAAGAAAATATTCATTGCAGAACCGGCGTTAGGGGGGGGGGAGGTGGGGGGGGGGCTAGGGCTCCAAATTTGGAGGGGCGCCACATTTGGGGTGTGGAGCAAAATAAAAGGAAAAATAAAGTTCTTAATAAACGTTCCCATTGGTTCAGTAAAAAAAATTTCGAGCAAAAAAGCTCGATTTTTATTTTCTTATGTGGGCGCCGCAATATTCTTGTCTAGGGCGTCAGTGGCTCTAACGCCGGCACTGGATCATTGCATACACCAGAAGGCTGGGTTTGAACAAGAACAAAGCACCTTCAGTTTCTTCCACACCGTATGGAGAAGCAAAATTAGCTATTCTTACAGTTTACTCCCTTTAAAATGCTATGAAACCGCATAGATCGTAAACAAAACAAAGCTGTAATATTTTTACATTGACTTTCTTAATAACCAGTAACATGCAGCGAGCTTAAGTAGTGAAGCCGTGCGTGTCTCCTTCCTTTACGGTTTGTCCTCGTAATATGGAACTAGGTCGTACTCCTGCAGTCTTGCGAAGTTTGTTACAAATGAAATTTATGCTAATGTCATGTTTTTACGATGACGGAAACATACTTCCGCGTCCTTGACACTTACCTTTGTGTTTACTTATATTTCGCGTGATTTCGAAAATTAAAGCACAAGTTTCTTATTTTATTATGGGGATTAATTTAAAGGTAATTTCAATTTTTCAGCTACTTGTCGTAATGACGATGTCGTGCGCTTTGTTCTATTAACAGTAATGAGTTTCTGACAACGTTAGTACGTAGTAGAGTGTACGTACGATGCATTAATAAGAAATCACGTGTAAAAGACTGCAGTGAAATCATTTCTCAATTCTATTATAATGAGTTCAATAGGTAAGTAGTTCAAAATGTAAACCATGTCAAAGAAAATGTGATAGCTGCACCGACATCTATAGTTTGCTTTTGACCGGTGGAGAATGTCACTAGGAATAAAAATAGTTTTATTTATATACGATAGTTTGACGATCCTGCAGCCTAGTTGGTAGCGACCCAGCCTTCGAAGCGAGGTGTCCCGGGTTCGATTCCCGGCCGGGGCAGATATTTATGTGACAGATAAATATTTGTACTCGGGTCATGGGTGTTATAGTGATGTTTCGTCCGTGCCACCCGCGACACAGGTGAAAACCTACTGCGGGGGTATGAGTGTGAAAGCGTTTATTTATATTTTAACTTTATTAACAGAGTTAACTTCCAAAATTTAAAAAACTAACTATAAATTTCAATTGTTAAGACGAAAACTAACATTATGATGATGGGATATGATATAATGTAAGCAATATACTTAATAATGTAATTTTTAAATTGATTGTAATCTAGTTGAGGTAGAACAATATTTTGAATAACTAAATGTATCATAAGTAATAATAATATATACAATATGTACAAATAAGGAGATAAAATTCTCAACTCCAAAAATACAATAATGTCGTGATATAGGACCTATGTCAGAGAATTATAATAACATTATTAACTGTCTGAAAAAAATATTGTTGTCCAATTGATTGTAATTAATTGCTTGTTTATATTTATTATTGTATTGGCTAATAAAATCTGAAATTTATAGAGATTGCTAATGGCATTGAGGCACGTGACTTTGGTAGAGAACTTGAAAACATCTGCGTTTTGTTCAAGGAGGTTTTTTATTTTAAATAATAGCGAAAATAAAATAAAATATTGTCATAAAAACGTTTGGTTAGACAGTCATAAATCTTTTATTTCAATACATATAGTTTTATCGTCAATGTGTAATAAAGTGACTCATTGTTATGGAGCATATAAATCAGAAGTAGTCTGGAAAATAAAATATATGAAAAATAAGAAGCTAGAAAAGTACAACAATAACAACAAAATCCTTAATTGTACTCCAAAATTATATCTAAATACATTTCATAATACAAGAATTAGTACAGTCACCTGCAGGGAAAAGTAACCCATCTGTTTATAGCAGTTTTAAACAGATGGGTTACTTTCTTCTGTTTATAACAGTTTTAAACAGTGTTTATAACAGTTACTTTTCAGGACTTTACGGTCTTATTACTATAATTCTATAATTGTTAATAAAAGACATCCTTCGAGTATGATCAATGAAGATTTGCCAGCCTTGCCAGCCTTTATACATTTTAAGAAAATTATGGATTACTTTCAGGTTTGCAGGTTTCGTCACTACTTTTGCCTTGGCACTGTTATCTAACTAAACTAAATCTATCTATTATTTAAATCTCTGATACTATAGGTACTGTATTACCCAAGATATGTATACGTGTAGGAACAAAACAAACATAACATAAACTTATTTTTTAAAGTTTAAAGTTCAAGCCATATTTAATTATATTTAGGAAAAGGGAATGTTTAGCTGTTCACGAAATGGAAATACAAGCTTAAGTTCTATGAATTTATAACGTTCGTGCAAACGTCAAGTATTGGTGCATATCAGTCCTTTTCAGGAAATGTCATGGATAGTTGACGAGGACTTTCAAGTTTTAGGGCGAAAATAGACGGGCGTTTTTGCCAACCATATGATAGTTGTAGATCTAATAAACTACTCTTTAGTGTACTTTATTTGTGTTATTTATACATTAAAAAATGTAAAATATGAGGTATAAAAGGCGGTCTTATCGCTATAGAGCGATCTGTTCCAAATAGCCAATGGGAAGAGGACACAGAAGTACAGTACAGTAATACACCATATTCAAGTCAGGTTTTGAGGATGGACTGGTTAAACAACAGACTAAAATATTAAGAGAAATAGGCTAGATAAATAGAAATAGCCTATGACGTGGATGACTTCAAGAAAAGAGTAAATATGCTTTTACTAAGTTAATGCGCTCATCATCCTGGACCACATCTACACTTACCATCAGGTGGATTGAGGTCAAGCATTTACTTATTGTAATAAAAAACTACCGTCAATGTCGGCCGAGTTCAATGCGTAATCTCAATGGAAAATGCAGATATATAAATCCAATTACGCATTATCATGTGCGTAATCCTACAACGTGGACTGCATTTGACCTTGAGCTTGACCCATAAATACCCTTCAGTACTGGAAAACAGCAGTCTCGTGCACAATGCCACTTCTCTACAAGGTTTATTTTATATTCAGTTTACATGAATCATTATTACATTACAACAACCTTTAACTCTTGTTATTAATGAAAGGGATTATGCCTGTAATTACACACAAAGAGTGACAAAGATAAATTACTAAGGTAAAATACACAGTCCAAAAATATGCGAAATAAACACAACCCACTTAAGGATTTCCTTTCTCGGCTATATCGCGGGTGGCTTGAACATGTAACCGACCATAGATTAAATACTAATTGGTCGTGTGAATTTTATTGTGCGTCGCAGCCAAGAATTGAACCTGCAGCCTATTCATAGGCAGGATAACAAACAACCCAGCAGTATATATATTTATCTGGAGGCCACGCTTCAAAGAAGCGTGCTACCTGAAGCAAATTATCTGAAGATGAAGAAGCCGGATAATTGGTGGAAGATGTTCAGACAATGTCACGTGATCCATCTTCAGATACCTCTTCTTCTTAAGCGAGGCTTTCAGGTGTAGACATAAAGTTGCGATCAACCAAATGTGCTACACGGCTGTCGCGTCGATACCAACTGGTTCCATGGTCATTTTATGTAGCTTAAAAATTTCTTAAGACAAAAAGCAAGCACTGCAGTTTGGACACGATTAGAGGGATCATTTTCAGCATTTTTACGGTTCTGCACTGGACTGGAAATACTCGCGTGTCTTTGCATTTAAATATCATACCCGATTTGTATCTAGACTGTATAGTGTATACCTACATGTTAAGATTTAGAATATTTCTTTATTTACTACACACCCGTGTGTCTTTTTATACACTTACTAATATTACAATCTTCAATAAATTTATCTTTTAAAAAGTGAAAGAATTTTTTTAACAGATGCCGTGCTTCCGGATCCTTCTCCATGAAGTTATGCTCACAGAATTCGTCTCTTTCTTTATAATATTAGTATAGCTTCGATCGAATTGACCACAGTAAGTATAACTGCTATAATTATATAGCAAAACATTCTAATATTTGTCTGTTTAACGAACAATCTAACCTAAAGCAATCCAGGACACTTTCCCAAAGGAGAAAAAAACCAACAAATATTTAGCTTATTTATTTGTCAGTTACAAGATATTCGTTCACTGGTTACAAGACTCAAATAGATCGATTGTTGTCTTGTAATTATTCATATAACAAAGGTTCGGTTCATTTTGCAGCGACTAAATAATTTTAAGAGAATTACTTACGTAAAAGCAAACCTTAATTTTCTCTGTCTTACAAGGAACGTCGGATATTGTATTGGAAATTGAAAGGTCAAGTTTATATTGGGCCGCAATAACAGAAGTACAGTTGATGGTATTAAAATTCGTACTTAATATTTTTTTAACTTTTAAGTTACGTTTAAAAGTTCTAAAATAGTAGAAGTAGTTTCGTTTTGGTAAGGATTAAGTGGTTTGCACCTTGTATTTTTACACGATAATTCAAATGTGCACTAAATTATGATTTTTCAAAATGTAAAAATTATTATTATCGAATTCCCAGGAATTCCGTGCAATCGTGACTGTCTGATTGAGTACGAATGTCACCAATTCCATTCTTACGAGCTTTTGTCTTAAACAACAATACAGAAATTAATGACTCTCATAATAGATACATTCATATTCAACGTCGTATTGAAGTAGGATTTAACAACAATTTTCATTGTTTAAATAAAATATAATCAATTTATCGTTTCGACTGTACCTGTCTTCATTTACCGGAAACCTTTCGTGTTGTACTGAACTGACGTCTGTAAACTATCAAAGAGCATCAGTCCTCATATTAAACTTTAAATTTCGACCTTACCTAACCCTTAATTGACCGAAAATAATAAATTCATTGCATCATTCAATCATATCGTATATCTAATTCATCAATACGTAAGTATTTATGTTTTTACTGAGTACATTTAATATAACATCTGTAATTTTTGACGTGATAACGTCTATTAAAACGATGAACGCCGGGCGCACGTACGAAAAAATGTAGCGTTCCGCGAGCGAGAGAGCGGCAAAAGCGAGAGGCACGATCGGCTACGATCGGCGTATCGTAGCCGATGCCGTAGGCGATCATAGTTCAGTGGAGCGGAGCGGGGAGGGGCGGGGAGGGGAGGGGCGGGGCGGGGCGGGGCGGGGCGGGGCGGAGCGGAGCGGAGCTGAGCTTTGTCATGACGTTGTCACGTTAAACTACTGTCCGTAAACCGACTTTACAGACAACCATTTTTTTTATTTTTACTTTTAAATTAAGACAAAAGTCTGTATCGGTGCGTCCATCGCTTCAAGTCTTCGCACATTACACTAACTAGGTTTCAACTCTAGGTAGGTACTCAAAGCAAATCATAAGAAACAATAGGGATGTTGACTAATTTAAGGATTCTATTTTATTTTATAAATAGAACCTTAATGTTCATGAAAAACATTATAAAAAAATAATAGTGTTCAATTTAAAAGTAAAATTTGATATATGTATAAAAATCAACATCAAATTTCCCACCAAAAACGTCACGTGACGTCACTAACCGATATTCAGTACTAGCGGTCTGTTGAAGTTTGTTGAACTTGCTTTTAAATTCGAACAATGACGTCATAAGCTCAAAATGACGATTGAGGTCACGTGACAGTGCGTATTATTTTTAACATTTTAAATTAATTATTGTGATTGATTTCGACAAAAGAATAATATTTTAGGCGTTTAAATGTTACCATTATTGTTTTAAACATAAATTATTAATTTACAGTTAGTGTCAACCACAGACATGTATACCTAGAGATACATGTCTGTGGTGTCAACATCCTTTATGTATTCCTTCCGATATAATTAGCTATTGGATAATCTGGATATGGCTTGCATAATGGTAAGGCTTTTAATGGATTGGTAACTATGTAGTCAACCCCTTGCTGTGTATTTAATTGGTTATCATTTTAAAAACTTTTGGAATTTCACTTTTGAATCGTCTATTTTTTTATTATTTTGTTCTCTATCTTATGATATATGTTTTATTTTAAGATTTATGTTTTATTCTGTAGCTTATTTTGTATGGTAGCGACCCTGCCTGCGAAGCGAGGGGTTCCGGATTCGATTCCCGGCTGAGGCAGAAGTTTATGTGACAGATAAATATTTGTACTTCGGTCATGGGTGTTATAGTAATGCCTTATTTGTGTTGTCCATGCCACTCGAGACACAGGGAATCCTACAGCGGGGGTATGAGTGTGTAAGCGTTTATTTTTTATTTTGTCATTGCTGCGTGAATAGACAGATACAAATATTGCTCGATACTATAAAAAATCGATTTAGAAAAATAATCCCTTACCTTTGCTATTGGCTTGAAGCAATTGGAATTAATAATAAATCCATGGTTTACTTATTGTTCCTAAAGAAAAAAATAAAAGGTCGTAGCTGTCATTATAATTTTTTTTTCTGCTTTTTTGGTGATTGCGTTACGAGGCACCGATTTTGGCAGTAGGCTCCAAGGACAAAGGCCCAAGCCCTGCGTGACACCGCCAAGGCCTCGCCACGGTGCGCGCATTATGACTGATAACCGCAGCCCGTATTAATAATTACATGCTAAATGTTGAATGGGAGGTAAGGCATTGAATAAAACATGAGCAATAACTTGTGGCAATAACCGATACGTAAAAACTGAATATTTGTCGTTTTTAGAGGGTGTATTTATTATCGCAATGAACCTCATAAAGTAATTTTTTTTTGTTAAAGGCCTAGTGGACATGGTACTTAATTTGACAATGCATGCACGCTGCATAATGAAACACAGGCAATAGGCAAATGCGATGATGCCGCGCACAGACAGATTTAGTACTTTTACTCAAGCTGCATGCAAGCGACAACTAACGAGACGATAGCGTGCGTTGACGTGAGTCTGCCTGGACAGAAGACTTTAGGTACTTGTCTTTTGGTCGATGTTTGACTGTTTGTTTGTTTGTATGCTTATTACTTTATCTGTGTGTTTGTTCCTGCTAATCTTAGAATTGGCTTAAACAATTTAGGTAAATTCTGTTTTTAATCATGTATTGTAAGAATGCTTTGGGTAACAATTAAATGTTTGACTTATTCTAATCGGTTCAAAAATTTTAATGGGTAACAATCTAAGTAATTCATCTAATTATTTTTCCAGTACGGTGGAATACTGGTATGGTAGAGGCTTTTCTAAAGCTACCTATCATACCTATGCTTAGAAACTTTATTTTTTTACTGCCATTTCGTATTGCTTATTACCGCCATCTAGTATTAAATTATAGAACTATAACAAAAGAAATTTTGAACCAAACACAGATCTGCGACTGTGAGGTTGTGTATATTATAAATATTTCTCAAAGCTTAAGCTAGATGTCGCTATATGTATTTTTTATTGTCTATGGAAAATAGGGTATAATATTCTTATTTTGAGTACTTACTTCGATCTCCTTTCACAATATTATTATGAGTTAGGGCTTGTTTCACAATCTTCAAGTAAGTCCGAAGTAAGCTATTCGTTGGTTAAGTTGACATTTCGTGTATGTAAAATGACACTTTAACGTCACTTTAACCGGCGAATAGCTTATTCAGGACTCTACTTGAAGATGGTGAAACAAGCCCTTACACTTTACTCATTTATCATTATCATTTATTTATTTATTTATTATCAAAGTATTAGTAAAATATTATCATAGTTTATCAAAGTGGCTTAGTGTATATTTTATTAGCCGACAATCGAAAAAACGACTCCACCAGATGGTAAGTAAGTGATCATCGACGTAAGGACACCTGCAGTAACATTTAGACGACCCGTATGGAGTAATGGTTAAGTACTATGCCGGACCACTGTGCCAAGGGTCCTGGGTTCGATTCCCAGCGAGGCGAAAATTTGAATGATGAGTTTGAATTTTTGTTTTCGGTCTGGGTGTTTGTCCTTCTTTTCCTGATGTCTATGGGCTCCATGGCACCCACGATACAGGGAATCTTAGTGTGGGGCTATCTATGAGTGTGATGCGTTATTTATTTATTTATCTTAGGCACCTTAAGCTAACAAAACAGGGAAAAGATAGAAAAAAATAATAAAGAACTGGTTCTCAAGCTTATAGCCGGAACACGAGAATATAAGGTACCGGCCTCTTGAGTCAGATTCAAGCGAATGGATCTTGTCAGGTAGGCCTCGGAAAGATTATAATTCTAATACCAGTAAAAAAAATTGATAATAATAATAATATCCTTACGCGAAGCAATACCACCAAGTCAGCCGAATTCTGTTGCCTTTTACAACACACTGATTTGTTGATAAGTGGTTGGGGTCAAATTGTCTAAGTCGTTCCTATGCAGCTAGATTTCACACACCTTTGTATCATTTTATAACTGTGTGTGACGTGAATAGGTACTAGGTATATTACCTATTATTTGCAGACATCATTATAGATGATTTGTACATAAGAATACTTACTTATTAGGACTGAAGAGAATTTAATCAGATATTGTGTCTATCTAAAAGCAGAATAAGGATAATGAATGTCGATATTGAGACGTTTTCCTCGACGGGGGCTACAAACGATGAATTCAGCACATTCTGATTCGCTTCGATAACCAATTTCTTCCCTAGACAAGCAGAACCGACTGTTATTAAGGGCGTTATCCTCTTTTACGGATCTGCAACGGTTATTTCTTTATATTCGAATCACTTTCTTTCACTCCAATGATGAGTAGTGGATTTTAAAACATGTCTGTTATTTGAAACATAGATGTGGATACGCCTGTCGAACTAGGGTTCGATCCCTGGCTTTTTATTCCGAATGGAGAGTTGCTGTTCGTTCTTACGGCCTTTACAGCTTCAGGTGGATGGAGGAGTGAGTCTGGAAATCCTGGCTGGGACAAGCATATTTGAGTGGTCCTGTGTTGTTATGAGAAGCAAGATTGAAAAAACTTTGTTCAGATGTTTGAAGATCACTTTCAGCTTTTCTCATTGTTGAAGAGATATGAGCAATTTCAACTGGTCTGATAGGTTCAAAGTTTTGTGTCTATGGACGCGTTATAATCTTGAGCTGACTTAGCAGCCAACCTCCAGCAGAGGTATCGCATTTGAACTCATCTGAGTGGTATCGATAAATAGGTTAACTTCAAGTAGTTTTATCTAAGTCAGGTGTTTTTTAAATCAAGGTCAGTTTATGTGTTCTAACTTTTTCCTCTACCCAAATGTCGCCTGGAAGAGATCGCTACCTGAGCGATAAGGTCGCCCTTTGTATACCTTATTTTATTTTAATATGACTGTGTTTATCATTGTATTTGGTGTATAAATAAAGAGTACAAATAGTATTTTATTTTCAGTATATCAAATAAAATAGCTACTGACCTTTTTTGTACATTGTTAAACTAACATCGACTGTTTTATTTTCAAAGTAACCAATTTCCCACCTGAAACGATCTGAAACAAAACTAAACCCAATTTATTATTCATTTTCGATAACTTTCCCTTTACGGTCACATTTATGTTGTCAGGTTAAATTGGAACGATGTTTGCAAACCACTCAATAACTACCCATCGGTCGGTGTGCGAAACAATAGCGTGCAGTGTACATAAGACTGGAGTATAGAAATAAATGGATCACCATTACGGCCCATTAAATTTGGGTATATAGTTAGGGAGTTCTCTGATTAGTTTCTGGGCTTAGTCTGTGAATAACTGCAATCACTATATTAATATCAGATGACTCTTCTGCCAGTTTCTTGGATATAGAATAGAATAAGAAAAAATAGAATAAAATAGAAAAAGATATCTAGGATCATACTAAGATAATAAATGTGAATGTAAGTTTGTTTGTTACGGTTTCACGCGAAAACTGCTTAACCGATTTGGTTGAAATTTGGAATGGAGATAGCCTATACCCTGGATTAAAACATAGGCTACTTTTTATCCCGGTAAAGTTTAGGGTTCCCGTGGGATTTGTAAAAGTCGATCACTACCGCGGGCGAAGCCGCGGGCAACAGCTGTCTAATAAAACCACGGAGTTGTTATCGAGTAGATGAGTCACCTGATGGCAAGGAGTCGACGTCGCCACGGATATCAGGAACACCAACTGTATTGGGCAGCTTGGGAAACTGACTCCGATCCCACGCCACGAATTCTGCCTCTCTATCACCACCCTGGTTGAGTCAGCCGCTAAATGACTCGTGTTCCGGCTTGGGGCGTGGGAGCCAGTTATTTCTTCCTTTCTCTTTTCTCTTTTCGCCATTGGTCTCAATTTTGCATTAAAATTTGTTGAGTTTTGAGTTAGTTTCATTTTTAATGATAGATAGAAAGAAAGAAAGAAACATTTATTCCGACAATAGGCATTGCAACAATATTTAAAAATTGGTGGTTTTATTATTTATACAACAATTATTAATTGCGTTCGGAGTTGCAGTTACCAAAATGCCGGAAATGGGTCGCACTCAGAATACGGCGTAGCAAGTAGCAGGTACTTATATATATTATAGGAATATATTATGAGTATATTAGAGGAAGTTTGAAAGTGGCAAAAATGACAGAAAAGTTGAAAGGGAACCGAATGTCGTGGTATGGGCATGTGATGAGGCGAGAGGAAACGCATGTGGCGAGAAGAGTGATGGATATGAATGTGATGGATAGACGAAGGGGACGAGGACGACCAAAGAAAAGATGGA
Organism: Thymelicus acteon; assembly: GCA_951805285.1. Classification (NCBI taxonomy): domain Eukaryota; kingdom Metazoa; phylum Arthropoda; class Insecta; order Lepidoptera; family Hesperiidae; genus Thymelicus; species Thymelicus acteon. Next base: position 6,724,217 of record OX638217.1, read on the forward strand.
TGGATTGTGTGTCAGATGATATGAAAGATAAGAGAGTTAGTGTAAAGATCACGGCTGACAGGGAATTGTGGAAGAGGAAAACATATTGCGCCGACCCCAAATACAATTGGGAAATGGGCAGGATGATGATGAAGTAGCAGGTACTTTCTACGTCCTCTGATTTTTCAGTGCGTGCGTTACGTTAGTTGTGTGTAGATCGGCAAGCGCCGCAGCACGTGCCTTTCTAGTTACTATTTTGTTGTTGAAGTTGTAGTAAGTCACAATAACTTCTTAACTAATTGACCGATTGAATTCATATCACAATAAATTGTGTCTAGAAGAGATTCTTGTAATTTTCGCAAAAAATCTGGTAATCTATACTAATATATAAAGAGGAAAGATTTGATTTTTTGTTTGCATTGAATAGGCTCCGAAACTACTGAACCGATTTGAAAAATTCTTTTACTGTTGGGAAGCTACATTATCCCCGAGTAACATAGGCTATATTATATTTTCAAAAAAATTAGGGATCCTTAATAAAACTCCAATAATGTAACCCAGGGTGTAAAAAAATAAGAAAACCGAAGCAAAGCGAGGGCGGTTACTCGTATACAATAAAACAGGGCGCAATTTTGTAGGAAAGCCACTAAAGTACCTTTTAGGTAAACACGGACCCCACGCCCGTTAAATTCTCATCAAAATATCCATTTTACGTTGATTACCATGAGGAGACATTTTTCTTAAATGTGGTGCTATATTTCTTGACTGAAAATGTACGTTGTTTTTTTTCTTATTTTGTAACTATAGTAAGTAGGTTAATGCTTAATTACACTATCGCCTGGTAAGTGACGCTGTTAATAATTGATAACTAAGGGTTAGGTACTGCTCGGATGAATCGTTATTTTTCTGGATCGTGATTTAAAACAAATCGTTTTAATTTTTTCAGTGGCCAAATAAAAGTAAATTCTTATGATCATATCCGTTCATGAATCGTAAGATTTTACGAATACGTTTAACGTTTAAGTCGTAAAAATATGAATCCGTAATTATCAACTATCATTAAAATTCTTGTAACTTCTTGATGAAATGAGTGATTTAATTTTTTTCCAAAAAAATATAATTCCTGGGAATGGTCTAGGAGTACGTTACGCTATGAAGTATGAACTTTGTATGCCATGTGAAGCTATAAAGTTTCTATCGCCAACAGCAACAGTCCATTCGAAAAATACCAATAAACTACCTAGCTTTAGGGAATTTATTGGAAAACTTTTAATATCTAACGTGAAATTTTAAAGTGTATCAGTCGCAGTGTCGAATAATAAGTAACAGTTCAAATAGGTGGGCTCCACGAAGAGAAAAGAGAAAAAATATTTTTTTTCCCTAGAGCACTTTAGTGTTTCAGAAATTTATTACCGACGGTGACCTAACAGGTGATTCATCTGTTCGGATATCAGCTATTTACAAAAGGAAATAGTTATTTTATAACCTGAATAGTAAAAAGGACCCAAAAGTTCTATTCGCAAACTTTTTCAATAAGCCTAACACATTTTATCGTCGTAAAGGATGCTAGAAGAATTTTAATATAACTTTTTGACAACTAGTCAACCCTTTAGCCTAGTTGCATATAGTATAACCTTGAGTCCTGGTTAGATAGATTATTATTATGTTGCGTTTATATAAACACTGTATTTATACCACCCTTCGTGTTGTCTCTGTTTGGCCTGCATGTATCTACTTGGTTAGCTGGTAGAGAATGCATTATGCATTAAGCTCGCCAATTGTACCGTAATTAAATATTGTGGTCAATAAAGAATAAATAAATAAATAAATAAATAAATAAATTATTGTCGTATCATTGTTGTTTGTGATGTCTCTCTTACAGAAAATCGTATCTTAATAAATCCAACCGTTTTTGAGATATTTAAATTAATTTGCTTACACAGCTGCAAGATGATTCAAAAACATTTTACTGAAAATCCTGTACTATTGAAATAAAATGTGAAAACTCATTTGCACACACATAATTGCAGTGCCACCAAGCGAGTTAACACAATAACACTTTGCTATAATCGCTGATAGATCACCAAGTCTGTACAGAAAACAGTAATCCTGTCGTAGTTATTTGCCCGTCTAGCGATCAAGGGACCGTCAAACGTTTCACATATTTTATACATACATTTTGTTAACCTCTGCGCAATGTGGATAAAGAAGTTTCAGTTCAAAAATAAAACAGTAAGCTTGTAATAATATACAGGATGAATTTTTCAAGTGGACGTGGATAGCCAAATTCGAAACTATGAGGAATAGCGAAAATTGGTGGTCGGGGCCGTTTTTAATCTATACTAATATATAAAGAGGAAACATTTGATTTTTTGTTTGCATTGAATAGGCTCCGAAACTACTGAACCGATTTTAAAAATTCTTTCACTGTTGGAAAGCTACACTATCCCCAGGTAACATAGGCTATATTATATTTTCAAAAAATTAGGGATCCTTAATAAAACTCCAATAATGTAACCCAAGGTGTAAAAAATAAGAAAACCGAAGCAAAGCGAGGGCGGTTACTCGTGTAAACAAAAATTGCATCTTTACATTTATGAAAAATTAATACTTATTCCTGTCCAGGCATCGAACCCATTGATTTTGAAAAAAAAACTCAGCCTGTAGTTACACCATTCAGGGCTTGTTTCACAATCTTCAAGTAAGTCCGAAGTAAGCTATTCGTTGGTTAAGTTGACATTTCGTGTATGTAAAATGACACTTTAACGTCACTTTAACCGGCGAATAGCTTATTCAGGACTCTACTTGAAGATGGTGAAACAAGCCCTCAGTAGTGTTACTAACAAGGATCAAATTCTGGGAAGTAATGACAGACGGCAAACTTAATGGCGATTTTTTCCAAAATCAACGGGTTCGGTTCCTAGCCAGGAATATAATATTAATTTTTCAAAAATCTCATGATGCAGTTTTAGCACAGAAGAAATAATAGTACTTATAATGTTTTATTGTAGTTTTCATCAAAATCGGCCCCAAGACTCTTTTAATCACTTTTCGCTATTCCTCATGGTTTCGAGTTTGGCCATCCACGCAAGTCTTCTATAATAATAAAACTGTTCCTAACGAAATCCCATCGATATTCAACGCAGATGTTTAGCAGGATTTAATAAAATAAAAATACGCATTATCCTCATAGACTTAAGGTTTGGGAGCAATTTCAATCGGCTTTCATTACGACTGGCGATATTGGCACCAGCCGTCCGGATTAGCGTCCTGTCAGACGAAATCTAATAACAGATTGAATAAAGAAACACGAATGTATTTACGAAAGATTTTCTGTGATTCTTCGTATCTTCAGTTAAACGGAGATTGAGTTTCTATGCTTGATTTCATCCAACTAGCGGCATGCAAGACACGGGCGTTTATTACTCCTTGAGATGTAATAAACTGTATAATAATAATATAGGGATTTGTTGAAGCGATGGCGTTGATAATAATAATAATAATAATAATAATAATAATAATAATAATTCTTTATTTGTGAACATAGGTACAAACAGCTCTTAATATTATTATACAGAATAGGTTCTCTATGTCCGACCCTTTCGGGCATACAAATATTATAAAAATGAATTAATTAATTAATATCGATTAACTAATTGTAATTATTTTAAAATTCATATCAAATTACAATAAATAATTGAGTGACGTTCGAAAAGTGTTTGTAACAAACCTACTTCGAATAAAACTTATTTCATTTCATTTCATTATAATAAAATGTACCTACTGCTTATGAGACTGATTGAGAGTTGAAATGTCGAAGTCTTTCCCAATAATTCAGTTTGACCACTTGGTATAAGGCGTGCATACTTCAGAAGCCCCTTCCCTGACTTCCATCCACCCAATACTTATTATTTTTTAGGTTTCCGATGTCAAAAGGATTGTAGTTTCGACATGTCCGTCCGTCCATCGTCGGTCCGTCCGTCCGCAGCATAGTGTCCCCCCCCCACCTGCCAGCTAAACGATAGATTCTATTCTGGACACGTGAAAAAGTCACGGTAATAGGATATACACATTATGATGAATTCATAAGAAAAACTATCACCGGTAGGTTAGCTTAAGAAGTTAATATATTTTTATTCACTTTATTTGGATCAACAAACAGTACCTACACGATAATGTTATAATACGAATATATAAACTACATAGTTTTAACATATCGCTAACCAGCATCGTTAACCACAGCTTAATAACATAAAGGCGGTCACAACAAAGTAGGTAATTACAGTAAGATCTAAGATGAAGTGATTCTAATTACATTTTAACTTTTAAGTTATCCATCACGAGTAACCGCCCTCGCTTTGCTTCGGTTTTCTTATTTTTTTTATAACTTGGTTTACGGTATTGGACTTTTATTAAGGATCCCTAATTTTTTTGAAAATATAATATAGCCTATGTTACTCGGGGATAGTGTAGCTTCCTAACAGTGAAAGAATTTTTCAAATCGGTTCAGTAGTTTCGGAGCCTATTCAATGCAAACAAAAAATCAAATCTTTCCTCTTTATATTAGTATAGATAGATAAGTCTTTTAAACCTGCCCGGACATACTGCGAAAATATCTATATTGTTGAAATTGTTATTATAAGATTCCACTAAGCGATACAAAGGAGAACGTTTGCCAGCATTAGTACGGCATATTGTAGTAGCAAATAGTTTAGTAGGATTGCGGCAATGTGTCCTGGTAGGCACGTTATAAGATATTTTATTTATTACAGGAGTGCAATCATATCTGTTATGACATAAGTCGTATAATAGCATGCCTTCTAATTGAGTACGTCTATTTTTCAAGGTTATGAGTTTGTATTTGTCCATAAGTTGAGTATATGATAAACGGTTATGGAAGTATCTATATTGCATACTCTTAAGAAACTTTTTTTGGAAATTTTCAAGCGATTCTATATATTTTGTATAAAATGGATTCCAGATGGACACAGCATATTCAAGTTGAGAACGTATTAATGTTTTGTAAAGGTACAGATAAGTGGAGGGTTGTGTAAATTTAATACTTGTGCGTATACAAATCCATATAATTTAGTTAATGAATAATAGTCGATGAATTTACGATTATATTAGAACCCTACATTGCGCGTGGCCTGACACGTACTTGGCCAGTTTTTTGTCCAATGTTGGACCTCGGTTTCTTATAATTGGTGCTATTCTTGAATTTATTGGACTTTCCATGTCATTAGTCTAGCTGATCCGGCGATATGAAATGTACTGTAGCCTGTTCCTTCAACCTATTAACTACAATACATAGCTTACAAAACGATACATACAAAAATACATACAAAACGATAGCAAGAGGGACTTCTATCTTAATTGCACACTAAACACGGAAACTTTTTCTACTACCTATAAACTCCCTAAATTAGTTAATTAGGTCGATGGTTTACGATGGACATAAGCCAAATGTAAATAGTGTCCGAAACTGTTCTCAAACTTAGACGCTTGTTAGATATTTCCCAAATAAGTTCGAAAGCCAGTGGTCAAACTTCGAGGAACTGGGACAAGAGGACAACCTTCAACTTCAACTTCAAATAATTATAATTAATAGTCTGTTTTCAATAAGCTTTATAAGTTTAGAATAATAGTTTATTAAAAACACTTTTATTTTTCTTAGTTCTAAATATGGACGGTTGACTTTATTCTCTTTTATGTAAATGCTCTATTAAAATTAATTGTAAGATGATACAATTTTAAGACGTGTGTGGGTGTGTGTGTGTGTTTGTTGTTTGTGATAGTATGTCTATCGTGGCATTTAAAATAATAGACTGATTTGGATGCGGTATATTTTGTTTGAAAGCTGAAGTGATCGAGACGGTTGAAAGATATGTTTGGTTTTAATAAAACTGTTGGAGGTTTTTGTTGTTTGTTGTTGTCGGCTGCCCCCCAGGCAACACCATCTCCCCTGGTGGGAGACCTCCCTTTGCTAAGTGGGTTTGCCTTCTTGTGAGGTTGCGTTGGTGATGACTGTTGGTGTTACAGACATCCGTGGGTGGTGACTGGTGACCATTTAATATAATGGTAGTTTACTACGATAAATAGTCAATTCCACAATAACGTAGCCCGTCTCGTTTTTTGGCTATCCATTTAAAAATACTATTGGAGACCTTGGTCTGACGAGGGTATTTTATACTGCAAGCATCAAAATGAGAATGCATTGGAACTATCAAATACGTTTTATTACCCGAAGCAACAGTCTTATTCGAAATGTATGAAATGTGTTCAAACCAGTACTAACAATCCAATTTGAACTTCGATTGAGAATCTGAAACATTATTGAATTCAATTATATTTTCATGGCAATATGATATTGTATTACAATGCGGAACCTGGAACATCGACTGACAATTGGGAGAACCCACGTCTAACCGTGGGCTTGGAATGAAGACTTGAGAAATCCGATCGAGCTTAGAAATCACATCCGATATTAAATCTTCCTTTATGTACTAGGGGCAGTCAATATGTTCGCGGAATGGCGGAGTTGACGGGGGCGAGGATACTTATCCTGGTAGGCACTAGTAGAGTAACTCATATCTACTTTATATACGAAATTCCATCCTAATCGGGTCATTACCTTTTGAGTTATCAACAGACAAACAAGTCAATCGGGAAGAAACTAGTCACTACGAAGAAAATTGAGCATCGTGCCTTCAAAGTTCCTCACCAAACACGGAAAAACACCTCAAACTATTTTTCAACAGTCGTTATCTGTGAACCGTACATTTTTAAACGACAGATTTGGGTTCGAGCCTCTTTTTTTATTACATTATAATATCATTGGGTTCGAGGTCTACTTTCCTATTCTAAGTTTGATGGCATGATTTCATAAAAGATAATTGAGAAAAATTATTCGTCGAGGCATTTATTGCTATTTGATGCCAAAAAAAAATGATTTGAAGATTTTTGTTTACCTATTGGTGGGTTTTTTATTCGCTACTTTTTCGGATTTAGATGCGGTTTTTACTGATATATTGTGGATAGCTTGGGGTAACACATAGTATGGATAGCCTCAGGGATCGCAGATTAATTTATTTATACATAATATCTATACTCTTAAATTAATAAATAAAATATATTATATTCTTATAAGAAGGATACAATATCATAACACTCTTCAACGTTTTCTGTTGAGTATCCATTATAGAATCAAGTTACAAAACAGATACAATTACGCTAAGGAAAATTACATCATATCTATCCGTGTGATCCGTGTAGTAAAGTATTGAAACATAGTTCCGTATCGCACGATCCGTAGGAAGATGAAGAGACCGAAAGAAATGAAATTTCAAAACCGTCGCAAATTCACACACTATTTGTAACTGTGTTAATAATTGCATGATTACATATCTTAGAGTGCTAGGGAATTCATCAGTCCTTGTGCCCCAGTTACTGTTGTTGCACCCTGAACAAGTACGAGGCTTTAGTGAAAGGTATTTGTTGGTGGTCTATGGTGGTACTGACTCTAGCTCCGATGCTCGAGTTATCTGGTATTCCCAGCGTAACCCTGGTATCTTTTTGGATAAGCTTTAGGCGAATTGAAATTCTTTTGAAACCCTATTTGACACGTTGAAAATATTTGATTTTGGAAAAAAATTCAGTTGTGTCACATTGGGTGATATAATATCATTTGTACCAACGAGTGGAGCACTCTAACAGCTTGTTACAATAAAAAAGAAACATTTCCTTTAAATTGAATTCTGAAAATAAATGAAACATTACAACTGTTCTTAAAACAGCGCTATTTAGAAAGAAAGTTTATAAATAAATGGCCCAAGTATAGAGCATTATGGGATTCTTTCATGGGTTCCTTTTTGGATCGTCTAAAAACTTTTTAAGTAGCAAAGTTAAATTAGGGTGAGGAATGTTGAGGAAGTTCAATTGATACATTCTGTAGCATAGCTTTTATTTGATGTCATCGAATTACCCAATATTATAAAAATACGATATTAAAAAATGGCTCTTTTTGTCTATTTCAAAAATTTTGTAAATTGTCTACTCAATAATATCTCTATAATATCTCTGTAATAGTCTATATGCGCAGGGTAGATATACATGTCCAATAATATATTTTTCTGTTCACGTAAAGCTTAAAGGCTGCTAAGGTCAACAGCAACACTCTATTCGAAAAACCAATAATACCCCACACTATGTGGCAGGTGCAAAAAAAATCATCCTCAGAACATTTTGTTTATTTATTTATTTACACTTTATTATACCCTTATAACTAAGTGGTACAAAAGGTGGACTTACGCTCCAACTCAGAGTCACTAACGGTTACTTTAATCGGTCCTTAGTAAAGAATCACCATACAAATTATGTACTAAGGAGTGATTTAAGTAACCGTTAGTGACTCTGAGTTGGGGCGTTAGTGCTATAAGCATTCTCTGCCAGTCGACCTTTGGTTTTAACAGCGAATTTATGTTAAAATACAGTTTTCTGGGTCTTGGGAGCTTAGCCGAAATCACACGAATGGACATAAGGATACTATAAAATAATGAAAATATTGTTTTGCATTATATTGTGCCATAACAAAGCAGGTAAAATTTAAAAAATGCAATCTCAAGGAAATGAAGAGCAATTGGAAAAGTCTGTAACTTTTTCAATTAGGTAAATCCTGAAACACAATGTCCATTCAAATACAAAACAAAATATATGCGTAATAAAAGGAAGATTGTAAAAATACAATAAGTGATGCCCACAAGCAAAAACTTCAAATTTAATATATTCTGATATCTATATTCCAAAGTAAATTTTAATTCAACTTCAACTTCAACTTTTGAATAAAAAAAATTGTCGTCATCCATTGATCGCATTCAGCGTTCAATTACGTTTATCACAAGCTATCAAAAATGTATATTTCAGTAAATAGTTAAATAGCCAAAATAGCTAAATTGGTTATTTTTTTTTAATTCTAAAGATAAAATATTTAGTTAAACATATGAACATAAAAATTCTTTATTTCGCTTCAAACGTGACGGGGCCTTCGAATTAGGGATGTTTAATTTCATTATGCGTCAGGCGGAGCAGATTAGGACGGTCACAAGGTTTTGAAGGCCCCAGTTACCAAAATTTGCGTCATTTTCATCATGTTAGAACGGGTTGAAACATTTAAAATAAATATTTTGAATTTAATTTACAAGAAAACTCAATTCTAGCTTGCCAACTGCAATTTCTATTAACAATTAGTGCCTACAAGATTCAATATTCCTTTATGGTTTATTTATTTATTTCATATAACCCCGCTACGGCTGAGTACAAGTCCCTGAAGGTTAAGCGATTCATACTTACCTTTGAGATAATTAGTAGACATAAGTAATTGTACACACATGACGAAAATATTAACTAGAGCTCACTATACTTACCTTTATTGCTCTTCTTAATCTAATGTAATGATTTAAGTATTGTTGAAATATCCAACTTTGTGTTGTGGGGAGGCCACATGGCCACATGACTCGATAAATTAATTTATACATACTATGTGTCTTCAGTAATTATGATATTACTAAACACTTATAATTGTTTATTTTTTTTTTCTTGCCAATTTGTTAAAAAATTTAATTAGTCGCCAATGTTGTCATTATTTTTCGTTGTTAGACATGCAGAAAGTCAGTTTACAGGTTACACTGGTTTACACGCTTTTAAAAAGGTTTAACTATAACATATACCTGTAATACAATTTAGTATTTTTAGTAAATATCTACTTAAATTCAAGGTTTCGTTTACTACTTCAGTAGCACTCTGTTGAATTTAAAGGTACATTAATTGATATAATTAGTAAATTTAAAATGTATGTAAATACTAATTTATTGTTACCACTGGCAATATAAATTAAGTAATACCGAAAATTATGGAGGCTTTTTAACATCGTTACATTAAAAGCAAATCTATTTTCGTATCTTCAATTTATTGCAGTCTCTAGTGTATCTGAGCTACTAAACTAAAGCGTACATTACTATTTATAGAAATAAATTTATTACATATTATAATGTGTTTGATAGAAATTTGAATCTAATAATGGGTATTACGTTACTAATTAAAATGTATTATTAGCTTGTTGTACGTGCTCTGTATGTTATTGTTCAACATCAGCGAGGCAGAATCAGTACTGTTTTTATTTCCGTACTTTATTTATTCTCAGTACAGTCCCCCTTCATACCCCTTGATACCCATTTTTCTCCTCTATTAATCGTATGTATATTTGTATGGTAAGCTAGTAATTCTATTTTTTTGGTGTTATCTACAAAAATGTTTTTTAAATTTCATTTATTCATTAGTTGACGACTCATGTGGAGAACGGTCCTGGGTTGGATTCCCAATGTAGAAAAAACAATGAATTTAAATTTAGAAATGTAGAAGACAAATAAATGGTAATAATTTCTTGAGGTCTGATTCTGTGGGTACTTTGTTTATCATTTAATAATCCATCAATTTATATAAAACACAAAAAATGTTTCAGCCAACCAATATGCTCCAAAATAGTTTCATTTGAAAGGCAATAAATAATGCGAAGAAGAAGAAGAGACCACTAAAACAACGCATTAGACCTATTTTAGATTTTCGACTTTATCAACAAACAGTTTTTACGTAGCAGCACACGCCGGGTATCCACTAGTCTATACAAATAAATAAAATTGGAGTGTCTGTTTTTAATATTAAAATAACCGCTTTTTACTAAGTGCATTTGGATGTATACACGATACATATACCAAAACAACATTTTTTACAATTTTTGTCTGTCTGTCTGTCCGTCCGTCCGTCTGTCTGTCTGTCTGTCTGTCTGTCTGTCTGTCTGTCTGTTTGTTCCGGCTAATCTCTGAAATGGCTGGACCGATTTTGACGGGACTTTTACTGGCAGATAACTGATGTAACAAGGAGTAATTTAGGCTACTTTTACTTAAGAAAAAATATATTTTGTTAGGCGATACTAAGTTCGCCGGGTCAGCTAGTAAGTTATAAAAATGATTCGAAGTTCCTTCGAAGTCTCGTAGCCTCGGGCTGTAGATTCAATATTCTATCAAATTTTCTTCGATATTACTCTATCTGTCGATATTGTATTTGTCGTTGCGAGTGTTGCAACGTGGCAGTTTTGAAACCCAAGTTTATTTTAGGGTAAAAGTAAAATATTATGTGGTACGAGAGGATTAAAAGCTAAGTTACAATATTAATATTACGATATTAAAATAATGAAGGACTGCATAATATAAACACTAAATTATAAATTGGACATTTATGAGACTGTATCAGTTACGACCTAATTAGGTTGAGATTGTGATTTTTAAATTATATCTATATGTTACCGGATATCTGTATAATTCAGCATTCTATACAATACCTAGGCAATGTATAGAATATCTAAAACGTTCAGGTAACGTTTTGAATATTATTTATTTCATACTTAGCCCAGGCATTCTATACAATACTCCATGCGTAGTTGGTAATGTGTGTAAAAGACGGTTCTCTAAGCTTTTTCGCCGAAAATTGTTTGGCCGATTATCACTTGCCAACTAACGTTTTGCAGAATTTTATTTCGCCAAATAATCATTTGCCAACTTATCACAATTTTTTTTTATTTCCCAATCTAACAGTTGCCAACTGTACGTTTGGTCTGCCTTTTATAATGACACTTTTCAAAAGGCCAACTTTCAAGTAGCGAATGTCTCAGTTAGAGTAATATTCATTTAGTTGTATATTGTTTATAAACCTAGGTTTGTAAATTTGCGGTTCTTGTTATCTTCCGGTGACATATGCACTTTTAGGGAGAATTTAGGGGTTTTTGATACACAAAAAGGCTTCCAAACATCTCCGGCGCTGCGGGAAGTGCAGCCCCTCCGCCCTTGCGTAACTAACTGCAGGCACTCCATGCTCGCCTGCGCAGCTTCGGCTTTTTGGTCGCCTACGGCGACCAGCCTCAGCCGCTTCGGCTCACATGGTGCCTGCAGTTAGTTACAGCGGGCGGGGGCTGCTCTCCCTCCGCGCCTCCGGGGTTTACATTCACTCTAGAGGTAGGGCAGACTAGTACCACGTGGGGTCGGGGTTGACTAAGTCGGTTCTGTCACCAATTTTGAAAAATCCGAAGCTGCGTAGGCGAGCAGTGTAGTGTAGGAGCCATTAGACTGCATCTCTCCTTACCATCAAGTGTGATTTCGGTCAAGCATTAATTTAGAATGTATAAAAAAATATCTATTCATGCAGGTTCCAAGTTGACTACACATACCCAAATCTAACTTTATTCATTGCCGGTGGACCTGCAGGTATTCTGTACAGTAGTTGAGAAACGTATACATTACCTAGGCAAACTATGTAATGGTGATAATATTCATATAATTTAATACATTGCCAAAACAACCCAGGTATTATACACATTTCCTAGGAATTGTGTTGAATACCAGCATTATACAGATATCCGGTAACATATATATGTCGGAAATCAGTAATTTCAAATCATAAAATGGAACGTCAAGCTGGAACTAGCTTGGGTGTATTCGGAAGTTGAAGATGGCAGCACCGTGCAAATTGTCTACTGTCATTTGAGTACACGCGGTGGCGGGGGTCACAGAGGACAGCTATTGACTTGCCAACCGGCAGCGGGCACTCTTTAGACAGCCTCCGAGCTGAGCGGACGATAAAGTAGAACGTCGTTATTATGGCCGAGTTTAATTTGCATTAGCATTGCACAACGTTTACTTTATGGAGAGCACAACTGGGTACAGTGTGTACTGATGGACTGCGATCGAGCAGGTATTGCGTGTGTTGACCAGTCAGTAGCACGTTATGCCGGAGCCAGCGAGAAGTGCACGTGGACTGTTTTCTATGCACAGTCATACCCTTTGCGAAGAGTAGCACCCATGCGGCTGTGATGGTTCGCTTCTGATGAGATAGGTCATAGTGCCAGCGATTGGCGGATTTATCACACGGGTTTTAATAAGCGCGAGAGGCGCGGGCAAGTTGTGGAGCCGGGATGGCTGCGAGTGTGCAATGTGACGTGTGAATTATGGTTGGTTACCCGGAATGCCGCACCGCGATGTAAATCCGACTTCACCGCGTTCCATTAGCGATTGGTTATGTTATTCGAGCGACATAGTAATCTGTTCAGAGCCATGTGTATCAGTAGTAATTGCCTACTAAATTAGTAGCAAGTGTAAAACATGTGTTTCAATGGGTTTCTAAGTAAAATGATGAAAACGCCCACAGTTTATTATTGTCTGGACCACCTATCTGCGACATCAGATCGTGGGATAATGAATCCGAATTTCAGGTTTTTCAGATGGCTATCTTGATATGATATTACAAACAGTGGACGGCAAACATGCCAAATAAGGATTCGTTTGAGGTTATAAACGTAAGGAAAGTAAGACAGCGATTCGGTATGGCATTTTTATTTCATTATTATTATTATTGGTAAGCTCCTGCAGCCAGCATGTTATCTCGTAGCGAACAGAGCTAGAGCTCTTCATTTATCACAAACAGATGCTTGATGAACATCCTCGTTGACTGACGCGTTGGCAACAGCTTTCCTTATTATCTGCCTGAACTCCTGGCCAACACTGGTCTCAGTGTCCAGGCAACGCCTGGTTGTCATATCCGTGGCGTCTTTGTGGCGCGTTACATAGCACCAGGATCATATGTTTCTTTTGCTGAGTATGGTGGCGAGTTACCGAGTAGCCGGGTATATTAAAAGAAAAGTTATTTTCTAAACGGCGCACACTTAAAAAAAAAAGTTACCTTAGGTGAAAGAGGTAAGAAGCTATTGCGATAGTGCAATCCCCCACATGGATGGCATTTTTGTTCTCATTTGTTTAATTTAATTACCCTTACTGAATTACATTTTATTTTAATTTCTATTCGATGACTGCAAGCGACAAAATAATAAAAGGTATCACTAAGCAGAATCAGAACATCCGATAGTATTTTTGTGTAATATCTTGACTTCCAGTGTAAATGGTGCCGTCATCTTGAACTGTAAAAACACTTGACAGAATGTTCAAAGTTAAGGTCTCGTGAATTTGATTTTTAATAAAAATATTGTGCTTCTTGTAGCATCTAGGTTTTCCTGAAAATAGGACTGATCGGAAAGAATTTAAAGTGGAGGTGAAAGTGTTTAAAGTGGAGGTGTGCGTAAACAATAAATCGTTTCGCTTTATTTGTGCTTGATTCAATGAAGTGTTATAAAGTCTTTGCACAGTATCCTTCATCGTAGTTATTATTAATTTGCGCCAACAGAGTTATTCAAAATCAGTGCAAGTATTGTTTCGTGAAACCAGAAGCGTTCTGTAAATGAGATAGAGAATTTTCTATTTTTTAACATCTTGTTATTATTTAATTTATCGTCTACCCTCAGTTTAGAAAAATAACATTTAGAAATTTCGTGTCTTGTCGTTGTTTTTTTTGTGTGTTTCAGATAAACTAAGTGACAGTGACTGTTGTATGGACATGCAAGCTTGGAAATAACCAAGAGGCTATCATTGCGATTGCGGCGTAATGATACCGGGCATCAATGCAGGTAGCGTTTGTTGATAGTGATACTGTTGGGAGCGCATCCGGCTTCTTGGACTATGGCTTGCAATGACCATCATAGACGATGACATGATTATAACAGGTGATCTGTAATGTTTCTTTTCTTTGTGGCTTAAGTAAACAATAATTATTCCTTGTCGAGTTTGTGATAATTATGCGATTTCGCATTTGATATTTGATAGTTACCTGGGTTTGGATACTTGACGATTTCTGGTAACAAAGGATCTGGTAACAAAGGTCACTGGTCTTTGCTCACCCAACATTGAGTAACTGGCACCAAATGAGTGAAGAATAGACGTTTTGTTACTTACAAGAAACATCTATCTAAAGATAATTATTACTTTACTGAAGAGTTGTGCTGTTTTTGAATTATCTTTAAAACAGACAGGATGACATAGTGAGAAAATTTAATAGGTGCAGTTTTTTTTTTTGATTTTAAAATATTGCTTAAGATACCTAACCTCGTCAAAGTAGAAACGTACCATGGCTAGTTGCCAGTTCCGTCAGATGCACCATGATCTTTGTGTGTGATAATTATATTAGGTAAAAGTTAAAGTGCTTAAATATTACTAAAATTAACACATCTTTTCTTAGTGACAATATCAAATTATAGTATGCACTTTATGATAGATAAGGAATTAAATAAAGAAACCCTTTTCTCAATCTTCACTTCTACTGAAACCTGTAATTGCTCACAGATTAAACAGTCAACTGATTGACGTGATATAAAATGTACCCATCGCAAAGTAACTTAATTAAGGTGACTTACAAAATTCATTAACAGCTATGCTGCAGTAAGCTGGTTCTTTGGCAAGGGAATATTATTGTGGTGGTATCACATATTATCATGGGGAACTTCATAATAGGTGTCACTACCTTCTCAGCTAGTTCAGAAAGACTGTTTGAAACAGGTGATCTGCATTTCACAGTAATAACGTTTTACTTCAGCAGGTAGGTACTCTTTTGCCGCAGTGTTACGCTTAAACGGGCTAACTACGTAATTTTCTTAAAAAAATAATAATTTCGAGTAAACACTCGTAAGGGTGGTGAATGTACAATTGTACACGTATATTGGTCGCGTAATGTCTAGTTTTTTTATTTTTATTTTATTATGTAGTCAATTTCAGTGTACAAACCAAATTGGAAAATAATAATTTGTTGGTTGTATCCTGGAGATGCCTTTCACTTTCTTCGACAATTGATTTGCTGGTTTACCATATTATAGTGAGAGGTCACAGTAATAGCAATCAATCGGTATTGAGTTCTAGAATTCATAGAGTAACTATTTGAATGAATCTTATTGAAATTGTTTCTTGAATTTTATCTAATGTAAGCATTCGATGGTAATGCGAAGAGCTATTTTTTTTTGTTGCGGAAATTATTTATTGTCCTGGGGAACGCGGTACGCAGTCAACTCATAGAAGTCTGACTTTGGAAGAAACCAGAGACGTTTTCTGGGGGAATTACACCATAATTTTTTTTTTGAAATTATCGGCTTACTTAGTCGTTCTTTAACCACGACTATGAAGTAACTACGTTAAGTGTAAATTTTGGTTGAATATTCGTTCAATGTTGAAATAATTTTTGGTGAAATTCAAATACCTTAGTCAATTTAGTCATACAAGGTGAAAATAACTTGACAGAGTGACATTGTTTTCGGTTGGTTTTTAATGATGCGTGGAACGAATTGTTTGAAAATCACACATTATATTGACATCACAAATTATTGAGTCAAGACATTTTTGGTAGAATATTTCAATTTTACGAATTAACTCATTTATTATGAGCTATTTTTAGTACTTGTGAAGTACTCGAAATATTTACGCAATAACCTCGATGCATGGGCTTAGCTACCACTAGCTACCACCTAGTTGGCTTAAGACGATAACTGTACAGCCCTAGTGTGATTCGATGCTGACGATTCTTTTTTTTTTACGAGCGCAGGTTCAGTGGATGCGTCGACCAATAGATGCTAAAAGACCATTACGTTCTACTGATCAGGGGCCAGGGTCAACGCTGACCCTCAACAATTTAGATATGGCTATAGAAATTTAATGCCTCAATGATCAAGTAGCTTTCCAATAGATCAGGAAAGGCCGAGCTAAAGAGATACTTTTGTTTGTTTTCTTGTTACAGATTAACCATGATAGTGAATTTACTCTATGATGTATACAGCGTTCCGATTCAAGAGCTCACAAGCTTGTTCGATGGTTTATACACCATCGCGAGTATGGGATCACAAAGCACCCACGAGGACGTGGGGCCTGTCATGATGGCCGTGTCGGAAATCAGTAATTTCAAATCATAAAATGGAACGTCAAGCTGGAACTAGCTTGGGTGTATTCGGAAGTTGAAGATGGCAGCACCGTGCAAATTGTCTACTGTCATTTGAGTACACGCGGTGGCGGGGGTCACAGAGGACAGCTATTGACTTGCCAACCGGCAGCGGGCACTCTTTAGACAGCCTCCGAGCTGAGCGGACGATAAAGTAGAACGTCGTTATTATGGCCGAGTTTAATTTACATTAGCATTGCACAACGTTTACTTTATGGAGAGCACAACTGGGTACAGTGTGTACTGATGGACTGCGATCGAGCAGGTATTGCGTGTGTTGACCAGTCAGTAGCACGTTATGCCGGAGCCAGCGAGAAGTGCACGTGGACTGTTTTCTATGCACAGTCATACCCTTTGCGAAGAGTAGCACCCATGCGGCTGTGATGGTTCGCTTCTGATGAGATAGGTCATAGTGCCAGCGATTGGCGGATTTATCACACGGGTTTTAATAAGCGCGAGAGGCGCGGGCAAGTTGTGGAGCCGGGATGGCTGCGAGTGTGCAATGTGACGTGTGAATTATGGTTGGTTACCCGGAATGCCGCACCGCGATGTAAATCCGACTTCACCGCGTTCCATTAGCGATTGGTTATGTTATTCGAGCGACATAGTAATCTGTTCAGAGCCATGTGTATCAGTAGTAATTGCCTACTAAATTAGTAGCAAGTGTAAAACATGTGTTTCAATGGGTTTCTAAGTAAAATGATGAAAACGCCCACAGTTTATTATTGTCTGGACCACCTATCTGCGACATATATATAAAATTGAAAAGCGACACACCGCTGATTAAACAAAAAATCTCAGAAACTGCCGAACCGATTAACATGAAATTTGGCAGGGAGGTAGTTTATGCTAAGGAGACGTCCACTAAGAACGGATTTTTGGAAATTCATCCCCTAAGGGGTAAAAATACGGGTTAGAAGTCACTTTCATACAAACCAACTTTGTCAGTTTTAGATTTATAAATTTGAAAATTTTTATGTAAGTTTATAGTAATAAACAAAAGTTAACTTTAACACATTTTTTTGGAAAATCATCCCTTAAAGGGTTAATTTCTTCAATGGAACTTAGTACGCAACTTGGTCATTTTTGAAGTTAAAAACATGAAAATTTATATATTAGTTCAAGATTAGAAACAAAATTTAAAAGTTATGTGTTTTTTTGGAAAATCAACCCCTAAAGGGTTGAATAAGGTTGTTCAAGTTTGTATGGGAACTTCGTCAGTTTTGAGGTTAGAAGGGTGAAAATTTGTATGTAAGCTTATAGTTAGACCCAAAAAATAACTGTATCACTGTTTTCTCGAAATTCATCCCCTAAAAATAGGGGTTGGAAGTCTTTTACATATAAATCAGCTTCGTCAGTTTTAGAGTTATAAGTATGAATTTTTTTATGTATGTTTAAAGTAATAAACAAAAGTAAACTAAAACACATTTTTTTGGAAAATCATTCCTTAAAGGGTTAATTTCTTCAATTTAACTTAGTACGCAACTTTGTCATTTTTGAAGTTAAAAACATGAAAATTTATATATTAGTTCAAAATTAGAAACAAAATTTAAAGGTTATGTGTTTTTTGGGAAAATCAACCCCTAAAGGGTTGAATAAGATTGTTCAAGTTTGTATGGGAACTTCGTCAGTTTTGAAGTAAGAAGGGTGAAATTTTGTATATAAGCTTATAGTTAGACACAAAAAATAACTGTTTCACTGTTTTCTCGAAATTCATCCCCTAAAAATAGGGGTTGGAAGTCTTTTACATATAAATTAGCTTCGTCAGTTTTAGAGTTATAAGTATGAATTTTTTTATGTATGTTTATTAAACAAAAGTTTACTTCAACACATTTTTTTGGAAAATCATCCCTTAAAGGGTTAATTTCTTGGATGGAACTTGTACGTAACTTCGTCATTTTTGAAGTTAAAAACATGAAAATTTATATATTACTTCAAAATTAGAAACAAAATTTAATGGTTATGTGTTTTTTGGAAAATTAACCCCTAAAGGGTTGAATAAGGTTGTTCAAGTTTGTATCGTAACTTCGTCAGTTTTGAAGTAAGAAGGGTGAAAATTTGTATATAAGCTTATAGTTAGACACAAAAAATAACTGTTTCACTGTTTTCTCGAAATTCATCCCCTAAAAATAGGGGTTGGAAGTCTTTTACATATAAATCAGCTTCGTCAGTTTTAGAGTTATAAATATGATTTTTTTTTAAGTACGTTTATAGTAATAAACAAAAGTTAACTTCAACACATTTTTTTGTTACACCCTTAAAGGGTTAATTTCTTGGATGGAACTTAGTACGCAATTCCGTAATTTTTGAAGTAAAAAACATGAAAATTTATATATTAGTTCAAAATTAGAAGCAAAATTTAAAGGTTATGTGTTCTTTGGGAAAATCAACCCCTAAAGGGTTCAATAAGGTTGTGGAAGTTAGTATGGCAACTTCGTCAGTTTTGAAGTAAAAAGGATGAAAATTTGTTTATAAGCTTATAGTTAGACACAAAAACTAACTGTATCATGGTTTTCTCGAAATGCATCCCCATAAAGAGTAATACTAAGGGGTTGTAAATATCTATTTAAGAAACTATGTCATTTTAAACTCAGTAATGTGAAAATGTATCTATATGTTAACTTATAATTAGAAACAAAAATTCTAACAGGTTTTTTTTGGAAATTCATCCACTAAGGGGTAAAAGGGGATGTAAATTTGTACGAAACTTCGTCAATATCAAACTCAGAAATGTGAAAATAACTCAAAAATTAACTGTAACAGGTTTTTTGGAATTTCATCCCCTAAGAGAAAATAAAGAGGTTGCAAGTTTTTCCAGAACTTTGTCATTTTCGAACTCAGAAATATGAAAATTAATATGTAAGCTTATAGTGAGAAACAAAAAAATTGTGTAGAGGACTTTACGGACGGTAGGGGGAGGAGAGAGGGACAGGAAGCGAGAGAGGGACCGGGAACGGGAGAGGAACAGGGAGCGGGAGAGGGCCGGGGAGCGGGAGAGGGAGAGGGACAGGAAACGGGAGAGGACCCGGGAGCGGGAGAAGGAGAGGGGAGGGACAGGGAGCGGGAGAGGAATGAGAGGGACAGGGGCAGGAAGCGGGAGAGGGAGCGGGACAGAAAGCGGGAGAGGGACCGAGTGCGAGAGAGGAACTGGAAGTGGGAGAGGGACAGAAAGCGAGAGAGGGACCGTGAACGGGCGAAGGAAAGGGACAGGGAGCGGGAGAGGGAGTGGGAGAGAGAGAGAGAGAGTTTGAGTGGGAGAGGGAGTGGGAGCGGGAGAGGGAGAAGGAGTGTCGAGACGGAAACAACAGAACCGTTTTTAAAAATATTTGTACTGTTCATGTTGACATCGTAAAACCAGTTCATCATTGATCCATTTGGGATCTGGTGGTGTTACTTCGAGACAAGATATGTAACTCCTGGATGGATGGAAATAACGGGACCTTTTTGTTTTTTTTTCTAATGAAACTCAAGAGCCAGTTTTTCTGTACATATAATATTTTTCAAAATTTCGGTTAGGGGCACTTCAATAACGTGTTAGAACACCAAAAATTTTGTTTTTAAAATTGTTCTCTGTTTGTCTGTTTGTATGTTCGGGCATTACATGAAAACCCTTGAACTGATTTCGACGGAAATTAGTTATGTTGTTCCTCATACTTTGGATCACGTTTTAAAAAACTTTTCGTCCCGATAAAATTAAAAGTTTTCACCGGAAACAAGATGAAACTTAGTGTGGAATATTTTGAAATATCAACGATTTGCTTTAAATTTGCAACAAAAATTCCTCATTTAATTGATGAAATACATGTTTTCGAGTTTTTAAAAATTTTTCATGAAAAAGAAAAAACTAATGTTAACTAATGTTGTTTATTTTTTAAAATTCGTTCCCGGAGGAATGATTTGTGATTATATCGTACGTTTCAGTATATAAATTCCTAAATATAAGTACTTCCATATAAATTAACCTGTTTTTAATTTTTTTTCTGCAAGGGGTACAAATATGATAAGCATAATTTCCGCATGCGAAGCTGCGGGCAACAGCTAGTTTTTTAATAAAAATGTTTTAATGGTCTCCATTCTTTAGGTTTTTGAAATGTCCACACTATTAAGCTTTTGGGGTCTGGCATTAGCAATTATCCTATTATACCTAGAAACCTTTTTATGAGTAGTTAAATTGCCGAAGAGTGTAATCCTTTTCCATTTTAAATAGCAATTCAACCGTCACATACGGTACGTGAATTGAAAGAGCGTGGATGGCAGTGTTATCGCATTTTGCCGTAGCTGTAAAATTCGAAATCTACTGCGATAAATAATCTTGATTTATTGAGATTAAGAACTGTACTAGGAAGAGAGATGTAATGTAACTTAACTTCTCAATTATTATTTCTTAATTCAAGACAAAAACCGACATGGATATTAAAACAAATCTTTATTCTAATAAGTCAAAGCCAGTAACTACTCTTTTTCAAATAAATATAATCAAAATAAAACTTATAGATATTTTCATTTTCCATTATTAAACTGTGTGAAAAACTCCCATTTTTCAGTGCCGTACGAGGTGATACGATCGCACATTTTTATTTTCTTTAAAGATTCTAAATTAACAAACCTAACCACGGGCGGCGGTAGATTTAGGTTAGTCAAAAAAGGACTTTAGTCTTTTAAGGGCGGTGGGGTTAGATAAGCCTCGTGCCCTCATAATGTCTGGTTTAGGGCCAGGTTCAAAACGCATCGTCACGTAGTATTTAATGGAAATTATAGCAAAAACAGTGTCGCAGCGAACGTGTTAAAGATGAATCGGGAGGAAGGAATTATCTTTTAAGTCCCAGCCATACCTGCGTTCCATCGCATTAATTATCGCATTAGGTAGAACAGGTAAAAATTAATATGTAGTAAATACTTTACCGCTCATATATTAAATTTTTCAATCTTACTATTGCAAGCAGTGCCACCTGCGTAAACTTCTACGAACTGAATATTGGTCTAATTTTTTTTGTTAATACCTAGACTCCAGTATTCGTTTTCAGAGAGCTAATTGCACTACTAATGATTAAATCAGCAACAAAATAGTGTGAATTAATTAAGTCAATAGTTTACTAAAATATACTGTAGATTTTATACTGTCAAGTACTTCACCTTTTCATAATGGTTTTATTATGCTGATACATGACGCCATTAGGTAGCAAATGTAGCAATAGGTATGAAATTATATATTTCATCCTTCCACTAAATATATTATTGTTTCAGTTAGCATACCCTACTCAGCATTTAATAATACATGGGAATATTAAATCGTTTTTATTTAAACGGTCAAAGGATTTTCATCAAATCACTTTCATTTTTTAGGGAAAGCATCCCTCAGAGCTTTCATTTACTGAATTGTGGATTGATAATGATCTACGTAAGGGATTTTCTAAAATATTCCTTTTTAGGATTCTGAAGAAACATCGGAACACTTATATTAATTAGGTTCGTCGTGTCCGTCCGTCTGTCTGTCCGAAGCAAATCGCCGAGACCCTTAGTGCTAGAAAGCTGTAATTCATTTATAATATCATAAAACATTGAAAAAAAAAATTTTCAGAGTACCTCCCCTACAGATAACTTGAGGATGAATTTTTTATTCATCGCCTATCCTATAGTGTGGGGGATCGCTGAAAAGGTCTTCCAAAAATATTATGAGTCTTCTAAGACCATTTTTGGATTTAGGGGTCCATTTGCGAAATATCTAGCTTTAAATTGTTAATTTTGATTAGATTCAAGTGTCCCCCCCTCCACTGGCTAAACGGTTGGAGTTGGATAAGTGAAAAATTGTCAAAAATCGATTATATGATGGATTTACAAGGAAAACCATCACGGCTATGTTAGCGTAAGTAGTTAACGAGTAATAGTCGATAAACTTACTAGTTCTGAACCCTACGTTGCGCGTGGCCTGACACGAACTTGCCCGGTTTTATCATTTTCCTGCGTTATATAGACTACTAGCACTGTGCCCGCGTTTTCGTGATAATAAACACTCTATCGCCCCAACTCAGAGTCACTAACGATTATTTAAATCGCTCCTTAATACAGAACTTGTATGGTGATTTTTTACTAAGGATCGATTAAAGTAACCGTTAGTGACTCTGAGTTCGGACGTATATGTTATTCCAGATCATCGTCTACCTGTGTGCTGATTTTCACGGAAATCTATTCATTATATTTTGCGTGAAAGAATAACAAACATTCAAACACTCATAGATCACAAATTATAAGTATGATAGTAGGATATATAATATACAAGGTGAATTGATATAAGCTCTACTTTGTACGTAACTATTTATGATACTGCTTGTTAGTACGGAGTTCCAGATCCGATCCTCGCCCCAAGGCAGGAATATACCTGAATAGTATACATTTGTGATGTTTTTTATATATGTACTAGCTGACCCGGCGAACTTCGATCGCCTAACAATTTTTTTTCTAAAATAAAAGTATCCTAAGTAACTCCTTGTTACATCAGCTATCTGCCAGTGAAAGTCCCGTCAAAATCGGTCCAACCATTTCAGAGATTAGCCGGAACAAACAGAAAGACAGACAGACAGACAAAAATTGTAAAAAATGTTGTTTTGGTATATGTACCGTGTATACATCCAAATGCACTTACTAAAAAGCGGTTATTTTAATATTACAAACAGACACTCCAATTATTTGTATTGTATAGATTATAGATGTATAGAAGATAGTAGGATGTATAATATACAATGTGAAATTGATTTAAGCTCTACTTTGTACGTGACTTTTTATGATACTGCTTGTTAATACGGAGTTCCAGATCCAATCCTCGGCCCAAGGCAGGAAGGAATATACCTGAATAGTATAGCGTTTGTGATGTTTTTGATATATGTATGTAAGTATAGAACTATGCATATTTTAATATAAGGTGTACGTCCCAGTTTCGGACATTCCTGTTGGCGACAACATTTGCTGAAATCCCCAAAGTAAAAACATGTTTATGGTATCACCACAGGAAGATATTTTTTACAGGATCTGTAACTTTATTAAAAAATTACGGGAAATTACAAAATATCAACGTTAAGTTATACTTACCTACTCGTTATTAATGATTAAACCTTTATTTTACCATTTTTAGGGTTTTTAATATTATAAGATTCAGTTTTGTAAAAATAAAACATACTGAGTTCCGTAGTTATAATATCATCAACAATTATGTATCGACGCTTGAAAGGCAAAAATTACCAAGCGACATGTTGACAACTTTACACTTAACTAGAGCATTTTAGTTTTTAATTAAAAAAAAAAATCGTAAAAAAATGCTTTATTAAGCATTTAAACTGCATTTAAAATTCATTGGTATGAAGTAGCTATGACTAATAGGCGATTTTTTTTTCTAAACTTAAAAACTAAAATAGTGTAGTGTAAAGTTGTCAACATGTCGCTTGGTAATTTTTGCCTTTCAAGCGTCGGTATTAACTGCAGATACCCTAGCCGTGTTAATTTTCCTATGAATGTTACTGTTTTTTCATAAATTTGACGACCCTGTAGCCTAGTTGGTTGCGACCCTGCCTGCGAAGCGGGTTTGATTCCCGACCGGGGCAGATATTTATTTGACAGGTAAATATTTGTACTCGGGTCATGGGTGTGATTGTGATGAGACTATAAGTGTCGTCCATGCCACCCGCGACACAGGTAAATTACCTGCTGCGAGGGTATGAGGGTGTAAGCGTTTTTTTATAAAGCTAGCAGGGGGAGGTGAATACTTTGCAAACGGATCTCTAAATCAAAAAAGGGTCTTTGACATCCACAATGTCTTTGAAAGACCTTTTCAACCATATCCCACACTGTGGGGTAGACGAAAAAAAAATTCAGCTCCACTTTACCTGTAATAGCAGCGCGGGCACCCTGCATTTTTAATATTTTATTCTACCACTTTGTTAAAGTAATAAATATCCATGCCAAATTACAATTTTCTAGCACTAACGGTCTCGGCGCTATGCGGCGGATGGACGGACATACGGATGGACAGATAACTGTAAGCGATATGGTGAAACTATAAGGGTTCTGTTTTGACTACGAAATCCTAAAAATGGACAGGTTACTTTATTCTAAAGCGATATCTAAATGATACTAAATGAATTACTGGTACAATAACTAAAGCACGACTATACAACTTTATTTACTAAGGTAAAGGTAAGGTAAGGTAAATATTCTTTTGATATATTGAATACTTACATGCGGTGTTGGAGTGTGAGCCTGTGTTCACACTCGGGGTAAAGTCACGTCAGTCAAAGAATAGGCGCACGTAGTATCTACAGCATCCATTGAATATCTTTACTTACCTTAACAACGGTATCACTTATGTATAACGGCGTGATCCCGACGATATTTTTGTATGATCGTAGCTCAGATGAAAGAATAAAAGGATCGTAGGAGTTTCATCTGTCTGACTAGTTACAATGTAACTAATGCTCACACAAATAAAAACACTCTTGCCCCCTTACATCCCTTACAGACCCTTCGCTTCGCAGGCAGGGATGGACGCTACCAGGTTGTGGACGGCAACTAAAATTGTTTGTATAGATTAATCTCTGTTTTGCTCCAAATTGCTTCGGAGCGATTATTTTTCAAATACAAGCTGTATACAAATTAAAATACATACAACTTCCAACTGTGAGTTCATTTTTTGGCAGTGTTAAGCTCTGGCATGGACCTAGTTTCTTACGGATTATAACTTTCTTAAATGTTTTACATGTTCCAAACGGTTTATATAAGTCAGCTTTGAAGCGGATTCGTTGCTTCCTTCAACAATGCGTCGGTTTTATGTTGACATTGTTCGTCTATTGTTTTATTATAATAATACAATATCGGAGATACTTCATAATAATTATATTATTTGTGTTAAATAGATGTAGTGAAGATGTAAATATCTGAAGACATAAAGAATGAATGGCTAAAAACTTGTTGGTTTTTACCCATCATTGAATATTTCTGCCAATACTAAAATACATTAATATAACCATTATAATTATAATAGTAGTAGTTATGCAAATGAATCATAATATTACACCAATTATATTAGACCACCAATTATATTGCCCTCAATTAGTGAAGGTCAGGCGGCAGGCTCAGATGTTTTTAATATTTTGAATACCCCAATAATTATTTTGATCGAAAACAGCGTGTCAATGAAATTAGTCCGTCAATTCAAACATTTATAACTTTGTTTGTATTTATTTACATTGAAATTGTCGTCATATTATTTCATCCATTAAAAGCATTAATCCACTTCACGTTGGTAAATGATACGAGTGTGACATCAAACCAAATACAATCAATCATCACTGAAAATATGTTCAGTGTTACTGTAATAAATTACTTGATGGATGGTTTTACCCCTAATAATAATGGAGAATTATTTGATAGACTCGACGAGAGTAATGATGTGAAGAGAATGATATTTTTAACTTATCCGTCAACGTTTCTTTTAAGCTAACCTTAACTGGATACTTGATGGACTTTTTTGAAATTACTGTTTATTATTACAACTATTATAAGTAGCTACATAAATGTTACTGATAGCACTTCTGAAAAGTGAATTAAAAAGTGTTATTATAGACCACTATTGATACAGCTATCGTACTATAGGAATGAGATATCAGTTATTGTAGTCAACAAAACAAACTATTATACGATCACAGCTATTCCATACAAAAGACACCTAGTACCTATCACGTGGGAGACAATAAGGCGGAGTGCAGCTCCAAAACAATGGCCGCAGCCTCATCAGCTTGTTTGAGCGGAAAGGAAAAGTACGGGGAAACAATAGACGGTTATCCATTCGTTATTTGATACACGCCCGTTTTTAAAAGCTTTTTATCCGACTTAAGTTAGAAACCGGAAATTATATATTTTAAAGAAGTAATTACTTCATTTTCATTATCCATTTTAATTAAACATTTTTTGTCTACACCTCTAAATATAAAAGAAAGAACTGGGGCCTTAGCCAAAGTAACATTAAGAAAACGATAACGAAGTTAGAAAATAATAAAATGCATGGGATTGAGATAAGCCACGCTAAATGACGTGGTCAATCGTCATCGTTATCGCAAGTTGGTAGACAATGTTATTCGAAACGAAACCATAAACTGTCAAATGGTTACCGATCGTTATCTCATGATTGACTGATCAACCAACACACAGCCGAAACTGCTGGATCTAGAAACATGAAATATCACAAAGTACATGACGTAAGTGAGCACTAAGGAATTTTTGAAAATTCAGTCCCAAAAAGGTAAAAATAGGGGATGAACGTTTTTAGTAACTCCATCATTTTTAAAGTTAGACATATATTTTTTGTAAGCGAAGCTGCGTAGGCAACTGCTAGCTAGTATCCAATAAACGAGTCAAATGAAAGTGGTCACTGTCGTCCATGGACATTAGCAACACCAGAAACCAGCTGGAACACGACGAGTCGTTTGACTGATTAAGCAAGAAGACGGAAGATGTAGACACTACAAATTACTTTATGAAGATGGTTACATTGGTTACTCTATTCTTTTACCTTGACCTTAATCCTGGCCGCAGTGCACATGGTAACCTTACCCACACACACCCAAACAATGATACTCGGCGTCACAAAAAGTGCATCTCTTAATTTTGTTTCGAACTGCTCAAGTTGCTGCTTTTTACTTGATTATGTTTTTGATTTTGACGGCTTTAGATGAAACATGGTATAAACTATTCAGCCATTAAATTGGTATAAGTCCGGATAAGCTATTTCTGGATTTTATACTTCAGGATTATTTAATTATTTTATTGTTTACATGTATCTATTGAGTTAGAAAACCACACTTTTACAGGTGGAAGCTAATACGAGAATAACCTCAACGCTGAATCTATATATGTACATACTTATAACTAGGGAATGTATCGATTGCGGTTTCATGGTTTACACCGGACAGGCATGTCCTATATAGGCACGCTGGTATACGACGCGACGCGATAGAGATGCCAATGATTTCATCCGACGAGAATATTTATAACCGCAACACATACGTATTTGAATGCTGAGCTCAAGTGTCTTGTTTAGCATATGTGAGGAGTACAATTACATACCGCACATGTCAAGTATGCTTCAATGCCAAAGCGTGAATCGGCAGACTTCACGGGCCTTTAAGAACTTAAAAGGAAGCATTCATACGAAGTTCAGACGCGACGCTAAGATGCTTGAAGAAGCCAACTTCAAGATGCGTGTATGACTTACGCGTACTTTTCATGCCATGTCGTGTCGTGTTTCGGTGTGAATCGACCCTTTTATAGAGAACATTCAGGAGTGCAGTTTTCCAGACGATGTTGATCACCGAAGCAAATAATATATTAATTTATAACATATAATAAGTATAATAACGTTCAGAACCTCAGATTATAGAATAAATTCAAAACAGAGTCGAAAGTATTCAACCTGTTTCTACTTTACTGTACCAGTGTATTATAATATTCATCGACTATTAGCTACTACTTAAGCTAAAAAATAAAAAAATATTAGGTACTACGGTCGTTGTATTTTCTACTTAGTTATTACTTACTACTGTAGAAGTAAATTCCTCGTCGATTTATGGACCGAAACAAGATAGACGATCGTCATTTTATTTAATTGCCCCTTATTAGGTCGCTTGAAATCAAATTTGGTAGCCATTCCAATGGTTGTGTCAGTATTTCTGACGTTTCCTTATTTATTTTACGGCACGTAAAGCCGTCGGTCCCGGTTGTTATCATAAGATAAGAGTCGTTAAACCGGATGTCGGAGGCCCTCGGGCGGTTTGAATACTTCTGACACTCGGGGATGGCCACTAACCCCTCCACCAATCCGCACTGGAGCAGCGTGGTGGAGTATGCTCTAGGCCTCCTCAAGAGGAGAGACCCGTGCCCAGTAGTGGGCCATTAATGGGTTGAAGTCAATATTGTTATCAATAAAAACATTAAAATTTTTATATTTCATTAAAATGGTACAGACCTGTTTTATAGTAGGTATTAGCGCTCTGCGGACGGTATTTTGTCAGAAATCTATTAAGTACCCTATGTTTTAGTCCACATCATGATCTATCTGTGTGCTACATTTCATGAAAATCCATTCAGTAGTTATTCTTGAAAGAGTAACAAACACTACATATCTATGAATTACATCCATCCATCTTCACAAACTTTCCCATTTTTAATATTAGCAGGATTAAGTAGGACGATGCATCACCAAAGTGAACAATGGATGGGCCTGTAGCCTCGTAAAAAGATAAAGATCGAGCGAGGGGACTTGTTTTCGATGTTTGTGATAAACATATCTATCTGTTCTCAAGTTTTATGTGGTCGTGAAGATCTTTTTGCCTGTTGACATGTCACCCGCATTCATAGTTTAGAAGTGTGTGTTAACGTTTATTTTATTGACATTCAGGATCAGTTTACTTGTTTTTTACTTCTATTTACCTCATCAGTGAAGCCAAGTTTTTTTTTATAATTTCTTGCTTTAGTTAATAGTATCAGGCGTTACTTTGCGGAAATCCATTGTTATTAAGTTAGTATTAGTCTACTTTGTAACAATCCGCGTTTAACATGTATGATGGTATATACTTTAAAACATGCGTGGCACCTCCCTACCTCCCACAACGGAAACATGCACTACAATAATTAAACGTATACACCAACATACATACCAGCACCAACACGTGTTTCGCCCCGAAACGGAGCATCATCAGGGTAAGTTGACTCTACGATGGTTAGTCGCAAAGTGAACATCCACGCTCAGTGAACGATGTTAACCATGTTTCGTAACGATGTAACGAATCATAAACTGACTTGGCAATCGCACTAAACAATCAAATTTAATATAATATGTAGGTATTACTTGTGAGATACATTGTGTTTTCATGCGATGGTCAAGTCGATCTATTTATTTAAAACATAAAAGATTTTTAATATTAATAATATGGTCACTATAAGATGTTGTTACTTGTTAGCTTAGCTAATTACGTAATAACTTAAGACAGAAGGACCCTTAAGTAAGAACTGAATAAATTAACCGACTTGGTATTACATGGATCTCACAACTTTTTACGGTAGAAGAACTGAGTTGCGAGACTTGGTTTTTTTTACAAGTTTTGTTTTTGATGGCATTAAGTCTTACATTTAGTAAAAAAAACTTACAATACAATATAATACAATTACAATATCACAGTATATTAAAAAAATATTTAAAATTCTATACCTACTTATTCATTTCGTTTCCATATTCCGTAGAATGAGAGGAGATTATCATTTAATGTATACAATTTCAATTGATTATTATCACAATACAAAAATATGATCGGGAATTTAACTCGTGATCCCTCAATCGCTATGCTCAATTACTCACTACCCATTAATCCATAGACTCATCTGACCTCTAACGTGAAAGAGCACACGAGGGATTTTAAAGCAAAAATATCCTTTCTCGTATCAAAGGCATTCAATACGCAGTTTCAATGTTTCGAGAGTTTAACTGGAACGCAGAATTGCGAGCAAAACTTTATAAATCGCAATTTGCTCGCTTTTCACAAAACTTCCATTTGCTTTTTAGTGGGAAATACCTTTGTTTAAAATGTATTGCTTCGATGTATTGTTTTATAATGATTATCTTTTAAGCAGTAACAGGTCGTGTTTAGTTTACTCCCTGTTGTGGGGTCAGTGTTGTGGGTTCAAGCCCTGCATTCAGTTTTTTACTTGGCTCAAGTCTTGACCTTTATGCCTTTCTAAATGAGTTGTGTTGGATCTTAGTAAAAGTCTATTCGCTCTGTGCGAATACAAGTAATTGGATATTTAACACTTGGATGATTTCTCAGACGTCTAGCAACGTTCTTACTACTCTTCAAGATATTATCATCAGGTATTATGATCCTAATTCTCACTCTTCCACATCTAAAATTTTCCAAATGATTTGCTGTACATATTCTCCTTCGAGGAAATTGTAAATTCAAAATTTTATCCTCATTTTCCAAATGCCTTCTTTGCTAGTTAATTATATTTGAAGTGAAAATTTCTTTAGCATCGTTGTCATTTGAAAGTAGATGAAACGAAAAAGGGACAGTAAAAAGAGACAGACACATAAATTCATAAGATTTAACATGGGAGAAAATGATAGGAAGCATTATACAGTGTTTCTTATGTTCGTGTTATTTTAAAAAGTGCTAAGTTGTATTCATAGATGGCGCGAGGAACAAGAGAGAAGATTCGTTTTATTGCTAGATAGATGACGCTAGCTGCTCATTTTACTCTTCATATTATGTTAAGAGATGGCGTTAGTTACCACTGTTTTATTAAGTACAAAATAGTTTTTAAAAGATATTTTAAACTGATACACGTTATTAATTTAATACCTTTATTTTTGAAGGTCACTTCTACCACGTGTGAATTGCACACATTTTAATTTATTTTTATTTATAAATGGGAGTTACACGAAATAGATCGTACCTACCTGTATTGGTATACAGTCTTGGTACTGTTAGTAACACAGTGCTTTTTAGCTTGATCTAAAATGAGCCTCATCTAAGAAGCTTTTAACTTATTTATTTATTGTTAGATATAGAAATTATATACTCACTGTCAGCCACCATTAAACCTACCAAAATTCTCGGCTAAAACGCTAAATAGTTGAAAAAGTATGGGTACGTACAATAAGTTTAACTAGGTCATGGTAATGAATTTTAGTTTTGTATACAATCAAATTAAATGTATGCGTGCCATCTAAACTCAGAATAATACCTAAGCTTATCTGTTTACGTACCTCTTTCAGAGGTTTAATGCCAAAAACTCTAAATTTATAGCCAAAGTTTTACTTTTTGGTAAAAGACTTTGTCCTCAAGAGGGACCTAGGAGAATCAGAATATTTTTGTGAGAAAAACGCTTTGACTTACCGTAATTTATCTGTGTCATAAAGACTGGCTGGATGAACGAATTTTAAGAAGTTTAATAGTGACGAAAGTTAAGCTGAAAACAAACTGTCGGACGCGGCTTACGGACGCGGCTGAAGGATGTGACGTAATAGGTATCTAGATAATGAATGTACACTGAGCTGTGCAAACTATCGGAGGTAAGTCGCGGACGTGACCTTGAGGCACCTTGAGGTTTTCGGACGTCCAAGAGCTATCTGGCGCGCTGGATGTTTTTGTCATGTGCACATTATCAGTCGCGGCTGTCAGCCGCGTCCGATCGGACGCGGCTTATAGTATGTTTGCAGCTTTAGTGTCGTAAATGAGAATAGGTTTATACCTACTTTACTAACTACGAGTAACTGCCCTCGCTTTGCTTCGGTTTTCTTTTTTTTACACCTTGGGTTATATTATTGGAGTTTTATTAAGGATCCCTAATTTTTTCAAAATATAATATAGCCTATGTTACTCGGGGATACTGTAGCTTCCCAACAGTGAAAGAATTTTTCAAATCGGTTCAGTAGTTTCGGAGCCTATTCAATGCAAACAAAAAATCAAATCTTTCCTCTTTATATATTAGTATAGATAACTATAATTCCTACTTTAGAAGGAATTGGTTATCAACATCTAATTAAGCTGAGTGAAAACACCCCTTGTTATTATGGTTCCGAAGTATAACCTTATAGTTTCGTCATGTCCGTCCGTCCGTCCGTCCGTCCGTCCATCCGTCCGTCCGTCCGTCCGTCCGTCTGTCTGTCTGTCTGTCCGAGGCATAGCGCCGAGACCCTTAGTGCTAGCTGTAATTTGTAAAAAAATATTGAAAAATATTTTTTTAGGCTACCACTTTTTTTCGTTGCGCACCCCATAGTGAGGGGTATCGTTGAAAAGGTCTTTCAAACATATTATGTATTTTTAAGACCATTTTCGGATTTAGGGCTTCGTTTGCGAAATATTTTTTGTTTAAAGTGCTGATTTTGTTCAGAGTCAAGTGTCCCCCCTTGCCGGCTAAACGGTTGGAGTTGGACAAGTAAAAAAATCTCAAAAATAGGTTATATAATGAATTTACAAGGAAAAGAAGGCAAATTAGGCTACTGTGTTCTTTATTTTCTATTCTCTTTGACTTCCATTCTCCAGACTATTTAAAATCCAAAATTTCAATATCTGTACCTTTCCCTCGATCGACAGCTTCGCTCTGCTGACTTACATTCTGTCTATCCTGCTGCATTGATCTGGGTTTGTGATAGATGTCTCCTTCGCATTTCAGGCAGCCAAGTTATGGAATGCTCTTCCTGATGAACTTAGAAGACCTGGAGCTTAGCTTAACTTTAAGAAAATCTACAAGCTTTCTTGACTAGTCGTAAACTGTAATTTATATAACAATTTGCTGGTAGAGAATGCATTTAAGCATTAAGCTCGCCAATTGTACCGTGATTTTGTGGTCAATAAAGTTTCAATAAATAAATAAATAAAAACTATCACGGCTATGTGAGCATAAGTAGTTAACGAGTAATGGTCGATAAACTTACTACTTCGGAACCCTACAATGCGCGTGGCCTGACACGCACTTGCCCGGTTTTGTACACTATTAGCGGATTGGACAGTAAATCACAACCAATGCTCTGGCTATAAAGCTCTGTATGATATCATTACGATAAGATAAAATCAACGTGAAACTCCAAATGAAATCAAAGTACTTAAAGCATCATTAAGTAACTAATTAATATAAGCGCTCAGATGAAACTTGGGAAGTAGGTACATTTGACGAAAAGACGAATTCTAATTAAAAAGTGATTGCCCATTACACTAATTCAATAAATGTACAGTATTTTTGCTTTTAAATTTCAACATTTCGAAACCAGAGTCAAATATAAAAATCAAAATAATATTTTACTAAAATCCCAGTAAATCCCTCACATTGAATTTTAATAAAAAAAAAACAAATTTCGAGTTCATGTTTATTTATGGACGAATTCTTCCGTTTGAGCAAATATATTCATTCATACGATAAACCTGGGATGAAGTGCATTGTGTATTTAAATGACATTCCGGAGAATTGAGCGCGGCTCCTTTAGGAATGAAAGCAATATTTCCAGTTCTATTAAACGATTTTACGTAACGATACTATGTGAATGAGTTGTTTTTCAATCCCAATAAAACAGACGTAAAAAAACAGACGGACGTAATCCCAACAACAAATGCAGTGAAGCACCCATAGTAATACCAACTCTCTATTCGTACAAGTACACACACCCACACATTGACACCATACTGCTTCAATCGCGAATCAAAAATTACGCACATATGGTAAGCGGGCGGCCATTGCTATGCTTCACTCCCGATTAGACGAGGTTACGTCCGTCTATTTTTAGCTCCGTGCCCAATACATGGAAAAGCTAGTGCTCCGCTTGCGGCTTTGTCCGTGTTTTCCAGAATAATGATTAATGTATAACTTATTCCAGATCATACTCTATCTGTGTGCTAAATTTCATGAAAATCCATTCCGTATTTTTTGCATTAGGGAGAAACAAACATCCTCACAAAAACGTTTACATTAATACGAGTAACCGCCCTCGCTTTGCTTCGGTTTTATTTTTTTATTTTATTTATTTTATTTTTATTTTAAAGTTCATCAACAACTGATACATTTGAATACACAAACAAATAAATTAAGAGTACAGAACATGCAATAAATGGACAGTCAATTACAGATGAACATAACAAGCTTTAAAAACCATGAAGGGAGCATGAAAGCACTGGATAGATGGCCCTAGGGCCCTAGCTTCTTATTATCTTTTCATTAGATTCATTATATTAGGTTTTCTTATTTTTTACACCTTGGGTTACATTATTGCAGTTTTAATAAGGATCTAATTTTTTTTTTGTAAATATAATATAGCCTATGTTACTCGGGGATAGTGTAGCTTCCCAACAGTGAAAGAATTTTTCAAATCGGTTCATTAGTTTCGGAGCCTATTCAATGGAAACAAAAAATCAAATCTTTCCTCTTTATATCTTAGTATAGATTTGTAGGAGTAGTATAATGAAGTGATGACGATACTACTTAAGATTATCGATAATAATACAATGTTAATACCTATTTCTTCATTTCAAACTTGTTATACATTTGTTATAAAGGCAAAAGGCGTACTGTATGGAAAATAAAGTGCAATTTACTAGACAAAGAAACTCTCTGCAGTTGAAGTCCCGTTAGTAAAGAAAATAACTTCTCATTTAATTTTTATCCAAAGTTTTGAACTGCCTGAAGACCAGTTATGAAAGGAAATTAATTACTTCTGTTGCAAATCTCTTACAACTTTGAAATAAAGTTGACATAATAAAAGTTTATTTTTATTTTTAATAGAATAATCAATCATAGGTGGGTGTACCATGGAAGGCCACTGGAACAAATAAATCAATTAAGCAACACTTTGTTTTATTATGTAACATAATATATTTTTTTTATTACAGATTAATTTTTTATTTATTTTTAAGATTTACTAAATGTCTTCCAAGCGGCCTTGTAAGGAACTTACAAGGCTAATATAATAAATCAGGCTGATGGATATATTACAATACTAGTAGGACACACTATACTACAATACTAGTAGGACAAGATTTTTTATTTATTCCATGTTCCGCACTTGTATATAGGCCTCCTATGTATCGCGTAAGTTTATCGACCATTACTCATTAACTGCTTAGCTAACATAGCCGTGATAGTTTTTCTTGTAAATTCATCATTATAAACTATTTTAGACAATTTTTTCACTTGTCCAACTCCAACCTTTTAGCCAGCTTGGTGGACACTTGACTCTAACCAAAATAAGCAATTCAAAGCCAAATATTTTACAAACGAACCTCTATATCCAAAAATGATCTTAGAAGACCCATTATATTTTTTAAAGAACTTTTCAACTATAATCCACACTATAGGGTACGCGACGAATAAAAAACTCATCCTCACGTGACCTGTAGGGAAGGTACCCTGAAAATAAATATTTTTCAAAATTTTATTCTACGATTCTGGAGTTTTAATATATATGTATATTCATGCCAAATTACAGCTTTCTAGCACTAAGGGTCTCGGCGCTTTGCTTCGGTCACACGGACGGACGAACACGACGAAACTATAAGGGTCCCGACTTTTCTTCGGAACCCTAAAATCGTATTAATTCAAGTGTATACAATTACAACAGTATTATACAGATGTATACAATGTGTCTACAGATCACTTGAATCTGATCACTTAAAAATAGACTATACTGTTTTGTAAGGTCAATCATAACCCTCAAGGTATCAACATAGCACGAAATACATTTATGTAAGTACTTGTATGTTTAAGGGTAAATCCGTATAAAGAGTATC
Organism: Thymelicus acteon; assembly: GCA_951805285.1. Taxonomy (NCBI): domain Eukaryota; kingdom Metazoa; phylum Arthropoda; class Insecta; order Lepidoptera; family Hesperiidae; genus Thymelicus; species Thymelicus acteon. The sequence goes on from OX638217.1 coordinate 6,760,417, forward strand.
TTGAACATGCTGATTTATTTCATAGCAAAAAAGATCAAAGGAATTTCTTGTAGCGTAAACAAAAATTTCATTTAGAAGTCGCTTTAGGGATGCTTTTTATCCGTTCTCAAAGATTCTTTAACAATATAAACAGTAAACACAATAAATAGTTAATTATGTTTATCCAGGCTTTCATTTTCACGAATTAGGTGTAATCAATGGCGTTAATACCCAATGGTGAACAAAAGTCTTGAATGTCTTTCAAAACAACCCAACTCAATTGAAGGTACCCAACAATGACAGATTTAATTATTTACAAGTAACCCAGCGGGAGATTTATTTATTTAGAACAAAGAATACAACATATTGCATTTTGGCGAGCTTAGGTAGGCTTAGGCTACCTTGCGAGGGTGTAGATCCTCCACAAGTAGTAGGTAAGGTTCTCAGGGCGGGGTAAGTAGGTAAATCAAGTAATGAGGCACAACTCCGGTTCTTCAAAGTATTATATTGCTTTAAATAGTATATTGCTGTATATTGCTTTAAATAGCCTTTACACACAGTATCAAATTATTAATAATATTAAGTAAGCACTGTTAATAAAACTAATGAAGGTATTCAAAAATAAATATAACGTTTTTAATCCCATCCTCCATGGGAGCCCAGCTGACAGATGCATTTTTGTACAAACCAACTGTTAAGATTTAAAAATTTAGATGAAATCTGCCAGCCAAGGAATATTGATCGAGGTATTAGTACACCTCGTTACAACCTTTTACATTATTTGAATACATGAACTTTGAACATGTATGTAAGAGTGTTTGTTTGTGAGTGTAATCGTTACTATTACAAAAAGTAATCGCACCCAAAATATTAATTACTAGCTGACCCGGCGAACTTCGTATCGCCTAAGAATGTAACAAATCAGAGATCATTAAAATCGGTACAGCCGTTCTTAGCCGTTATAGTTTCCGTGTCCTCCCTCTCCCGCTCCCGCTCCCTCTCCCCCTCCCCCTCTCCCTCCCCCTTCCCAATCCCCCTCCTCTCCCTCTCCAACTCCCTCTCCCTCTCTGAATGGAATGTCCGATTTGAGTAATTCAAAAAGTTATCTATAGGTATTAAAACAGTTTTGAATATGAAATGATTTATTTGGATAAGAATTAATACGAAGGTATGGTTTTCATGATCTGATTTTGGTCATCTTTTTTATTAACTTTTAAAATGTAAAAAGTGGTTATAGTGACATAACGACAATAGTTGGACATATACTATCGCGAGGTTTTTTGTAGATATTTATATGTTCTATAATATTGTAGAACATTTTTTTGTTCTATCATCAATAGTTTCCGCAGCGTATGCGATGAAACAAATTTTTAAGCAAATTTTTTCACACTTTAGTTCACGTTACTGATGTTTTAGCAAGGATCCCTAATTTTTTCTAGTAATAAATATAGCCTATGTTACTCATGAATGATGTAGCATTCTAATGCTGAAAGAATTTTGAAAATCGGTTCAGTAGTTTTTGAGTTTATTCGTTGCAAACATACAAAAATACAAAGCTTTTCTCCTTATAATATTAGTATAGATTCCTAAAGCAGCAGACTTGATAAGATATCAGGCACTGTATACATTCTTCATGTTTGAACCGCACATTAAAACCTTGAGAACACTACATACCTGTATTGGTTAAAACCACATGGAACTACATGGGGTACCAAAGTACACTTTGAGATTATTTTAACAGGAAGAGTTTTATTGAAGCTAATTTACCTACTTATTTATAAAACGCTAACAGTAACTTTCTGATAAACAGCACAACCTGAACCAGTAGTCGTAGACGCATGATGAATAATCTAACTAGGAAAGAATTTTGAAAAATTCAGCCCTTGATAGTGTAAAATAGAGGAAGTAAAGAATAAATTAGCGAATGCTACAATCAGAAGTTAAAAACCATTTTATACTATGCGTTATTGATAATAAATGTTTGTTCTAAGATACAATAGCGTAATAACAGAGACGACAGCATAATAATGGCAATAGTCTGTATAGTATACCAACGTCCAACGATGCAGTGGACCTATTTATACTTAACAGTACCATGCATCAGACGTATAGTCATAGAGAGTCATAGTCAGGGAGGAAATAAAGTTCCATCTGTACATAGGTAGCCGTGAGCGCCTATCTTCCACTGTTACCAACTTTAATAAGTTATAGCCACTAACATTACTATGCTATACGAAATTGATCAATAGTGTTCTCAGAAATGCTTGAATGGCATTAAGAATTATTTTATCAAAAGTTCTAAAATTAGCGACTCACCAATAAATAGCATTCTGCAAAAACTATTTCTGCAAAGAACAGAATGTTGGCTCTGTGCTTATAGTAATAGTATAACTAGTTAAATCACCACAACGGGAAAGTAGCCTTGGGTGGTAAACCGCGCTAACTTAATAACTTACACAATAATCCACTCGTCTCCTGCGACTCGACTCGACATTTGCGAAAGCGATTTAGTAGCGCCCATTATGATGATGAGGTGAAGCTTAGCTTTAGAGGGTACTCTGGTAAAAGTGCCGAGGAATCCTGCATGCTCACCAGAAAGTGCGGCATGAGTAAATTTTTTACTGAGAAAAAGAACTCTTCAAAACAAATACTTTTTGAGTTTTTGAGTTTTTTTATTTTTATTTTGAGGTTAAATCTGTGAAGTCTGCTCAATATTTGTCTTAAATTAGTCTAAATTAATGTCAGTAGGTGGAGGAAGAAATAAAGTTACGACCTCCGTATGGGGAGACACACAAAACGCACCAATTTTATAAAAAAATGACAAATCATTATAATTACAAACTTACAGTATATGCACTTTTAGGGAGAATTTAGGGGTTTTTGATACACAAACAGGCTTCCAAACGTCTCCGGCGCTGCGGGAAGTGCAGCCCCTCCACCCTTGCGTAACAAACTGGTTGGTTACAGTAGGCGGGGGCTGCTCTCCCTCCGCGCCTCCGGGGTTTACATTCACTCTAGGGGTAGGGCAGACTAGTACCACGTGGGGTCGGGGTTGACTAAGTCGGTTCTGTCACCAATTTTGAAAAATTTAACTAGAATGTAATAAATAAATTTAATAGAGTATGACATAAACAGTTAAATTTATATATTACATTATGTAACCTTTCTTGTATTTCCTATTTCCAAATTTCATCTAGCTCGACCACCTTCTCCGGCCACCAATCTTTCCAATGAACTCCTAATTATTATAATCATAATACATAATACAATAAAATATACCTAATAACATAAATTTTATAAATAAGTATCATAATTCGTGTTGTATTTTTTGGAAATAACCTCAAAAATTTAAATTAAGATTTTTAAAAAACGACGCATTACCTCACAAAAACCAACTAGATTATGATTAGGGGCATCACTGCCTATCGATTAAAGCCAAAATCACCCAGATACCGATGCCGCAGGTTTCTAAAGTCAACCCATTTCCTGAATTCCAGAGCTGTGCGCGTTCGTTGCAAATTAGTTCCAGAGTCTGTACACGTGCAATGGACAAAGAGACTCGAGTCAAGTTTCTATATTAAATTAATGTCCCTGGTTACACATTGTAAAATAGTTTAAAATACTGAATCTCCCTCAAAATGTATTTTGTTGTTTACATTGCACACAGCAAGATTGGTTACAAACAAAAATCAAAGCCATAGTACAAATTATACAGAGGTTATAGTACTTTGTCATTGACTGGAGTAATATACTTAAATAAGTATATTATATCTGCAGAAATAATAATAAGAATGACTAGCTGTTGCCCGCGACTTCGTCCGCGTGGTTTAATATTATGAAATTATTCATTGATTCTATTTTTTTTCTAAAAAAATTTTCTAAAATAAAAGTAGCCTAAGTTACACCTTGTTACATCAGCTATCTGCCAGTGAAAGTCCCGTCAAAATCGGTCCTGCCTTTTCAGAGATTATCCGGAACAAACAAACAGACAGACAGACAGACAGACAAAAATTGTAAAAAATGTTGTTTTGGTATATGTACCGTGTATACATCCAAATGCACTTCGTAACAAGCGGTTATTATAATATTACAAACAGATACTCCAATTTTATTTATTTGTATAGATATAGATGTATAGACAAGTACCATTTAGTTTCTCGTACAATACCGTACCGTAGGTTAGAAGTTTATCCTATATAATTATGTAGGTATATTTCGTTAAAGGTGTGCTGTGGAGTATTTTCACAGGTTCTTCTCAGTAGGTACTTCGTCATAAGACGAATTAATATGACGGTGAAATAAAAATTAACAACACCTTGTGTCGGCGACCAACATACATAGTTTCTAAATGTATCTGTATGTATATGTGTGTAAAGAATGTTAGTTAAACGTAGCAAGCATAAAATATTACAGAAATACGTCGCATTCCATGTTAGAGCGAGATAGCGATATGTTGCCGCACTGTTCTTACAGTGCCATATAGTTAATAATCGAATTTATGGTTGAATTAAAGTATATACATGAATAGAAATGAATAAATTGAGTAAATGTATATTTTGAATAATAATTTACGTAAATAACATCGTAACATTTGTGATAAATTTGAAGAATTATTACGTAAGTATTTTTACTATACATTTTTAGGTTTTTTTGCTTGTAGTTTTTGTAATTATTGGGTTACGATGTTGTTATTATGTTTTATAGATAGATGTTTGAGAGTTTTATTTATTGTATACAACTTTAGTGATAAGTAATAAAGATTTACCCCGATTAGGGAAGAAACATTGAAATAAGAGGTCAGATCCTAATGTAAAATTGTTAGATTTTGTCGAATAAGTTTTTATGTGATCATGTTGTATAAATGATGAATATTGGTATCGATAGGTCTCGCTAAGACGATTGTAACGATATATGATACATGTGGTTTTCTTGATGAATAAAATGGATAAACTGATAATCAGGTCGGGCGATAGCGTAAATAGTTACGCCAAGTACATTTTAGAGGCCGAAATAAAGGGGCTTTCAATATGGTATTGCTGGGCCGTACATTAGAGAATCAGATTTTTAGTAAAGTAGGGAACACCAGGGAACAAGACGAACAAGGAACAAGGAACAACCAGGAACAGCAAGAAGAAGCCAAGAAGAATACCAGGACTTCGAAGAGGATGATTGCTGCCATATGAGAAGAATACTAGGACTTCGAAGAGGATGATTCCAGCCCAACAAGAAGAATACTAGGACTTCGAACAGGATGCCAGCCCAGCAAGAAAAAGAAGAATAATAGGAAGAATCGAAGAGTAGCTTCGAAGAATAATTAGAAGATATCGCCCGGCCTGTGACTCAGTGGTTTGAGAATAAATATTGTTTCTATCACGTCGAATTCCTGTAACAGGACGTCAATTTCTCAAACCCGAGCACAGCCGTAAAGCCTCCACGAGGGCCCGATCAAGGAGCGGTGAACAGACGTAGCCCACGGGCGACACGCGTACTCGTTCCCCGCCACCTTGGGCCCCCACCTCGTGGTTGACTCCGAGGAGTCAGGGCATCGGCGCACCAGTCCTCAGTGCGCACCCGACGTTCCGCTGCCGGCGCGGGTTGTGGACTCCGTTTCCACGCCCTATCTGCGGAGCGTCAAGTCGGGGGTTATCGAACCCAGTGTGACGTGACTGGACGTCGGCCGATGTACTTCGGCTGCGACGCTGGTCCCTCTCTGTGTGCGACTGCTTCTCTCAAAGCATCTGCAAGTAGCCGCACGTCGACTAAAGTGTTATTCGGCTCTTCATATTTAACCTGTTGGGGAACCGGGGAATTCAAATACTCACTTGCATCACTCTTGTTCTTCATGGACGCCTGTATCCAATCCTGGACCTGGTCTTTCTTGTCTTCCGGGTCCTCGTCCATGGAATCCTCTTCTTCTTCGCACCGAGCTAGCTCGAGCCGGGTGCGTGCGAGCCTCGTCGCAGCCTGAGCTTGCTCTAGCTCAAGGCGTGCCAGCTCCTCTTGCGCTTCGAGCTCACGCCTCCTGGCCGCAGAGCTCGTGGTCCTTGTTGACCGCGCTCGTCGACTCGAGCCAGCCGGTACCAAAGTCGAGTTCGACTTATGTTCTGGTGCCTTCTGGTGAGTCACTTCGTCGTCGATGATTCCGCCCGCGGTTCCCCTGTAAGCAAACATACCTGACGTTGCTTCCGTAGAACCGGCCATCGTGGTGCCACCTCCCGTCGTGGTACCGCACGTCGTTGTTCCGCCCGTTGTAATGGTACCATCCATCATCGTGGTACCCGTCGTGCCTCCTGATGTCGCTTCAGACGCAGCCCCTCCCATCCTGGATCGCGCTTCTCTGCTCGATGCGGCTGTTCCGCCCTCGGAACCCGCTGAGCGCTGGGGTACGTTGCGTTGGCTCCTCGTGATTGGCATCTTGATGTCTTCCTCAGATCCGGCTCGAAGGACCAGCTGTTGCGTGGTGGGTGACGTGACTGGACGTCGGCCGTTGTACTTCGGCCACCCCGGTCACCCACCACGCAACAGCTGGTCCTTCGAGCCGGATCTGAGGAAGACATCAAGATGCCAATCACGAGGAGCCAACGCAACGTACCCCAGCGCTCAGCGGGTTCCGAGGGCGGAACAGCCGCATCGAGCAGAGAAGCGCGATCCAGGATGGGAGGGGCTGCGTCTGAAGCGACATCAGGAGGCACGACGGGTACCACGATGATGGATGGTACCATTACAACGGGCGGAACAACGACGTGCGGTACCACGACGGGAGGTGGCACCACGATGGCCGGTTCTACGGAAGCAATGTCAGGTATGTTTGCTTACAGGGGAACCGCGGGCGGAATCATCGACGACGAAGTGACTCACCAGAAGGCACCAGAACATAAGTCGAACTCGACTTTGGTACCGGCTGGCTCGAGTCGACGAGCGCGGTCAACAAGGACCACGAGCTCTGCGGCCAGGAGGCGTGAGCTCGAAGCGCAAGAGGAGCTGGCACGCCTTGAGCTAGAGCAAGCTCAGGCTGCGACGAGGCTCGCACGCACCCGGCTCGAGCTAGCTCGGTGCGAAGAAGAAGAGGATTCCATGGACGAGGACCCGGAAGACAAGAAAGACCAGGTCCAGGATTGGATACAGGCGTCCATGAAGAACAAGAGTGATGCAAGTGAGTATTTGAATTCCCCGGTTCCCCAACAGGTTAAATATGAAGAGCCGAATAACACTTTAGTCGACGTGCGGCTACTTGCAGATGCTTTGAGAGAAGCAGTCGCACACAGAGAGGGACCAGCGTCGCAGCCGAAGTACATCCACGAGCTACCACTCTTCGATGGAAATAGCAGTGAGTGGTTTGCATTTAAAGTTGTCTATGAAGATACGTGTAGACTATTTTCAGATGTACAGAACATGGCACGGCTGCGACGAGCGATCAGAGGAACAGCACGAGAGGCGATCAAGAGCCTCTTATATTCGGAAGCTTCCCCGAGTGAGGTACTGCAGGCGTTACAACGGCGCTTCGGGAGGACAGACGCATTGATACTGGCGGAGCTAGATAAGGTAAAAGCACTCCCTCGTATTACGGAAAGTCCACGGGATATCTGCGTCTTCGCCAGTCAAGTTAACAACAGCGTCGCCGCTATACAAGGTTTGAAAAAACCTCAGTACCTACATTCACCTGAAATTGTAAGACAAATCGTGGAGAAGATGCCTTCGATTCTACGGTTCAGATGGTATGATTTTACAGAAAGCTCAGACGAGGGGGAGTTCTCCAATCTAGTCCTGGTCTCCAAGTTCCTGAACAAGGAAGCCGATAAGTGTGGGGCTTATGCGACACTACAATCGTCGAAACCGCATAGCGAAGAGAGAAGGGCCGCGAATCGACGCGTCGCTAACGCTGCAACCGAAGTCTCAAGCTATGTGCCCCGTGGGGGACATGAACTGAAGGGATCAAATCGCAATGGTGATCTCGGAAGCGGATACGAGGCGAACAAAGTCAGTTGTTCGTATTGTCGAGGCGCACATTTTATAATATATTGTCCACAGTTTTCGAAGCTTTCGACTGAGGACCGGTGGACGTACGCCAAGAAGACATGCCTCTGCTTCAAGTGCTTGAGTGACCGTCATCGGAAGAATTCATGCCGCAGACCAGGGTGCAAGGTCTGTGGGCGCTGGCATCACCAACTGCTTCACTCCGACCGAAGAAAAGAAAATGAGAAGCCTGCAGCAGAGGTGGAAGAGGTTACCACCAACATCGCGTCTTCGGTCAACGCGTTGAAAGCTGCGAGGGCGTATTTGAAGATGGTCCCCGTCGAGTTGTACGGGCCCAGGGGGACATTCAAGGTAATGGCTCTCCTTGATGAAGGTTCAACTGTTTCTTTGTTGGACTCGCAGGTCGCGGCGCAGATTGGCGCTACAGGCAAGCCAGAGGAACTCGTGTTGGAGACGGTTGGTGGACGACTGCTGCGGAAGGATGACTCGCAACGGCTGCGGATCCGCATCAGAGGGATACATCACGATCGAGTGAGAAATCTGAACAGAGTCCACACCGTCGACCAGTTAAAGTTAACACCACAATTTGTTAACAGATCTGTTATTGAAGCTTGCCCGCACCTGAATGGAATGACTGATGTCCTGTCATATGACGCCGAGGCGCCACGACTGCTCGTGGGACAGGACAACTGGGAACTGATCGTCTCGAAAGAAATTCGAAAAGGCAAGTCAGGTCAACCAGTCGCATCGCTGACCGAGCTCGGTTGGGTGCTCCACGGATTCGACGCAAAAGGACTAAGACCGGTGCACTTTATAAATAGCTGTTTGCACGTAAGTAACTCTGATAATGACATGCATGAAACGATCAAACAGTATTTTTCGATTGATAGTTTAGGCGTGCAACCGAAGCGTCCGAGCACCGACTCCGATGGGCGAGCGCTGGCGATATTAGAAAGAACTTGCAACCGACTAAACGATGGGCGATTCGAAGTCGGATTATTATGGAAAAATGAAAATGAATATTTGCCGGAGAGCTACACGGCAGCCGAGAAGCGGCTACGCGGTATTGAAAAGAAAATTGACAAGAATCCGCAGCTCAGACAAGAATACGGTAAGCAGATACAGCACCTGGTGGACTGTGGCTACGCCGAAGAGGCCCCGACAGTGGCCGAACAGGGTAAAGAGTGGTATTTACCTCACTTCGCCGTGACACATCCACTTAAGAAGAAAATTAGATTGGTATTCGATGCAGCGGCCAAGTCGGGAGGTAAGAGTTTAAATGACGCTCTACTTCCAGGTCCAGATCTACTTCAGTCCCTGTTCGGCGTACTACTGAGGTTCAGACAAGGTCCAGTGGCCGTGGCAGCTGACATAAAAGAGATGTTTTTACAGGTGCGCATCCGAGCGTCAGACAGAGACAGCCTACGTTTTTTATGGCGCGGCGACCGACGCGATGTAAAGCCGACAGTATATCGAATGACTTCGGTTATATTCGGCGCCGCTTCGTCCCCTTGTACGGCGATTTATGTGAAAAATAGGAATGCTGCAGACTTCAGTAACGAGTATCCGGAGGCCGCGCAGGCGGTGGAACGCAATCATTACATGGATGACTATCTTCACAGTTTTCATTCTGAATCGGATTTGATATGTATTAGTAAACAAGTCGATTTCATCCACAGAAAGGCCGGTTTTGAGTTGCGTGGATGGGCCTCAAACCGACCCAGCGTGCTGAAGGAAGTCTGCAGCGAAGAAGCCGACAAGAAAGAAATTAACATCGGGGACACAGAAGAGAAAACACTGGGGTTGCGATGGAAAACTGAAACGGATTGCTTGAGCTTCAGAGCGGATCTTCGCAACACGCCGAGTGATGTGGCGCAAGGACATCGGACGCCGACTAAACGTGAGGTAACCAGTGCGGTAATGTCGACGTTTGACCCACTGGGTTTGGCTTCTCCTATTCTAATACAGGGTAAGAAACTACTGCAGAGTATTTGGCGAAGCGGTGTTGGTTGGGACGAAGCAATCGGCGAAAAGGAAAAAAGCGCCTGGCAGTATTACTTGACCAATGTTGTAATACTAAATAATTTACTAATACCTAGATGCATCGCACCACATTGCACTGAGGGGGAGCTACACATCTTCGTAGATGCGAGCGAGCTAGCGTACGCGGCGGCAGCCTACTGGAGAACCGACGCGGGGAATGGCGAATTCAGAACCAGCTTAGTGGCAGGAAAAGCAAGAGTAACGCCGCTGAAGCCAGTCTCCGTGCCGCGGTTGGAATTACAGGCCGCGCTATTGGGAAGTCGTCTCGCTCAATCTATAACGAGTGAATTAGATTTGAAGGTAACGAAACGAATATTTTGGTCGGACTCGAGTGTTGTTTTGTCATGGATTAAGACCGATCCCAGAACCTTCAAAACCTTCGTGGCTCACCGACTGGCAGAGATTGAGGATTTGACACAGCCCCGTGAATGGAGGTGGGTACCGACCGCTCTTAATCCCGCAGACGACGCAACGAGAGACGTACCCGTGGATTTTACGAGCGAACACCGCTGGTTCACCGGGCCTGAGTTCCTGCGGCGGGATGAAGGGTATTGGCCAGCACCGAGAACCTTCAAGAGAGAAGCAACCGGGGATGAGAAGGAAGAAATCGAAACCGCAGCCGTCGTAACCGACAGCTGTGAGACCCCCGACCCCGCGCGATTCTCAACTTGGAAACGGCTGTGGAGAACAATGGCAAGGGTAATACAATTTGTTGACCTCTGTAAGGCACGCAGGAAAGTCAATGTCACTAGGCATCAGGAAAAGCACGATCCAACGTGGGGTAAATTAGTTAAAAAAAAGCCAGTTAAGAAGAAAATACAACGAACGCCGGTATTACAACTCGTCCCGCTAGAGAGTGAACAATTAGAACGCGCCGAATTCATATTATTACAACGAAGTCAACAGGCAAGTTTCAGTAACGAATTATTATGTTTACAACGAGGCAAGCCGCTCGAACGAGGGAGCAAATTAAAAAGGCTCGATGTGGAAATACAAGGAGGCCTGCTACGACTACGAGGAAGAGTAGACGCAGTGCAAGGGGTGGCCAGAGATTTCAAACGACCAATTGTATTAGATAGCAAAAATTATTTAACTCGTTTGATTATAGATGAATATCACCGGCGATTCAACCACGGGAACCATGCGACAGTGATGAACGAGCTGCGGCAGAGATTCCTCATCTTGGGGCTGCGGTCGACACTGCGCGCAGTCCAACACGCATGCCAGTGGTGCCGGGTGAAGAAGGCCACACCCACCGAGGTTCCGCAAGGGAACCTACCAATTGAGCGGCTTCAACATAGTTCGCCCCCGTTTACATGTACCGGGGTGGACTACTTCGGTCCCATGATCGTTACCGTGGGAAGAAGAAACGAGAAACGATGGGGCGCGCTATTCACGTGCATGACAACGCGCGCCGTGCATATCGAGTTGGCTGCCTCACTATCAGCCGACTCTATGCTCCTGGCGCTCAGGCGATTTGCAGCTCGAAGGGGGATGCCGCACACCATATGCTCTGACAACGGGACCAACTTCGTCGGAGCTAACACAGAACTGAAGGCAGCGTGGGAAGAACTGAAACAACAAGACCTCGCATGTGAAGCAGAGAAGATTGGCGTTAGGTGGAAATATTTACCGCCTGGCGCGCCTTCCATGGGAGGTGCATGGGAACGTCTCGTCAGATCCATCAAAACGGCTCTGAACGCGACACTACGAGAGCGACACCCACGAGAAGAAGTGTTGCACACGTTGCTGCTGGAGGCGGAGCATGTGGTCAACTCCCGACCACTCACTAACCTCGCTGACAACACTGAAGAGGAGGCGCTCACTCCAAATCATTTCCTGATTGGGCGGTCCTGCGGTGCACCGAGGGTCGGTGACTTCAACGACAGTGAGCTGGTCGGCCACGCATCTTGGCGAACGGCGCAGAGGCTGGCCGACCACTTCTGGCAACGATGGCTGCGCGAATACCTACCGACACTGCTGCCACGGAAGATCAGCGGGCAAGCGGGTTCCACGGACGTCAAGGTTGGTGACATCGTGCTGGTGGTCGACGGAACCCTCCCTCGCTGTACTTGGCCGCGAGGGCGGGTCACCGCTGCATACCCTGGACCTGATGGACGAACAAGGATCGTGGACGTCGAGACGCGAGGCGGCGTGCTGCGACGGCCGACTTCCAAGCTGGTGGTGTTGGTGACCAGAGAGTCGCCGAGCCCAGGAGTTGGTGCGAAGCACGAGGGGGAGGATGTCGGCGACCAACATACATAGTTTCTAAATGTATCTGTATGTATATGTGTGTAAAGAATGTTAGTTAAACGTAGCAAGCATAAAATATTACAGAAATACGTCGCATTCCATGTTAGAGCGAGATAGCGATATGTTGCCGCACTGTTCTTACAGTGCCATATAGTTAATAATCGAATTTATGGTTGAATTAAAGTATATACATGAATAGAAATGAATAAATTGAGTAAATGTATATTTTGAATAATAATTTACGTAAATAACATCGTAACATTTGTGATAAATTTGAAGAATTATTACGTAAGTATTTTTACTATACATTTTTAGGTTTTTTTGCTTGTAGTTTTTGTAATTATTGGGTTACGATGTTGTTATTATGTTTTATAGATAGATGTTTGAGAGTTTTATTTATTGTATACAACTTTAGTGATAAGTAATAAAGATTTACCCCGATTAGGGAAGAAACATTGAAATAAGAGGTCAGATCCTAATGTAAAATTGTTAGATTTTGTCGAATAAGTTTTTATGTGATCATGTTGTATAAATGATGAATATTGGTATCGATAGGTCTCGCTAAGACGATTGTAACGATATATGATACATGTGGTTTTCTTGATGAATAAAATGGATAAACTGATAATCAGGTCGGGCGATAGCGTAAATAGTTACGCCAAGTACATTTTAGAGGCCGAAATAAAGGGGCTTTCAATATGGTATTGCTGGGCCGTACATTAGAGAATCAGATTTTTAGTAAAGTAGGGAACACCAGGGAACAAGACGAACAAGGAACAAGGAACAACCAGGAACAGCAAGAAGAAGCCAAGAAGAATACCAGGACTTCGAAGAGGATGATTGCTGCCATATGAGAAGAATACTAGGACTTCGAAGAGGATGATTCCAGCCCAACAAGAAGAATACTAGGACTTCGAACAGGATGCCAGCCCAGCAAGAAAAAGAAGAATAATAGGAAGAATCGAAGAGTAGCTTCGAAGAATAATTAGAAGATATCGCCCGGCCTGTGACTCAGTGGTTTGAGAATAAATATTGTTTCTATCACGTCGAATTCCTGTAACAGGACGTCAATTTCTCAAACCCGAGCACAGCCGTAAAGCCTCCACGAGGGCCCGATCAAGGAGCTGTGAACAGACGTAGCCCACGGGCGACACGCGTACTCGTTCCCCGCCACCTTGGGCCCCCACCTCGTGGTTGACTCCGAGGAGTCAGGGCATCGGCGCACCAGTCCTCAGTGCGCACCCGACGTTCCGCTGCCGGCGCGGGTTGTGGACTCCGTTTCCACGCCCTATCTGCGGAGCGTCAAGTCGGGGGTTATCGAACCCAGTGTGACGTGACTGGACGTCGGCCGTTGTACTTCGGCCACCCCGGTCACCCACCACGCAACACCTTGTTTTATTAAGGTATTCAATTCAGATTTATAAATAATGAAGAGATGATAAGAAAATAATAGACGTTTTCTTCTTTGAAGAAATAAGCTATAAATAATGGAGTCTCTACTTTTTATCCTCTGGTTGAGGGTTAAAACTTTCCAACTTCTAAAACGTAGACTGTTTACAAAAGAAAGCTTTTAAAAGTCTTAAAAGTCGGATTGAACGCTTAAAACAATGTCAGTTAATATCTTAGCTAATTGTTTGAAATAAATATTATTAAGTGTATATCGTCGGTGAAACTCGAAACCATTTATCTGTCTAGAGTCTAGAGTCTAGACCGTAGTACAAAATGATTTTTGTCTTTAGGTTAATAATTAATTTTATTTTCCAATGTATGTACTCGTACCTATTTACTAACAAGAAATATTTCGTAAGAAGTCAGTAATTGGGGTCATTTTCGATTTTCGTTCGAACAATTCGAATTTACGTTTTCAGATTAAATTAGTCCTGATTGTTTTTAGATTAATGACAGGTTTGTTTATTCTGGCTAATAGGATTTACCAATGTCTTTAGACAACCACTCACTATCAGGTGTTTCGACTACTCGTTTGTCAGTTATTTATACAATGTTATTCTTAGTATATATGAAACCTGAAAGTAGTTTGTTCAGAATCAGTAACTGAATCGATCGCAATAATTTTTACACCATGTTATAGTTTGAACTAAAATATTTAAAAAATTTACAAGTCGCATACCCAATGTAAAACATCGCCATTTTGAATAATTATTAATTGATTTTTTTATATCTTATAAGTTAATGCTTGACTACTATCCCACCTGATGGTAAGTGGCGATGTAGTCATGGGTGGTAAAACGCATTAACTTAGAAACCCATTCACTCTTGTGTTGAAGACACGTATTATAATCGAGCGGAAACACCGACGCGGGCAATGTATTCCAATCCTTCGCTGTACGTATAATAAATGATGAAGTAAAGCGCGTCGTCCATACATGGAGGATGTTAGCGACGAAGGGATGGATACCCGCTGTGCGTCGGGACGTTTGATGATAGAAAGGGGATGGCGGAATCAAATTATGCAATTCCTGCACACACTCTCCAAAATGTATTCTGTAGAACACCGAGAGGCTGGCAACTCTGCACCTGTGCTCGAGGCTCTGAAGATTGGTCTCAACCAATTTTTGGTCACCAATAAGCCTCTTAGCACTCCTCTCCATTGAATCCAATGCTGACAGGTGGCATTTGGCAGCACCAGCCCGAATGTGACAGCAATACTCCACACAAGGCCGAACCTGTGCTTTATACAAGGTTAAAAGCTATTGTGGTGTGAAGTTCGCTAAGACTCCATGTGTGAGTGATTGACGATAAAATATGATTAAAGTAATTATTGTAAATAATTGATTAAAATTTTTAAAAAGGCCAATAGCCGATAGCGGTTGTGCGCGCACAGATGCGGGCCGCACGCTCGGTGACCATGTTTTGCAAAGACAACGGAGCAACACAGCAAGCTTGTAAATTTGTGAATTTTCAAGGTACACCTTTGAAAAATTTTATGTAGATTGTTTACACGAAAATATTTAACATGTATGTCGGTTTTTGTATACTAACACAAAGAATAACATTGTATAGATAAAACTTTACAACGAAATTGCGTTTGATATAAAGGATTGAAAACCACTAAAATGATTGCTAAATACCAATCAAAATCGCCCTATTATTTTTATATTTAAGGAGTTCCCCCTATTCCTCACGGATCCCATTATCAGATCTGACTTTTGATAAATATGCGATCAATCTGGAAATAGATAATCTTTCAAATAAAAAATATTTTTCCAGATCGGTTGGTAAATCTTAATAATCTAAATTTTACTAACAAAAAATAACCGACTTCAAAATTACTCAAAAAACTACTTGCCAGCTCTCGTTCAAATTTATGTGGGACCACTTGACAAGCACCTGCTTTTGATTAAAAAAAGAATCGTCGAAATCGGTTGGCGTGATATTGAGTTATTCGTCCATTTGTCGCGCACATACTTAATGCAGATTTAAAACTTATATGGTTTTCTCATGGATGCCATTGTCAGATCTCAATAAAATTTAAGTGGGACCACATGACAAGCACCAGCTTTTGTTTAAAAAAACAATCATCAAAATCAGTTCACCCAGTCGAAAGTTCTGAGGTAACAAACATAAAAAAAAAAACAAAATACAGTCGAATTGAGAACCTCCTCCTTTTTTTCAAGTCGGTTAAAAAAAGAAACTGAATTGGGTCACTATCTGAAATACCTTTTGAGGACCTTGATATTTTTTGAGTCGGATTTTAAACCCAAACCTAATTAAGTATATGACCACACATAAATAACGTACGTAAATAATATTTTTACCGTTACCTGAGAGAGATTCGTTCAAGCTTTGTTTTGTGTAATTGAATTACCAACTGATGCGTGCAGTATTGTTTTACTGAAATTATTTTACTACAAAAACACAAAATTATATAATTTTAAGGTAACAATAATAATGGTTTTGAAGCACTTTATTACAAACGACAAAACCTTTTTAGAGTCTGTACAACAAATGATACCTATTAATAAAATAATGGCCAGCTTGGTAGCGACGTGTCTGCCGAGTTACTTCCTTTATACTCTGGCTTATGTAGCAAAATTCACGTAAATTCTCGGATGCAACCAAGTGTTGGTAACTAATATATGTATTTACATGCCTTCAACGTGCAAATTATCTAATTCATTATTCAAAACTAACTGTAACCACAGAAGAAATAATATATAGTCATATAGTCACTTTATTCGTAACAATAGTTACAGGTCGAGAGTATTCTACATGTATATACCTACGTTATAACTTTCAATAAGTAGTAGCAATATAATAATTTGGTAGGTATACAATACAAATGTCACTATCGAATTATAGTAAAATAACTTATAATAAAATTATTACTAATATATGATGATATATATATTTGATTTAATAGTTAATTATTATTCCAGAACTCTTCACAACTATAGAACGTCTGCTCGATGAGCCACAACTTGAGTCCCCTTATTAAAAGATTCTAGGCTACTCGCCCTTGTAACGTGCTTCGGGTGCCTGTAGTAAACTGTAGGGCCCATTACGTACCCATTAACAGTACTTATAATACATAAGTACTATAACTATAAGGATAAGAGTAAGGATATCCCCCGTCGTTATCAACCTCGAAATGAAAATTTTAACCTACAGAATACAGTATCCAATTTAAAATTGCATAGTGCCGGTCCCTATCCAATGTCAATAAAAATCTATAACAACCTACCTAATGTTATAAAAAAAGAAATAAAATATAATAAAATTATAAAAAAAAACATAAAACAATTCCTCATTGACAAAGCCTATAGTCCGGTCAATTTAGACATTCGAAGGTGCATAAATTCCCAACAAGCTGAAAATCAGTAAGATTGTTCAAAACATAATTATTAATAAAATTTTTAAGTTCCCCATCATTCCCGTGTATGGAAAAAAATATTCAAGGTCAAAGGTCAAAAAAATGAGTTTTTCGCGATTTCCAGCAAAACGATAAGTTTTATCATAAAGTACCCCAGACAAAAATTGTAGATCATAAAATTGTCTATAAAAATGTATCAATACTTTTTTCCTACGAGCCACCGTTTCTGAGATATAACGATTCAAAAACGCGCTAAGTACACTAGGTCATGAGGTAGCAGGGTAAACGTGTGCATATTATGACGATAAAAACTAACAACTTTTTGAATCCTTATATCTCAGAAACGGTGACTCGTAGGAAAAAAAGTATTGATACATTTTTATAGATAATTTTATATATATCTATAATTTTTGTCTGGGGTACTATAAGATAAAACTTACCGTTTTGCTGAAAATCGCGAAAAACTCATTTTTTTGACCTTTGACCTTGAATTTTTTTTTTCCACACACGGGAATGATGGGGAACTAAATTTTTTTTATTTATAAATATGTTTTGAACAATCTTACTGATTTTCAGCTTGTTGGGAATTTATGTACCTTCACTATCATTTTTTGGTCTAATTTGACCGTACTACTACTACAGTGTAGATGAATATCTAAAAGATAAGACAAATTAAAAAATAAATCATATTATTTCGATAATAATAATAATTCTATGACAATGACAATAATACATATTTTAATTAATTTTTACGACAAAACTACAAAATACGAACTCATGTCTGCCTCTCCTATCCAAATTGCTACACCTTAACAAGGTATTTACATGTGTTCTCTCTGACCATAATATAAAGTAGATATATAACATGTGTATGTATACCTAATTATGTATAAATTTATTTTGTGCTATTGTGACATGTGTTTGCAATGATTAAAGAATAAATAATAAAGAATAAAGAATTATACTATACTTGACGACCCGTGTGGCGCAATGGTTACCATGCCGGATCGCCGCACCGAGGGTCCTGGGTTCGATTCCCAGCGAGGCGGAAATTTGAATGATGAGTTTGAATTTCTGTTCTCGGTCTGGGTGTGAATGTCCTTGTCTAGTGTGTTGTCCATGGCACCCACGACACAGGGAATCCTAGTGTGGGGCGTGAGTGAGTGTGAAGCGTTATTATTTATTTATTTATACATTCCATTTTGAGGACTGAGGGAAATTTAAATATAATTATATTCTTTAATCACAGTACTAATTCGAAATTGGAGCAGTGTGAGGGGTGGAGTATTACAGACCTCCTAAATCACGACGAGATTGATGACACCCATGCTCTGCCTCGTGTCGCTAATGGAGTGAAGCCATGCGGTAATTTTTTATGTAAATAGCCGACAAACGAAATACCCTCAACAAAGAAGATGAATACCGTCGGGATTAACTCAGCGCGTTTGTATATAGCGAGAGGTAACTTCGCTTCTTGCCCTAGAGCTGCTAAATTAATGTGAAACTGATGCTTCCTCATTGGTCATTATTTTATTAAAGCAAAGCAAAGCAACAACCCATAATTGTCCCACTGCTGGGCTCGGGCTCTCCTCTCACAATGTGAGGGGTATTATGCCATAGTCTACCATGCTGGCTAAGTGCGGATTGGTAGACTTCACACACCTTTGAGAACTTTATGGAGAACTCTCCGGTGTGCAGGTTTCCTCACGATGTTTTCCTTCACCGAAGCAAGTGACAATTAACTTCTAATATGCACATAATATTTTAAAATTAGAGGTGCGTGCCAGGATTTAAACTCGGGCCCCTTCGTTCGGTAGACTAAAGTTGTAACCGCTAGGCTATCACTGCTCTTAATTTTTCTTTGTAAATACTTACAATAAAGACCAATACGCTCATCATCGATTTTATACCATTGTAGTATGGGAATCAAATGAAGGTAATCAGGCGAGCCACAAACGATGTAAACTGGAGTACAGAGCTAAGCGAGCTCATTCGAGTCCATTATTGGGTTGGGTGCAACACCAGTCAATGAAGTCATCTTGGACTTAAGGGAACCCTTTACGCCATACAAAATTATACTAAACTAGACTATGATATAAAGTGGTTGATATCTCGGTTCAATGGCGGCGTCGCCGGTCACGTCCCGCGCGTGTTTACAGTCGTCATTCCATCTCCGTTGTGATAGTGTTGGACGACTAAAACAGATTTTGTAGTGTGGATGACGAGTGACGAGAGAAATGACGCAGAGAAATGACGAGATCTATCAGCAGCTTTGCACGCGTCCAGATCATGATTTACCCTTCTGCTAAATTTTATGAAACGCCGCTCAGCAAGGCTATTCTATAAGGATGTTTTTTTAACTCGACAGCGGAATCCGCGATGCGTTTCAAAATTCCTATTCTATAAAACTCGACAGCACAGGTGGCGCCGCAGCGTAGAAAGCGGCGGTGAGAAAAACTACTTGTTCAGGCTAAATTGACATGTTTGGTATTTAATTCGGTAAGGGATTTAAGGGATTTGTCTCGATCATCGAATTACGTCACCGTCGAAGCTCGTGTCCAATTGTCAAACGAAAAGTGAGCTTCGATTTCGAGTTCGTATTTTAGAGAATAGCCCTCCTGTACTTTTAGCTTGAAATAAGAACATCCTTATAAACAAATTTTTACATTTATAATATTGGAAGGAATAATACACCCATAGAACCCTAATTTACTTTATTTCGATGTTCAACATCATTATCAAAGTTTTTTTCACACGTCCTCAAGACAATAAACCAAACAGGTGATGTCCGATGCGAACCATATTATTGGTTTGATTCAGTCGTATATCCGTTTATGGGTAGATCAATGCTCTCTGCGACGAACGTAAAATCAGTACTAAACTTCACCTGAACATTGGATCCCTGGAGTTCCAGCTTAATGTTGATGTCGGGTTTATTAGAGTTGAACACAGTCTTCAAGGAATTGGGGCTTTAGTGACGTAAGGCAATAAATACTGGAAACCCGTTTAGAAACTGTAGTAGATAGACGGATGTATGTATGTATGTGTCTTTAATATTATTAGTTATCTCAGTAAAGACTTTGACGAACTGTATTTATAACAATTACTAAGAATTCTTGCAAACTTAGAATACTCTTTACTGTAGCATGTAAGGATTAAAAGCATCTGTTAGTAAACTGCACTGATTAATCGCCAGTTTATGGCCAATGCATTGTGCAGACTTTAAAAGCGTCGTGTATTAGGTGCGAGTGTTAGACGCTCCATGTGAATCTTAGCGGAATCATTGTACAATTTAGGTACATTCTGATGAATAATTATAATTCTTCTCAAAAAATAATCGACTTCAAAATTAGAGATAACTCAAAAAGTACTAGTCAGATCTCACTCAAATTTCAATGGGACTACATGACAAGCACCAGCTTTCGAATATAAAAAGAATCATCAAAATAGGTACTCTAGTAAAAAATTACGAGGTAACACACATAAAGAAAAAAAAATACAGTTAATTTGAGAACCTTCTCCTTTTTTTCGTTAAAAAACGAGCGAGGCTATGGTTGGGTCTGGATTTTGCACATCCATCATAACATACTTAAATCACCTTTGTTTATTAGATGTACGTAACTCGAAAACCAATTTATCTCTGTAATAATGAATAATATATTTTTTATGGAAATAGCCGGCAAACGAGCTGATGATCCGCCTGATGATAAGTGACTATCTTCGCCCATGGACATCAGCAACACCAAAGGCATCACTGATGCGTTGCCGGCCAAGAAAGATAGAACTAAAGAAAAGGAAGAGAGAAGAAGAGAGAAGTAAAAAAGAAAGAACTGGCTCTCAAGCCCCCAGGCGGAACACGACGAGTCGTTTGACGGCTGACTCATGCTCAAGGGTGGTAGCTATCCAGGCGAACACCGAACCTCATGGAGAAATAATAATGGTAATAAGGATATTACCTAATCAACAATATATTATATTATCAACACATATATATATACATACATAAAACTATAACTCTTTCAGTTTAGTCAAAAATTTAAATTAATGATTCTTATTGTTGTTTTACTTGTACATTAATACTAATTAGACAAACAAAAACCTAAGCGAGTTATGAATGAACAACCTTACATAGATCGAGCTACAAGTGGTCGCAGTCTACGGGCAAAGGTTAACGTTAATTCACCTCTCTGATACTAATACAAAGAAATACAAAGTCATGCTTACTCCCATAAAGCTATTTTTAAATTATGTTTATAATGTATCATTAATTCTAGAGTATTCCTATTATTATGAGCCAATAAAGCCGCTAAAGCCATGTTTCTCAGTGAGTGACTTGGCTTAAATACAATAGGTTCGTTTGGTTCAGACAAGGTATTCTATATTTATAAGAAAGTAAAAGAGCAAGAGATGTTTAGTTTAGTCATGTATTTTACACACGATTGGACAATCTCAGAGCTCGAAAAAACATTTTTGAATATTTGAGAATAACACGAATTTTCATGTCAGCGTCACTCATGGATATCAGTAATGGTGACCGTAATACCAATGGCATCTCCTATACGTTCTTAGTCAATATAATAATAAATAGGATTAACAATTTTATAGGTATAAATTTTTCATACATTTTTACTACTAGGTACATTTAAACTTGCATATTTCATACATTACAGGTAAGTAATGTTTTAATTTTAGTCATTCTGCAGTTTTCGTGTCGTGCATTGTGGTTCCTTATATTAGAAATTCTTTAAGAAGCGGGGAAGATCTCATAAGCTAGGGTAAGATTTATCAAAGTTACTCTTAGAGCTCGTATGTCCGTCTAAACGATGAGTACACTCTTTTAACGTCGTAGTATCTCGCAGTTCACATATCGTGTGAATTTTATTGTTTTTAGGGTTCCGAACAAAAAACAACAAAAAACGGAACCCTTATAGGATCACTCGTGTGTCTGGGCGACCGCCTTACACAGCCAATTTTCTCCGAAACTACTGGACCAAATGAGTTGAAATTGAGTTGAAACCAATGTGCTATTTTGTTACCCAAAGACGAAGGTATAAAGAAAATAAATGAATGATTTTTGGATTTTTTTAACGAAATCAAAACTAAAAAAAACTGCAAACCGTATCGTGTGGCATATGGAATCAAAGGGCTTATTATAAGGATCTCAAATATATTTTTGTTATAGTTCTGCAAGGGATAATTTTAAAATTATTCAAGAAAGAACGAAAATTGACGACGAAAATTTACCATTCCCCCCCTTATCTCCGTAACTACTACGGCTAAAATTTTGAGGAAAATACGGAAAATAGTTCTTTAGTTATTTATTACAGGGAAACCTATAAGAAGTCTATGGTCTTAAAAAAAGGGCAAAAATAAATAAAATAGAAAATTAACTGTTAATACATAATCAACGTACGGAATCCTCTCCAAGCGAGTTTAACTTGCACTTGTCAAATTATTAACAACGAGTAACCACCCTCGCTTTGCTTCGGTTTTCTTATTTTTTTACACCTTGGATTACATTATTCGAATTTTATAAAGGATCCCTAATTTTTTTTAAATATAATATAGCCTATGTTACTCGGGGATAGTGTAGCTTCCCAACAGTGAAAGAATTTTTCAAATTGGTTCAGTAGTTTCGGAGTTTATTCAATGCAAACAAAAAATCAAATCTTTCCTCTTTATATATTTATAGATGTTTTCAATCAAAGCGCGTAAGAAAAGACTATTAATGTTGTGGTACTATTATAAGTACCTACTACTCGTAGTAGGTATGTCTTTTGTGGTTGTGGTCGATAGAATTTGTCAACAGCTGTTGAACACGCGGACAAGTCAAGATGTGATTGGTCAGTCACCACAGTTGTCTTTATTACCAGAACTTTTCGACTCTCTTCTAGCCAATAAGGAGTTCAGAAACCGTTTTAGTTACTCTAATGTAACTATAGAATAGGCTAATTCTAGAAAGAAGGTGGTAGAAGATTAATGAACTCTACACTTACAGTTCAAATTGTTCACCTTTAACTCGAAGAACTAGGAAAGTAGTAAAATATTTTTATTTTGCCTTGTTTTTAAATTCAATTAAAGTCTTGAGGCAATTATCTTAATTACACAAGTGGAAATAAACTGCATTACCTACGTTAAATAAGGTTGACTCGTTCGCTCTAAGGAGCAAATAAAAAGAAACCAAATGCTATTATTTCAAAAGGAAAGTACTATTTAAATTCCTCTAAAATATTTTTTTTTTTGTACACGAATAAGTTAATGCTTGACCACAATCCCACCTGATGGTAAGTGTAGATGTGGTCCAAGATGCTGAGCACATTAACTTAGAAAAAGCCTATTCACTCTTTTCTTGAAGACATCCACGTCGTAGGCTGGCGGGAACGCCGACGCAGGCAAGTTATTCCAGTCCTTCGCGGTGCGTATAACGAATGACGAGGCAAACCGCGTCGTCCGTACCGGCGGGATGTTCACGACGAAAGGATGGATACCCGCCGTGCGTCGTGTCGTTCGATGGAGAAACGGAGATGGGGGAATTATCTCAAACAATTCCTGCGCACACTCTCCAAAATGTGCCCTGTAGAAAACCGAGAGGCTGGCTACTTTGCGCCTGTGCTCGAGGCTTTGAAGATTGGTCTCAACCAAATCTGGGTCACCAATGAGCCTCTTCGCACGCCTCTCCATCGAGTCCAAAGCAGAAAGGTGACATTTGGCTGCGCCTGCCCAAATGTGCGAACAGTACTCCACACACGGCCGAACCTGAGCTTTGTACAAGCTTAAGAGTTGCCTGGGTGTGAAGTACCGTCGCACCCTTGCAAGGACACCAAGTTTCCTTGCAGCAGCCTTAGCTTTGGTCTCGATGAACCGCCCAAAGTTGAGTTTCGAGGATATCTCTACTCCTAACAACTGAAGGCAGTCGGTATAATCCAAGGACACATTCCGAAAAGTAGGAGCCAAGGTGAACGGGCTCTTCTTGGCGGTGAATAGACACGTCTGCGTTTTAGTGGCGTTGAATCTCACAAGATTGGCTTCGCCCCACTCGGACACAGCCCGAAGTGTCAGATTCACACGAGCCACCATGGCCTCTCTTTCAGACTGAATTTCGTCCCGACTGGCCCTGGAACTTGGTAGGTATCTCTCTACCACTGTGCTATCGTCTGCGTACCCATAGATACCGGGCATAAGCAGGTCATTTATATGTAGCAGAAATAGAGTGGCAGAGAGAACGCACCCCTGAGGAACTCCGGCATTTGTAGCCATCGTCTTCGATGAACAGCCATCGACTACAACGCGGAAAGACCGGTCGCTCAGGAAGTTTTTTACCCAGTCGATAAGGCCAGGGGATATGCCGTAAGCTGGAAGCTTGCTTAGAAGGCTAGCGTGCCAGACCTTATCAAAGGCCTTCGAGACGTCAAGGGAGACAGCAAGTGCCTCCCCATTTTTCTCGAGGGCCTCGCCCCATATATGTGTGGCATACGCTAGAAGATCTCCTGTTGATCGGTTTCGGCGGAACCCGTACTGCCGATCGCTAAGGAGATCATTCTGTTCTAGGTATGCCATTAGGCGCCTATTCAATATACGCTCCATAATCTTGCAGAGTATGGAGGTAATTGAGATAGGCCGATAGTTCGCGGGGTCAGCACGGCTACCTTTCTTGGGCACGGGCTGCACGTTGGCAAGCTTCCAGGATTGAGGCACTGATCCAGTCTCAATTGAGAGGCGGAACAGACGTGTCAATACAGGAGACAACTCGGGTGCACATTTCTTGATTACTATCGCTGGAATACCATCCGGTCCGCTGGCTTTATTCACGTCTAGACACCGCAAGGTTTTAAGGACTTCTTTGTTTGTAATACGGATCTCCGGCATAGAGATACCGCAATGAGTCAACTGGGGTGGTACGTTATTGCTGACATCCAGACGCGAATTCTCAGCAAAAAGAGATGCGAATAAGTCCGCTTTCTCTTTAGCTGTATGAGCCAGGGAACCATCCGGTTTTAGCAGCGGAGGCAGTGTAGGCCGACAGAAATTATTCTCGACCGCTTTGGCGAGAGACCAAAAAGCTCTACTACCGGACGGTTGGGTAGAGAGTTTTTCGCCGATGTGAATAATGCGGACGGAATTTGCCTTCTGTAATGCCTTTTTGTAAGACTTGGCGGCTTGATTAAAAGCTTTCTTCTTAGCGCTGACATCCGGAGCTTTGCGGCTTCAAGCATCCACCCAGGCTAAGTAAGCTGAATGCTTGCGCTGCTCAGCTTGCTCACATTCGGCGGTGAACCATGGGCGAGCTTTGCCACCGATGGGTACATCAGAAAAAGGGATGAAATACTCCATCGCTTGACGTACCACATCGGTTATAGCATCCGCGCAGCTCGACGGATCGTCAGAAGAGAAGCAAAGCTGCCGCCAAGGATAAGATGCGAAAAAGTGTCGCATCTCATCCCAATCTGCTGACTTGTATCGCCACATTCGTCGGTTACCACGGGGCTCGCAGTCCGGAGGGGAATATGTCGATACAGATTTCACCAGACAGTGATCAGAAGTTCCCAACGGGGAGGAAACCTGAATATCATACCTGTCTGGATCAGTTGTCAGCAGAAGGTCTAGGCAGTTGGCCGTGTGGCTATCGATATCGGGCACCCGTGTCGCTTGCCTTACCAGCTGGGAGAGTCCAAGCGTCAAAGCAAAATTCCACGCTTCTCTTCCAGCATGGTCGGTTTTCTGGTATGGGAACAGCCAGTCTTGATAACAGGCGTTAAAGTCCCCCAGAAAAACCAGCTGCGCTATGGGGTGCCGATGTAAAGCCATATCAGCTGCCTCGCTGAGATGTTGGAACAGACGAGTTGTCTCCTGGTCACCACTGTGCGATCGGTAGACACAGGAATATAGGATCTTGTCCGCACCTGTGTCTACCAAAACCCAAATTGTGGAGAGAGTGGGGTCTTCAAGGTGACGGAGACGCTGGCAGCAGATGTCGTTGCGGGCATACACACAGACTCCGGCGCGAGGGTGAAAATTATGCTCTAAGGTGTATCCTGGGTAGTCGAGGTATGCCGCGCTCAATGGACATCTAATCTGCGTCTCCGTCAAAAAGAGCAGGTGCGGCTTAGCAGTCTCAAGGTGGTGGTGGACTGCAGTGAGATATATATATATATATAATACCTAATGCATAGATAAATATTTGTGCTCCAGTGCTATTTCTGGTTACCATTTGCTAATAATACAATGGTTTAATTTACTAATGTAATATTATCAGTTCAAGCACGTTCAAGTCATAAATGTCCTACGGCTCGGGTCTTTCTTCAATGACAGAGTTTAAGGTAGGTAATTCATATCTAATGTCCAGCTATGAACAGTTTGAAATGGGCACAGGATTACAGCCCGTAACGGAAAGCCAACGGTCCAAATGGGCTATATACTTAATACTAATAATATAAATGCTGAAGTGTGTTTGTTTGTTTGTCCCTCTTTCACGTCGTAACGGAGCGATGTTGTGTTGTGCTATGATTTTTGTGTGGAGATAGGAGGCTGGAGAGTGACAAAGGCTATTTTTTACCGCGGTAAAACATTTCATGGGAAGATCCATTAAGATGCGTATTTGAATCACTCCATACTAAAAATAACAATGATTTGGTCCTTCTATAAGTTCGTAAAGGATCGATCTCAATTTATAGTTAGTAATACTATTGTAATATGTATGTCGGCGCAGAGTAAAATAAGTTTGTAGTAATCTATCAAAATTAAGAAAAAGGGGAACTGTCATTACGGTAGACAGATTGGTGTAGGATCGTGGAATCAAAGTAAAACTAAATAACGTTGAATTGATGAAACCGGGTGTTATCTATACTAATATATAAAGAGGAAAGATTTGATTTTTTGTTTGCATTGAATAAGCTCCGAAACTACTGAACCGATTTCAAGAATTCTTTCACTGTTGGGAAGCTACACTATCCCCGAGTAACATAGGCTATATTATATTTTCAAAAAAATTAGGGATCCTTACTAAAACTCCAATAATGTAACCCAAGGTGTAAAAAAATAATAAAACCGAAGCAAAGCGAGGGCGGTTACTCGTCAGGCAATAAACGTAGAGTATCCTTGTGTTTATCGAATTGTGTGTTTTATTTAGTATCCTGGCAGTCCTGACATGTGACTACGCCCACAGAGAGAGATCTATGTTCATAGTATTGAACCCTCAGATGAAAGAATAAAACTGAACCGTACTGAAGTGCTCTTTGATACATGGTTTACAGAGATGATCTGAACATACGAAAGCATACATTCTAACCTGGCATTGTACGATATGTATATAAATATTGATATAACTTTATATTAAATTTATAGTTGGAAGTTTGAAGAGGGTCATAGGTTTTACAGTTGGTTTCTCTTAGTATCTTTTAAATTTTGGAACTGTTACTTATTTATTCTTGCACCAGGAATGTATCATGCATGTTTAACAACTCTTTATACTTCGATTTAAACACGCGGGCGAAACCACGGGTAATAGCTAGTGGGTTATAAATGCCACCGTTAGTAACAGTGAGGATATTCAGGTAGGTATATGACGATGTTTATACACAGTGATCAATGAAACAATGTACTCATTGAGATTTTTATGCAAATAAATAACCTAATTTTATGAGCTCTGTGTGACTTTTACGTTGACGTTTAGGTAAGTTATGCTCTTTTTTGTCTTTTACACAGTGGGCCTCTTTCACCACCATCAAGTAAAGTCCCGAGTAGGCTAATTGCCGATTAAAGCGACGAGTAACCATGCATACGCATTTCACAATCAATGAATAGCGCTACCCGTCAAATAAAGTAGCCAGTAACTTACTTGTAACATCATCTGCCGATTAGTTTGTCTAATTGACGAGTAAGTCGAGTAACGGTACGTGCAGTGAAGTAAAAAACTATTATAGCTAACCTTATAAGTATATTTATTTGACAATAAATTATTAAACATTTACTTATTTCATTTATCGATAATCAAATAGACGATTTCGAAAAATTTGCACGAAGAACACCAAGAATTAGTCTATTTAATATCCGTGTTGATTCTTTTACCGATTTTGTTGAAAATGATTTTTTTGCTAGATTCCGCTTGTTTATTTTTTTTTTTTTTTAAAACAATGGATATTAAAATATATGTATCTTTGTTACAGAGTAAAGTTAGCACTTCTTTCTCTGTTAATTAAATCCATATTTATTACTTTAATATCGGTTTAAACAAAAACATCAAACCTGCGAATTTTAATAACACCAACTTACTTATACAAAACCTTTGTAGTAATGACGGACGGACTGGCACTTAACTGATGACTTAACCGATTTGACACGTGTTTGACATCTGGCAAACACAAAATGACCGAATGTTGGAACGCATTATGACAAATCATTCAACTAACCGCCAAGTTGTTACTCGGAACTACATTTTATATTGTGAAACTGATAAAAGTTAATTGTGACTTTTACTTGCCGATTAACGTTATTTAGCAAGTAACTACTTATGACTTTACTTGATGGTGGTGAAAGAGGCCCAGTGTGTACATTTGTGACTTTCTATACTATTGCGATCACTATAAATTTACGCCGTGCAATAAGAGACAACAAGAAGATTTTTTAAGCATTTCTAGTATGGCGTTTACCATGCAATAATAGACCATCTAAGACCTAAGCCACGAGCGTCATCGTACTATTTAATCGTAAACAATAAACACATAAAATGGGCATAATTATGACGTTCGGCCTGCGTACCTAATGTTCGAAGAAGTAATTATGGCCTAATCAATATCCCTACCAATGTTCGAAACATGCAAACTGTGACCACGGACCTAAAATAAAGACGGACGTAATCCCAAGAATAAATACAGTAAAGCACCCATCGTAATATAAACTCTCTATTCGTACAAGTACACGCAACCACACATTGACACCATCCTGATACCATAAATGTCAATCGCGAATCAAAAATTACGCACACATGGTAAGCGAGCTGTCAGCTGTCAGCTTCACTCTCGATTAGACAAGGTTACGTCCGTTCTTTTTTTCACGTCCGTGACTGTGACTAATTTTTTATTATTATTTGAAATTCTGTTTGGTACTGACAGACTTACATTCTAATAAATATCATGCAATGACGCAGACAGTTAAAATCTAATGATACTTTCTTGTAAAATGTTTATATTTTAACGAAACATTCCATGAACTCATTTCAATTCATCGCGTAAATGTGGGACGGAACTTATAAAGTCGTTGATGGTAAAATCCTATTAAAATCCCATCAACGAAAAAATTTTCCTAACGCCGCCATTTCAAATGGACTCAGCGTTGCATTTTATGTAACGCTCAGCATAATTTTTTGCGAAAACTACACAACGTCATAGTAGAAAAATTTTCATAACTTGTTACTGTGAACGTACAGTTTTTATTTCTACTTAGTTTAGGTTAAGAGGAGGCCGTGATGGGAATTTACACGGAACACAGGTGTCTGTGTTCCGTGGGAATTTATGCTGAAAGTGGGCGTGGCCACTATCTTTTGTCCTCGATGTTCTTCTTTCCGTCATGTCACTCACTTCACAAGCACAGCACAGAAAAACTACGGAGTAGTACTTATTCATTAATTTTTATTGCATCTAAAAATTATAAAACAATTACTTTTTAACAAAAAATTGAACCAACGAAAAAAAATTGAAAATGAAAAATAAAATAAAAAATTTAGTATTATAATTTAAGATCCTAAATTATTAACAGTAAATAAATAATTATGAGGCAGTGCCAAACATATGATAAAACAAACAATTGCGGATCAAGGATAGTACAGTAATGTAATGACTTCTTGTATAAAATTTGTCAGACAGCTATACCTACTGAGCCTGCACTCGGAAGCGAATAACATAAGCGCCAAATTATTTTTTTATTTGGTTTTTAAAACTACTTTATGGATTTTCACAAAAATATATGTGAATTTACATTATTTACATCATATTATAATAAATTTTAATTTCAAATGTCAACACATCAGTGATGCCTTTGGTGTTGCTGATGTCCATGGGCAACGATAGTTACTATCAGGTGGATTGTCAGCTCGTTTGCCGGCTATTTTCATAAAATAAAAAAAATCGTCATTTAAATTCTTTCATTGAATAGTAGCATTTGTCAGTTAACCATTTAAGTAACTCTATTTTAAATTTAGTGAAAGTCAAGATTTTTATGTTTTCAAGGATTTTATTATACAGCGTGGTCAAGGGATTGTAAGAAATATTTTACCCCCCGGTTCACCTCGTGATTCTCTGCCCGAATAAACAAAGAAATAATAAAAACATCCATAAATCACAGAGATAAAAATATCAAACTAAATACGAAAAATCTCAAAACGTGTGGACGCCCTAACAGCGCTTCGCAATCGCGTTATGTAGGTCACTAGGTGAATGACCTTTTATGTTCGGTCACATTCGCGTTATCTTGGTCACTAGGTGAATGACCTTTTATGTTCGGTTTACACGTATTAAGTAGTTAACTAAACTTTAAGTAAATTAATATTTACTTAAAGTTTAGTAGTTAAAATTTAGTACGCAAGTAAAGAAGTAATTTAGAAAATTTTCTATTTCCTGTTCAATAGGTGGGCGGGTCTTATCACTTAACACTGTGAACAGGCACTTTTTAGTTTCAATTTAGTAAAATGCGTAAGTAATTAAATAGGCTGTGAACAATTGTATGAACTGAAGATATTTATTAAATTATTACGCTGGGACGCGCACTTAAAATTTAGTTATCTACTTAACTACTTAATACGTTTAAAGCGGACTTTAACATGATCCATTTTCCCTTCATACTTAAACCCTGGCTTATGACAGGCAAAAATACTTAGGTATGTACCTGCTAAGCAAATTTCCAACATGAAATAGACATCGCAAACATTTAATACAAAATTGATGTATTTCTGGCATACCTTAAAAAATGAAATGGTATTTAAAAACTCACGGACTCAGACCAGATAGTGTGCAGGCGCTCCGTCGTGTTGATAATACATAGTAACAAATTAACGGCACATCGTCTAACATTTCATCCACCACACTTGTTAAAATACCTAATAAATCATCTGAACTGCGCTCACGACTCGCGACGGCACGACTGTAGTGTTTGTGTACATTGCTTTCAGCCTTCGCACGGTAATACGCGCGGGGGGCGGGACAGCCGAAGCGAGCGGCGTGGTGCGGCAAAGGCCTTTGAGAAACGCCCGCCGCGCCGACGTTCCTTTGTGAACGCCGCGGCGCCGGCGTTCGCAAAGGAACGCCGCCCGGGCGGTACCTTTTGCGGTAACGTACTAACGACCGCGGCAGTGCCATAAAGTCTAAATTCGTTAATAGCGGCGAATACAAAGCATTGAGAAATTCATTCATGTATCGTAAAATAAGGTCTGCGCTACCTCGAGCGCAGTGTCTATGATTAATGTATTTTAAAGGATAATTTGGGTAAAAATTAAGGTCAGATTTTTTTTACGTATTCGGGCAGAGAATCACGAGGTGAACCGGGGGGTGAAATATTTATTACGATCCCTTGACCACGCTGTATATCGTTTTCGAAGTCTAATTTTTTGAACGTATCGCTGATCGAGAAGAAGGTACCATGGTACACATAGTCGATTAGGGTATCTGGTGGAAAAAGGTGCATAGGTATTTGTTCTAAAAAAAATACAAATCTCATATATGTATATACCTACCTGTCAATGACAATAATTTTAGCTTCCTATAGAGAGGCTTGCAGCTAGTGTCTGGGGTAACATTACAAATAGCGCGTATACATCGTTTTTGAGTAATGAAGACTTTATTGCAATCTGTAGAGTTTCCCCATAAAAACTATACCATACCTTAAATTAGAGGCAACATAGCCGTGGTAGGCTTTTAAGGTTGTTGACATATTACTTATTTTTGGTAGAACGAAACGAGAAATTTTTGTACAAAGTAAATCATTTTTAACAATGTAATTAAATGAATCAATTTTCATTTTTAAATTTCGATTATAGTAATGTATCGATTATGTTGGTTTTATAAATGGTTTCAAGCCGTCAATCACTTTACGAGTACGTCAGTTTAGATTTAGGCCCCTTCATAAAACATTGTTTCGACGTCATATATTTTCATTAAATTTTGCATAAATTATGATGTGATGGGATTTTTACTAGAATAAAACGTTCAATATGATTTACAATCAACGCCAATGAAAATGAGCAGGGATTTTTAACAAATTTTGGCAAAATCCTTTGTCCGTAAGTATCCAACTATTCATGTCAAGTAAATAATTATTCCATTTTGCTCAAAGACGCCCATACAAGCTTTATTCATATTAATAAATGGCAGCTATCATTATGGGCATCTTAGATAATTTTGACTATAACTAGCTTTTGCCCGCAGCTTCGCCCGCGGTAGAGATCGATTCTTTACAAATCCTACTTACCTACTTGTTTTAAATCTTACTTACTTACTTGTTTTACCGCGGTAAAAAGTAGCCTACGTTACTCTCCACCCTCCTCACTAACTCCATACACAAGAACCATACCATTTATCAGCTTCGTTGCGACGTGAAAGACGGACAAACAAACACACTTTCACATTTATAATATGAGTATGGATTGGAGTATTAGTTGAATATAGTATTTATTAATATTACGATATTATATCTGAGATTTAGTATTAATAATTATTATTTCAATATTAGTGGACATCAATAGTGGAACGTCATTACTTATAAATAATGAAATAATAGGTATTTCAGACCACGGCGCACTAACTACAGATTTAGTTGAAGAGCACTATAACAGTAATTATGTATAAGGTAAATAATTAATCAGTAACGTTATGAATAAGTACCTTCTAATAATTTCTGTACAAAAGGTAATGATTTCCCATCAAAAACATACATGTAAAGTGAGAGCCAATTAAAAAAAAAGAATTGAGTTCTAAATGGGTGCCAAGTTCTATGTAGAAAAGCCTAAAATTTTAGTCACATGAACGTGTAATTCAAGCTTTACATTTGAATTGGCTAGTTTTCGTTAGTTAGCAACCAACAAACCAAATTTTAGAAAATTAACATAGGTCATCAACCTAAAAGACTTAACGAAGATAATTATACAAATATAGCTTAGGTAGGTACGTGAAAACTAACCAAGTCAAATGTGCAGCTTGAATTACATGTTCTTGTGACTAAGATTTTAGGCTTTTCTACACAGAACTTGGCACCCATTTAGATCTCGATTTTTTTTAATTAGTTCTCACTTTACATTTATGTTTTTGATGGGATACGTTACTCTTAAATTCCCTAATACTATTGTAATGTATCAATTTGTTTTAAAATAGGCATTAGGTAAAAGACAATTGAATAGAAAACAGATCATTTTATGTATACAAATTATATAAAGGTTGAATTTTCAAAGTGTGCGTGGATGGCCAACTCTGAAAGTATGAGGAATAGCGAACAATGCTGAAAGGAGTCTCGGGGCCGATTTTGATGAAAACTAAAACTGCATCATTACATCAAAGAAATATCTGTAATAATTTCAAAATTATCATATTTTTTTAATATTCATTACATTATTAATTTAACGGAACGTAGTTAAAAAGCGAAACCTATTTAAAAAGGTCAGACCAATACAGTACATGATAAAATTACTTGATTCAAATTCACTCCTTGGACACTGATGATATCCATCATAATTCGATATAAAAGGCGACACGAAGTGAATTCAGTCGAAGAATAAATCTGTACATACGTGAAAATAGTAAGTAGGAACTTGACAGAAATAACTCATTTTTTGCTTGGTCTTACTTTATGTAGGATACTATCTCATCAAAAACATAAATGTGAAATGAGAGCCAAGTTCAATAAAAAAAAAGAATTGACATCTAAATGGGTGCCAAGTTCTGTGTAGAAAATCCTAAAATTTTAGTCACAACAACATGTAATTCAAGCTCTACATTTAACTTGGCTAGTTTCTACTAATACTATATATACGTATATTTACAATCTGAGTGTGGGTGTATGTTTTAAATCTTCATAAATAATGTATTGACTTCCCTTTAAGGGAGGATTTTCAAAAAAAATGGGTCAAAGTTAACTTTTGTTCATAACGATAAACTTACATAAAAAAAATATATTTATTACTCTAAAACTGACGGAGTTGGTTTGTATGAAAGGGACTTCCAACCCCTATTTTTACCCCTTAGGAGATGAATTTCGAAAAATCCGTTCTTAGCTGACGTCTTCCCGGCAATCTCCTTGAAAAATTTCATTTTATTCATTATGTAAGAAACTACCGAACCGAATAAAAAGCGGCGAGTCTCCTTTTGCTTTTATGTATATAGATAATGTATTACGCAACTGAACAGTAATTTAATTATTCATTCTCTTACATATCATCAAACATTTTTATTTAAGTACAAATAATAAAATATAAATAATAAAACAAAACTACTCCATTTCTCTGTGCTGTTTAGTTTTCTCCATTTAACGTTTTGACAATCATAAGCAAAAGTCAAAAACTTTATACGTTACTTCAAATTCTTTAATAAAAAGCGTGTAAAAAATAGCGCAGAGAGACATACGTCTGACGTCGATGAAGACCGCAGTCGACTGAACGCACATCATAAAGACAGTGTGGGAATGAGTTCTTGTATGAAAATTGTGAGACAGCTATACTGAGCGTGCGCTCGAAACTGACCGACATAAGCGCCAAACAACGTTTTTATTTGGTTTTTAAAAACTACTTCATGTTTTTTCACAAAAAAACACATGGATTTAGATGTGATAATGTACTATGTTTTAAAAAGAATTCCATGCACAAATTTCTTTAAATATCGCGGTGGCAAGCTATAATGTAAATAATTAGAGCCAACTTCATGATTTTTTTCTATCGAGAAAATTTCACGTTATCGTGTTTTCATTTTCGAGCAGATTTAAAGTACATAGTCAAAAAACATATACCTAAGTATTACGCTAATAGCGTATACACTTTACGAAATATATCCAAAAGAAAATCAACCAAACGGGCGCGGCAGCGCCTTAATGTTTTAAATGGAAAGTTGCGCTTTTTATATCATTTAAAGTTTGAGAGAGAGAGATTCGCTTCGGGTATTAATACCGGGGTTTTAATACCTGTACAACAACAACTTTTTGACAGAAAACATAACAAAAATAATAATAAGCCTCATGAATGTGGTTTTCATACACAATTTTTTTAAATCCGAATGGTGGTTCCAGAGATTAAAAAATACAATATTAAAAAAACAATAAAAAAATAAAAAAAAATATAAAAAAAAACAAAATTGAAAAAATATTAAAAAAAACAGTATTCAAAAAACAATATTCAGAAACAATATTCTAACAATATTAAAAAAAAAAACAATAAAATAAAATAAATATAATAATAATCACTTTTTCATAACGCGCATTTTTAAAAACGCGCGTGGCTTTTTTCGTGACCGTCGTTACTGTGTCACCGTCCGTGTTAGCCTAAGAACTCACGGAGCGATTTTCTCCCGCGCCCGCCGCGGCAGCGGGCCCGCAGCTCCTGTAGAATGCAGATTTGTATGTAAAAACGAGCGGCATATTTCACGACGCGGTTTACGCCCGCGGCGGGCGCGGTTTACTCGCGGCGCCCGCTGCACCGGCGGGCAACTTCTAGAATCGCGCGGGTCGCGGTCAGCCGCAGCGTCGGCGGGTTGCTACCGCACGCTCTGCGGTCGGTTGGCGGGCGACCGCGGTGGGCACCGGGGGGGAGGGGGGATACAGGTCGTAAATACCGCGCGTCTTGCGATATTCGCCCGCCAGGTTTGCGGGCGATAATCGCAACCGCGGCGGCTGCGCTACCGCACAAAACTTCGGTCTCGTGAGTTTTGAAACTTTTTAAAATTTCCGCCACCGCAGCGGGCGCGGGTGAAAATCGCTCCGTGAGTTCTTAGGCTTACAAATCTTAAAATTTCAATTTTTCCATTTATTTCATAACGCGCCTAAAGAAGTATAACTTCAAAAACTTTTTTCCTTTATATCAATGATACGTACATCATTATTTTACCATTTAAATCTCGTGAGGTAGTATGATCCAAAATATACATACGCGAACATGTTACTCTGTAGGTATATTGAAATCGAATAGAGCAAAGCCGGAACGAAATATTATTGTGGAGTTAGGAAATCTCTTTATCAATCACACACATGCCTGCTCGCCATTTTGTACAACGACTCGTGGAACCAAGATATAAAAGTTTATTTTTTAGAAATTATTACGTTATAGTTTGTATTCAAAGTTTCTGAGTTGAAACAAATACAATAAAATCAAATATTTTCCCTATATAATACACATCTTATTCTTTGTATATGTTACCGGATATCTGTATAATGCTGGTATTCAACACAATTCCTAGGAAATGTGTATAATACCTGGGTCGTTTTGGCAATGTATTAAATTATATGAATATTATCACCATTACATAGTTTGCCTAGGTAATGTATACGTTTCCCAACTACTGTACAGAATACCTGCAGGTCCACCGGCAATGGATAAAGTTAGATTTGGGTATGTATAGTCAACTTGGATGGAGGTTGGAATTAAGAATTTACTTAAAAACACACTCAAAACAAATTATAACCTGCATGAATAGATATTTTTTTATACATTTTAAATTAATGCTTGACCGATATCACACTTGATGGTAAGGAGAGATGCAGTCTAATGGCTCCTACACTACACTGCTCGCCTACGCAGCTTCGGATTTTTCAAAATTGGTGACAGAACCGACTTAGTCAACCCCGACCCCACGTGGTACTAGTCTGCCCTACCCCTAGAGTGAATGTAAACCCCGGAGGCGCGGAGGGAGAGCAGCCCCCGCCCGCTGTAACAAACTGCAGGCGAGCATGGAGTGCCTGCAGTTTGTTACGCAAGGGCGGTGGGGCTGCACTTCCCGCAGCGCCGGAGATGTTTGGAAGCCTTTTTATGTATCAAAAACCCCTAAATTCTCCCTAAAAGTGCATATGTCACCGGAAAATGACTATTTGCTAAGCATGCTGTGGTTACCTGTAATTGTAGGAACAGTAAGATTTAATATGATAAGTAACAACTTGTATTGCAAATGATGAAACTGTATCTTATGTTGGTAATCCTATAATAAATAAATAAATAAATAAATAAATAAATAAATAAATAAATAAATAAATAAATAAATAAATAAATAAATAAATAAATAAATAAATAAAGATAACAAGAACCGCAAATTTACAAACCTAGGTTTATAAACAATATACAACCAAATGAATATTACTCTAACTGAAACATTCGCTACTTGAAAGTTGGCCTTTTGAAAAGTGTCATTATAAAAGGCAGACCAAACGTACAGTTGGCAACTGTTAGGTTGGGAAATTTAAAAAAAAATGTGATAAGTTGGCAAATGATTATTCGGCGAAATAAAATTCTGCGAAACGTTAGTTGGCAAGTGATAATCGGCCAAACAATTTTCGGCGAAAAGGCAGAGAACCGTCTTTTACACACATTACCAACTATGCATGGAGTATTGTATAGAATGCCTGGGCTAAGTATGAAATAAATAATATTCAAAACGTTACCTGAACGTTTTAGATATTCTATACATTGC
This sequence comes from Thymelicus acteon, assembly GCA_951805285.1. NCBI lineage: Eukaryota > Metazoa > Arthropoda > Insecta > Lepidoptera > Hesperiidae > Thymelicus > Thymelicus acteon. Next base: position 6,798,136 of record OX638217.1, read on the forward strand.
CTAGGTATTGTATAGAATGCTGAATTATACAGATATCCGGTAACATATATACAAAACGACATACATACATGATAAATGTTTTTGTCCAAATAATCTACATAAAAATTTTCAAAGGTGTATCCAATATATTATAATGTAAAAAAAGAGGTAGATATATCACTAGCACGCCAACGATGAAGATAAAATTATGTGAATACATACTTCCATTTCTCTAGGAAACAGAAAATATATTCTAATATTTACAATACTAACAGTGTAACTGACGCGAGTCCTTAAGCAATTTTATTGTAAAAGTTCACACATCCACACACCCGCGCTAGGATTCTCGTGTCGGGAGTGGCTTCGACAAACACAAATGAGAAATGGTAAACACCCACAACCTGCAAATATATATAAAATATATATAGTATAATAATGTTATTAACAATTGTCCGTGAGCCCAATTTATTTAGGACATGTGAATTCATTACCTGCCTTTCAGAAAGGTAACATCCGCTTACCATAAATATAAGAACATATTAACACACGTACCACTAATACCTAACGCCCCAACTCAGAGTCACTAACGGTTACTTAAATCGCTCCTTAGTATAGAATTTGTATGATGATTCTTTGTTATGGAGCGATTAAAGCAACCGTTAATGTCTGAGTTAGGGCGTAAGAAGTATCAATAAAGCTTTGATACACGTATTTTGTATTTCTATTCCGTGAGTTAACAAGAAATAGTTAAGTTTTTCAAAATCTTACTATTTGAGCCGAATACAATCATTTCACGTTAAATAAAAGCTTGGAAAATGGGACACATCTGCCAAGCGTCCCAGGATGGTCCATATTTTATAGTAGGCCAAATTACAGTACTAAAATGACAAGTACCTTTTGCGTGCGATTTATGTGGACAATAAACTTCAGAACGCCGCAGCTTTAGGCTCCAAAATAGTACTCATTTTATAAAAAATACATACCAGCTGTTATTGTAGAGGGCGTTCGTTATCCTATAGTTAAATATTTGATGACAGTTTATAAATATAAAACTTGTGACTAACTATATACAACGTTGCTTCATAATCCGATAAGGATTATTATTAAGGATAACACGAAAATCAAGCCACCTCTCATTAATTAGATACAATGAAACTTGAAAATAATGAAAACAGAAATTGTATGAAATGATCATTAAGCTATTGTGTAAAAAAAGAAAACATACTCATTACTTGATTAAGAGATTAGTCTATTAATTGAAACTGGAATGAAATATTTTTATGTAAATATTATTTCAATCGCATAAACCCATGTCGCTATAATCAAAATTGTAGCGAAAACTTGAAGTGTTTTTTAATATATTTACCCACTCCGATGAAAAGTCTTAAATTAATTGTCTTGACAGAACGGCGCGCCAGATAACGGTTTGGCGATTTTGCTTGAAAGGCGAAATTTGGGCTGAATGGAAGGTGTCAGTACGTAACCACGAGCGAAAGGTGCAGCCGAGGAGCGTCGCTATCGATCGCGCGGTCTGCGCAACAAGTGCCAACAACGACACACTGCCGCAGACTCTAGCAAACTTCTGGTCGCCTGGTACCTGTCGACTAAGTTGTCGCGAGTGTGAGTTTTCTGTAGCAAGAAGAAAACGCTCATTTTTTTCATTTACCTCATTTCCTTTCATGAGAAAAAACCGGGTGTCAGGCCATGCGCAATGTAGGGTTCCGAAGTTAATCGACTATTACTCATTAACTAGGTACTTATTGCTAACATAACCATAATAGCTTTGCTTGTAAATTCATCATATAACCTATTTTTGAGAATTTTTTCACTTGTTCATCTCCAACCGTAGCCAGCAGGGAGGGAGGAAACTTGATTCTAACCAAAATTAGCATTTTAAAGCCAAATATTTCGCAAACGGATCCCTAATTCCAAACATGATCGTAGAAGACCCATAACTTTTTTGGAAGACCTTTTCAACGATACCCTACACTACACGATACGCAACGAATAAAAATTTCACCCTACCTGTAGGGGAGGTACCCTGAATAAAAATGTTTTTCAATACTTTATTTTAGGTTTTTTTTTTGAAATAGCTGGCAAACGAGCTGACGATCTACCTGATGGTAAGTGACTATCGTCGCCCATGTACCTCAGCAACACCAAAGGCATCACTGATGCCGGTAGAAAGAGAAAAGAAAAAGAAAGGAAGAACTGGCTCTCAAGTCCCCAGCCGGAACACGACGAGTCGTTTGGTGGCTGACTTATGCTCAAGGGTGGTAGCTATCCAGGCGAACTCCATGGAGAAATAATAATAGTAATAATGGTATTCATTAACAATTAAAATCAATATTACGAATATAATCCCTCGAGGGGCCCTACCACCAGCGGGCCTGATTTAGTCGCCTCTTACGACACCCATCCGGCGTGGGATTGGGGTTAGTATTCTAAGCCGCTCCAATACGGCTAATATGATTTTTTTCGAATATTATTGAAAAAATTGTGAATCCATAGAATATACCTACTTAGTTTTCATTGAAGTATTATTACTAGAGTATAGAACCGACCGACACTGCGAACACGATTGATGTCCCACTGAATTGGCGCCAATGGGCTTCAATTTTAAATGGATTCGTTCGATTAAGGAGAACGGGGCGGGGACTCAATTTTGAAAATAGAACCTCCCGGCGCGAAACAAGTTTTGTTCGCGATGTCTGTTCTGGTACTTTAATACATTATACCTACTTCAATGTTACTTTTATACATTACCGAAACACACAGGTGACACAGCTACACACCGTTTCACAGCATCCCTACTCATCCTCACACTGCCCAATGGTACTCTCTGAATACTTACTCGTACAGAATTAGTATGTGGTTTTCTTATATTTCGTTTCCTGAACTTATATATTTTTTACTACAGATTGCAGCACACAATCGACCCGTGTTTGAACAAGTAACTTATTTGGAGAATGAAATAAGCTCACACTGCATCAGCATTCTCTGAGTTGCAGGTTGCAAGCATTGCAGCAGGGAAAGGTTGCAAATATAAAGAAGTTGAATGTATAATTATTAGCTATAATTATTTGTATTTATTAACCTCCGACGATAACTTTAAATTAAAATTGACCAATAACTTTTATGCCGTAATTTATAAAAACAGAGATTGGAAGAAAATTTGTCAATTAACAATGGTGTAACTTTTTGAAAAATCGACATGAATTTTTTTTCACCTAGGTTATGTTCGTTCAAGTGTTTAGATTACACCATAATTTATTCAAATTTTTAAATAGTTATTTGATACTATAAAAAAATATTTTATGTGATATAACGGCTTCTTAGGCAGCACGCCTAAGCGATAACGACCTCGCGGAGCCATATTTTCAGCGTTAATTTTTTTTTATAAATAATAAAGATAAAGTTCCGGGAGTTGTGACTTTTTTATTGGAAATTCCCTCTTCTTTCAGGATCTTTTTCCAAAATTCCTTAAATATGATTATTTTAGAAGTTATTATTTTAAAACGAAGTATAGCTTTTTTTAAATCTTATTTTGTCAATAAAAATCGCAATTTTTTATATGCTAATAAACCCTTCAAAAACATTTTTCTAGACGTCATTACGAATCGAATGAGCCATCGCGCATATTTTTAGGAGCTTTATTTCTATTTAACACGTTTTTGAACTTGTTGACTAGACTATCAGGAGTTTTTTAAATTTTAATTAAATTACAAAAGTGTTTTATTGTGAATAACTGACAAACGAGCAGGTGAACCACTTGATGTGAAGTGAACATCGTCACCTATGGATACCAGCAACATCGAAGCAGAACGGAAAGCACTGAAGAACTCACTCTCAAGACCACTGTAGGATCACGATCAGTCATTTGGCTAACCACTTCGCAGAAAGATAATACGAGTAATAGATGTAATAATATAAATTGTTTTTTAATAACATTATTATCTAGTAGTCCTTGAGCCAGGAACAGATATTCGTGACCACTTTCTTCCTTTTATCGTAAGCCTAGTGAATATCAGCTGCGGCTATGTCAGTGGATTGAGCAGAGGAAGCCATACAAAAAGATTTTTTTTTATCATTCCTCGCGGTTGAAACTTCTTAAAATTAAGGCTGTCTTGAAGAAAAAAAAAAACTTCAGCTGGTCACACGAACAATGTTTTGGTTAACCAAGCTGGGAGCCGGCTTCTGTTGCCTCCTACGATATCTGATCTGCCTGATCTGCTGGCATGGGATTGGGGTCAGTATTCGGCTAGGGCACCCCCAATACGAATTTATTTAGAGTCTACCGAGGAAATGAATTAAGAAGTAGTAAAGATTGATTATGAATAATATAGCAAACTAAAAATATCAATTCGCCTTGTATTTGCATTCTATATTTAAAAACATAATAATTATAATTATACTTAGTTTTAAACATTAAATACCGGGCAAGTGCGTGTCGGGCCACGCGCAATGTAGGGTTCCGAAGTGGTAAGTCTATTGACTATTACTCATTAACTACTAATGCTAACATAGCCGTGATAGTTTTCCTTGTAAATTCATCATATATCCTATTTTTACCGACTTCAAAAAAGGAGGAGGTATTCAATTCGACTGTATTTTTTTAATGTTTGTTACCTCAGAACTTTCGACTCTGTGATTTTGATGATTTTTTTTTAATCGAAAGCTGGTGCTCGTCATGTGGTCCCACATAAATTTGAACGAGATCTGACAAGTACTTTTAGAGTTAATTTTTCGGTTATTTTTTGTTAGTAAAATTTAGATTATTGAGTATTTTTTCACTTGTCCATCTCCAACCGTTTAGCCAGCAAGAAGGGGAGACACTTGATTCTAACAAAAATTAGCACTATAAAGCCAAATATTTCGCAAACGGACCCCTGATTTCAAAACTGGTCTTAAAAAACCCATAATACTCATAATCGCTGTTTTCTGCTTTGCCCAAGGGTTGGCTGGTAGAGAATGCTCTTAGCATTAAGCTCGCCTTTTATACCAACTGTATTAGGTATAATAAAGTTTAAATAAATAAATAAATAAATAAATATTTTTGGAAGACCTTTTCAACAAAAGCCCATAATATAGGGTACGCGACGAATAAAAAATTCATCCTCACGTTACCTGTAGGGGATTTTTTTTCAATATTTCATTCTATGATTCTTCAGTTTTCATAAATAAGTATATTCATGCCAAATTACAACTTTCTAACACTAAGGGTCTCGGCGCTGTGCTTCGGATAGTAGGACGGACGGATGACGAAACTACAAGGGTTCCGATTTTACTTCGGAACCCTAAAAAATTTAGTAACAGCTTTTAGGCGATAAAAGAATAATAGTGAAATATGCTTCAGACCTCTTAGTAGAAAGAGCTCTACGTTTTCCATTCTGCTAATGCCCATTATTTAAAAATGGCACCTATTAGCCAAAGTTTTCAACAAAAATTTTTAATAAAGCCACACGTGCCAAATTTAGATTAGGTTTTGTTAAGAAAAGGACAAAGAAATATCAAAGTCAGGTACACCATAAAATTGGAAGTAAGTATATTTATTTTATCTTAGAATACATATTATTATGCTACATACATAACATTTAGTACAAATATTGTAACACCTGTTTCATAACAGGCGCAGATGTGAAGTCTCATTTACAGAGATTAGTTACTCGAGAGGGTGATAAAATAGAACACGAAAAATTAAGGTTTCTTCCATATCTCAGTGTAACAAATACAATAGCTACGTAATAATAAGAGCTCGTAGAATTATAATAAAATTATATTAAATTAAATTAAATTAAACGATTTTACATAATGCAAATTGTTATGGCTTGTTCTTGTTATTATTCATTGGTGTCTAAATTAGCCTTCTCTCTCAGTATGAATCTACACATAAAGGATTTTATTTTGTTCAAAGATAATTAATGAAATTTCGATGTTAACTAAAATTAAATGAATAAATTTTCGCCAAAAACATAACACGAAATGGATACTTAATATATTATATTTATGTTTATATTTATATACATTTTCCGTAAATTAAATGCTATCGGATTAATGGAATTAAATGAGGCTAAAATTAACTTCATAAAATCAATCAAAATGCCCAATCTTAAAATATTTTCACAATTGGTTATTAGTAAGACATGTGAATGTAGTCATCTTTCAAACAAAATAAAACAGCATCATAATCTGTCCATTCGTTTAGGAGCAACGATGCCACAGACAGACGCACAGACACGTCAAATTAATAACACCCCTCTTTAAGTGTCGGGGGTTAAAAATGTAACTGATAACATTTGTTCCTGTAGACAATAGCTGAAGCAACATATAAATTTTTTCCATTTGTGTTGATCTCAATCCTAGTATCTGTCTGGTAAACAAAAACATACCCAACTTGCTCCCTTGTCGCAAAAGCAATGTTTTTGTCGGGACATTAATTTTACTACGTTGCCGGGGTGTTTTTGATGTCAACACTTTCAAAGGGTGGATATAAAGTACACTAAGCTCGAACATGTTTAGCAATGAACCATAAAAATATCAAGATTTATTTTTATTACATGTTGTCCTTAATTTTGTACATGTTATTGAATTATTAACATAGGATTTTTATTTATTTCTAAACTTTTGTATTAATTTTATTTTAAGTCTAGGTACTAATTATTTGTTTTTAAAGACGTTTTAACGTTAAGATTGTATAGTTAATAGTATCAGGATTTACTTTGCGGAAATTCATTGTTAGTTAAGTTAGTATTAGTCTACTTTGCAACAATCCGCGGGTAACATGTATGATGGGTATATACTTTAAGACACGCGTGGCACCTCCCTCCCTGCCACAACGGAAACATGCACTACAATAATTAAAAGTATATACCAACATACCTACCAGCTACACGTGTTTCGCCCCGAAACGGAGCATCATCAGGGTAAGTTGACTTTACGATGGTTAGTCGCAAAGTGAACATCGTTCACTGAGCGTGGCGTATTTATGCCCTACTCTCCCACTGGTTATCTAATGACGTTGTTGATAATTAGTGATTCACGCCGGCAGAAACCGGGTCTGACTTAATCTGGTGATGTTTACTGTTGAAAATCCTCAGTAAAGGCGAGTTGGATACATTAATTTGTTCATTCAGCAGTGTAAAACTTGGGTTATTATTATGTTTTATTGTTTCTAACTGCTCTAGTATACTTCATTTAAAACCCTTTTCAGACTTATGTAATATATTATATGTATGGTTACTAGTTAGACCGTGACCTGATTCTATTTGATGTTTAGCGAAGTTAGACTTATCCGCGTGACCATTCCTGTACCGGGAACATATAGCCGCGTACGACGATGTTCACTTTGCGACTAACCATCGTAGAGTCAACTTACCCTGATAATGCTCCGTTTCGGGGCGAAACACTTGTTGGTGCTGGTATGTATGTTGGTATATACTTTTAATTATTGTAGTGCATGTTTCCGTTGTGGGAGGGAGGGAGGTGCCACGCATGACTTAGAGTATATACCATCATACATGTTACCCGCGGAATGTTGCACAGTAGACTAATACTAACTTAATAGTTAAGATTGTAATTTATTTTCGCAACTTTCTATTAATTTTGTAATTTAAATGTTGGTATTTGATTGGAGTAATTAGTTAAGTAGTAACAATTATGAATGGTGCGAGTTGTGGAGAGATTACAGAATAATCCACCACTTTATATCTGCAGAGTGACAGCACCACTTGAATTTTAAAGGTGTGTCGCTGTCGTATCGTCCAATGAAAAAGTGGCCAATAGAAAAGTGATAAAATATTTTTAATTATAATTTTGTTATGAAAAAATCTTTATATTATATTTTTGATCGTCAAAGCAGCAACTGTTGATTATTATGAAAAAAAAAAAAATTAGTACCCTACAAATAAATTAAAACATTATCATATCTTTAACATATAAACATTAACATATTATTATATCTTTGAAGTAAAAGAACCGGTTAAATCTATATGTTAATATATAAATCACATACTTAATGCTTTCAGGTTCTATGCCCTATTGGTCTATTCATTTACACTTTCTTATTTTTAGTATCAAACAAATAAATATATCATTTCATCAAATAGCTATCAGATGCTTTTCGTCGAGGAATTTCTTTGTTTGTCTTGTGAAAGGAGTGTAAAGTTTTCAGGTAACTTTAAGTCAAGTTTGTGTACAGATGACAGATACCTATACTTTCTACCTTTATACCATTGAAATCCAACTGTGCGCATTTAAAACTTAATCAATAAGTTTAATGATAAAATTTAAATTAAACAGTCACGCTCTAAGTTCTACGCTAAGGTTTATACCGAAGACCTTTACGTACAAGATAAGATACCTTTACATAAAACTTAGGTACTTTCGAAACATATTTTTATAAACATTGCATGAGGAGTTTGTTTTTAACAAAAGCGAATTTACGTGATTCATATGAAAAACTACCTACATCATTTTTTCCTTGTAGTTTTTTCCGCAATAATAGTTGTTTTGAATTTATATACCTAAATGAACTGCATGTGATTAAATGGTTGATTTTTCTTAATTTGCAACTACAAATTGAATATAAAAACAGAAAAATGGATATTTAGAATATTTTTTACAAGTAGGTATATTTTTTGCGATAGCAGTGGCCAATATAACCTGTATTTACTTTACACATTGTATTGATTTTTTATAACTTATGTTTTAAACATATTAAGGTCATTTTATTATTTTAAACTAAGGCAACTAACGTTAAAAAAGGCACATCCAAAAACTTTTATGACAATTTTTGTGACAAACATTAATGAAAAGATTATGGTGTAAACACAGAGGCGAACATAAATCAATCGTAATAAAATATCGGATATAAAAAAAGTCACGAACAAAACGAGAGCTTCTCCATCCATGGCTTCAACCCATTAATGGCCCACTACTGGGCACGGGTCTCTCCTCTTGAGGAGGCCTAGAGCATACTCCACCACGCTGCTCCAGTGCGGATTGGTGGAGGGGTTAGTGGCCAACCCAAGTGTCGGAAGTTTTCAAACCGCCCGAGGGCCTCCGACATGGCTTAACGACTGTTATCTAATGATAACAACCGGGACCGACGGCTTTACGTGCCCTCCGAAGCACGGAAACGCTCAAGAAATTTTTGCCACTAGCGCTCACCCATCCAACTACCGACCACACCCGCTGTTGCTTAACTTTGTCGATCACATAGGATCGACGCAAGTCGCCGGGCTATGAGCGCTTCCATCCATATTAAATGAAAACTTGAAAAAAATATTTAATTTTGTTGTCTCATATCGCAAACGTAACAAATACGGCAGTACTAAAGTAAGTAAGTATATGAAATCCAAACGTCTTTAATTATCTTATTTAAAATTGCTTTTCATGATAACCGCTCAATTACATTGATCATCTACATTTTCTTAGACACAGGTTCGCAATGATTCGCAAGGAATCCGGAGAAGTTTATGAAAATAGAATAAGAGTAAGAAAATAAGTTATACTTATAATGAATTTAGAAGAAAAACTATCACGGCTATGTTATCATAAGTAGTTAATGAGTAATAGTCGATAAACTTACTACTTCGGAACCCTACATTGCGCGTGGCCTGACACGCACTTGCCCGGTTTTACCTTACTAAATTCAGATTTTGTGTGGGTCAAAATACGGTAAAATGTACTAAAAACACTAAAAATCGTTACAGTAGATTGAAGCTGAATACGGCTTTACACCGTAATTACCTGGCCACACTGGCGATAATAATAGGACAGAGAATGTCTTTGACAGTACCCACTACCCACGCTGCGGCCATGGAAGCACTCAATGGTTATTAATTGATTGTTTAAAGGGTAATGGTGTTGTGATTTAGAGAGCATCAAAGCTAGTTTCAAGCTAGAATAAAACGCAAGGCCAGTTTATGAAAATATTTTAAAATAAACGATCTATCTGTAATTACGACTCAATTATACGTCGTCTCTGTGTTTACAGTCTTACAATTTCTTGCTAATGATAACATTAATATTTAAACTTTATTGTTATGGAATAATTATAATTTCAATTAGAACTATACCAGGAAGATCATATAATAATATACAGTTTAATAATAACTGTTCTAATAATGACACGTGGAGGGGGAGGGGGAGGGCACAAATTATTTAACACAGTAATGGCGACATTGTAATACAAAGTATGTATGTACAAGAGTTGAGTTTCAACATACAACTAATGTCTTGTAAATTACAAGGGTTCAGGAATTTCATCTATTTCCCGGTGCATCTACTTCACACAGTAATTTTACATCTTTCTAAAAGTTCTAATTAATGACAAGGAATATATGCCTATGATAGATTAATGATTTTTTAAATTCTAAGATCAGTACACACATATAAAAGATTTAAAAATCTCACTCCTAAATATTCCATTTACAGACCTTTCTCGTATCCAATACGTAAAATACTAGATTTATTTAAATGCATAAATACATCGTATATATGTAATTATGTATTAAACAAAACAGTAAGAAGCTCTACAGCGTTTGTCAAAGCAACTGATATAATAAAAAAGTGGGTAGGTTGTTAAAAAATACTTGTGGGTGAGATGAATCAACTAATAACAGAAGAGGAGATCAACTTTATCGCGGATAAGGAGATACACGGTCCCAGGAGACGTTGAGCCGTTTCGTTCTCATTCAGATGACATATTGGAAGGTCCAACCGCGTATTAGTCAGGATCAAATCTCTTCTGAATAGACGCAGGCAATTTGTTCTCAGCGATCGTATTATCGTTTGAAATTCCACTATAAATAATTTTACGCAGCTTTACAATATAACTTAATTACGTATAACGTGCTATAATATGTAATTGTTTTATAAAAGTGCAATGGTCAAGTTAGGGCATATTTTTTTTTTATTTGTAAGTAAGCTGTGATGTTGAGTTTAAAGTAGGTATAAGAGATTTTTATCTATCAGTTTGCTTTAGATACTGTCAATTGTAAACCACTTATACATATATTGCAATGTTGCTGAAACAAATTCAGGGCTGAAACAAGTTTAGGGACATCTATATTACTCTGAAGCAAGATTCTATTAAAATTGATCTCTACAGGCTTATGAAGAAATTAGGATTCGTCGCTTCATTTCCTCATATTTTCAATTTATTAAATATCAAATAAATATAAAGAATAATGTATAATAATATAATGGCTGTAAAGTTAAATTTTAATTCTAGTGTATTAAAGTCACATTACAAGTCATTCTACATTATCACTTCATCTTTCGCAAACATCATTCATTGAATAAAGAACATTCATCTAACCTTAAGTTATTTGCTCGAGGCATTGGCGTTATAATTATTAAACTAATCATAATATAATATTTTCTTATCGCCTACTTATAATTTTATCGTAACATCAATAAGATATTTAAAGTATGGTAACTTTCTACTAATAAACTTTAATTAATCAAAGATTAATCATAGCTGATGTGATTGACTGATTTGACTTATATCTTAAATATTGATAAATATTAATTATTTTCTTGAAAAACATTCATGGTTTTATTTTAATGTTAGACTTTATAAAAATAACAAATACTACATAAAACAATACATTGATAGGTAAGGTTAGGTTACTTAGATTAAATGTAAAAATCTTATTTATATAATGCCGAACGTTGACATTATTGAAGGGAAGACAACCATTCTTCATCAAGGTATACACTTACAAAAAGACCATAAAGACCCGTATTAAGTTTAAGAGGACCGAGAGGGGAACTTAGGAGATTATGCAAGAATTTCGTTTGCTGTTAGCGTGTCGTTCCCTGATTTGTTGTAGGTGAGCGAGTTGTGCGGGAGAGGGGACGTGAGGAGGGTTGGAGGGGGAGTGGGATGACCCTGGGGGGCCCTGTGGTCCCGTCGGTAGAGACTGTCGCCGGCGACGACGCAGCGCTGGCGACAGATTGTACTTCACTTTCGCTTGAACCAACAACTCCTTGAAGATCTGTGACACGTTTATATTCTCTTTCGCCGACGCCTCGACAAAGCCGTTCTCCCAGTCCACCGTCACCACGGACTCCGTGGTGTGGAACTCCACCTGAAATGAATGTTCTTTAAATGGTTTTATCTAGGTAGACTTGCTACTGGATCAGTCTTCCAATACCAGTCGAGGTGGAAACGGCTTAACCGAATGGAAGGTTTATCGTAAGTGCGGGAGGTGTATAAGTGACTATTAATGGCAAAATTTCTTGAATATTTCTATACCTCGAACATCACGTTAGATACCCATGTCCATGTGACAAAGTGGAGTGGAGAGACTAAGGCTGTTTGTCACAATGGCCAAGTATATTTATGACTTTACAGTTTACACGTCATCATTATGATCATGATATTTTACAGTTTACACATCTTCATCATGACATTTTAACTTCAATAAATTGTGCATTACTTTCAAGTAACTCTTAAACCCCTCATTATCCCGAATAACACATAGTTACGTAGGTAGCTCACGAAAATTGACGCTCGAGTGGTTTCACCTCGAATGTCTGTGATTTATTATGTTTGGCGCAAACATGAACGGGTGTTAGCACCGAAATCCTAAAAGAGAAATTATGCTGTCAGTATAGATTAATTGGTTTCGATAGAAATAAGTTTAATTCGTCGTCATTAGGAAGTTCTTACGTTATTGGCACGATTCGTAATGGGAGGGAAACGGAGTTGCCGAGGTTGTTTTTTTAGTGAATGGTGAGAATAATTACTTCAATCGTCATGCTCTTGTCGAAAAATCGAAAAAGGGAATAATCGTAAAAAAATACGATCTATACTTAAAAGTTATATAATGAATCCAAGTGAAACTTTTTTTAACGTAGAGCACGCTTTTTTCGTGCAGATAAATAATAATTATTATTAATTACAAGAACGCTTTTGTAACATTTCAAAATATACAAATGCAGAGTAAATTAAAACGCTCATAGCCCGGTAATGTTGAAAGAATCGTTCGTACTACGACGACTTCGTCAATCAATCAGTGTGCTTGTTTTTATCAAACTCTACTCTGTACCGCGCTGCGTTAATAATGATGATAAATATAAAAATAATGGTCCTAACTAAATCAACCTTTTGACTTTTTAATTTTTCCGTATTGACAAAGTGACAGTCATCTTATACATTTTGATGTTGTCTCAGACAACTCAGCAGAATGGTCAGGCAGTATATAATCTATAGAGCAGTCCGAGTCTAAATATAGTCATAGTTCTCACCTGAAGCATACGCTTAGTCCGACCGTTACATTTCCCCTATTCCACTGCGGAAACTGAATTTACTTGTTGCACGAACTCGATATGTTACCGAATAAATAGCGAGGAAATAGATAAATATTCAATACTCCACGTGGCGGGTACTGAGCTGCATGTATTCATATGCATTAATCTTGTTCGTCGAGATTTATGTAAAGTGTAATCATGACGGACTTTCATATGTAATACGATACGTGAATATATAGACAAAACTTTAAAACTATCTTTCATTACAATAAAATTCATCACCAACATCTCAGCCAACTAACATTTATACGATGAACTTTGCCTCTAAAAGCACTACATTATAACTTTATGATGTACTAATAATCCAATAATTAATATTGTAAGTTGTATTTGTAACCCTTCACTTCCATACTGTCATAGTGTTTGTGTCTTTTCTCACAATGCGAGGGTTAAAGGTTATAGGCCAAGAGATAGGTCAAGACGATAGCCAAGAGCTGATTGTCAAACTTCATACACCTACATAATATTACAAAGTATATGATCATGAACGCACGTCAGTATCATAGTCACTTGTGATGATGATGATGATGACATAAAACAAGCTAAAATGAAAACGGGAAAAAGAACAATTAAAATTGCAATTGTTTGAAGTTGTTGATGCCAATAAAGCCGGTTTCCAAAATCCATTTCTCGTTTAAACTTTTAACTGCTTCTATTCAATAGTTACTTTTTAATAAAAATCTATGCTCTATTGTTGAAATATTTTTAGTCTTTTAAAAATGTTATACTTATATGTAACTAGCGGATACCCGGCGTGTGCTACTACGTACGCAAAAAAAAATTGTATGGGAAAAGTTGAAAATCGATTTCATGCAGGGAACCGAATATACATATCTAATGCCAAGGTACTATTAAGTATTCTGTTTTAATGGTCTCAAACCATCATGGCATTATTGCCTTTCAAATCATTAATTAATCAGTTTGGGGCACATCGGTTCGATGGTTTAAAGTCGATGAAAACCTTAAGTTTGCCGGATGGCATTACTTCCCAGAATTCGATCCTTGATAGCGACACTATGGAATGGTGTAATAATACAGAATATATATTTTTTTTTTTAATCAACGGGTTCAATTGCTGGCAAGGATTATTGATTTAAAAAAAATCTAATGACGCAGTTTTAGTTTTCATCAAAATCGGCCGTGAGAGTCCTTTGACCACGTTTCACTATACCTCATAGTTTCCAATTTGGCCATCCAAGCACACTTGAAAAATTCACCCTGTAGTAGATAGAGTGTAGGTAGAGAAAAGAGTAGACAAGCCACCCACTGTTGATGGTTGCCGTCACCCGTGACAGCATATGCATTGCTAATAATTTTAATCTTTTTCACACGGTTCATTTCTACGAAATGAAATATTGACAGCAGTCGATTTGAATCCTCGGGGGCATTATTTAAGAGTCACGGTGTCACATAAAATTCTTTTATCTGAACCTTTAAGCTCACAAGTGATTGAGCACGACGGGAACATTAAAGGGAAGGTATTTCTAAAGGCGAACAATACCGTGGAAAAGATTTGGTTATAAAAGTGTAATAATGGATAAGTAAGAGGAGACAGCTTGGAAGTGGTTCAAAGTGATCGTGAATTCCGAAGGATTTAAGTATTCTTTGATTAGGATTAAAAAGAGTTAGATTCAACGGCGAGAATAAATTAAGTAAATTAAATAATTATGTTTGTGTAACTCAGCGAAGTCGAATTAGGAGACAGCGCGAATTAACGTTTTAATGAATCCTTCCTTTTATTGTAGGTACAGGTATGTTTAGGTACTTGAAGACTCGGTAAAATTCTTTTCTTAAAGAAAATTAAGTAAAACAGAAGCAGTGCCGAATAACGCAGCACTCGAAATAAATTTTCACAAATTAGACCTAACAATTAGGCCACCCTTTTTCAGTAACATTACTAACACTGAATCTGACAAATTCAGTATTGGTGACAAAATTGATGATTAAAATAACAAATGATGATTTTGACCAAAAATATTCGAGGTTCTTTAAATACCATGCTAAGCCTGTATTCCTATTATGTAGATATACTTAACGTATACATGTACAAACTAAAGATTGAATAAATACAATTATGCGAGAAGTGACAATGAGTGAAGATTATTACAAAATAACACAAGTAGAACACGGATATCACCTCGTAATTGGAGAACCCAAAAGCATACTACGCCAATGCATATTATTGGAGAGATAAGTAATCACTGACATAAGTACAGGGCAAGTGCGCGCAGATGTGGCACTTTCATTGGTTCAACAAAACCAATTTGACCACAGAGTATGTATCAATGTAAACAATCTTGCAGTGTCTTTTTTATCGTAATCAGTATAAATAAGGGGTGTAAAAATAATGAAGATACAAAATGAAAAGAATGGTAGCACAAATTATCTTTTAATGCTAAAACTAATGTTTTTAAAAAGAAGATTATTTAGTTCTCAAACGCGCCAATATGGCGGTGGCGACGCTGATCTCACGTAGTTTGTAAGTGTTATAAAGATGGCCCTACTTTTTGCTTGTATGAAGAACATTTGTGTAGAATGTTCTTGGGCTTACGGGTATGTAGTAGTATACTTAACCCAAATGTCGTACGTTCTTATGTCGTATCAAAAAATCAACTAAGATAGCTTAACGCATACTCTGAATAATGTCAAAGGACCATTGCTCCATCAACCGAACGCACTCATAGTTTCTTAACTCAATCGATAACTTATAATAATAACAAGCCGTCCATTGGTCTTTGAGTATTATGCTTCATCAAAAAATCTATTATCAGTAAATTGTTTATCTATTTTATCACATAAACTAACAATGGACATGGTTCAAATCGCTGCTAACCATTGTAGTTCACTTGCCATCCTTTAAATTATAGCTTAGAATCATTATAACATCAACTAATTAGGTGCAATGATCGGTATATTCTAGATACCGTGTAATTTAGTCAGTTATATTAATTTCAGTACAATTGGAAAATGAAGTATATTGTTGAGATTTTATGAGATATGAAACTTTACGCCTTGAGACACGCGTAGGCAGTGCTCTAATATGTTATTGCTCTTTTACGACAAGCTTATACCCTCGTGTTTTACAGTTATAGATTTAAATCATTTTCATCTGAATTATAGGCATCGAAACACGATCTTCAGGGTTACAATTTTAGATTTTTTTAAATATACATTTTATGTTATAAGGTAATAATTTCAGCTGGATGTTGGTGTATCAGTCAATAAGAAATAAATCAGAAAAAATAATATATCTATAATTCTCACCTGTCTTGCTCCAGTTTCAGCTAAATCCACTTTATTACCCACGACGACGATAGGGACGGCTGTGCTTCCTTTTGTTTCGTGTATCTGATCCCGGAGACTTCTGACTTCAGTGAAGCTATTCGCATCTGTTATATCATAGACCAGGATAAAGGCGTCGGCGGATTGCATGGAGAGCGCACGCATGGCAGGGAATTCATAAGCGCCTGATGTATCCAATATGTCCAAAGTTAGTCTAACCCCCGCTACGTTGAAATCCCCATGGTGCATTTCCTCAATCGTTCGTTTATATTTCGGCGAGAATGTGTTGTACAGGAACTGTGTGATGAGGGAGGATTTGCCGACTTTTGCGGCGCCAAGTACTACGATTTTGTGTCGCACTGCGTTGTTGGTTAGATTCCCGCTGCTTGCCACAGTGTCTTCGGTTCTTTCAGCTCTGCTAACGAACGAAACCCTTGTTAGTTACATATATATTTTGAAGAAAGACGTGTTTGGTTTTTCAAATATTTTCTTGCAACTTATTTCTGATATTCCCGACATTTAGGGTATATTTTTTTGAATGTGCCATTTAAATTTAATAATGTTGCAATTTTGTTCGACTGCGACAAGGTTACTGACCGAAAAAATTAAATGAATAACAAATATTTTACTTAACACCTTAATTATGGTAATGTTAGCGAACAAAATTTTAAAGTTAAATATTGCTTTCCTGTCGAGCGCGTGTGGGACGCACTTCGCAAGTGAGCGATCTCTTATGTAAATAACGTTAACTAAAATTACATTCGTACTCAGCATTTAATGTAAAAGCGGTCTTGGGAAAACTTTGTAAAAATAGCTAATGGGCCTAATTTACTTAAACGGCTGAGCGTCCGTGAGCTTTTTTAGGTCACCTTAAAAAGTTGCTAAGAGAAAATTTGCGTATAAATTATAATCATAATTAGATGAAATAAAAATAGCCACTTGTTTTCATTTCAACGTTATTACGATCCTATGGAGTTGTTGGTGTGTGGCTGAGCTTGTATGTAGGATTTCGTGTCCAATCTTTGTACGTGACAGGCAAAGTTAACAACGCAACGCTGTGGGAACCGAAATTGATTTCCGGATTCCACAATTTGGCTCAGTCAGGGTTTTATGTCTATCTATAAATTTATCAAGTCCGTAGATGTTTATGAAGTAGGTATAAAATTCAACAAAAAATATTCCATGTAAAATAGATTGCTAAGACGCACAATCTTATTGCTTTCAAATCATGTAGAACCAAGCCCCTACACCACTATAGGTACATCCTGCTTACAATTATAAATCCAATATTAACTAGGCACTATTTTTTAATTAATGTTTTAGGTGTTATATACCTATAGGAGCTATTATTTAATTGATAACTTATTTAAAAAACTTAAAATATACATTGCTTAAAGAATTTGAAAGCGAAAATTTAAGTGACTGATTATAAGCTATCAGTTTATTAATACGCAATCTCCAACGCTTGAAATGTTGGTTGTATGATTATACTCGTAGCTTACGGCATACGCATTTCATAAGGAAGGATTTCTGAATAATCTACCCCTAAAAGAGGGAAATGGGGCGTGAACATTTATAAGATTCTTATAGCGTGAAGTTTTGCATAAACGCATTACAAAATAATACTGAATACGAGTATAAGTAATGAACCTAATTCCAACAGTAAATTTTGTATTCTCTCCAAAGTTACCAGTTTGTTTTTCAAGTTAAGGATACAATCCTATAATCACCATTAAACTTCATCAAAATAAATAAGTCATGCAGATGAGTTTACCCTATACTTATATTAGCGCTTTATTGAAATGTGAGATTTCGTTCAAGGTAAAATTTTATCTGGGTTTATATTATAGCTATGGAAGAAAAAGAAGGCTTTACGTATGTAGGTACAACAAAAATTATATTTAATTAATATAAATAATCATTTCCACTTCAATGTTGTATTAAATAAATAGAAATAAATATTTCCACTTACACTTAGGGCTTGTTTCACCATCTTCAAGTAGAGTCCTGAATAAGCTATTCGCCGGTTAAAGTGACGTTGAAGTGTCATTTTACATACACGAAATGTCAACTTAACCAACGAATAGCTTATTTCGGACTTACTTGAAGATTGTGAAACAAGCCCTTACTCCAATAATATTTAGAGGGGTCACGTTCTTTTATCGCATACATCTATACGTGTATAGTATCATACATGGTATGGTTCACCAAAACCTTCCGTGCCTGTGTCGTATCGGTCGATAAATCACAACGTCAACGATCGATAACGCCTCTTGACACAGTCATAGATATGGAGCATCTATTATTAACTTTTGGTCAGCTTTTATAAATAAATACTTATACTAATAGATACGTAACTTGCGTTTTTTTTATGATTGGAAATAGAAGTTTTAGCTTCATTCGAATTCAAGTCTGTTTATGAACCATTTTTTGCATATCATTAATTTGCAAGACAGCTGGATATTACAGGTGGAGTGACGAAGTGTAGAACAAATCGAGTAATAAACCATATTGACGCTACAGATCCAACTTTTGTTGCTACAGTGCAAACTATGTTCAGCCTTCTAGAGAGATAGACAATTACGGCCGGTCTCAATAATGTACTAACAGTTATAAAAATGTAGATAAGGCTACCATTAATACGTCATCTGTCATATTTGTCAATTTTTGCGTCTCAATAACCTTCAGTGGATCGAAAATATCTATCGATGACATTGATCTACCGTTCGGAGGGCCAAGTCATACCGTAGGTATGTTGGTCCATACAAAAATAAATACTTGCGTCTCAATAACGCTTTGACAGCTAACTGTCGGTAATAAAAGTTACCAACTATCGGAAATTTTCACATCGCTCGATTTCGACGGATAATTGGTAGATTTCTCATATAGTAAAGAAAAATTATCAAAACATATTATTTCAAAACAGATATTAATCAGTGATGAATGATAATGAATTTTGTGAAGCCTGCTTACTTGATTCCGCCTTTTTTATACGGTACCAAGATCGCCGAAATTGTCCTCGTATAAAATATATGACTACATATTATTATGACTGAATTGTGTGAATCCAATTTTGTTTATAACTACCTAGATTCAGATTAAACAATCCATAATCTAAATTTTACTAACAAAAAATAACCGACTTCAAAATTACTCAAAAACTACTTGTCAGATCTCGTTCTTTATGTGGGACCACATGACAAGCACCAGCTTTCGATTAAAAAAAGAATCATCAAAATCGGTTCGCCCAGTTCAAAGTTCTGAGGTAACAAACATAAAAAAATACAGTCGAATTGAGAATCTCCTCCTTTTTTTGAAGTCGGTTAAAAACGGCAGTGAATGAGAATTGATAACAATTCCTATCTTTAAAGTTTTAGGTAAGTAGGTATTTTAATAAAACAAGAACACTAAGCTTTTTAAGTTAGATTTATTTTGAAATTATAACAAAAACATTTCGCCTTTTCAGAAATAATGGTGTATCCCTGCTACCTCAATAGCTATTGGCTACTATTTTGGCCTTATGAAGAAAGGTACTTCATCTTTTGTGAAGGGTCTGGACTTCATCTGAAAAGAAACTTCCTTTAGTACATTTGGCAACATTTTTTTGTTTAAAAGCAAAAACCTCTCGCAATGTGAGGGGTATTAGGCCATAGTCTACCACGCTGGCCAAGTGCAGATTGGTAGACTTCAAACACCTTTAAGAACTTTATGGAGAACTCTCCGGTGTGCAGGTTTCCTCGCGATGTTCATTGTTTTCCTTCACCGAAGCTAGTGATACTTAACTTCTAATACGCACATAATATTTGAAAATTAGCGTGCCAGGATTTGAACTCGGGCCCCGGACATGTGGGAATAAACACTTCGTTCGGGAGACCAACGTTCTAACCGCTAGGCTATCACTGCTACAATTACAACAATTTACAATTACTACAATTTTTTGTTTACTAAACATAATAATAAATTTTATTTTATTAACAAATAAAGTCTATACTCACGGTAATTGTTGAGCTATGTGTTTCATTATATAATCCTAGTTTATTCATAAAACTAATTAATATTAAGTACTAAAATTATGAGAAAATACACGTTGTTTATATTTTGAGCAACCAAGCGACATAAACGAATGTCAAATGACAATAACATGTCATCGTCGTCCGGGATACCCATGAGTGATAAACGTCAAATGCTGCGTTTTGTTACTAGTAAAGCATTGTTCCAGGTTACACATAACATTATTTTATTAACTTCATCCGCGAAATTCACAGTACATTTGGAACAAATTATCATTTTAATATTAAAATGAAATAAGTTTATAATCAAAAACACTGAGGTCCTTTTTATGATAAAAAGTATAAAAAAAGTATAAAAGTATAAAAAAAATATTGTTATGCGAAAACGAAATTTTCAGAGGGACTTAAAAACCAGAGGCAGAAATGTCACTGAAATATTAACTACCGATGATCTTACTTTTTTTTGCTTACTTTTGATTTGTGAGACGGCAGTTAGCGGGAGATCAATGTTTACTTTTTATCTCTGATACGTACCAGAGTTCCACTGACAGTATAATATTGAGACCGGCCGTTAATAAATCGTTTACGGCCGGTCTCAATAATGTACTAAAAACTGTAGATAAAGCTACCATTAGTATGTCATCTGTCACATTTGTCAATTTTTGCGTCTCAATAACCTTCGGTGGATAGAAAATATCTACCGATGACATTGATCTACCGTTCGGAGGGCCAAGTCATACCGTAGGTATGTTGGTCCATACAAAAATAAATTCTTGCGTCTCAATAACGCTTTGACAGCTAACTGTTGGTAATAGAAGTTACCAATTATCGGAGTTTTTCATGTCACTCGATTTCGACGGATAATTGGTAGATTTTTCGTATTGTAAAGAAAATTTATCAAAAAATCATGAATTTATTAATCAGTGATGAGTGATAATGAATTTTATGAAGCCTGTGTATTATTTAATACGGTATTATTTAATACGGTATATTATTTAATACGGTACCAAGATCGTCGAAATTATCTTCGTACAAAATATATGACTGAATTGTGTGAATCCAATTTTGTTTATAAGTTCCTATATTCAGATTAAACAAAACGGCAGTGAACGAGAATTGAGGACAATTCCTATCTTTAAAGTTTTAGGTAAGTAGGTATTTTAATAAAACAAGAACACTAAGCTTTTTAAGTTAGATATATTTTGAAATTGTAACAAAAACATTTCAGCCTTTTCAGAAATAATGGTGTATCCCTGCTACATCAATAGCTATTGGCCTTATGAAGAAAGGTACTTCATCTTTTGTGAAGGGTCTGGACTTCATCTGAAAGAAACTTCCTTTAGTACATTTGGCAACAAATTTTTTGTTTAAAAACAAAAAAAAGCAACAACCCATAACTGTCCCACTGCTGGGTTCGAGGTCACTTCTCACAATGTGAGGGGTGTTAGGCCGTATTCTACCACGCTGGCCAAGTGCAGATTGGTAGACTTCAACCACCTTTAAGAACTTTATGGAGAGCTCTCTGGTGTGCAGGTTTCCTTACGATGTTTATTGTTTTCCTTCACCGAAGCTAGTGATAATTAACTTCTAATACGCACATAATATTTGAAAACTATAGGTGCGTGCCAGGATTTAAACTCGGGCCCCGGACAAGTGGGAATAAATGCTTCGTTCGGAAGACCAACGTTCTAACCGCTAGGCACTTTATTAACAAATAACGTCTATACTCACGGTAATTGTTAAGCTGTGTTTCATTTATTTATAAAACTAATTAATATTACTAAAATTATGAGAACATACACGTTGTTTATATTTTGGGTAACCAAACGACATAAACGAATGTCAAATGATAATAACAGGTCATCGTTGTCTAGGAAACCTGTCAGTACTAAACGTCAAATGCTGCGTTTTGTTATTACTGAAGCATTGTTCCAGGTTACATTTATCATTATTTTATTAACTTCATCCGCGAAATTCACAATACATTTGGAACAAATTATCATTTTAATATTAAAATGAAATAAGTTTATAATCAAAAACACTGAGTTCCTTTTTATAATAAAAAGTATAAAAAGTATAAAAGTATAAAAAAATATATTGTTATGCGAAAACGAAATTTTGAGAGGGACGTAAAAACCAGAGGCAGAAATGTCACTGAAATATTATCTACCGATGATCTTACTTTTGTTTGCTTACTTTTGATTTGAGAGACGGCAGTTACCGGGAGATCAATCTTTACTTTTTATCTCTGTTATGTACCAGAGCTCAACTGACAGTATAATATTGAGACCGGCCGTCCAATTGCCAACCATACTGTCGTTTCAATACAGACGGCGACATTATTTAACAATGATCTACTAATCCTGCTTTTATTCGCGCTTATTTGTGGAGTTTTGAGATAGCAAACGTTAAAAAAGTACAATCGAATTGAGAACCTCCTTTTTTTTAATTAGTTAAATATTAAATTAACTTCAAACGTTACCGATGATGCATGATTTCATTTTGAACCCGGGTCTCCTTGTGTGGTATACCAACTTACAAACAACTAAGATCCCTGCGACATTAGGTATGGTAAGCATATTTAATGTATGGTAATCTCGTCTAATAATGCTACTTGTTTAATTATATTATAGAACTCCGTCATGGACGTCCATTATAAGTTAATTATCACTTGCTTCGGTGAAGGAAAACATCGGGAGGAAACCTGCACACCAGAGTTCTCCATAAAGTTCTTATAGGTGTGTGAAGTCTACCAATCCGCATTTGGCCAGCGTGGTAGACTATGGCCTGTACCCCTCATATTGTGAGAGGAAACTCCGAACCCAGCAGTTTTATTTTATGTGTGCGTTGCTTGAGCGCTGTGTATGAAGTTATAATATAACAAACATTTAGTATTAAAAGGACCTCGCGCTGAGATTTGATTCTGAAATCAAATGATAGGTTAGAAGTAACTTATAGGCTGAAATAATGCATAAATTGAAATATTTTTTATCTAATAGAATAAAAAAGCGGCCAAGTGCGAGTCGGACTCGCCCATGAAGGGTTCCGTAGCAGCAAGTAACATAATATAAAAATTCTTGTAGTTCTTTGTAACTTTGATCAATGTTTTTTGCGGTTTACGATTTATGACGTATTAAAAAAAAACTACTTACTAGATCTCATTCAAACCAATTTTCGTTGGAAGTTTGTTTAGTAACGTACATCATATATTTTTTTTAGTTTTATCATTCCCTTATTTAGAAGTTACAGGGGGGGGGGACACACATTTTACCACTTTGGTAAGTATAAGTGTCTCTCGCGCAAACTATTCAGTTTAGAAAAAAATGATAGTAAAAACCTCAAAATCATTTTGGAAGACCTATCCATAGATACCCCACACGTATGGGTTTGATGAAAAAAATATTTTTGAGTTTCAGTTTTAAGTATGGGGAACCCCCAAAATTTATTACTTTTTTTCTATTTTTGTGTGAAAATCTTAATGCGGTTCATAGAATACATCTACTTACCAAGTTTCAATGGTATAGCTCTTATAGTTTCGGAAAAAAGTGGCTGTGACATACGGACGGACGGACGGACGGACAGACACACAGACAGACAGACAGACATGACGAATTTATAAGGGTTCCGTTTTTTGCCATTTGGCTACGGAACCCTAAAAACCCTTTACGTTCCAACCATGAAATATGTAATGCCACAGTAATATTTTTATATCGAAATAAATCTCGTGACTTATATTATAATACTCGGTTCATTCTCCACTCATAAAATATTATACTTCTAATATTTATAAAACGTGTTTATTATATTGTATTTAAAAAGTTTTGAAAGTTCATGTCCTTTATTGTTGTCTTGTACAAGGGGTATTGAATTAAAAAGAAACTTGTTGTAACCTAAAGCCTTTCGGTTTAAATGGCGTTCCTCTCTTTCAGCTATTGGACGACATGGAAATGCGACATCGACATCTTATGTGTGTTATGTGTTTACTGTTTACATGGTTTCTATATGTGCGTACGAGTGGCGTGGAGGTTAAAACAGCCACACCAGTCAAAATATTATTGTAAGTAGAGTCGTATTTAATGTTTTAAAACTTTTATATCTGCAATTAAATTCTTGAACTGTACCAGTGTCATTGTCCGATGAAAAACCGGCCGATACCGCAATGTAGACGTCGACATGACTTATATTATTAAGCTTTTCTGTACAAAAGTTACAATTTCAAATGGAATCGTCACGTAAAAACATTAAAGCTCAAAGTGTAAATAGTAAAATGTATGTCATAGCGTCTGGGACTGAGAGAGTAATAACAGTATTGTGAGAGTTTTACGACTATAATAATTGCCTCTCAAGTACCTCTGTATAGGGGCGGTAATAATCCCTCAATATAACGCAGGAGAAAAGAGCAATTTGACGGCATCAGACCAATAGAATGACTTCGTTTTGTTAATGGTCCAAACGTTTTATTTATCAACGAGCAGTATTATTCTTTATTTTATTGGTCTATTATAAGAACTGTTTAATTTTATATCAGGCTGCGCCAGTTGTTAAATCCTAAAAATCGTTGGGTAACTCTGGAATTAAGAAGCTTAATCAGTTATTAGGTTTATTTAGCAAATAATTAATCGACAGAGAAGTAAATGTAACGGGTACGATTCTACACATTATTATTATGAAATATTTATTTAAGAAGCCGATGTTATCAATGTAAACATAAAGCGGAGAGGAATCGAAGAAGATTTTTATTGGTTAGTTCAACATATAGAAATCAGTTAGATGATCTTTAGTATACCAACTTATCTATATACATAAAAGGCAAAAGTGATTGACTGATGTATCAACGCACAGGCCAACCCTTAGGGCTAGAAACTTAAAATTTCGCACACGTATTCCTCTTATGACGTAGGCATCCACTAAGGAAGGATTTTTCAAATTTCAACACCCAAGGCGGTGAAAAGCCCAAGAGGGGGATAAGCATAATTTCCGCGTACGAAGCTGCGGGCAACAGCTAGTGAACTATACTACCGTCGTAAGGAAAAAGGGCACAACTAACATTTTTTGCGAAATTGAGTTATATGCATATTCGAAATCAGGAAAAAAATGCCTATCTGCCTAATTTTTCGTAAATTTTTAGGATCACGGTAAACTGGAAATACCATTAGCTTAAAGGGCACAACTGAACTGTGACAAATGTGCTCATTTATTTAACGTTTACCAATACTAAACCTTAACATGTAATATAAAAGAAAAGGCACAACTGGCAGTTATACCTTCATGTATCATATTACATGTACTATTATGATCACTTTTTACTACAATAAAAAGGCACAGGTGAATAAAAGTGCAATTTCATTGTAATATTTAATATTTTATACCATAAATATTACATTGAAAAGTCGTATATGGATTTGTACCTTTTAGACTTGATATTACTGATTTTGTTTGGATTTTTAAACTCGATTTTCCAGCAATTTACAAAATGTTAGATGTGCCCTCTTTCCTTACGACGGCAGTATAATAAATAGGTCAACAGTCAAAAATTACTTGTTATATTACTCTTAGTGTGGCTCCAACCACAGACATTGCATTAACGCCTAACTAGTTACTATTGATTAAAATAAGCAAATCCAAAATGTATGTATTACTAGCGCTCTGCCCGCGTCTTCACTCGCGTTTTCCGCAATAATTGTCCAACCCATTAATGGCCCACTACTGAGCACGGGTCCCTCCTCTAAATATAATATATAGAAAATAAGAGGACTGATAAGAGGAATAAAAAAGGAAAACTCTTTTCAATCTCGCAATATAAACTGAAAAGATATTGAATTGAAAAAAAGTATCCGTGGTCCAGCGGTAAATCTCCTCTTAATGAGAATACCAGAGAGTTACGAAATTGTCATCAATTCTTTTAAAGAGTAGATGTTTTGATACTTTATTAAACGTTTTTGGCTACATCAAAACCATTCCATTACATTCCTTCACACATACATTATAAGTAAAGCTAAATATATTGAGCCAAAAACATACTGTATCTAGTCGTTACGTAAATGATTACGACAGAATAAAACAACAAAAACATTATGTCGGAGTCTAACAAATTGTCTGAGGCAAAAACCACCCTTCTAACTATCCTCGGGTTCACTTCAAAAGTACAGCTTACATAAGTGGCAACTATTACCTTACGCTTATTAGATAAATTTTACTCTTTGGGATACAGATAATAAGAAACAATCGTTTAGATTTTTAGAACAAATACAGCTCGAAATAACACTCCAATTTTAATCAAGCGTGAAAATAGTTATGAGAGATCACTTTATTTTCATCGAAACGCTTTGTTTGAATAATTTAATGCCTTTGAAAAATAATTTCTTTAAACAAAAAAAATTGAGTATTAGAGGTAAATAACAGCAGATAACTTTAATGTTATTGAAACACCTTTGTTACCTTATTGTAACAAATAATATTTAATGCGGTAACATCATATACTCAATCCGAGTAGATTTATCACCGACTCAACAAAAACATGAGCAAAAAAATGTAATTTGCGACACGCTCGAGCACTACCATTATACCGTGCCCGTGGTAGTTCAAAATCGACAGTGAGGAAAATTTGTGAAAAGTGTATTTTTTTGGGATTAAATTCACTATGTGACATGTGTTTTTTAAGATCATAATTTTAAAGAATATCGTGCACGTCGATTAAAAGTCCGTCAACTTTTATTGACATTCAAGAGAGTAGTCTCATTATAATTGCACTGAGGGCTTGTTTCACAATCTTCAAGTAAGTCCGAAGTAAGCTATTCGTTGGTTAAGTTGACATTTCGTTTATGTAAAATGACACTTTAACGTCACTTTAACCGGCGAATAGCTTATTCAGGACTCTACTTGAAGATGGTGAAACAAGCCCTGAGTATATACGATATTTCGACCCAGTGACATGGATAATGCTCACGGCGCGACCTAAGTTCTAAATAGGAGATCTAATTTGTTCTAAACTCAGTTGTGTAATATTAGCAACTTAAGAGCATATTCAAATTAAATTGAAGTTTGTTAATTACAATATTAAATTGAAGTTTGTTTATCGACGACCTGTGTGGCGCGATGGTTACTATGCCAGATCGCCGCGCCAAGGGTCCTAAGTTCGATTCCCAACGAGGCGGAAATTTAAATGATGAGTTTAATTTCTGTTCTCGCCCTGGGTGTTTTCTTGTCTCTGTGTGTTGTCCATGGCACCCACGACACAGGGAATACTAGTGTGCCAGTACTAGGTATGCGTGTGAAGCGTTATTATTAATATTCACTCCGAAGTAACCATTAAATTTGTGTTCAAAGTCCTAGTGACCTAGTTATTTATCACTGAGGTGTGGTTATCGGTAAGTGATAGAATTTTTCACAACGTATCCGTGATCTAGAGGGCACGTTTATTAGTCTGTGATATAACTGTTACAATGCCAGGCTTTTCGAGTGACAACTTTCAACTTTTGGGTTGGCCACCAATCTCTTTACCAAATCTGAATGAAGCAGCATGACCAATATGACCATAGTGTATCTTACATCATTCCTCGTAGTTAAAAAGGTATAGGTATTTACAGAAATAACATGTTTATATCATGGTAGCATATTTAATAACCAGTTGCACTGTGACGCTGTTCAAGTAGAAATAATGCATTCAATCCTACCTACTGTAATTATTTCTGCTTGGTGCAATTTCAACATTTCCATTTATATTTGAAATAAAACTTCGCATTAATAAACGTGTTCTTCTATCGCTTTGCTTCGCAAAATATACTTCATAGACTATTTTTCTATTCAGGGGTCCGTTTGCGAAATATTCGGAAATAATTTGCTAATTTTGGTTAGAATCAAGTGTCTCTTCCTCTCCAGCTGCAGCTAGTGGGATTTCTTTTAGAAATCGTCCCACAGCAATTATTGTTCTGGTTAGAGTAAAGGAAAATAAGCCTCTTGTTACCTCCCGTTACCCCAAACATCTGTATCATTCTAATAACGTGTCACTCAAGCCATTACATAAAGGTCGCTTGTGAACGAACAACGGCTTATTACGAGTCCACTGAGGTATAATATTCGTCCCCTACTTCGAAATACTTTTGAGACATTTAATACGTCACAAAGCGGATGAGGATCTGTTCGTCGTCATCTTTTAGAGACTAGAGATAGAGAATTTAATTTTAAACTTAACTCATCCTGGACTGAACACATTTTACTATAATACGAGTACTAGTTTTGTATAATAAAAATTTGTGTAGTTTTAGCCGGTTTTAGTATAATACTCACGATATTTATTTTGTATTCCAATACAAAATAAATATCGAGAGAATTTAATGCCACCTGATGGTAAGTGGAGATGTAAATCTTAGAGATCTTTCAGCCGTATTGGGGCGGCTTAGAATACTAACCCCAATCCCACACCGGATGGGTGTCGTAAAAGGCGACTAAATCCGGCCCGCTGGTGGTAGGGCTCCTCCAGGGATTATATTGGTAATATTGATTGTAATTGTTAATTAATACCATTATTAAAATTATTATTTCTCCATGGAGTTCGCCTGGATAGCTACCACCCTCGAGCAAAACGACCCGTCGTGTTCCAGCTGGGGGCTTGAGAGCCAGTTCTTTCTTTGTTTTTCTTCTCTCTTTCTTGGCCGGCAACGCATCAGTGATGCCTTTGGTGTAGCTGATGTCCATGGGCGACGATAGCCACTTACCATCAGGTGGATTGTCAGCTCGTTTGCCGGCTATTTCCATAAAAAAAAAGATAGTAAAACGCAAATCACACACTCACGCCCCAGGATAACACAAATAAGATATCACTCACATCCACCCAAGAAACACAGTACAATCTACGAGTATAACATAAAAGCCTATCCCGGCCGGGAATCAATCTCGGCACTCCAAGACCCTCCTCACCAAATATGTTATTATGAATGAATGTATAGAAATGGTCAACACCAAGTAAATGAGGTTTGTAATAACGATTGAAGATTTCCCCGGTTCACCTCATTAGTCCAACATATCTATGTATGTATATGACAATGTATAGGTTTCTTAAGAATCGATTAAAACATTCATAAAAAGTTGAAAAGGTTTAATAAGATTCGAACCAAAACGATATACGGGAAAGCGTTTAAACTTTTACGTTTAATCAGGATGAAAAAGGTTTTTATTATTTTAATGAAAAAAGGTAATGCTTGGCTACAATCCCACCTAAATATTACGTAGGTAAGTGAAGATGAAGTCCATGATGGTGAGCGCACTCACTTAGTAAAAGTCAATTTGTTCACGTTCACAAGGATTTTTAAAGTTATGGAAACACCGTCCTTTTATCTATATATATAAAATTGAAAAGCGACACACCGCTGATTAAACAAAAAAACTCAGAAACTGCCGAACCGATTAAGATGAAATTTGGCAGGGAAATAGTTTATGCTAAGGAGACGTCCACTAAGAACGGATTTTTGGAAATTCATCCCCTAAGGGGTAAAAATACGGGTTAGAAGTCACTTTCATACAAACCAACTTCATCAGTTTTAGAGTTATAAATATGAATTTTTTTATGTAAGTTTATAGTAATAAACAAAAGTTAACTTTAACACATTTTTTTGGAAAATCATCCCTTAAAGGGTTAATTTAATGGATGGTATTTAGTAGGCAACTTCGTCATTTTTGAAGTTAAAAACATGAAAATTTACATATTAGCTCCAGACTAGAAACAAAATTTGTAAATATTTTTTTTTTTGGAAAATCATCCCCTAAAGGGTTGATTAAGACGGCGCAAATTAGTATGGCAACTTCGTCAGTTTTGAAATAAGAAAGGTGAAAATTTGTATATAAGCTTATAGTTAGACACAAAAAATAACTGTATCACTGTTTTCTCGAAATTCATCCCGTACAAATAGGGGTTGGAGGTCATTTTCATACAAACCAACTTCGTCAATTTTAGAGTTGTAAATATGAATTTTTTTATGTAAGTTTATAGTAATAAACAAAAATTAAGTTTAACACATTTTTTTGGAAAATCATCCCTTAGAGGGTTAATTTAATGGATAGTATTTAGTAGGCAACTTCGTCATTTTTGAAGTTAAAAACATGAAAATTTACATATTAGCTCCAGACTAGAAACAAAATTTGTAAATTTTTTTTTTTTTGGAAAATCATCCCCTAAAGGGTTGATTAAGACGGCGCAAATTAGTATGGCAACTTCGTCAGTTTTGTAATAAGAAAGGTGAAAATTTGTATATAAGCTTATAGTTAGACACAAAAAATAACTGTATCACTGTTTTCTCGAAATTCATCCCCTACAAATAGGGGTTGGAGGTCATTTTCATACAAACCAACTTCGTCAATTTTAGAGTTGTAAATATGAAATTTTTTATGTAAGTTTATAGTAATAAACAAAAATTAAGTTTAACACATTTTTTTGGAAAATCATCCCTTAGAGGGTTAATTGAATGGATGGTACTTAGTAGGCAACTTAGTCATTTTTGAAGTTAAAAACATGAAAATTTACATATTAGCTCCAGTTTAGAAACAAAATTTGTAAGTATTATGTTTTTTGGAAAATCATCCCCTAAAGGGTTAATTAAGACGGCGCAATTTAGTAGGGCAACTTCGTCAGTTTTGAAGTAAGAAGGGTGAAAATTTGTATATAAGCTTATAGTTAGACACAAAAAATAACTGTATCACTGTTTTCTCGAAATTCATCCCCTACAAATAGGGGTTGGAGGTCATTTTCATACAAACCAACTTCGTCAATTTTAGAGTTGTAAATATGAATTTTTTTATGTAAGTTTATAGTAATAAACAAAAATTAAGTTTAACACATTTTTCTGGAAAATCATCCCTTAAAGGGTTAATTTAATGGATAGTACTTAGTAGGCAACTTAGTCATTTTTGAAGTTAAAAACATGAAAATTTACATATTAGCTCCAGTTTAGAAACAAAATTTGTAAGTATTATGTTTTTTGGAAAATCATCCCCTAAAGGGTTAATTAAGACGGCGCAATTTAGTAGGGCAACTTCGTCAGTTTTGAAGTAAGAAGGGTGAAAATTTGTATATAAGATTATAGTTAGACACAAAAAATAACTGCATCACTGTTTTCTCGAAATTCATCCCCTAAAAATAGGGGTTGGAATTCATTTACATACAAATCAACTTCGTCAGTTTTAGAGTTATAAATATGAAAATTTTTATGTTAGTTTATTGTTATTAACAAAAGTTACAATTTAGCTGAAAATCATCCCTTAAAGGACAAATTAAGGGGATGGAACTTACTACGCAACTTCGTCATTTCTGAAGTTAAAAACATAAAAAAAAATTATATTAGCTCAAGATTAGAAATAATCAGTAATGTGTTTTTTTGGAAAATCCTCCCCTGAAGGGTTAATTAATTAGGGAGTGCAAGTTAGTATGGCAACTTCGTCAGTTTTGAAGTAAAAAACTTGAAAATTTATATGTAAGCTTATAGTTAGACACAAAAAATAACTGTACCCACTGTTTTCTCGAAGTTCATCCCCATAAGGGGTAATACTAAGGGATTTTAAATATTTAAGAAACTACGTTAATTGTAACAGGTTTTTTGGAATTTCATCCCCTAAGAGGTAAATAAAGAGGTTGCAAGTTTTTCCAGGACTTGGTCAATTTCAAACTCAGAAATATGAAAATTAATATGTAAGCTTATAGTGAGAAACAAAAAAATTGTATGGAGGACTTTACGGACGAGAGCGGGAGACAGGAAGCGATAGAGGGACCGGAAATGGGAGAGGGACAGGGAGCGGGAGATGGAGAGGGAGAGGGAGAGAGAGGGAGAGGGAGAGAGAGGGAGAGAGAGGGAGAGGGAGAGGGACAGAAAGCTGGAGAGGGCCCGGGAGCGGGAGAGAGAGGAGAACAGGGCGCGGGATAGGGAGAGGGAGAGGGACAGGAAGCGGGATAGGGCCCGGGAGCGGGATAGGGAGAGGGAGAGGGAGAGGGAGAGGGACGGAGAGTGGGAGAGGGAGAGAAAAGGACAGGGGTATTATTGTCTGTTTGTCTGTCCGGGCATCACATGAAAACCCTTGAACTGATTTCGACGGAAATTAGTCAAGTTGTTCCTAATACTTTGGATCACGTTTTAAAAAACTTTTAGTCGCGATAAAATTAAAAGTTTTCCCAGGAAACAAGATGAAACTTAGTATGGAATATTTTTAAAACACCAACGTCTTGCTTTAAATTTGAAACAAACGTTCTTCATTTCATTGATGGAATATATGTTTTCGAGTTTTTCAAAATTTTTCATGAAAAAGAAAAAAACTAATGTTAATGTTGTTTATTTTTCAAAATCCGTTCCCGGAGGAATGATTTGTGATTGTATCGTAGGTTTCAGTATATAAATTTCTAAATATAAGTACTTCAATATAAATTAACCTGTTTTTAAATTTTCTTCTGCAAGGGGTACAAATATGATAAGCATAAATTCCGCATGCGAAGCTGCGGGCAACAGCTAGTTCTAATATATAATCAACCGAAAGATATTTTTCTTTTTCAATCCAGTCCGTTACTATTACAAGCGACTGCATTGATGACACTACTGTGAACCGATGAAGTGGCGATAAATCTCCTCAAACCTTTTTTAATTTAAATTTTAAATGTAAAATTTCAGAACTCTTTAGTTTTAAGTCGTCTTATTTTGTAGCCCAGAAAATATATGCTAAGTTGCATTTGTCAAAGGAGAATATAAAATATTCTTGTAGAAAGACTATTTCCTGAAAATAATGCGTAACATTTGTACTCGAGCCAAGTGCCGAGGTTTTTCCTTATTATCGTGCGCAATATTGGTACCGGACGTATTCAAAACCATTTTAATAATAAAAAAAAGCTATTTTAGAAGATTTGATTTTTCCTATTAGTTTCCTTATGTATTTATGTCGCTATATTTTTTTTCTTATCTTTTGAATTTGAATTGTGAATCTGAAAATTTGAATCTAATGACGTTTTAGTTATTTCGTATTAAACGTGATAAAATAGAATCTAGAAATAAAATAAAATCTAGGTTACAGTACTGTAGGTACTCTCGAAACTTAACGATCAGAACTTAAATTTCATATATGAGCTAGAAATCCGCCAACGATGCACTTCAAAATACTACACGTGTACATAAATAGAACCGGCGCGAGAAATAATTATGTTATATTTAAAAATAATAAATAAATTTAAAAGTGAAGTCAGTTTAATTAATATTTTTTTAAATATTCAATATTCAATATTCAATATTCAGACCATTTAAATTTATATTTAGTATATAGATTATTCATTCGTTTTCTAAACCGATAACGTTTAAGACTGTATAATATAACTATTGTTATTATAGAAAGGGTATAATTATATACTTAAGTTTGGTTTCCAACCGTAATAAACCTTTGCTCATGATTTCAGAAACTAATGACTTTGCCTGTTTTCTTCCGATCTACTAATTATCTTTGGGTTCCGGTAGATTCATTAATCTTCACTATTGATGTGGCCAAGAGTCAGCCCTGGCCTACTTAAAAGTGCTCTTTGGTTTTTATCTTTGGTTTTATTATATATTTGGTTTTATCACATAATGAGACGGTTTAAAAATTAAAAATTAAAGACAAAAAATATTCACTACGCGCTTTTGTATTCTTGTGATATCAAATACGTTGTAACGGACCATGGAGCATAGAATAGTAGGAGAAGGGCCATATCATATGAGAGGAAAGTTGAAAAAGTGTCCAGCTGTTTACTGAAAATAGAGATTCCAATAATGGCCATTTCAGAATGACGCTAGTGTGTGAAAAATTGATATATGAACACGGCTGTTGTAGACGGAGTGAAGTTTGCCGAGTTATGCCACCCGTATTGAATGGCGCTAGTATCTGATAAATAAATATTCGAACATAGCGGTTGTAGACCACACCGCAGCACCACCCGTAATTGGACGCGTTTTTATTGACACTTCATACACAGAGATGGCCCGGCCCTCCTTCTACTCTATCCTCCATTTAACGGTACAATCAACAAATCTGTTCGCGCAAAATGATTATAAAACCTCAGACTACTCAATCATGAAATCATCATTAATCTTCAATGTTTTTTATATTACGGTCAGTCAGCGCGTAATGGAAATACAAACATCGAAACGTCATCACAATCTTTGACAGAAATAACTTTCAACTTTTATTTTCTCCATTTATTGTTAGCATTACACATCTATTACATTAATTTTATTTTGTTACAGTTACATTTATTATTAGAAGGAAGAAAGGGTTATCATTATTACCCTAAGGGTAATCATTATTGGCATTACATTTAATGCCAGACTTCATAAACATGTCGAAAAATTGTGGGAAGTCTCACCACACCTCACGATAACTTTTTTCACCATAGCAATTCTTCAGTAGGGCGATGCTACCACATCATTTGCAGCTAGAAGCTTCAAAATTAGTATACGTGTTTATATTATTATTATAAAATATACGCGTTGTTTAATTTTTGTAGCAGTGTACATTAGACCGTTAAGTCCGGTTTACACGTATTAAGTAGTTATGTAGATAAGTAAATTTTAACTAAATTTTAAGTGAATAATTTTTAGTGTCCGTCCACACGTAATAATTTAGTAAAGCTCTTTAGTTCATACAAATCTACTTAACTACTTAAGCATTTTACTAAATTTTAACTTAAAAGTGCCTGTTCAAACGTGTTAAGTGATAAGCCCCGCCCACCTACTTAACAGAAAATAGAAAAATTTCTAAATTACTTATCTACTTGATTACTTAACTACTAAATTACTAAACTACTAAATTGTCCGTTTACACGTATTAATTTACTTAAAATTTAGTTAAAATTTAGTTAACTACTTATCTACTTAATACGTGTAAACCGAACATTAGAGTGAAACCAGACGAACGTATTTTTTGAGATATGAGTCCTGTGAAATGAGTCGGTTTCACACTAAACGTCAATATTGAACCGTAAACGTCAACATCTTGCGTTGGTGTGGTACAAACAGTGAACGAATAATTGGGTACAAATAGGTCTCTAGTATGAAACGGAATGCAGCGTATTCATTATTCGCGACTAAAAGCTCAAAATAATAGGTACGCTCGTTTGGCCTTATCTATACTAATCTATACTAATATATAAAGAGGAAAGATTTGATTTTTTGTTTGCATTGAATAGGCTCCGAAACTACTGAACCGATTTGAAAAATTCTTTCACTGTTGGGAAGCTACACTATCCCCGAGTAACATAGGCTATATTATATTAAAAAAAAATTAAGAATCCCTAATAAAACTCCAATAATGTAACCCAAGGTGTAAAAAAATAAGAAAACCGAAGCAAAGCGAGGGCGGTTACTCGTCTTTAATAAGACCGATAAATCTAACAGATGGAGCTTGGAAATGTTAGTTGGTATGAAAGCCTGTCAAGGGCAGGCAAACCTTTCGATTAAAAAAAATGAGAGGTGTCAAGGGACACCTGGATGGAACGAAGTTCCTTTCAATTAATACTAAGCGACCAGAAGTCTTCGAGGGTGCGACAGTACAATCATAGTATGTGCCTGTCTTATTCACTCTTCGGTATTTAGCATAGAACAACAGGGACGTCCATATCACGATCATGCACATTAAGCTATTATTGCCATTTCTCCCGTCATGCCAATCAATATGCGGAAGAGCGACTGTGATAGATTTATTCTATCCCTATAACTTTATTATAATTGCCATTTTAATATACCTTTATTCAAAAAACAATTAACGCCCCTGTTGTTAAATAAATTATTTTACGTGTGAAAAGACTGCCATCGTACCCCTGTTAGATTGTTATTGCCCATTCATCCATTATTAATGTTTTTTTTAAAAGCACTCGCTCCGTCCCTTGATGTAGTGCAGGCTCAAACAACGCTTCGTCATCTATCCCCCCTATTAGAACTAAGTATAAATAAATCAAAATTCCTTTATTATAACGCTATAGACAACACGTATTTACTCCCAACTGTTTTTTTCACACCTGCGACGTGACAACAACACGACAAATTGTCGCACTTGTGAATAGTGTCTCTGCGACATTTGCACTGGGTCATTGAAACCACAAAAACACGAACAAGAACTGGCACAACAGTGTCCCTGCGTCACACATACTTGTGTTAGCAACATCCCATGTTAGGATAATAGGTAAGATGACGCACATGGGAATAAAAGTATGGATTTTGATACATTGGGGCCACCAAGATCGTTGTGCGAAATTTTTGTTGCATTTATTGCGCATGTGAACATGCACTAAGAAAACTAAGGAGTTACTATAGTAGGTACTCATTTTATTACCTCCACAGTTTTTAACAAACTTAAAAATAATTTTAAAACTATTTATTGTAGAACTATAACAAAAATATATTTGAGTTCCTTAAAACAAGCCCTTTCATTTGACATACTACACGATACAGTTTACAAAACAGTATTTTTTATTTCTTTTTTTATTCAAAATTCTGTTGTTTACGTTATATTTTCGTCTTTGTGTCACAAAAAAGCACATGAGTGTCACATTTCTACTCATTTGGTCCAGTAGTTTTGGAGCAAATTGGCTGTGAACACTCGAGTGTTCCTTGGGATCCGTTTTTTTTTTTTTTAAGACCTAAAAAGGAGGACGCTCTTAATTTGGTTCTATTTTAATGTTGAGGACACCAGAAAGTTTACTGACTCCTTGCATAATAATTTAAAAGGTTACAATGTAATTATTGTAATGTAATAATCTGGGACATAAGTTACGTGTCTACGTCAAGCCGGTGCGATTTATACTCGTAAAGGCGTGTTTAATAATAAAGTAACCTGTTACTAACACCTCATTACCTTGCCACACACCATATAACGTTAGAGCTTTGCTTGAATTACATTCGGTAACTTGTAACTGTCAGGTACCTAATATAAATGATACTTTGAATTTGTTTCTTTAAATTATGTAAATACTTACGAGTAATTCAACGAATACATAACTAGATTATATCGTAACTAGATTATGTATGGGTGTAAGTTAGTTCAATTATATTATAATGCCATCAAAAACAAAACTTGTAAAAAAAACCAAGTCTCGCAACTCAGTTCTTCTACCGTAAAAAGTTGTGAGATCCATGTAATACCAAGTCGGTTAATTTATTCAGTTCCTACTTAAGGGTCCTTCTGTCTTAAGTTATCACGTAATTAGCTAACCTAACAAGTAACAACATCTTATAGTGACCATATTATCAATATTAAAAATCTTTTATGTTTTAAATAAATAGATCGACTTGGCCATCGCATGAAAACACAATATATCTCACAAGTAATACCTACGTATTATATTAAATTTGATTGTTTAGTGCGATTGCCAAGTCAATCTATTTATTTAAAACATAAAAGTTTTTAATATTGATAATATGGTCACTATAAGATGTTGTTACTTGTTAGGTTAGCTAATTACGTGATAACTTAAGACAGAAGGACCCTTAAGTAGGAACTGAATAAATTAACCGACTTGGTATTACATGGATCTCACAACTTTTTACGGTAGAAGAACTGAGTTGCGAGACTTGGTTTTTTTTACAAGTTTTGTTTTTGATGGCATCTCATTTCTTTTTGTAGATAGTTCTACTTTTTTTCCTTTTACAAGTTACCTTTGAACATAATTATATCTAGGTACCTATCTACACCTATTATTCCATTATATTATATACAGGTACACTGATTCATTCACTGCAGATGTTACTTTGTTATACAGGTACAGTAATTCATTAACTACAAATGTAACTTTGTAATCCTATATATTTATATGGGATTACAAAGTTATTTATGCAGTTGATGTATCTAGAAAACTAGACCGAAATTGCAAAATGTTTTAGTTTTTCCTTGATCTATACACAAAACACTAATTGTGTTCCAAATTTGAAGCTTCTATGTCTGCTAGAAGTGCCTTAGAGTTTTGATGATCGGTCAGTCAGTCAGTGAGTGACGAAATTAAGAAACTTTGACTAGTTATAATTCTTAAACTACTGGTTCAAATCAAATGAAATTTGAAATATAACGTGTTTATACAATGCCTGCTTGGTTACTAAAAATTCAGGCTTCTAGCTTTATCCACAACGAAGTTATAGGGGGTCGAAAATGGCCTGAATTGCTTCGAGAAAAGGATGGTACGGCCGTGCCGCTTTTTTGCTCGACTTGGCGGGGGCACTGCCGTGCCCCCAGATAGATAAATCCGTTTTTAGGTGAATACTTTTTAAATAATATTGTTGTCTGTTGACAATAACAAATATGATATAGCAAACTTGCAAAGTCACGGTAATTGGTCACCGTCACTCATTCATGGAAAGATCAACACCAGTTAAACTTTCGGCACCGACTGCAAAACATCGTGTTAACTATCATACT
Source organism: Thymelicus acteon (assembly GCA_951805285.1). Taxonomy (NCBI): domain Eukaryota; kingdom Metazoa; phylum Arthropoda; class Insecta; order Lepidoptera; family Hesperiidae; genus Thymelicus; species Thymelicus acteon. Next base: position 6,837,129 of record OX638217.1, read on the forward strand.
CGTTAGTTGGGAAACGACGCAATTTATTTTTAAAAAATCCATAATTTTTCAATTATGGCATTTCAGAAGTAATTTTTTTAATAATATTTTGTTATGAAAAATCTTATGCGGCGGATGAGACTGCCATTTTTTTACAAATTTTTGATACAATGCCGAAAAAGGAACATTTTTGTACACGTCAGACTGCATATTTAATTTTCAATTTGCCTTAAGAAGATGTACCTGTATGAGGACTTTAAAATTGACATAATGACGGAAATTAGTAATCTCTTAGGGAAATATTGTATATGATAGATTAACCTACATAATCTTCCTAGAAAATTACCTTTAATTGACATTGACAAGGGAAGCCTGTCAATGTTTTTTAACATATTTTACGCTTCCCGCCCACGTCAGTCTTTTTGTAGGACCGATAATCGGGCCGATTTTTTCTTCCATATTATTTCTGACCGACTATTGATATCAGTACGTTCTATTTTCTCCTACAAAAAAGCGGTCACCGATTGTCGGACGTGGGCGGGAAGCGTTATTCGATGCAACTACAACTTCTTTAGGGCTCCGTAGTCAAAACAGAAACCTTATAATTTCGTCATGCGCGTACATATATCCGCAGCACAGCGCAAAGATCTTTAATGATAGGAAGCTGTGATTTGACACGGATCTACATAATACTCTACTCTTCGCATCATGTGGCCATAACCATACTAAAACTGTATGAGTTTCTCTACTTGAACTTTGAAACTATCGTTTTGTATTCCTTTTGCATTTAATTTAGTTCCTTGCCTCCTCTCAACGATTATAAAAGGGAAGATAATTTGACCGTTTCGAAGTTTAAAATTAGTAGGTACATGATGCATTTCATATTAAGATTTTTTAGATGAAACTTGGCACACAGATTAGTAACTAATATTCCTATGAACTATTACACTTTAACATTTTATACAGTCGTCGTTTTTTCTCTACCTATTTTTTAAAAAAAGTTGTAGATATTGATCAAATATTATACTCTGACATAGATTTGTCTAGTAAGCTTTATCTAAATGCGTTTAGCTGTTTGTCATGCCAGATAAAATTTTACTAAGATACATTAATTTTATAACTATTTCGCTAGCTCTTCTGAGGTTAGTAAAAAAGCAACAAAACAAATATGTAGATGTAGCGAAGAGGGGGATATTAAAGGAGCACCGACACAGTATATCTTGACTTGTAAGAAAGAAGAACTTAGAAGTGGAAGCTTAATTTAGTTACAGAATTTAAATAGGGCATTTTAAATATAAAGTGTTATAATATGAGACGATTTTTATGATATTAAAACGTCCCCAGTTACTTTATTTACACAAGAAAGAGTGTAGAGATGTTTCTTTTATGTTTTGTATATTAAATAATTTACTACGTAAGATAAAAACTAATATGTTTAGAATAGAGAATCCGCATACGAGTAGACTTAAGACTTACAAAGAATTCTTTTGTCTTTGAAGTGCTCCAACATGCCTTATGATCATTAATGTGGAATGTGGAACCAATCGGACGTTAACGAAAACAAATAATATCGATTATAAAATATCGGAGAAAAACTAATCTTGTATTGTAATTAATATCACTTAGCTCAACTCGGTTTTTCCCCCTTTTAAAACAACCAGTAAGTTTTTATTTTATTCTATCCACCTGAGACATCAGCAACAGCAAAGGCATCACTGATGCGATGCGGGCCAAGAAAGAGAGAAGAAAAAGAAAGAACTGGCTCTCTTGTCCCCAGCCGGAACACGACGAGTCGTTTGGCGGCTGACACATGCTCAAGGGTGGTAGCTATCCAAGTGAACCCCATGGAGAAATAATAATAGTAATAATTTTTAATCTCAGCATAATACCCCCATTGCTTTTCATTATGCATTGCTGATTGGGATTCCTATGTTCCACAGTTACGCTGGCTTCTGTCGTCGTGAAGCTGTAAATGCCGCTCTAGGGCCATAGATCTCTTCTCATAACCAAGAGCCTGAAACTTAACTCATCCGCATCACCATTGCGAATTTGTAAAAGTATTGTAAACTGTCATAAACCAAAAAGTATTCTATAATCATCAATCGCTACTCATAACGTATATTTAAAGATCAACGTCATGTACCTCTGTGATTATGTTTTTATTGTTCATTATTATTTCTGCTTGGGGTCCACCTTGATAGCTATTTCTGGTGATTTTTTTCATACTAAAAGTACTAAAATACCTCCGAAATCAAAAAAAAAACTTTCGTGCTTCGGAGAGCACGTAAAACCGTCATTACCTTGATTATAATTAGTCATTAGTTAAATAGCACAACTAATATTTGGGTTGGCCACTAACTAAACCCCTTCACCATACATAGCGAAACATGAAGTTTTTATAATTACGAGAGAACCTACCTACTGAAAATAACTGGCAAACCCTACTACTCATAGGTAGGTGTCAGAATGAAGCCCGCGATCCCTAGACAGATATGAAAATAAAGTAATAAAGTTACTTTAAAAGCCCCTTTCAAATGCCCTGTCTACTGTATGCATAAGGTATTCTGAATGCCAACTTGTGAAATACACGATTTTCACATTTTCAGTGAAACGCGGCACTAAAGTAATGTAAACATAGCCAGATACGCAACACGTGCCGGTAGGGTTGTTCGCGATAATCTGGTATTAGATATGAAAAAACGCGATCTTATCACATGTTTGATGAACTTTAGTGTTTGGTTATGATAGTGCCCGTCGCTTTGGTTAATTCTTTATTAATTTTGTGTTTTATTGTCGCTATAAAGCGTATGAAATCTATTTTTTGTGAATGATTCTGAATATTACAATACGGCCGACGTATCTTGGTGCGTCTGAACATAGGCTTTGCGAACTTTAGCCCATGTAAGACAGAGATAGCGACACGAACATGCTAACATGTGACTGAGACAAGACGCCGCGTACCAAGCATTGCCGAATTGTGTTAGTGCGCAGCCTTGTGTGCGAAGTTCAGATGCGCCAAGATACGTCGGCCTTACTGCATATACCAGCATTCTATTAGCACTACTTACTAGCCCTCGCTGCGACATGACTGTATGGTTTTTGCGCTAAAAATTGTAACCAAACCAAGAAAGTGTGGTTTATACAAAAACTCATTCACATATTGCTACAAACCTGTGCTATAAACCGCATAAAAGTCTGATTTTTGTAAGTACTCGTAGTAAGTAAAGTAGTAGCTACCTTATATTTATCTGGTTTGCTTTTTATATGGATGAATTAAAAATATCATGTATTAAAATGTATAAACATATTATTATTGATATTTGTCACATTTACCTACCTACATAAGAAAAATTTCTAACAACTGTCCAAAAATACAAAGTGAGACACACAACACACGAAACAACTTATTTTTACATAACTATTTCATTATTTCCACAAAACACTTCCTCTGATTCCATAACAATACAATTTTACTTATTTCATTTGCCCAACAATACAGTTTCTCTCCACAGCAGTACTTCCTGTCTGCAACTTTCTCATAGTTGAAGTAGATAAAACCCTCATTACAATGTGCTTAACAAAGTGAAAAACATGTTCTGCATTTAATGTGTAATTTAATGCGATACATCGAGAAATGCCTTTGTCCAACGTTGCATAGAGCGCTCGAGTGGCCTTTCTATACTTCACAGCTATTGAGCCGAGGATTCTTCTAGTCTAGCGGGTCAGCTGAGTCAACTGTACTATTATTAAACATAACGCGGATTTTCCGTATCTTTTTCCATCGATAATGCGTCGGTGATGCTATTGTCACAGATATCCAAAGGTTGTGGTTACAATTTAATTACTTTCAAGCGACACGTATCATTTGCTCATATGTTCAATTAAAAGTGCGCAAAATTGGAACCACGCCTTGAACGTTAATATAATTTAATTTTCTAGAAGTTCAAAAGATTAATGAATAGTTAATTTTTCTTTGGTTTGTATTTGTAAAAAATTCTTATATGCATACATACCTAAAAATATGTAAAGTAAAATATAAGTATTCAATCATGTACAAACTATTCAGATGTGAAAATAATTTAACGTACAAGAGATGATAATTAAAATAATATTTCATAGTTAGAATACTATAATTATTATTATATCCATGGATCACTAGCGTAATAAATTAATCGTTCACCAGTCATATCACTAATGCAAAGAGAAAACAACCAAATTCAATTATTGGGTATATATTGGTATATATTATTATTTTTAAAAGTATAATTATTGTAGTCGTAATTTCTGTGATAAAATTTAACCGTCTGTCTCTCTGTACCTAATTAAAATCTCGTGAATTATTTATGTTTGAATATTTGCCTCACGCGAGTGTCTCATGCGCCTTGCAATGATTTTGATGTGGTTTTATAGACATTATTCTTGTCAAACAATGCAATTACAAAAAAATATGTCAATGGGCTGGTTTTTTAAGTATGTCAGAAAAACAAAAAAAAAACTGAAATTTTTAACTATACTTCATCAGATTTTTATGATATTTGTAACTTGAATGTTTATTTAATTTTTTTGTAATGAATAGATGGTAATACCTTTCAAATAATATTTTTTCACATTATCACATAAAGATCCCATTCTTTAACTCCAGAGAAATCGAATTCTTTCGGCAGTTATCAAACATAATAAAAAAATGGCGGCCATTCTAAAAGGAAGACGGCTAGATGCCCACATGTGGGTATTTTTGTCGATAAAATTAGGTATATTTTATGACCTTAAATTATCGCTAGTTAGTTGTTGGAAGCATTGTATAAAAATTCCAGAAACTAAGAAAGCTATTGAAAGAAAACCTCTATATCGTTTTCTATTTCAAAGTGAGGTTTGAGGTCAAGTCACTAGTAAGTTCAACACGCGTTCAACAACGAAGTGTCGATGTCAGAATACGTGCTGTTTCCAACACGAACTCCACTATTGCTATTTCTGAAGCGAAGCAACTATGCGTTTCGCGCAGAAGGGTGTGGTTGCGTATTAATACTTATTATAAGGCATTCTACATCTAAATACTTAAAATAGATTAGCACTACATACTCATATGCATATTATATTGAGACCGACATATATAGAAATGTTACCTATTTGAAACCATGGATGTCATAGACATCTATGATTTTAAAAATATTCGATATTTGCGTTAGTAACATGTTTTAACCGTAACATGCATTTCTTTTAGCGAAGATAGCTGAATTTGACTATTTTTAAATATATTTAATACGTATTTACAATAGTGAAATTACGATATTAAAAGATCTTCTCACGGACGTAAAAAAAAGACGGACGTAATCCTAAGAATAAATTAAGTGAAGCACCCATAGGAATACCAACTCTGTGTTCGTACAAGTACACAAACCCACACATTGACCCCATACGGCTACGACGTTGACACCATGGCGAATCAAAAATTACAAAATTACGCACAAATGGTAAGCGAGCTGTCAGCTGTCAGCTTCACTCTCGATTAGACAAGGTTACGTCCGTTCTTTTTTTATGTCCGTGGATCTTCTGAAGAGTTTAGACAATCATTGTGAAAATAGTCTCAGTGATCAATTGCAAATTTCAGAAAATTGCCTTCCCTGACGCTTGCCACGACACAGGTTAACAGCGTTTTTTTAATAATGCTTCTTTGTATTATTCGATTAATTTTAATAAGTCAATATTTTGAATTAACCAAAAAAAAAACTCATAATAAATATGCGTGGAGATGGTATTCAGTTTCATTTATGATAAATGAGAGCGGTGTATTTAGTCTGAGAAAGTTCAATCCGATGTTTTAACTTAGTTTTCCATTTATGTAAAAAGCCGTGACACAAGTTGATTTACAACCCAGGCGTGATATTGCCCCCTAACTAGTAACGTGGTTGTTACTCTAGAATCTTAACGTTGCAGATTTTTAACGGTCCCTAAAAGTCTACTTTGGCGAACTGGCCAAACCAAGAGAAGTATCTCTAAAAGTACATGTATTTTTAAAAGTACATGTCATGTATTTTTCTTATAATTGTACAGAATTTTATCTGTACCATCAATACTAGATATACCTAATATCTAGATTATCTAGGTAATTAAGACTACTTCTAATAAGGACTTAACTCTGTAGCGGGTGCGAAATATTTCAATTAATTTAATTCTAGACTTGAATAAATTAAGTTAATATTTAATTACGCGAAGACGGCTAGACCAACCCAAACAACTTGGTCTACAAGTTGGCATTCCATTCCGCGTAGACAATGCTACGACGCTACGACGCTACGACATCACGACTCTACGACGCTACGACTCTACGCCACAACGTAAATTTTCATTACTTTCGAATCAATGCAATCTAAAAACTGCTATAATATAATAAAATAAAATAAAATGTGCGTAAATATGAGCCCGCATTCAGAATTAAGTTTTATTCTCTGTTAAAAAGGTCTAAATGTAAATTACGGCAAACAGAGACACGCTATTGTTATTAAATTCGATATAGTAAATCACCTGTGGGGCCTCCTTTCTTCCTCATGGTCTTCTTTCATAAACGATGGTTGGAGACTGAAGCGCCGTCGGAATTGGTGTCTGCCTTTCATGTTGTTAATTTCAGTGATCACTTAACACATAACAATTATTTCAGTCAACAATAAACAACGGGCATCGGGATGTGAGCGGTACGACGCGACGTGCGCACCCCGCGACGGTCCAACGATGAGTGGCAGGAGGATCCCGGCCCACTGCTGACGATGCGAAACGCTTACCATAAAACAAATTTAAATACTCTACAGGCTACACAAAGGTTTTAAAAGATTCATAAAAAAAATTATAGATTGCGTTGTAATGAAGAGACTCCATAGAGTAACCACGGGTTTGTTATTTCATTGTAATGAATAAACAAATGCAATTTGTATTATTTATTCTCACGAATCAATTATTTGATACCACAGTTTGATAAACTCAAATGTTTTGTTTTAATGTTTATGTTTCCGAAATATTGACTTTTAAAAATGTATCACTCTTACCAGCCAGTATTGGATCGAGTTTCTACGCCATGTTACAATTTCAGAAAAGAATAAAATTGTCGGATGATAAAAACGAATGATAACGCTTAATATACGCGGTTCGACCTCTTCACGCGCTGGTTTTCGCACCGCAATAATCGATTTTCACTTGGTTTTTATCGCAAAAAGTTATCGAATACGGGTAAAGATTATACCTACCTACCGGTGGAAACGTTTGAGTTGCTTGAAAAGCAAATGTATTAGTGAAATAGTGCTGTATATTTGATCGTAGTGATGATTCACTTTTTTTCTGAAACTGCAAACGAAAAGTGAACGATTCACTTGAATCACCGAAGGAGTGGTAGATAAATTAAAGACTTTAAACTTTTATTTTCAGAAGTAGCATGACTAATTAATTGTTAGCCAGATGATGAATCTAACAATATGATGATCTGGCGACCAGTATTAGTAGTAGTAAACTACTTATTATAAGTACTATTATTTATTCTGTGGTTTTACTCAAGATTAAATTATAAATACTTATACACTGACAAAACACACATAACACTGCATTAGAATTTCAGCATAGGGCATAGACACGCACAAAATATGACATTTCAAACAGTAATCTGTCACAAAAAGGTTTGTTTCGTTTTGTCACGAATCAAATTTAATCTGTCCTAGACATTTTAAAAATAATACCCCGTAAACTTAATATTGACCTACTAAATATTATACCGACAAATAACTTAGTAATATGTATAGGTAGTTTCGCAAAACCAATCAGAGTCATCCCGATGAGTATTTCGATAGTTTGAAACTTGTAGACATTGTAGAACCTCGTGACCTTTCCAGTTTCTAAGTAATATACTATGTTCTATATCTAGGTGTAGCTCGCACCCTAAAGCCTGTTGCGCCGGCCTGTTCCCCAGACTCAAACGAGATATAAAGGTTTGCCTTGTGAAAACTTTTTCCATAAATAAGACCTTTTGGAATGAGAAGCTCGAGTCTTTTTATTTAGGGGAGCAAAGGTTTTTAAACGAATCTAAATTTCTTTACGTGATTTCATCTACATCTGGAATATGATACAAAATATTACAACTAATTGGTACTAATAAGAAAGGCGTTTAATATTACCCAAAAAGATACACAATTCTCAGCAAAAATCTTGCCATGTCTGTATAAAAAGCTAAACCTAAGTAATAAGTAAGTATAATATTAACTTTATTACTCAAGCTACGCTGTTATTGGCGTTATAGTGTGGCTTAAATACGCAATTTTATAGTTAGAGGGTTGATCTTGTTAGATTAATTTGAGCCTATTATTTCACACTACAATCAATAACCTGATACATTTAAAAAAATCTTCATTATACGATCACTATTCTCTGTATGTTATTTACATAATAATTATAACGCTCATAATTAAATACGGTTACACATAATTGGGTCATGACAAATTATATTACGCGTACAGCTGGCCTGCCTGGGCTAGCCTTGATCTGAATTGAATCATTATCTGGATTGTGTAAACATGAACAATACTGATTCTTAAACTTAATATTGATACATTGTGCTTGCTTAAACTGTAAGTACATAAACTGGCTAAAATCAGTCATGCTTCGTTGTAGCACAGTTATTATAATATTCGGGAAGTAGGTATAAACAGCAATGTATTGAATATTACTGAACAACCGTTACCCTAATTAAGTAGCATCAAAGCAAAATTATAACTCAATTCCAAACGCTTGGAAGAACTTCCCATGAGAACATGGGAATGGTGAACCTAACGACTGTTTTTTATTTACTTTTACGTTTACAAACTCTAAAGTAGTTGAATTTGAATTGAATATAAAGATTGTGTATAACTGTGCAAATATAAGCTGTTTTATTGAAAAATTACAGGGAAGAGTTGTTTCTGTGTTCTCTCTGAGATTTTTTGTACATTAAAAGATAATAATCAAGCATCTACCAGATAAATCTCATTCCTAAGATGTAGAAACTTAAAAAAACTTATCGTTATTTATATTGTTCCTACTCCAAATAAAGCTGAGAATGTTGAATATAATTATATATTTATATATCCTAACATGAGGATCTTTATTTATACATATAAGAAATAGAAGCCAAAACAATCATTGTTTACAATATTTCTTTGTTTAGACGAGAATCACGTAAAAACTTCTGGATGAAATTGGAAGCGGTTTTCACATTTCTTTTGGTAAAGTTATCTTGATACGTGGCTTAGATACAGGAATTTAAACATTAGACGCGTTCTTAATAGAAAGAAAAAGCTAGTATTCATAATAAATAAACGCTAACACACTCATACCCCCGCAATAGGTTATTATTACCTGTGTCGCGGGTGGCATGGACGACACATACAACACATCACAATCACACCCATGACCCGAGAATAAATATTTATCTGTCACATAAATATCTGCCCCGGCCGAGAATCGAACCCGGGATCCCTCGCTTCGCAGGCAGGGTCGCTACCAACGCTACAGGGTCGCCAAATAATATAGTGAATATGTTATGTACATTGTACACCACAGTGACTAACGATATATCGGAATATCAGTTCCCTATCGCTGGGTAGCGCTCGGGGGTCTGTTGGCTTGAGGGAGTAATTTATTGGCTTAAGATAATTGCTGATAGGGACGTGCTTGTGAACATGTAACATACACATAAAGCGATATAACTAACTTCTGCCATCAGATAGAACTTAGATTACATTTCGACCTAAATAAAAATTTATTTTATCACATTTTTCTCAGGACTGGTGTGTTTTACATGAAAACTTACAATAATTATCCGATATTGATACGAATTTAAATTAGTTATGATCATAAAATGTTAATATCATGAAAGGTAGATTGTATCAGTATTTAAATTGTAGGAAATACTTATATTACAAATCCTTCAGTAAAATTTCGTACAGTATTGCTCACTTCTAGTTTTGATATTCCACGTGTAAACTTTTTAAATAACATTGGCCAAGTAGAAAATCCTGAAGTAACCCATTTTAACAAACTTTAAAAGAGGAGGAGGTTCTCAATTCGGTTGTATTTTAAGTCGGTCATTTATTTTGGTAAGACTTAGATTATTTAAAAACAATTTATTAAGATCACTGGCGCAAAAAAATATAAGCTTAATAACAAAGGACGAAAACACGACAAGAATCCGTTTCGTCATAAAATTTTAAACAAATAAAATGGTAAGTATTCTAAATTAATTCAGCTTTTGTTGTCGATATTGGGAACAAAAATTTCTATACCCTATTGTAAATTTTCAAGATCTTTTCGGAATATGCACAGTCACGCATACATTTTATACAGAAAATGTCGTTTTGGGTAAAATATGAGTACTTCCCTATGCATGGTTGGATTTAAAGACAATAATTATGGTATGTGAGGAAATCTAATTCATAGGACTTGTACCAAAAACACATGTTTTTAGGGTTCCTAAATAAAATCGGAATTCTTATTACAAATATGACTTATGACGAAACTTCGTCATGTCCGTCCGTCTGTCTGTCCGTCTGTCCGAAGCAAAGCACCGAGACCCTTAGTACTAGAAAGCTGTAATTTGGCATGGATATACATATTTATTAAAACTCTAGAATCATAGAATAAAATATTGAAAAACTTTTTTCAGGGTACATCCCCTATGTAGAATCCCCTTTGATAGAATAATTTTAAATGTAAGGAAACCATAAAAACAAGTGCAAATTTAAATCACATCATAAAACAACTGATAAATAAAAAAATACAATGAAAATAAATGTAAAAACAAAAAAAAATATGTCGAAAATAGTGCAGCAAGTCAGGTTTTTTTCCAAAAAAATTAAAAAGCTAATAAAAAAAAACCAAACCGATTAGACCTGTACTTTATTGGTTTTTTGTTAATAGTTTTGTCCAAATAATCAATAGACGCCGGGCGGTCACTTGGCCCTGGGACACCCTGTATATTAGCATAAGTAGTCAATGAGCTATATTAACATAAGTAGTTAATGAGTAATAGTCGAAAAATTACCTACCCTAATCTAATACGACTGCTGTCCGAGTACAATAATATCATAGGTAACTTTTATAAAACAAAAGGTTAAATACTTTTCTGTTTTTGAAATTAAATGTTAAGATCTTTAAAATGTAATCCCGTATGCTCCGTATATTACGCATAAATTATTTTGAATTCTCCCATTTACAGAGGTATAGCGAGTTTTACATTATAAATACGTTTAATAGCCTTCGAAACAAATGTACTAGGACACTCTGTGTAGCAGATGGCTTATACAATTAAATCGTCACGAACAACCACGACCCGAAACTAAACAACATTATTTAAATAATATATCACATACTACCGTAAGTAACTAACAAAAAGGTTGAAACGTGTACTGTAAATATATTTAGGTCACTTTGACCCAATAGACGTTGTCCAGTCAAACTTTCAATTAAGTTACTTTTCCTTTAGTAGGAATTTTATCAATTATGAATATCTTTTCATAAGACGATATAACAATTTCAGTATTTATCAATTCAGTCAGCATTTCAGTATCTCTTATTGTTCGGCTATCAGCGAGCGAGTGAGAGCAGAAATCGATAGATAACCTTTGTGGCTATTTTCTAATGTCAATTTTTTAGTTAAAATGCCTTTATTTTCCTTGATTTTTTAATAATATGGTGTATATGGACTGTAGATTTTAAACAATAATTTAATTTAATATTTATGATTTTATGCAAATCACGCATAAAAAGAACAAAACATTATACTTTGTTTATTTTAAATCACAACATGAAATATAATCACTAATAGCTTTTATCCCAGGATATTGATCCGTTCACGCATGATAAATATTCATTAGAATGAAATACAAAACAACAAATTACGTGTATCATAAGCACTATCTGATATTATTATACTAGTTTATAAGGATGATACTAGTTTAAAAACACATGTTTTTAGCACTCTAAATCTGAGCGTGTTTTGCTTCCATTGACGGCACCCCAGCGAGCTCCAACTAGGTTAATTTGCGATCCGGGTCTCGGTTCACCCTGTACCCTGGCTAACTTTTACAACTTTCGGCCTATTTCACCAAGTTTCCGGAACGTTTGGGCGTGTTGCCAACTTTGTATCAATTCATTGTATTGATTAATAAAATTGTTTCCTCAAAGCGTAAGCACCGTGTAAGGTTAATTAAGCTGCTGACTGAATAAAAGTTTTACTTGGGAATACAGTAGAAACTGTGTATAATATTTTAATAATGCAAATCCATCCATCCATCCATCCATCAGCCCTTAGAGGTCCACTGCTGGACATAGGCCTCCCCTAACTTGCGCCACTCTGACCGGTCCTGAGCCTTCTGAATCCAGCGGATGCCCGCTGTCTTCTTCAGATCGTCAGTCCACCTGGTCGGGGGGCGTCCTATGCTCCTTTTTCCGAGACGTGGGCGCCATTCGAGGACCTTTCTTCCCCAACGGTTATCGGTCCTTCGCACTATGTGGCCAGCCCATTGCCACTTCAGCCGGCTAATTCTTTGAGCTATGTCGGTTACCCTTGTTCGTCTACGGATCTCCTCATTTCTGATGCGATCACGTAGAGAAATACCGAGCATAGCCCTCTCCATAGCCCGCTGCGCAACTCTGAGCTTGTGGATCAGGCCAATAGTAAAGCACCACGTCTCGGATCCGTATGTCATCACTGGCAACACACACTGCTCGAACACCTTCGACTTCAGGCACTGAGGAAGTGTTTTGGACGACAAGATATGACGCAGTTTCCCGAACGCAGCCCATCCGAGTTGGATTCTACGAGTGACTTCTTTCTCGAAGTTGGACTTACCCATCTGGATCACTTGTCCCAGGTAATTGTATTCGTCTACAACTTCAAGAGCAGCGCCGTCAACAACAACCGGTACGGGTGTGACATGGACATTCGACATGATTTTCGTCTTGTCCATGTTCATCTTAAGACCCACCCGTTGTGAGGCGCTGTTCAAGTCCCCGAGCATTGTACCAAGTTCTTCCAGGGAACCCGCCAGGATGACTATATCATCGGCATATCGCAAGTGTGTGATGTATTCGCCATTGATGTTAATGCCACGTCGTTTCCACTCCATCAGCTTGAACACATCTTCCAACGCAGCGGTGAACAGTTTTGGGGATATGACATCCCCTTGCCTGACACCTCTCTGCAGTTGGATGGGGTTCGTTGCTGTGTCGTGTACTCTGACGGACATGGTGGCAGATGAGTACAAACACTTCAACACCTCGATATACCGGTAGTCGATCCGGCACCGCTGGAGAGAATTTAGTACCGCCCAGGTCTCGATAGAATCAAAGGCTTTCTCATAGTCCACATAGGCAACACACAACGGCAGATTATACTCCTCGGTCTTTTGTATAATCTGCCGCAGTGTGTGTATATGGTCTATGGTGCTGTAGCCTTTTCGGAATCCTGCTTGTTCGGGAGGCTGGAAGTCGTCAAGCCTGCGTGCAATGCGATTTGTGAGCACCCTCGAAAACAGCTTATAAACGTGGCTCAGAAGTGCAATGGGCCTGTAGTTCTTCAAAAGGGCTTTATCGCCCTTCTTGAAGAACAGCGTCACCACACTTCTGCCCCACGCTTCCGGGGTAGTTCCAGTGTTAATGACGGAATCGAACAGTTTTTGGAGCGCCACTAGAAGGGGTTTCCCTCCAGCTCTTAGAAGCTCGGTTGTGATTCCGTCATCTCCCGGTGCCTTGTTGTTTTTAAGCTGTTTGAGAGCCTCTCTAATCTCATACAGGCTGACGTCCGGGCATATAATAATGCAATATATATATTTATAATAATGCAAATATATTATTATTAATACTGTTATTATAATAATTGCATACTCAGACTCATACTCCCGCATAAATAATTCTGTGTTGCAGATGGTACCGACATACAAATGTTTGTTCACACCGGGAATACACAGTAAGACGCAAATCTCGGATTTAATAGCAATTAAACCTATAGCCAGACCACTTGATGATGCAGTTTATACATTCCGAAGTTTACCTATCTGATAACTGCTGAGGGAAGACCTGCTTCTAAGTAGGCGGAGACCTAGGACCTAGATGAAAATCCCACATAATCCCGTAAACTTTCGGATATCTTATAGAAAATTGACGCTTTCCTTCTAAAAAAAATACCTGCTGGTAAGTAACTAGTCATTGCCAAATAATAGTAGAAACGTAAATAATACATTCGATAAACCACCAAAATTCCCATTTGTTTACTTTTGTGTAAACAATGAACTTTACTATAAACCCAAAACGATAACCGTTTACACATTATTGCCCATAAAGCGAAATCTACTTTAATATTTTTCAATATAAATCAATTTCAAGTAGGATAACGATATTATATGGCTTCGTCGGTCAGAGCGTGCTCCCGACTCCGATGTACGGGATTACTTCAAATTAATACGTGGGTAGCGTTAATATTGTGTTTCGAGTTTCAAATTGTTCTTATACTTTAAATAAATACGTTGAAGACTGCAGACTAGTCATAATTTTGAAGTTCCTTCGATAGTAATAATGATAATATTATAATATACAAACCACTTAAATCGAAAATATCTGGTATGAATTTGATATTAGGAAGGGGTGTGAGTAAATTTTAAAACCAGACAAAGCACTTATCATTCACTTGAATGACAGCCAATCACTTATGCCTACAAACGATCAGATGAGCTAACTAATCATAATAGTACCTAAGTCAACTGGACTTAGGACTTGACTCATATGAGTCTCATTGAAAGTGAGGCTATGCATCCTATGCTTGACGATTGAATTTTCACAGTTTACTTAAAAGAAATGTACGACGCGTGTCCACGTGTCAACGCATCATATTATTATATCTACAGCTAACTGAACGAGACACATACTGACTAGTACAAAATGTCCATTAGTTGCACTCTAGAGATTTTAGCGGGTATTTGAGGCACGCGGCTATGTGTCGCTAACACGGTACTTTCAGGTCTGGACGTGCCATCAAATTGCATTACTGACGCTTTAAAAACTGGCCAACAGTAAATCGAACGCGTGCTTGTGGCCCAAGTGAAAGCGCAAGCGAAAAAGAGAGGAACAGGTAAACAAACATATACCTGTTTTAGGTATAGTTTCTCTATCAAAAAATATCCTGATAAAGATTTTTGCCTTGTGTTAGCGTGATTTCTATTATTACAGTGTTATTCTTATTATTATGTGTTCTATTATTACCCTTGGGGCTATTATTTTGTACTATTGTGAATATAAGTATGGTGTTGACTAAAACATACTACTATCATCAGTCGCCACTTGGTGGCGCTAGTGAGCATATTGACGACATTGATGTCGACGTTAGAGCATAAAACTGAGTAATCGAAACATTCGCCATTCGACAGTCGACCTGAATGGTCGCATGCAAACCCGAGGCAAAGGTTACTTCTCTGTTGAAGTCTGTGATTTTAGTGATAACTTATTTTGTGATAAATATAATGGAAAGTGTGATTAAAATAATTGTGAAATATCGTCGTTTTATTGGGCCGAGCCCACAGTTCAGAAGCAGGGATGGACAGATAGAAAAATCTCTCGCCACGCCCCAAAGAGATCAAAACGTGAGTAATTTATTTATTTTCCTGATGACACATGCTGAATTTAGGAAAATGGAGTACTAAGTCATTATTTTTGAATGTCTAGCCACGCCACAAAGACGTGAGGTGAAATAAAAACGTGAGAATTTTTTTTTCTCTTCTTCGGATGACACGTGTCGAAATTAGAAAAATTAAGGACAAAAATGATTATTTTTTTTTTCTAATTTGCGCTCGCTCTTCAATCTTTTTGTCTGTCCGATATCGGATGCGAGTTGAAAGATAAAAGATTTTATTGTGTGCAGTTGATCATATACGAGTATATAAATAGAAAAACAATAAACTAAATGAAAAGTGTACTAAAGATGCTTTATGTATGTGACGGCCATTGAATAGTTAGTTATTATTGAGCAGCTAAGGTATAAAACGGGGAATACACTACGCGGACTTGCCCGCGGACAGTCTGGCCGGGCATGTCTGTCGCCACAATACACTACACAGACTTATCAGTTTATGTCGGAGCGGCGTAACGATTAGTTGTGTTGTGCGTACACAATATAATGACAACGCAACGAAGGAAAATCGCTATAATTGCTGGTGCTGCATTAATATGTACTGTTTGACTATTACAATATATTATAACGACTTAAAGTTGTTTAAACAACCATTCATGCTAATTTATTAACTCCTTTAATGAAATAAAAACATTGCGATTTTCTTCGTCTAATAAAGAATTCAATGAATCCTAACTAAAAAGGGTAAAATAAAAAAGTAGTAGTTTAGAATGTTGTTAAAAGTAATACTGAACAAGTAAACCATAGAAGGATTTACAGTCGGGACCCATTTAAATTTTACAGGGTTGCTGGAAAAAACAAACAAGATTTGATTAGTTGAAAAATAGGTTCCGACTATTAACAACATTCTAAACTACTGGGCTTATTTTTCTCTTTTTAGTTTTTTTTACGCAGCAACGTTTTTTGTTTTTTATTTTTTTTATTAATTTTCTTAACGTAAGCTAAATTAGCATCGAGGCATATTTCT
The DNA here is from genome assembly GCA_951805285.1 of Thymelicus acteon. Lineage (NCBI taxonomy): Eukaryota > Metazoa > Arthropoda > Insecta > Lepidoptera > Hesperiidae > Thymelicus > Thymelicus acteon. The sequence goes on from OX638217.1 coordinate 6,853,766, forward strand.
TTACATCTATTTATTAAATTTTGGTAGGCAGCATTTCGTAATTCGGAGTTCATTAATTCTTTGCTTTTTATTTTCCATAAACATGGATATGTTCTATATTCCGTATATATTTAAGTCAATGATATTCCGCTATGAATTCTGTCCAGATTATTTCATTTTCATTAAAACTCATTTTATACGCATGTACTCCACAGTTCGATAAATAAAATCAGATAGGGACGTCTGTCCTAGTTGCTGTCGCTCTCGGGTCTGTGAACAGACAGCCCGCGGTGACCACTCACATACGGACATGTCTGTGCCCCCGCAGACAAAATGAGATCGCGCGGACAAGCAACAGACAAGTCTGCCAGACTGACTGCAACGGCCATACACTAGCAAACATTGCACAGTCCTATAGTAGCGAGGCCCGGCGGGCTTGTCTGCAGACTTGCCCGTGGGGATGTCTGTCTAGTGAATTCCCCACTTAAGGAATTTGCACACGGGCCCCACGTGTTCAGGTGGAACGTTGGTTAAAAAGTAATCGTTCCGTATCCTAGTAATCCGTTAATATTATAACTAGTAATTGTTGATTTTATAATCAGTAAAGGAGTGCCTTTTGAATCTACACCGTATTTTCGTTATAATGAAGGCCTGATCTCCTCGCCCGCCTATCAACGTAATTTATGGATACTTCGCGAGAATGCGACGAACCTTTTATAAAAATGAAGGAAAGAAAAATAATAAAACTTCCAGGTTATTAAGTAATCTTTATTAGCTAGAACTGATATTGCAAAAGCCTACCTCTTATTACCATATTATCTACCGAATCAATACGTCACCGAGTCAAATTGAATGATAAACGTACTGTGAAACTTGCATCCGAAGCCGAAATATTGCTCCACTATGACGTGGCGTCCTTTATAGAGTAAAGTTTCCTTCACTCCATGGCCAACAACGCGCTTGAGCTCCCTCCATGTCCCGCGAATACATCAATTATCAACCTAATAGTTAAATGGGTACTGTAATGCAATGTAAGAATTTTGGAAGCCAAAGATTAAATAAACACCAAGATATATTTCTTACAGGAGTTACAGGATTTTTTTTTATTACTTGAGTATTAGCTAAAGAGGTCACCCAATGCAATAGTATGTGTATGGTAGTTTCAACTTGATGATACTCTGAAGAGATGGACGTGATGGTAAATTACGAGATGGACAATACAATTATTCTGCCGTTATTGAGTCTTCTTGACTTTGAGATCGTTTTGCTTTATTTTGTTGAGCTAAATTTAACCAAGTGGTGGGTTAACTTTATCTATATACTGGTTGCCCGGACGGACTCCGTTCTGTCAACGGTTTTTTTATTATTTTGAGATGTACGCTATCCTATCTTTCAGGTTGGATCGAACTGCACACGATGTGCAAATTTGATTGGGAGTCCGTTGCGGACGGACGGCGTGACACGTGATTTATATATATTAATATTATATAAACCGCAAAAAAATGCTTGTACGGATGTCTTCTATATACTTTGAAACTATTCAACTGATCTTTCTAACTTCAGAATGGTTTCATTTGAAACGCAGCGAAGATGGTTTGAGACCATTAAATGATTATTAAGCATTACGCACTTTTTCGATTTCCGACTTTTCCTTTATACAATCTTTAGCCTAGTGGAACACGCCGGGTATCCGCTAGTTTCTCATAAAACAATTGTCACAAATGAAATCGGGTAGTTACACAAAAATCTTTTGCTGTCATCAAAGTATCTTTCCGAATTGTTGGTGGATAAGAAAGAAAAATGACGTGCATTAAGTGTATCAGTGATATCTACATGGATAAATGATTTTGAATTTAATTTTTGAATTTTGATGCTACTCCGTAATGGATCTTCTCGAGTCATGATATTATGTACAATAGACGAGCTCGATTTTATTTAATACATATTATAATATCTTAATAAAAATCTAACGGAAATCTCGTGTCACGGAGTTTGTGGTGTGCTTGCATTATACAGTCACGTTAACCAAGCGCTTGTGCCTTATTTCAGATCAATTGGACACTGGGAAGTAAGTCAAGTCAACCTTAACTTACAGGATTTGATTAGACACCGGATAGTTGAAAGTGTTGAAACGAAATAAAAGCTTGTTATAAAATAACGGGTTGTTGAGGTAAGACATGTAGTACTATTATCTATTCTGTGGTAAGACATTTTTTTTTTGTATTTTTGTTAGCAAGCCAAGAGGATTATTTGAGATGGTTTCTTGTGATATCTATTTGATTTAAGTAACTATTGCTATTATCGGTTATCATAAGGCACATTACCTACACATTACTTAATGTACATTAGTACATTAAGGTAAGGTACATTGCAGAATAAGATACAATGAATGCACACTTAAATGACTACCGTATTCAATTAATTCGGTTATCATAATGGCTTCTGTGCGTTGCACGCCAAATACGAGCTTAGATGGCTACTCCGGAATATTTTGGTGATTCCCGTTGGATGTTACAAGTATTGTTTTTATGGCGTTTGGTTATGGCGATGCCGCGATGTTTATTGTGCTCACTCTACAGCGGTACAATACGTATAATTGACTACTCAACGGATTCAAACAACTGGAAAGCGATAGTGACTGAGATTAACTAAACCATGTATTATGATTACAGATTTCTTTGTGACAAGAGATTGCCGGACTGCGGTCGGGATTCTACGGTAATTGAATTAATTATGCAGCCTAATCACACATGAGATGTGCCCTACGTGCGTGTATTGCTCTTCTAAGGAGTTACAAGGTAATGTAAAGACATTAGTGATATTTTACAATGCTACACACTCATAGCCCCACAGCAGTATGTGTAACAGTGTGTAATGAGTACCTTGGACGGACTGAGACCAGTAACTCAAACTTATTTAAATGTACGCTTCACTGGAATTAAACCCAGGACGTGTGGCGCAACAGGCGGTGGACCAAAAAAATGCTTGTAATAAAAAAAAAATAGACATGACATGAACTTCTTCTTCCTACTCTATCGAACCGACTCCAACGAAATTTTGTGGATGTATATGGTTAGTTCTAGGTTGAAGATGATAGTATTGACCCGATAGATGGCATTTAACAATAAGAGCGATTCGCGGAGCATCGGGCAAACTGTTAGAGACATATAAATTGAGTTTAAACATTGCAATTATTGTTCAATGTGATGGAGTATGGATCTATATGTGTGATGTGACAAGTGTTTCTGCTATGAAACTTTGAGGTATCAAACAGGCTTCAAAGCCAAGGCGAATAGAATGGGAATACGCAATGCAACATCCGTTAATATTTTGTATATCAACGAATTATATACATTTATTTGATGATCATAATTATTTAGTGACTTGCAGTCGAAGAGGGAATTCGTCATAGGAATATCCATGTCTAGGTACTATGTACATAAATATTATGTACATAATTATTATGGTATTATTTGTCATAATATCATATTGATATCCTTTTCCCTTGGAATGCGATTATAAAACCTGGTCAACTAAAATTACTAGACTACTTATCGGGCTATTACTATCCCGGTGGACGATACAGACAGGTAGTACAGATTTTCTTACAGGAGTTTAGGGTTATTTTTCCCTATAATGAAGCGATTATTCAAAAGGAGTGATGAATATTGACATGAACCATTTTATTGGATTGATTTGATGTATTGTTGTTAGTTTTTCGAGCATTGAAAGTAATGGAATTTAAGATTTTATTTATTTATTGATATTATTATACAAGTAGGAGTACGTACTACTGTACTAGAAACATTTTATCTGAAGAGTAATTTCTTTTGTTACACAAGCGCCCACTTATTCTTAATCTGCAGATATAAGTAAAAAACAATATAGGAATATACTATTGATTTTTAGTTGCTTTGTCTCTAACGTTGCTGGAGACTGGACTGACAGAATACAGTTTAACATGTATCCCTTTTTAATGATAAACATATACCCTGATTCCTAAATAATGACGTGACGATATTATATCATGGAGTGCTTATGATTTATGTCTATTTGCGTTGGTGTATGAATTCGCACTTATACAGTATTTATAAGTTTCAGATTGAATATATACATCGGCGTCAGGGGGTACTGCGACAACACTGAAAACCACGATACTGACGAAATTCGATGAAAAACGATTAAGCACCTGGAGACCACCGACACCAGAAAGCTCTGGTAAAGAACATGCAGTAAGTGAATTGAATCGAGTTGAATTGAATCAACTTGAAACAAATCGAGATTGATCGAATCGAATTGAATCCAATCGAGTTGAATCGAATTGGGTTGAATCGAATCGAGTTGAATCGAATCGAATTGAGTCCAGTCGATTTGAATCGAAATGGATTGAATCGAGTTGAATCGAATTGAGTTGAATCGAATTGAGTTGAATCGAATTGAGTTGAATCGAATTGAGTTGAATCGAATTGAGTTGAATCCAATTGAGTTGAATCGAATTGAGTTGAATCCAATTGAGTTGAATCCAATTGAGTTGAATCCAATTGAGTTGAATCCAATTGAGTTGAATCCAATTGAGTTGAATCCAATTGAGTTGAATCCAATTGAGTTGAATCCAATTGAGTTGAATCCAATTGAGTTGAATTGGTGAATCGGAGAAAATTGAAATGAAGCAAATTGAAATGAAGTTAATCGAAATGAAGCTAATCGTAATGAAGCTAAATCGATATGAAGCTAATCGATATGAGGCTAATCGATATGAGGCTAATCGATATGAGGCTAATCGATGTGAAGCTAATCGATATGAAGCTAATCGATAAGAAGCCAATCGAAATGAAGATAATCGAAATGAAGCTAATCGAAATGAAGGTAATCGAAATGAAGGTAATCGAAATGAAGCTAATCGAAATGAAGCTAATCGAAATGAAGCTAATCGAAATGAAGCTAATCGAAATGAAGCTAATCGAAATGAAGCTAATCGAAATGAAGCTAATCGATATGAAGCTAATCGATATGAAGCTAATCGATATGAAGCTAATCGATATGAAGCTAATCGATATGAAGCTAATCGATATGAAGCTAATCGATATGAAGCTAATCGAAAGGCGTCAACTGAATTGCATTAATTGAAATGGATAGAAATAAATGATATAATTTGAAATAAAATGATGAATTTGATGAACGATAGGAGACAAGACGATAGGAGACAAGACGATAGGAGACAAGACGATAGGAGACAAGACGATAGGAGACAAGACGATATGAGACAAGACGATATGAGACAAGACGATATGAGACAAGACGATATGAGACAAGACGATATGAGACAAGACGATATGAGACAAGACGATATGAGACAAGACGATATGAGACAAGACGATATGAGACAAGACGATATGAGATAAGACGATATGAGACAAGACGATAATACGAGACTAGACGACATGACTAATACTTTTCAGGACCCTACGAAACAGACAATATTTGATGAAAAGATACATTTATTACCACCACCGGAGAGCTTGAGCAACGGTGAGAAAACTGAGATACGTTCCGGCGGTGAGCTTGAGCGACGACCGATGCGTATGCGATATCACCACGGTAATAATATGGTTCACTGAATTTCTCAGACGGTGAGCAAGAGCGACGTCTGAGGTGCTGCCAAAATGACAGTCCGAGCGATGAGCCTGAGCAACGGTCGGGTTTAGTGAACCAAGTGGAAAAGCTTGGTTGTGACGGACGGAGTGGTGAACTTGAGCGACACTTGCCATCACGGCCAAGTATGAATTGAGAGATGGATCTGATCATAGAAGAGAGCTAAGTAAGGAGCATGATCGACGCATGAAGACGTCCCACGCGGCAAGGTAGCTGGCGATTTGAACACGTTTTGCAACCGTAAAGGTTTGATAGTAGGTAGCTCTAACAATAGTAATTATAGACTTATTTAGCCATTTTATAGATGTTATGAAAGGTTTTTCCGGGTCGAGTAGCCACCGTTTGGAGAGTGTATATAGCTTCGGTATGATGATCGTTTATTCATGTAACAAGGTTGAAATATCCGTAGATATAATAATACACGACTTTCATTATTAGTAGTAAATTTTTTGCTTGATTGAAAGAAAAATTTAAATATTGTGTTAATTCCCAATATTCTGTTAATGACCCTAATAGTAGAGTTTGGTAGTATAGTATGCTAATTGCTAAGTTTACTTGGTAGAATTCTCATTTAAAATTTTTCATTTTTTGTACATGTATTGAACATACTCGTAGATCATTACGATGAAAGTCATTAAGTTGAAAGTATAAAGTACCTATTGAACCTGAAAACGAAAATGAATATCGAAATAACAAGTGTAATATATGACCACTCTTATGAAATAAAGATTTTTTCTATAGATGTACATGATGTCGATCAAGATTTTTTTTTTTATAGATGTATATCAAGTGTATGATATCGATTTGATCATATTATATTTAATTTTTTTTGAAGGCTCAAAAATTTATTTGAGAAGAAGGATAGCTATTGTTCTTGTATGCACTATTATTAAAATCTATTAGTTTTGATTAATAACACAGTTGTGATCAATATGTTTATGAAAATTCAGTTTCATATAGATACAGGTATAGCAACATTAGCATTTTTGATAATTTCTTGGATTGTTTTATATTTTGATGGAGAGTACGTTTAAATGATGATTGTACAGTATTGAATGCAAAATATAATGTGCGCTAGGTATCACGTACGAGGACGTACGAAAAGTCAGATGGCCGAGCTGTTAGCGTGCTTTCTATTATTACAGTGTTATTCTTATTATTATGTGTTCTATTATTACCCTTGGGGCTATTATTTTGTACTATTGTGAATATAAGTATGGTGTTGACTAAAACATACTACTATCATCAGTCGCCACTTGGTGGCGCTAGTGAGCATATTGACGACATTGATGTCGACGTTAGAGCATAAAACTGAGTAATCGAAACATTCGCCATTCGACAGTCGACCTGGATGGTCGCATGCAAACCCGAGGCAAAGGTTACTTCTCTGTTGAAGTCTGTGATTTTAGTGATAACTTATTTTGTGATAAATATAATGGAAAGTGTGATTAAAATAATTGTGAAATATCGTTTTTCACAAATTCAAATTCGAAATTTTGCTGCTTCAGTTGTTCTCTAATGAATGTAAGTTTAATTGCTGGAACATTGTCAATTGGTTAATTGTGGAGTAAATTAAATTAAGAAAGGGATTGCACCAAAATAATCCCTCCTAGAGGAATTAATGACATTAAGAGAAATAATAATAAATAATATAAAAATCTATATTAATTAGGTATTATGTATTCATAATCAATGTTTTGAAGATTTTCCCTAAAAGGGTGGGTAAAACTTCAGTTTTTTCGTATAATTAAAAACAGAGGTTTAAATTAGATGGTTGCCAATTTTACCAGCAAAACACTGGAAGAGCTCATTAATCTCTTCCATAAACAGATTTATTCCTTCAACTATTTGAGATGTTAATTGGGAAATCTTTGCGAATATTTTGCCGCGAACGACGCCTTGGAATATCGGGCGAAGATTATAAACCTCGTACTTTTACGGAACAATAAACAGACGTTCAGAATAAACAACGGTCGTGAAGGCTTGTCGAGTTAGCAAATTCTAAAGAAATGTTCGAGCTACTACGAAAGTGGTTGTAAACAACGGGTTGTGCGGATGACACGCGTGTTGCTAACTCGCTACCACACAATTTTATGCATCTATTTCACTGGTCATCGAAGTTCTTCGCTATAGTTACTCGTTAAAGTATCCCGAGAACAAGCTTCGTTTCAATACTCGCTTAATTTGGGGACAAAATAAGCTTTGTGCGACTCCATCCCTTTGACTAGTGCAAGATACCTATAATGATCGGAAAACTTCCGAGAAAACACGAGATTATTGGAAGCATTGTATGCTCTTGTCTTGGCTTGTCTTGATTTAGCTTCGTGAATAGTGTAGAGCCGACTTAAACAATTGACTTGTGACTGCAATGAGTAGTGGTAGGGAAGGAGAATATTTTGTTAAAATGCAATATTATGTTTCAAAAAATGGTAAAGAACGACAACGTTTTATATCTTATTTTATTTTCTTTAAATTACCTCGGTGGCATGATCAGTATCATTGTGAAATTCTACCTATATACATAAGTTATGATTTTACGATGATAATAACAGTAACATTCTGTAATATTAATAATTACAGAAGGTTTTTGAATTATGCCCTGCATACCTAATTATTTTGCCGACTGTACATGATTCTTACTATAATTATCATAAATTTTATATATTATGTGGGTGAAATATGAAAATACTTCGAACGTGAAACTTGGCGGATAGATTGTGTTCCTAGATTGTGAAACTAGGTTGTTCTGTAAGTCATATCAGAGCCAATTTATGTATGTTTCAGTTTGTACTATTTAAGAGCGTGTACATAATTTTGTTCACGTTTTGTATCAACTAATCGCGCCCGCAGGCGTAATTTCAACGAACAGTAAATAATAGTGTTTGTTATTTTGCACGATTCGTTTGATAAACGTATTACCCTTTATTATAATTTACTAACGTGTAAATTTTATTTACGTTAAACACGTAAATATTATTTACGCGTGTAGAGGCAAATGTTGAACAGTTTATCAAAATTAGATAATAGAAATTTTGTGTCATGAAAAATTATAATAAACGCTAACACACTCATACCCCCTATACACTAGGTTTTTACCTGTGTCGCGGGTGGCATGGACGACACATTTAACACATCACAGTAACACCCATGACCTGAGTACAAATTTTCCCTTCGCTTCCCTTCGCTTGGCAGGCAGGGTTAGTGACCCTGCCAACCTAGGTTACCTGCCCAACTAGGCTACTGGGTCGTCAATAAAATAATATAAGTTAAATTCAATTTATTTTTTACGACTATTAATCATAAATTATCAAACATAAATCATACTTATTATGTTCTACGTGGGCATGCTTTCACACACATATAATACTTCAAAAGAAACGCTTGTGTTCGATTCCATTATTTTATTTCAATAGTCGATGAAAAAGCAAACGACATCAACAAAGCCGATGTCGACAGTGTAAACGAAATACACGAATTTTTTCATATTTTACCCTACGAATAGAAGAAGGGTTGTTCGCTTATAACCCGGCGGACAAAGTTATACAAAAGCGGTCGCAGTCGGTAGTTAGTTGGGTGATCGCTAGTGGGAAAAAATTCTAAATTGTTTCCGTCTTTCGGATGGCACGTAATGCCGTTGTTTCCGGTTGTTATCCTAGGATAAAAGTCGTTAAGACATGTAGGAGGCCTTTGGGTGGCATGAAAATTTCCGACATTGGGTGGCCACTAATCCCTCCACCAACCAGCACTGGAGCAGCGTGTTGGGGTATGCTCTAGGTCTCCTCATCACACACATCTCATTACACTAAATTCAATATGATGCAATATGTAATCAATATGGAAGAGTCAAAATAAAGTTACAAGTGCTGTGTTGGGTCGTAAATTATTTAATACGGGTAATAGTGGTGTGGAGGGGTCCACTATTAACAGACTCCAATAAATGGTGGTGAAATGGAAGTTTTTCAGAAGGTTGAGGAGCGTATATTCGTATGTGCAAGCGTATGGAATCGTATAAGCGTCACATGGAATGTATAGAAACAATGAGAGCGTATGGAATGAAATGATTTTATTGACAACCCTGCTTATATTTATAGTTTTATACCTCCGGCTACACAGTGCAACTACCAATTAAATTTATTATTATTACATTAGTCAATAAAAATGTTTACATATTTACCAATAAAATTGTAACAGCACGCCAATAGATGTCGCCAGTTGCAAGCCTACGTCATCCTGCCAAGCCGCTACGTCACTTCCTCCCACCGCCAATGCCAGCTGCCATGCCTGGAGGGAGAAGCGTAGCCAGCCTATTTAAGCCAATGCACAGCTCATTTGTGATCTTATTTTCCTATAAAATTAATTAAGGCGAATTGCTGCCCGATTATAGAGATAAAGTTACGTTCAGTGTTTTATTTTTTTCATCTACTGCTTTATAAGTCAGAAGTGGTACGAATAAAAAATGAAAAGATTCGTGACAAGACCTGCATCTGAGGATGAAGCATCTGATTCAGAAGACGCCATTACACCGCCAGCACGAAAAATCCTGAAACAGCTGTTGGTACAAGAAGTCGAAAAGGCAATTCTAAGTGGTCTACAAAGTGGTGAACCTAACCTCAGTCGCCTGAAGGAACATCGTGCTGCATCTCTGATCCCGGAATTTGATCCGGACAACGAGGATTGCACTGTTACTGCTTGGTTGAAGAAAATTGAGCAACTGGGTGATATTTATGGTTGGGACGACAAAACCAAGTCTTTTTATCTTCAGGACAAACTAAGGGGTCAAGCGAGGAAGTGGTACAATCGTCTGGAAGAATACGACTTCACATGGGAACAGTGGAAGCAAATGCTGCTTCGTGCATTCCCAAAACATCGAGATTACGCCAATGCTATTGAAGAAATGATCATGAGGAAGAAACTACCCTCAGAAAGCATGACTAAATATTACCAAGAAAAAATAGCAATGTGCTTCCGCTGTAAATTATCCGATGCCGCTACAGTGTCCTGTATTATTCGAGGCTTGCCTCATGCGCTGCAGTCCAACGCCAGGGCCTTTCAATGCGAGAGACCCGATGACTTATATGAAGGGTTCCTTTCGGCGTTTGACGATTATCGTGTACCCGTAAACGAAGTTAAAGTTACGAACAAAGATGGCAGCTACCGACAAGTGGGGAAAAAACCAGTAGATCTTGATAATGACCCCTGTCCACGCTGCAAGAAAACCGGACACCTGGTACGTAACTGCCCGCTACCTGATCAACGAAGTTGTTTTAAATGCGGAGCCCAAGGCCATATTGCACCGCGATGCCCGACAATCATGAAGAGTGTTCCTGAATTCACAAACGCCAAGGAAGTAAAATTGCTACGAGAGTTTGACGACATCTACAAAAAACCTGCGAAGATAAACGGTGCATTTGTGAAGACTTACATTGATACAGGAAGCCAGGTCAATGTTATTTCATCAAAAGTTTCAGAACTGCTCCAGCTACACGTTATTCCCGTGAGAACGGAACTAAAAGGATTTGCAGGAGGACTTATTACTAGCCATGGTAAAGCAAAATTCGACCTAGAAATTGACCAAATAAACATACCTTGCGACGCATACTTGGTTGATATAGATATGAATGGTATTTGCTTATTGATTGGACAGCCGATAATCAACAGTGAAGGGACGTCTTTAATAGTAAAGAATGGAAGAGCAACTCTTGTGAGGAACGATGATTTTCTATCAAACATGCAAGCCATAGAAGAGGTACATCGCTTTAAAGTCGTCACGGCCACGTCGGAGTGCTTACCTCCGGGAACGTCAATAATAAAAGTCAAGATCATCGGAAATCCCGCGAGCAATGACGTGGTCACTTCACCTCGCCACTACGACCTTCAAGGGATCTCCTACAGCTTGCCAGCTACGCTTATGCAGGGTGTTGACGGATACCTGAAAGTCGTCAACACGGGCTCCAAGGATGTGGAGTGGGAAGAGGGAACAATCTTATCACGAGCCGAAAGCTGCCAGGTGTTGCCCACCGATAACCAGGTCAGTAATCAAGCCAAAAGCTATCAGTTTCTTAATGCTAATGCTAGCCAATATTCTTGTTTCACCATTGCCAATAATCTTGCTATAGGTGGGGTAGATGTGGATAAAATTAGCATCGGTAGTTTAAATAATTCTGAACGAGATAGCCTCATTAATTTATTATTACAACATAGTGATTGTTTTGCATCTAGTACACGCGAATTAGGGTGCACAGATTTAATTGAAATGCGTATAAATTTGTCTAGTAGTGAGCCTGTTCATCGTCGGCCATATAGGTTAGCACATAGTGAACAAGAAATAGTAAGATCAAAAATAAATGATTTATTAGAAGCCGGTATAATTAAAGAGTCTGACTCTGAATATGCGTCTCCTATAATATTAGTAAAAAAGAAGGATGGAGGGAGCCGTTTATGTATCGACTACCGCGCGTTGAATGCTATAACTATTCGCGACAGATACCCTTTGCCCAACATAGACGATCAAATTTCCAAGCTAGCCGGCAAAAAGTACTTTACATCTCTCGATATGGCGCAAGGCTATCATCAGCTACGCATACATCCAAATGATACGTATAAAACTGCATTTGTTACTCCACAAGGACATTATGAATATACTCGGGTGCCCTTTGGACTAGCCAATGCGCCGTCAGTTTTCATGCGCCTTATTAACAAAATAATTAATGATATAGGTAACTCTAACGCCCAACGTACTGATCAGGTGAGCGAAGTTTTGGCATTTCTTGATGATTTGTTGTTACCATCGTATGATGTACAATCAGGTTTAATTCTCTTAGAAAAGGTCCTTAAAAAATTACAGTCGGAAAATTTAAAATTAAATATGAAGAAATGTTCGTTTCTGCAAAATAAGATAACCTATTTAGGGCACGAAATAACTCCCGATAGCATACAACCAGGCGAGTTGAAACTAGCTGCCGTATCCCGTTTTCCCGTTCCGCGTAACGTACACGAAGTACGTCAGTTCATAGGTTTGTGTAGTTATTTTAGAAAATTCATACATAGATTTGCACTAATATCCCGTCCACTCACAGAACTGACTAAGAAAAAAACACCATGGCATTGGGGTACCGCACAAATTAATAGTTTTAATGAATTAAAAGATATGCTATGCCGTAAGCCTGTTCTAGCTATATATAACCCTAGTTTGCAAACAGAAATTCACACGGACGCGTGTAAATTAGGTATAGCGGGTATTTTGTTACAAAAGCAAAATGACGGTAGTTTGCGTCCTGTCATGTATTTTAGTCGTGTTACAACTCGGGAGGAAAGTGTTTATCATAGTTACGAGCTCGAAACACTAGCGGTAGTGGAATCGTTACGAAGATTTCGAATTTACATTTTGTGTAAGAATGTTCGAGTAGTTACTGATTGTACCGCAGTCCGGGATACAATGACAAAGCGCGACTTGATACCGCGGATAGCCAGATGGTGGCTCCTAATTCAAGATTATGACATAACTATAGACTATAGACCGGGGGACCGAATGAAACACATCGACGCGTTAAGTAGGAATCCGATAGATACCGTAAACATCTACCGACTGGATGTGGCCGATTGGTTCTTTACAGTACAGCGCCAAGATGAAAAGTTAAAACGTATTACTGACTTACTACAAGGGGGTTGCACGGATCCGGATATAGTAAATAATTATGTTATACTGAATGATAGGTTATATCGTAAAACTTTGAATGGAGACAGGTTAGTAGTTCCCGAATTTGCCAAATGGAAAATATTACAAATGCACCACGACAATATCGGTCATGTAGGGTTAAATCAATGTTCTGAGCTCATTAAAAGGGACTTTTGGTTTCCGAAAATGTCGCGTTTTATAAGAAAATATGTAACATCATGTTTAAACTGCGCCTACGGAAAGGGAGATTATGGTCGTAAAGAAGGTATGTTACACCCTATACCTAAGCCTACCGAGCCGATGAAGATGGTACACATAGACCATCTTGGACCCTTCTGCAAGACCAAAAGGGGCTATCAATATATGTTGGTACTCACTGATGCCTTCTCTAAGTTTGTTATAGTAGAGCCGACACGAACCGTTAATTCAGTCGAAACAATTAGAGCGTTAAAAAAAATATTCAGTTTATTTGGGTTTCCGGGACATGTTATTACTGACCACGGGAAGGCATTCACAAGCCGGTATTTTAAAACATTTGCTAACGAAAAGCAGTTCAAGCATACTTTGACTACTATAGCATGTCCCCGATCTAACGGTCAGGTTGAACGTACGAATAGGACGATATTAGATGCATTGCGCGCTACGGAACCGAGCGAGGCATCCAACAATTGGACTAATAATTTGCCAGACGTAATATGGGGTATAAATAATACCGTTAATCAAACAACGAGTTCTAAGCCTTACGATTTGATGTTTGCCTGCCCGGGGAGGTCAGTGTGTGATGTATCCGTTCCGGGACAGGTGATTGAACCGGTGCAAAGTAGGCGTGATAGAGCTGCGAAACGTAATCAGTTATCCGCTAACCGTATGAAACGTAATTTTGATAAGCGTCGTAAAAACAGCACTATTTACAAAAGGGGCGACTTTGTATTATGGCGGCAGGCTCCTACTACTAGCTCCAAAGTTAACTCTAAACTTGACGATATTTATTCGGGACCGTACGTAATTATTAAGGTTCTTGGAAATGATCGCTACAAAATAAGGAGCGTAAAAGGTTTAAGGGGGTATAAGAAGTTTACTGGTTTAGTATCTGCTGATGCTATTCGACCATACAAAAGTCTAGCCATTGTATCAGACAGTTCAAGTAGCGATGAACAACTAGAGACCGAAGACCTCATAGATCTCCTTGAGAGTTAATATCTTGATACCATTCTTAGACTACCAGTTTTTAATTCATTTTATTGTTCCCATTGCGGGAGCAATTGTTACAGGATGGCCGAGTGTAACAGCACGCCAATAGATGTCGCCAGTTGCAAGCCTACGTCATCCTGCCAAGCCGCTACGTCACTTCCTCCCACCGCCAATGCCAGCTGCCATGCCTGGAGGGAGAAGCGTAGCCAGCCTATTTAAGCCAATGCACAGCTCATTTGTGATCTTATTTTCCTATAAAATTAATTAAGGCGAATTGCTGCCCGATTATAGAGATAAAGTTACGTTCAGTGTTTTATTTTTTTCATCTACTGCTTTATAAGTTCATGTAATAATAATACATTATACACATCATTTATGCGTGACTGGAAACGTATTACAGATCTGAGCGGCGACAGCGTGGAACACATCTCCGGAACAGCAAGATGAAGCGACTCCGGCGTTGAAGAAACGGCTCGAAGATGGTCGACGGATGCATGAAGATAGTCGGCGTATGAAGACGATGCGGTGCTGATGGTATTTGCACCTGTTTCTTGTTTCTGAATTAGAATGACAATCAGAACGGTCAAATTATCTCGCATCGATATGCAGCTCGCAGTATCTCAGTAGCCGGGGGTAGATACGAAATAAATGTTTTCTTCAGACCTTCGCCTTCTGCGGTTTGGTAGTAGAAGGATGTACGCTGTAAATTATTCATTATCCTTATTTGGGTTATTAGCCTGGCTGCTACAATAAGCTCATATCTTGTCCTTTACATTGAATATTAGAGAAATTGTTTTGCATTGCGAACATTAAATTATATTGCTGTTAAATCAAGTTAACAATTCGAATTACAACTTGGACTGTAGGGTCAGCAAAACTTTAGGCGATTGGCTTAATTGTGACATGGGTTTGAATTTCATTAGATAACTTGCATACCTAATCAGAACGGTACGATAAAATTCAAGGTAATATAAATAACTGCTAAACATGAATCAACTGGCATCAAACCAATTTGACTCCGCTCTAACTGTCAGCAAAGTCGTTCAGACTCGTAAATCATGTGAAACCCACACGCTTATCGAAGGGAAACACTTCGTTTCGGAACATTAACCAAAAGTTAGCAAGAGTTCGATTATCCTCACAACTTTACTTGCGAATATTTAACAAATTCAAACTCAACACAAATATTTCTGTAAAGCTGTGGCTTAAAAGCTTAGCGCTAATCGTCAGAGCGGTACGGTATAAATAGTAACTTATTAAATTGAGTTAGGGTTGTATATAATGCGTTTACCTATATGGACTATAGTTAGGTACAATTACAAATTCGAACCAAAGGGTTCATTATAGCATAGCTTATAATATCCCTTTGCTGGGCTGAGGACTTCTTATAGTTATGGAGCAAATATGCTATTTTGCATACATTTTTCAGTGGGTAAGTACTATAGTTCCTACTTACTACGTAAACTTACTTACTGCATAAGTAAATACTTAATACGTAAGTAGGTATACTAAGGAAGATCTTTTTAGTAGGAAGCTCGTGTAGGAACTCAGGTGTGAAAATTTTACTCACAAGTGTTAAATAATTGTACACGTACAAAACTAAAAGTGCTCAGATTTCATGATCCTAACTCGAAGACATAATTTATAGAATAATAGCTAGATAGATATTATTTTGTATAGTGTATACGTATGTGATATATACTGAACACGGGTCTCTCCTCTTGAGCTTGAGCTCCGCTTGAGCATATAGCATACTCCACCACGCTGCTCCATTGCTGATTGGTGGAGTACGAGTCATTTATTTATTTATTTATTTATTACAAAATCCACAGCTTTTTTTCAATTTTGATACAAACCAAACCTTTTAATACGTATCTTAAAGCCAATAAGGGATTTACATTTTACATATATTTCTTAAATTGTCACAAAGTAATCACCACTGTGTGTGTGTGTGTGTGTCATACTTTCATGTTAAACATACACCAACTTATTTATCAACGAGTAACCGCCCTCGCTTTGCTTCGTTCTTTGTTTTCTTATTTTCTTACACATTGGGTTACATTATTGGAGTTTTATTAAGGATCCCTATTTTTTTGAAAATATAATATAGCCTATGTTACTCGGGGATAGTGTAGTTTCTCAACAGTGAAAGAATTTTTCAAATCGGTTCAGTAGTTTCGGAGCCTATTCAATGGAAACAAAAAATCAAATCTTTCCTCTTTATATATTAATATAGGTATAGCCCCTAAAAATATATGAATACGTTCACTCAACAGGCAATCAATCTCTCTTATTTTTTTCATATTTGTTTTGTATTGAAATATACAATAGCATCCGGTACAATAGTGTATGGTGTTCGACATTTTTATAAATCATAACTGATGCTTCTTTAAATATGTTTTTTTTACTTTACATGAATATTACAAATAAAAGAAAAGCCAGTGTAAGCAAAAATCCAAAGCTGACAATGATTAATTGTACAACAAAAAATATTTTTCCTAAGGTTGGTTACATACATACAACAAGAAATATTGACCGAAAAATGGTTACGCTTATAAAGCTTTTTTTCGTGATAGTCACCACTCCAACTTGAGCAAATACTGACTCGCAGAAATCTCCTGCAGAATATTCAATCCAATATCTAATTATTATTATTAGTAAGTAGTAACAAAGAATCGTCAAAAAATCATCAAAATTTTGAACGCTTACTCTACCACTTAGCGGTATACAACTAACGCCCCAACTCAGAGTCACTAACGGTTATTTAAATAGCTCTTTAATTTACTAAGGAGCGATTAAAGTAATCGTTATTGACTCTGTGTTGGGGCGTTAGTCATTTGTCTAGTTCTAGTCTAATGTAACAAGTGGGAAAATTATCACATTCGAGAATATTATGAGGGACTCTCGAACACAATTCTTAAAATTATTCCTTCACAAATGTTATAATTAATTAAGAACACGCACGAAATATTCATATATCAAACATGTGCGAGATTCTCTCGTGCGACCTATAGGGTTTATATCAAACTCTATATAGGTACTGTTCCGTGCTACGCTAATTGGCTATTATCCGATCAGTCTGAAGGCTAAACAAACCGTCATCACAAAGTAATTTTGAGAGACCATGATACGTAGACAAATGACTTCACACTATCAATTGCTGTTTTTAAATGAATTATGAAATCAGGAAAAACGAGAACATGAAAACTGAAAATGAAATTGAATTAAAATAAAAACCAAATATTGTTAGCAGACACTGAGATATTTCGACAAACCCTGCGTTCAAAGCGACATATCTATACAAATAAATAAAATTGGAGTGTCTGTTAGTAATATTAAAATAACCGCTTTTTACTAAGTGCATTTGGATGTATACACGGTACATACAACAAAACAACAACATTTTTTTACAATTTTTGTCTGTCTGTCTGTTTGTTCCAGGTAAACTCTGAAATGGCTGGACTGATTTTGACGGGACATTCACTGGCAGATAGCTGATGTAACAAGCAGTAACTTAGGCCAGTTTAATTTTAGAAAAAAAAGCAGTTTGTTAGGCCACACGAAGTTCGCCGGGTCAGCTAGTTATTTAAATATAAGGGATTGCAGACAAACATTATAAAGAAGTAATCAAGCCGCAACAAACGTCAATATCGTTGGAGGTCTGATAACGGTATGGCTTAAAGGTATTCGAATCGTTTATTGCCCGTGGACCAACTGCGTAGACCAACTGGTTGTTCTACGGACAAAAAGGCGTCCATGACTTAAAAATGCACGTTTGTTCTATATCCAGTAAACAAAAATTGTGTTGTTCATGGCAATCCATCTTATCTGTCAATATTGTTCAATTTGTATAGTCATATCATTGCCTAACAAACAAAGAGTTGTATTAATAGGCATATTTCACATAGTGGGCCAACGTAGAGATCTAGAGTGATCAATCAAGCGAACCGTGCGGGGTTGGGAGCGTTCCTGAAAGAATGACAGCATTTGGGGAAAAGTATTGAGTATAACCGAGTGTAGTTTGCCACTTGCACTTTAGTTTTAATAACTTTCCTAAAACATTATTAAATTATTATAGATATACTCGGAGATATTAGATATAATTGAGTGTTACCAATTATAATTATCTATGTAATTAGATATCTGCACTGGATCAGGGTGCTGGAGTATCCTCTAGTCCTCCTCAGTTTTGTGGAGAACCTCTGCCCTGTAGTGGGCTATTGATCGAGTGAAGTCACGAAATAAAACATATTTATAACGCACTGTGACCTAAACGCGCACTTAGGTGACACTTTAACGTGCATAAAGTACATTTTATATATTTTACACTAACTTTTACATTACGCTGGCAATAATAGACAACTTAAGTCGGACATCTTCGTCAGGTGTAAAAAAGGTCTACTTTGGACACGAAAAAACGTGACTTTTAAGTGCAGATTTATGTACCCTCACTGCGGGCGCTAACTTCACACTCGTGCAATTAATAGACCACCTTACGCACCGTATCGTTATGTATTTTAAATACAAAACGGCATAAAAGAGCATCATACCGTCATAAAATTTGTCATGCCCAAAGCGCTTCAGTATATGTTTCATATCCAATAATGATAACCACACTGCAGCACTGTGGTCATATGGTATGCGAATTGATATTGAGAAATACCCGATACAGTGAAATCTGACATGCATTTTTGATGGCCTATAATAAATAATACATATTTACTGCCTTGCAATGTTCGTTCACGGCTACGTTATTCATTTGCATTTTTTTATCTGTGCCTTGGAATAACGTTAACAATATGCAGTGAGCTCGTCTGCTATCACAATCCTATGACTTTAAAATAAAGTATGAAAATAAATATGTCAATTCAAATGTAAAACGAGCAATAGCTAGTATGTAATGAAGTTTTTATTACTGAGCGTAAAATCGACGTTTGACCGTATTTGCTTTTTCTAGGATAGACTAAGCAAAGCCCGAGTCAGATTATTACGTTTAATCGAAATGTTGGTAGTCCTACGTTTGACTAAAAGTACATTAGTCAAAAGCCACAAAAGTATTATTGCAAAGTTTCTAAAAAGCGTTGGTCAATCTTGAGGTTTAACTAGGTTCTTTTAAAATCTACGGTTAACTATTTTTCATGTTTTGGTTGGAGTGTCAAAGAATAAGAAGATTGCGTTCCTCAGTTTTCCTTTTACTGACAACATCTTTAACTTGTTTCGTGCTACTGACGTTCACGCCTTTGACCACTTACCACCAGGTTAGTCACAAAATTGTCAGACAATGTTAAAAATGCATATTATCTCCTTTTTTTATTTGAAAGTTTTATTTTCTTTAATGCTCTTGTCTGTGTATCGATTTATACATGCTTCATATTAGCTTCACCTGTATGTTTGTCTGTTTATTTGTAACTTGTAACCGACTCCTTTGGACTTGATTTTGACCCGCTTCAAACGGTCAGATTTCTTTCAAAGTTCGTGGACTTATCGAGGACCGATGACAATTCAATATTTAAAGAAAAAAAGAAAGAAAAAAACCTACCTTCAGAATCCACGGACAGAGCTTATGGATGTTCCTTCATAAATAAC
The DNA here is from genome assembly GCA_951805285.1 of Thymelicus acteon. NCBI lineage: Eukaryota > Metazoa > Arthropoda > Insecta > Lepidoptera > Hesperiidae > Thymelicus > Thymelicus acteon. The sequence continues at coordinate 6,873,849 of OX638217.1, forward strand.
GAAATGTGTATTTTACGAGGAGCATAATGCATGCACTCGCTGAATTAAAATCCACCGAGAAACAATGCTCTCGATGTATTTTATTTATAACTAGCTGTTGCCCGCAGCTTCGCATGCGGAATTTATGCTTATCATATTTGTACCCCTTGCAGAAGAAAATTTAAAAACAGGTTAATTTATATTGAAGTACTTATATTTAGGAATTTATATATTGAAACCTACGATACAATCACAAATCATTCCTTCGGGAACAGATTATGAAAAATAAACAACATTAACAATAATTAGTTTTTTCTTTTTCATGAAAAACTCGAAAACATGTATTCCATCAATTAAATGAGGAACCTTTGTTGCAAATTTAAAGCAAATCATTGATATTTTTTAAACATTCCGTACTAAGTTTCATCTTGTTTCCGGGAAAAACTATTAATTTTGTCGGGACAAAAAGTTTTTTAAAACGTGATCCAAAGTATAAGGAACAACTTAACTAATTTCTGTCGTAATGAGTTCAAGGGTTTTCATGTGATGCCCGGACAGACAAACAGATAGACAGACAGACAATAATTTTAAAAATAAATTTTTTGGTGCTCTAACACGTTATTGAAGTGCCATTAATCGAAATTTTGAAAAAATCTTAAAGTACAGAAAAACTGGCTCTTGAGATTTATTAAAAAAAAACAAAAAGGTTTCGTTTTTTTCATCCATCCAGGAGTTACATATCTTGTCTCCAAGTAACATCACTAGATCCTAAATGGATCAATGATGAACTGGTTTTACGATGTCAACATGAACAGTATAAATCTCTTTCCATCCGGACATTTACACTCCCTCTCCCTCTCTCGCTCCCAGTTCCTCTCTCGCACTCGGTCCCTCTCCCTCTCCCTCTCTCGCCCCCAGTTCCTCTCTCGCACTCGGTCCCTCTCCCTCTCCCTCTCCCATTCCCAGTCCCTCTCTCGCCTCCTGTCCCTCTCTCCTCCCCCTCGAGTCCGTAAAGTCCTCTACACATTTTTTTTGTTTCTCACTATAAACTTACATATTAATTTTCATATTTCTGAGTTTGAAAATGACAAAGTTTCTTAAATATTTACAACCCCTTAGTTTTACCTCTTATGGGGATGAATTTCGAGAAAACCGTGATACAGTTAGTTTTTGTGTCCAACTATAAGCTTATATACAAATTTTCAACCTTTTTAGTTCAAAACTGACGAAGTGGCCATACTAACTTGCACTCCGTTAATTAATTAACCCTTCAGGGGAGGATTTTCCAAAAAACACATTACTGATTGTTTGTAATCTTGAGCTAATATACATATATATTTTTATGTTTTTAACTTCAAAAATTACGAAGTTGCGTAGTAAAAGTTCTATCTTCTAAATTAACCCTTTAAGGGATGATTTTCAGCTAAATTTTAACTTTTGTTCATAACAATAAACTTACATAAAAAATTTCATATTGATAACTCTAAAACTGACGAAGTTAATTTGCATGTAAATGACTTCCAACCCCTATTTATAGGGGATGAATTTGAACAAAACTGTGATACAGTTATTTTTTGTGTCTAACTATAAGCTTATATACAAATTATCACCCTTCTTACTTCAAAACTGACGAAGCTGCCATACTAATTGCACAACCTTATTCAACCCTTTAGGGGTTGATTTTCCAAAAAAAAAACACATAATTTTTAAATTTTGCTTCTAATCTTGAACTAATATATAAATTTTCATGCTTTTAACTTCAAAAATGACGAAGTTGCCTACTAAGGTCCATCCAAGAAATTAATCCCTTAAGGGATGATTTTGCAAAAAAAATGTGTTAAAATTAACTTTTATTCATAACTATAAACTCACATAAAAAATTTCACATTTATAACTAAAACTGACGAAGTTGATTTATATGTAGTTGACTACCAACCCCTATTTTTAGGGGATGAATTTCGAGAAAACCGTGATACAGTTATTTTTTGTGTCTAATTAAAAGCTTATATATAAAATTTCACCCTTCTTACTTCAAAACTGACGAAGTTGCCATACTAAGTTGCAGAGCCTTATTCAACCCTTTAGGGGTTGATTTTCCAAAAAAACACACAACTTTTAAATTTTGTTTCTACGCTTGAACGAATATGTAAATTTTCACGTTTTTAACTTCAACAATGACGAAGTTGCCTACTAAGTTCCATCCAAGAAAACTCTTTAAGGGATGATTTTCCAAGAAAATATGTTAAAGTTAACTTTTGTTACTGTAAAGTTACATAAAAAAACTAATATTTATAACTCTAAAACTGACGAAGTTGGTTTGTATGAAAGCGACTTCTAACCCCTATTTGTACCCCTTAGGGGATGAATTACCAAAAATCCGTTCTTAGTGGACGTCTCCTTAGCAGAAACTATCTACCTGCCAAATTTTATCTTAATCGGTTCAGTAGTTTCTGAGATTTTTTGTTTAATCAGCGGTGTGTCGCTTTTCAATTTTATATAATTATATAGATTTTGTAACTTCAAGTGAAACATCAGAGTACAAAAGTACGCTTTTAAGTAAGGTATTTTTTATTATTTTTTACGAGTAACCGCTGTCGCTTTGCTTCGTTTTTTTATTTTTTACACCTTGGGTTACATTATTGGAGTTTTATTAAGGATCCCTATTTTTTTTGAAAATATAATATAGCCTGTGTCACCCGGGGATAGTGTAGCTTTCCAACAATGAAAGAATTTTCCAAATCGGTTCAGTAGTTTCGGAGCCTGTTCAATGCAAAGAAATAATCAAATCTTTTCTCTTTATAGTATTAGTATCCTATCCTACTAATATTATAAATGTGAATGTTTGGATGTTTGGATGTTTGTTTTGCAATCACGCAAAAACGGCTGATCGGATATAGATGAAATTTGGTACACAGATATTTTAATACCTAGAATAAAATATAGGATACTTTTTATCCCGAGATATTGGTGTTCCCGAGGGAGAATAAGTAAAATTTATAGTACCTACTAGGAAAACAGTTTTGACGTTTGTCTTCACAGTGACATTAGAAAACTCAAAGCAGCTGATCGTAAATTTGAATAATTATTATCGTTCATTATTTTAATATGTTTATTAACAAACATATAAAAAATTTACGGTGATGCACATTGTGATAATTTTTGTCATACAATGAAAGCTTTAGTAGCCATCGATTTCGTATAAAATCAAATAAAGCCAACACAGCATTTTGTAGGCTGCTAACACATCAGCGTTTGTCGAGCGTTCCTCGCGCAACGCTTGATTAATGAGCTATAAAAATAATAATTTTACGTAGAAGTAAAAATAATAATTTTACATAGAAGAAATACTGTAGCTTATCAAGGGTTTTCCTAGCTCTCAATATGAGGTGCGATTTAAATTTTATATTATGTACCGTATCAGGTTTAATTAATTGCATAAAATCATCAAATTTAGTTTTTAACGTTCGTAAATATCTACCTATATTTTTTTTATTTACGTTATAGAAATAAATATTAATTTTGTTAACCTATTTAGCAAATCATTATTCAAGTATGTCGGATGAACGTGTACGCTTATAAAATCCTAGTGTGTTGTCGGCCTTAAGTCAAGATCGGCCTTATGTCAAGATTTCTTTATTTTTCTATTGCTGTGCATGCATATATTACCAGTATTTTTTTACCGAAAACTACAAACCTTCAATAAGTTTTTAATGAACAAGGAATAGATTCGTTGTTTATAAATCGATTTTCATGATGTTTTTTTATTGTATGGGGAATTTCCTCAAGTTGTACATCAATATAGTGAGATGATGGATTGTGGAGATAATGAGTGAGTTTCTCAATCGTAGGGAATAACTGAACCGTGTTTAAATATATTAGCTGTTGTTATTATTGACACCGCCCATGTTGTTATCATTATCAATCGTTGACATCGCCAGGTATGGTGGTGTGTCTTAGAGACGAAATATGACTCCTCAACGGAACAATTGAAATAACTAAACAATTTGTAAAAATATTTGTTGTTCGTAATATTGTCTTCAATCCATTAATGGCCTACTACTGGGCACGGGTCTCTCCTCTTCAGGAGGCCTGGAGCATAGTCCACCACGCTGCTCCAGCGCGGATTGGTGGAGAGGTTAGTGACCAACCCGATTGTCGGAAATTTTCAAACCGTCCGAGGGCCTCCGATATGGCTTAACGACTGTTATGATAACAGTCGGGACCGACGGCTTTACGTGCCCTCCAAATCACGGAAACTCAAGAAATTTTTGCCACTAGCGGTCACCCATCCAACTACCGACCGCGCCCGCTGTTGCTTTGTCGATTTCATAGGATCGACGAAAGCCGCCGGGAAGTTCGTAATATTAACACTGCAAAACCAGACGCACAGACAAATAGACATTTTTTTAAAATTATTAGTTAATGCTTGACTACAATTCCACCTGATGGTAAGTAGCGATGTAATCTTGGTTTATTATGGGATCTATTTAGTCATTAATATTTTCATACCTTTCATACTTTAAGTACGATGATGATGATGTTTCGCAATGACGTGCGATGATTGCCCAGAAATGACTTAATTTAGCATACTTTTAATTTTAAATCATAGTTTAAAGATATAACAAACTGCAACTTCATCTGCGTAAATAAGGTCCACGGACAAATGAATAATTTGAGAGATGACACATTCACCTTATAGACCATGAATCATATTTTTGACAACGGTATCGTGTAATTTTATCGATATAGTCGAAGTGGTTAGGACGCTCTATAATTTTTAGCTAACTACTAAAAGATATGCATGTGGCAACCTCGCTCTTGCCACTCTATGGAGTACATAAAACACTGAGTCTCTTCATTTCGTTTCATTTCACCGAAATCGACCGACTGGAGATCTTCTAGCGTATGCCACACACATATGGGGCGAGGCCCTCAAGAAAAACGGGGAGGCACTTGCTGTTTTCTCGATGTCTTGAAGGCCTTCGATAGGGTCTGGCACCCAAGCCTTTTAAGCAAGCTTTCAGGTTATGGCACATTCTGAGTGAACGATTTCTCCGTGTTGTCTTCGATGGTAGTTCATCGCAATCGATGGCTACGAACGCTGGAGTTCCCCAGGGGTCCGTTCTCTCCGCCACTCTATTCCTGCTGCACATTAATGATCTGCTTATGCCCGGTATTTATGGGTACGCAGATGACAGCACAGTAGTGGAGAGATACCTGCCCAGTGCTCGAGCCAGTAGGGAAGAAAAACAGTCTGAAAGAGAGGCTATGTTGGATCGTGTGAATCTCGCGCTCCGGGCAGTGTCCGATTGGGGCGATGCCAATCTTGTGAGATTCAATACCACTAAAACGCAGATGTGCCTGTTGACCGCAAAATGGAGCCTGTTCACCTTGGCTCCCACTTTCCGGAATGTATCCCTGGAATGCACCGACCGCCTACAGTTATTGGGAGTCGAAATTTCCTCTAACCTCAACTATGGACGGTTCATCGAATCCAAAGCTAAAGTGGCTGCAAGAAAATCGGGGTCCTTGCAAGGGTACGGCAGTACTTCATACAGAGGCAGATTTTAACACTGTATAAAGCTCAGGTTCGCCCTTGTGTAGAGTACTGCTGTCACATTTGGGCCGGTGCCGCAAAATGTCACCTTTCAGCCTTGGATTCGATGGAGAGGCGTACAATGAAGCTCATTGACGACCCAGACTTGGTGGTAACCAACCCGCAAAGCCTCGCACACAGGCGCACAGTAGCCAGCCTCTCGGCATTCTACAGGATGCATTTTGGAGAGTGTGCTCAGGAATTGCACGAACTAATTCCCCCATCCCCGTTCCTCCATTGAACAACCCGTCATATGGCAAGCATCCATCCATATGTCATGAATATCCCACCGCTGCGAACGACGCGATTCGCTTCATCTTTCATAGTGCGTGCCGCGAAGGACTGGAATAGCTTGCCTGCGTGGTGTTCCCGTTTACCTACAATGTCGGTGTCTTCAAGAGAAGAGTGAATAGGCATTTATTAAGTCAGTGCGTTCACCATCTTGGACTCCATCAGCACTTACCATCAGGTGGGATTGTTATCAAGCGCTAACTTATTATATGTAAAAAAAAAATATATACCGATGTTTTTTAAAGAATGCTATGGTTCGTTTGTGTTACGTTTGTGTAAACGTAATTCTCTTAATGGTTCTGCTGGTTGTTCTAATTGCGGAATAACTTTATAGTTTTTCTTCAGAATAATAGTTGTTCTTTTATTTTCTGCGCATCGCAAAATTTACACGCTTTGTTAATTTTGTCCCTTTTTAGAAGCTTGTGGCTATTGAGAATAGCGATTTGTGATTCGCATCATACTCTAGCACCAGCCCGTCTCCGTCATTCTGTTTCATGAGACTCATGAGCATGTTGCTAACGTCGTTTACCTGTCTGTTACCTGCATGTTGCTGGTGTCGATTATGTGCCTGTTTAGGCATATCTTAAGGTAGCCTGCCGCTGAACTTATTTCTCACGACATGCCCTATGATTTTTTTTTTCAATCCTTAGCAACTTGCTAGAACGTGAAATAATAAGCATGGTGTCGACATCAATGATATCCATTCTTTGGGATGAAAAGCAGGATACTGTAAGTTTAATTCACAAATATCCAAACATCTATACCTAACATCTAAAACGTCTAAATTTTAGTAGGATCATGATCCAATTCTAAATTCTCGCGGACGAAGTCGCGGGTAGAAGCTAGTAGATTATAATTCTAAAATTATATCCTAACAAGATTTGTGATTTTTTCAACATAAGTTGAAAAAAAACATCAAGTTTATTTATCTTTGACTTCATCATTTCTACGTGAAATTGTGTCTCTATAGTTATTTTTTTTTAAACTTTTTATTTAAAGTTCAATGACTGATAAAATTAATAGTAAATTGTGTTTACAACATTCCACAGACGCCAACAGAGTAATATTTAGCAAGTCTCGGATTCAGCTTATATCATACCCGCGTCTCTTATTATTGATGGTCTTTCATAAATAATGCAACAGCTTTCGCAAATCGCAACGGTAATATTGCGTGCACTAAATGAAACTTTATTCGATCCATTTATCGTATCTTGCACTTTATGAAGGGATTCAAGAAAAATAAAACCGCTATTGTGTCCTCAACTTCACCTTTAAAAAACTTTCACTGGACAAATTAATTGAATAAGAAGGCCTGATGATGCAAATACGAGTACGTAGTGTTTTAAATAAAATCATAAAAATATAAAGTTGTTTTAAGAATGAGTAAAAGTATCAGTATGAGTATTCTATTTATTATGATCAGCCTGTACTAACAGCGTAACACTAAACGGAGTCGGTTTTACTTCAAAGGCGTTTAACGTAATACTTAAGTCGTTGTTATTAGTTACGTGGGTGAAAACTATATTCCTTAAACAGTACAACTACCAAGTTTAATCTATTTTCACCCATCTTAAATTGTTACAATAGGATATAACTATACATTTTAGAGACACAATAAAACGAACGAAACACTTGAATTAATCTTAGTTGGTCAGATTTGTAGTTCAGACGTAGAAGCCGAAACTCCCTTTTAATTTTGCAAATACTGAAACGAAGTGCGGTTGGATTAGATTCATTTATCTTGATTTAGGTAGGTGTTGATTCGTAGCTCCGAGAACTCAAAGAGAGCTGTTGATCGCATTCTGCATACAAATGTTAAACAAAAATTCAGAATTGTTGCCGACGTTATACCTACTGTAAAGGTTGTTATTTAAAAATATACGATTGACATATTTATAATTTGATGTTATATACAGTGAGGTGTGTTAACAGTCACAACAGAATAAAATCATATCACCCGCAAGGTTTTTGACTTGTGTCGTTTATGTGAAAAGTGTGTTCTATTCAAATTAAATAGGTAATATAATAAAATCAAATAAATGTTCGCATAAGTATTTTTATCTTTCACTTTAATTAACACTGCACAAAAAAACCTCGGCCCAAGGAGAAAAGTGGCCAAGTGCGAGTCGGACTCGCCCATGAAGGGTTCCGTAGCAGCAAGTAACATAATATAAAAGTTCTTGTAGTTTTTTGCAGTTTACGATTTATGACGTATTTAAAAAAAAACTACTTACTAGATCTCGTTCAAATCAATTTTCGTTGGAAGTTTGCATGGTAAAGTACATCATATATTTTTTTTAGTTTTATCATTCTCTTATTTTAGAAGTTACGGGGGGGGGGGGACACACATTTTACCACTTTGGAAGTGTCTCTCGCGCAAACTATTCAGTTTAGAAAAAAATGATATTAGAAACCTCAATATCATTTTTAAAGACCTATCCATAGAACCCCACCCCAAACGTATGGCTTTGATGAAAAAAAAATTTTTGAGTTTCAGTTCTATGTATGGGGAACCCCAAAATTTATTGTTTTTTTTTCTATTTTTGTGTAAAAATCTTAACGCGGTTTACAGAATACATCTAATTACCAAGTTTCACCAGTATAGTTCTTATAGTTTCGGAGAAAAGTGGCTGTGACATACGGACGGACAGACAGACAGACAGACATGACGAATTTATAAAGGTTCCGTTTTTGCCATTTGGCTACGGAACCCTAAAAAGCCCCGGAAATTAAACCTTCGCCCGTAAGAATAGTGAGTACAAACTAAGCTGCTTTGTAGCTGTTAGTTATAAACAGAAGTAATTTGAACGTATGATGATCTATTCAATATTAATAGCAGTTGTTTTTAACTTTATTAATTTTCCAGTTTTCATTCGTACGCTCCATTACGGCTTACGTAAAACTTTGGCTCTCAATTAAACGATTAACACGTCATGTTAAACCGTAATACCTTAACGTGTGAAGTCATTCTTACGCTCTGTGTACCTACAAGGAATTCATGTGACTACGTACGTATTTACGTAGATTTTTTGACGTATGATGTGTGTGATTCAGAAGGTAATAATTATGATTTAGTGAATTCTAAACTCAAACGGCTTGCGACGTGAATACGGCTGTAAATGATCCATAAACCTAGTTGACAAACAAAAACCCTTTCAAACGGTTTTAATAACAAATAATCGTCAGGTAAGTTTCAAGCTAGCTAACTAGCTTCTAATCAATTAGGTAACTAAAATATTATTACTGTAAGTAGTTATAATCACTTTTTTATGGAAATAGCCGGCAAACGAGCTGACGATCCACCTGATGGTAAGTGGCTATCATCGCCCATGGACATTAGCTGCCAAAGGCATTACTGATGCGTTGCCGGCCAAGAAAGAGAGAAAAAAAAGAAAGAAAGAATTGGCTCTCAAGCCCCCAGCCGGAACACGACGAGTCGTTTGGCGGCTGACTCATGCTCAAGGGTGGTAGCTATCCAGGCGAACCCCATGGAGAAATAATAATAGTAATAATGGTATTAATTAACAATTAAAATCAATAATACCAATATAATCCCTCTACCACCAGCGTGCCGGATTTAGTCGCCTTTTACTACACCCATCCGGCGTGGGATAATTGGGGTTAGTATTCTAAGGTGCCCCAATACGGCTATACTTCTAGCTTCTATCACTTTAAATACATTTAAAAACTATTTATTTGATAATGTATTAAGCAGATAAAATTATGAAATTCTTACAGACAACGTTTTAAAACGTTTTATGTTGATTATAACACAGAAAACCTTTTAACTCGGATTGCGTATGATAATTCGATTCTAAGAAGCCGATAATAATAAATAATTCAAGCAATCGCTTAGCTACGTAGAACTTGGTTCGCTTAAAATGTAACTTTATTTATCTACAACTTCCTGAAGAATATATGGCTTCAACCTTTTTGGGGTGTACGGAATTCCATCAATCGTAACCACACTTACCACTAACCTATCTGTTGGTGAACATACGTTGGTGAACATACGATTAGTGTTACGACGTTAGTATTTTAATACCTATCCTATTGCGTATCATTTTCGGTAATGTCGATCACCGATCTAACTCGTTTGATTAAAAGGGATCGTTTTCCTTAAAATAACTAAGAAAGTACCCTTTAAGTGTAAGTTATTGGTTTCATTTTTAGTTTATATAAATTGTAAGTGTCATTGATTCTGATAATTTCACCGTGCCCCACAACCTTGAAAAAAATCTAAACTACTCATGTCAGTAAAGTTATTATCCTCTTTAAAGTTGAGCCAAACCAATGAGCCATATCCCAAAATATATGTAAGTATGTATTGCCCACAAACCATGCAAGGCACGCGTTTTTGTACAATTTCAGAAAGTTCATCCATCTTTTCTTACTTTACCTTCACTCAAACCCTTTGAAGAAAGGTAAGACTTTACTTGACCGTAAATCTTTTACGATATTATCATTTCATATTAAAACGAAAAGTTAAATATTATGTCAACATTATAATATTAAGGTATATCAAGTTACATGCTTTCAAAGAATTTCATGATAATAATTTTATGAATAGTAAAACATAACAAAAACAATTTTAAATTTGGTTAATCCTCTCGTAAATTCAAAATAACTAGAATCTCATATTTTTACCTAACAATTTCTATATAGCCTAACAGGAATATACTTATCATTCCAAAGTATGATACAAAACCTTTGTCAAGTCTGTTTTAACGCGATAAATTTTAAACTGCTTAAGCTGTGCAGCTTTTTCACGGATTTACGAAGAGGATTACTTGAGACAATTAATTATTATTAAAAGCTTTCTTTTACTTAGTACGTTTTAAAGATAAACCAGTTGTTGTAAAAAAAAACCAGCTGGTAATTCTGTGCCGACACTCCACGCCTTTTTGCCTTATATTACTATACACTTTTGTTTTAAAACCACAGTTTGTTCGGCTTATAACTCAATTTAAAACTTACTTTAAAAATTAATTTTAATTTGCGTGTAAAGGTTCAGTTAATTTTAGTTTCTTTCGACTTAAGTTAAACATTTTTGTACGTTGGTATATTGAACTAGGAACGTGTAAAGAAAATACACCAATTATTTAATTCAATAAATAATGAAATGCTTTGCTGTTGTGGGGTGTCATGTTAATTGTGCTTGCAGCACATATTTTATTTCATTGTCTTTTTGCATTGCATTTGAACTAGTGACGCTAGTGACGCTTGCGCTAGGTTGAGAACTATAAGGCCTGGCGCATGTATGGCGGAGCGCAGCGTACTGTCAAGCTATTATCGACATTGTCCTCATTGAAATATTACCCAAAATCTATTAATACAACAATTAATTGATTCCTGAAGAGCATCGAAGCGACTATGTACATGCGAAATGAAGCGCGCAGGAACGCGACTGCATGCGACTGCGCGCTACTCCGCGTGCATCCGCTTTCATTCGCCGGTCTTGACTGCCAAATTTTGTCAACCCAAAATCTTCTTTTCTTCTTTTCTCCATAATTCTTTTCATTTTTAATTCCTCTTCTTCCTCTTCTGCAAGTAATGTAATCAACAGCACGTCCCACTCTATCATTATATTCTCTAAAGTACACGTCTTGGACTCGTCTCTCGTCGCGCATACTCGCGCATCTGCGAGCAGGTAGAATGGAGATAGCTTATACCCTGGATTACATAAGCTACTTTCTATCCCGGAAAAGTTCAGGGTTCCCGTGAGATTTGTAATAAATCGATATCTGCCGCGGGCGAAGCCGCGGGCAAAAACTAGTACGAAATAATTAACTGTCATATATAAGTGGCTAATGTTAAGGTTGATTTTGGACCAATATTTTTGTTCGGATATATATGTCATTATTGAAAGTCATATAAAATGGCTGACATCAAAGTTGGTTTAGGATCATAATTTTTGTTCGGATAATTTTAAGTCTGAGCAAAACATAAGTGTGGTTTATAGATATCACCCTTATTGTCACGGACTTAAAGCTTTTTGAAATCGGCTTAAGCCAATTCGACGTCGATAAATAAGACCCTTCCGTCTGATCCATACTATCTCGGGTTCACGGACGGACAAAGTTAGGGGTTTTGTCCGTTCGGTCATGTTTACCTTCAAAGAATATGTTGCTGTAGAGGTTAGCCTGGTAGTAAGCTGTTCCTTACGAAGAAGGCAAATTAAGGGGCATAGACATTTTGCAAACAGGCATTAGTTTTTAAGGGCAATGACAAGATAGTAATAAATAGGAAGTTTGTTGAGATCTGCTTCGCCGTCAATTGTAATACAAATTTTTTGTTTATTTTTTTATGGAATTAGCCGGCAAACGAGGTGACGATCCACCTGATGGTAAGTGGCTATCGTCGGCCATGGACATCAGCAACACCAAAGGCATCATCGATGCGTTGCCGGCCAAGAAAGAGAGAAGAAAAAGAAATAAAGAATTGGCTCCCAAGCCCCCAGCCGGAACACGACTAGTCGTTTGGTGGCTGACTCATGCTCAAGGGTGGAAGCTATCCAGGCGAACCCCATGGAGAAACATTAATAGTACTACGCGTTCACTCTATGTTTGCCCTTACCTCCCGTCAGGGGCGTAGCTACCGCCGTATCAGCCGTATCAATTATACGGGGCCCCGGGGCTGAGGGGGCCCCCAATGCGCCTTAGAAATAATTCGTGAAATGATCCGGAAATTAATTATTATGAATCGAAAAATGTTCCGGAAAGCATCGATACTTCATTGAAAAGTGAAATCAACAATAAAATTACTTTCTGGACCATCTTTCATCGTATTAATGAATTAATTACTTTAGCATCATGCAATTTATCTATAAGAGACCATGAATCTAAATCTGGAATCTCGACGAATTGAAGACAAACAGGCAGTACAGATAATAATAAGAAAAACTTCTAATCAGTATTTAAATGCCCTAATCAAAATTTAAACAAAATATTTAATGTACAAAAAAATACGTTCTACACGACTCATGATGCTCTCCGGAACTGAGTGCTGCGCGGACATGCAGGCGGCAACCCCATGACACAGCGCTCCGGGAATACCTCAGGAGGAAGAGCATTCTACACGTAGCACAGCTCATTCTACAGATAGCACGTGCGTGGTAAAAATGATCGGGAGAATCGGACCGTAGAGGTTCTCCACGAGTCTCATCGGTGTGGATAAAACTTCAATTCGGCCATGAGCTTTGTAAAGCATGAGCAGGTGCCTCGCTCGCAGTGAAGTACTCCTTAGCCCGGTTTAGAACATCAAGCTTTTTGGATGCCAACTTAGCCTTGGCTTCCAAATGACGCTGATACTACACATCACTCGAGATGTCAACTCCCAGAATCATACTCTTACAACACTTTTAGTGATGAACGCGGTACCCTGGAATTGAGGTGTGGTGTCTAGGTTTACCTGATTAGGTATTAGAAATAAAACACAAAATGGTTTTCAGTTATACAACACAACCCGCGCACTTGACGGCTAGATGGTGACTGCCTTGTGTGCGGGTAGTACAGATACTCTTTTATTATTATGTATGTCACATCTCTCCCTTTCAACAAAATTTTAATTATGTAATTTGTCCACTGATAAATAACTAATAAGTTCAGCTTTGATTAAAATATAATTTGTTCGAACAAAGTACACAACTTATTTCTATCGTTCGTAACATTTTATATCTCCAAAGATTACCTTTTTTTGTCCAGTTAAATCATTATTTTTACAGAATACAAAAAAATAAGTTACTATTATAAGGATTTATAACATTATTTTCTTATAATGATTTATTCTTATTTAGTCTCTTTTATTCTTAATATACGGCCCTCTCCGCTTTCCCTTGTTTTTCCTTTTTTTTTAATTATTATTTTTTATTTTTCCTAACGTAACTGGTTCGCTATGTGTTATCGTTGTGGAGAAGAACCAGTTGAAGAAACTCCATAACAACACTTTATATTAGGTACAAAATATTTGATTATTTTGTATACTTTTTAGCACCTGACCCAGTACATCGTCGCAGCACGGCTGGACCAAAGGATATATTTCACACTGGAAGTGACCTGCAACAAAACACAACGAGAGCATTTCTCCAAATTTAGTGCTGACCTGGCCTTTAATGTAGTTTAGTTATCAAGTTCTGGTCAGGAAATTCAAACAGGTCTGTCAAACAGGGTATATCAAAGAAGTGAATAAATTCATCCGGACTAACGTTTCATTGACTGTGGCGTATTTCATTTAAAATTATTGCGTCAATGAATAACCAAAGTTAATTTATAACCTTATCATTGACTAATTGTAAGTAATTTAGTCTATCGACAAAGCAATATTCACATTCTATGGGCAGAGTATGACTTTGAACTCATTTTTATACTTTTACCTTGCTTGCAATACACGTAAAGAAACTTCCATGAGCTTGTGCGAGTATCATCAACCGCTTCGATCTCGTCTCTTGCTCGAGCGTCTACCACCAATCAATGCGTACGTGGAGTGTTGAAACACCAACGCTCCTGAGCGTCGTGTTATGTCAACTAGGAGCCCAGAGGCCTCAAATTCTTCGTTATTATCCAAATTCCCCTTTTTCCTTTTCTTACATTTTTGCGGTGTTACACATGGGGATGTTAATAGGATTATAATTTTCTAAAACTTGTATTTCACACTTGAAATTCATTATTGTGATTCTTGAAACTTAGAACGATTGACGTCATTTTTTTTCCATAATTAAATTATTACTTCATTACTTTCAATACAATTACGTATCAAGTACTGGCGCTGTGCTTACACGGCTCATATTGTGCAGCACGGCTTATGCTGGGTCTGGGCCTGTTCGGTGGTCACACAGCACGCTGCAGCACTGACACTCATAAGATATATCTCGTGTTGCTTATTAACATTTATTTTTGTTATCTCTTTTTCTTTCTTGTAACTATTTTTTTTATGCTGTAATTAGTACCCTGGAATACATGTATTTTCATTTCATTTCATTATATTATCATTTCATTTCCTTTCATTTTCATTTCATTTCATTTTCGTTTCATTTCAAGTAAGGATTTTATTAGTTACTCCAAAGTATATTTGTACTTGTAATTGATTAATAAATATTTTTTGTTCGTTGGAACAATTAAATAGTAGGTCCTGTACATGTCGGTGATAACTGTTTTATCACTTATTCAAACATGATTGTTTTTAATTATTATTGAATTTTCAATATTTAGTTAGCAGATCTGGTCCACAACAACAAATGTTGTGATTCCATTTAGCAAGAATTCAGGCTCATACTAGTTAATTCAGGCTTATTACGACGATATGTAATAAAATAAAGCGATAATGTGCAAATATATAGATATTTACTTAGACAGCCGTACAGTGATATCGGTTTGTCATTGATCATTCGGAGCGGTCGTTAGAGGTGCGCGTGTGAATACCTTTAATAACAACTTCGCACGCAAATATATTAAAACGATAAGATTCATTATTATTAATACATGAATATAGGTATTTTAACCATAGGAAACATTAAATGGTATTCTATTAATTTATGCGTTTTGTTTACATATCCTCCTATTAATAGCCATATCCTCATATTTGTTGACCAGCAGCGGTAATTGGTATAGAAGTTAATAGTTTCGATAGTTATCAAAACGTTCTTTCAATATTATAAATCTTCTGTTATTGGTCAGTACTTAACTGACGTTTTCGTGACCATGTCATATTTTGTTTTCGATATCATTATTGATATCTTTAGTATTGGTCAATAGTGTAAGTACTCAACTGACGTATTACGGTAAACATTACCTCCCACGGTTTAGTGCAACATTGATTTCGAAAGCGGTTCGATACCACAATAGATATCTTGTATTATTGGTCAGTATTTATCTGACTTTCGATACCATGACAGATATCTTTTATTATTTTTCAGTACTTAGCTGATTTTCGATACCATAACAGATATCTTTAATTATTTTTCAGTAGTTGACTGATTTTCAATACCATAACAGATATTTTTTATTATTTTTCAGTATTTGCCTGATTTTCGATACCATCACAGATATCTTTTATTATTTGTCAGTACTTGACTGATTTTCGATACCATAACAGATATCTTTTATTATTTGTCAGTACTTGACTGATTTGACTTGATCGATACCATAAATACCTTTTATTAATGGTCTATATTTGATTCAGTTTATTAGTATTTTATGCTTCAACCTTTGCATTTCTAGTACGACATTTAAGACATTTTGCAGCAAAATATTTGATTACTGATAATATGATTATTGGTTCCCATGTCTACTCCATTTAGTTGTCGTTTGATCTCGTTCCAATTTTATGTAGGTACGTGAAAGTTAGTTTTCGTTTTTTAATGCCTTTCATTACTTAACGGTTTAACTGTTTGTTCAGTTTCTCAATTCATCACGATATTATTCAGCAGATGCAAAACTAAGCTTATAGGTTGCATTCTAGTACAAACCAGGTAGAATCAGTATTATACCGGCCAATGAAGGAATGTCATAAATTATTTGGTTAAAATATTTTTGACTTTTTTCGTTTTTGACCTTAAGAGTATAATCCATTTAAAACATAAATTTATTTACAATCTTGATTTTAGTTAGGAACAATATTACCCGGAATGAACTACTTGGTAATCATGGTGAAACGGTTCCTATAACTGGTTTGTACTTTACCATGAATCAACTTATGCTAATGGTGTAACCAACGCATGTGGTGTATATATATATTTTTTTTTTTCAAAAATACAAATAATTTGATTGCCTTGCACTTATCCTTGACTACAAAATTTCATCGAAATCTTTAGAGAATTTTTTCGAGATACTGTATACTGTTTTAGCGAGGAATACGCAAGATCGTTTCCGCCGCGATTTGGAAACAGTAATAATTCAGTCCCTTCGATATTTTAGATTATTACAATTGTCCATTTGACGTTAATAATAAATATTTTCAAAATGAGATAGGCGATATGCAAAATTGCTCGGTTATTAAAATCGGAAACACGTTTCGATACGATATAAATAAGCAAATACTAATTAATTATCATTATCATATTTTTGTATCTCAGAAACTAAATATTATTTGTTTATCAAATCTGTAATGTATATTATTATTTTTCCTCTACGTGATCATTTTAATGGCATTAAAGCTTAATTAAAATTGGAACGACTTCTTGATTTATGTAATCCAATGTTTTACACATGTCAAATATATTATGTTCTTGACGAGTTTTCACTCATCTGACAATTTTGCAGTGTATTTTACTTGATTACATATGTAGTCATTACATATTTGTATGTATGTTTTTTCTTTTAATTTCGAAAATGTAAACAGGTACAGTTTCATGTATGTATGGCTAGGATCTTCACTTACAACAGGATCTATCACCCTATATTCTACTAATAGGTACCGGCAAATTAATGTGCTTAATGCATTGTTTTGGTGGTCTTAAACCATCTTCGCATTATTTGCCTTTCAAATTAACCCTGTTTGGGACACATCGGTTGGATAGTTTCAGTCTAAAGGACATGGCAACAAACATTGTTTGTGGTTTATTATATAGATTTTGCTTAGAATCAATGATATTCAAAAATATATTTTATACATTATAATATCATTGCTTAGAATAACATCAGTAAAATAACATCGTTGAATTTACTTGCTACGTAAGTACTATACTTTAAATTTGGCACCCACGACACAGGGAATCCTAGTGTGGGGCTATGAGTGTGAAGCGTTATTTTTAAATAACATAGTAAGTTAGTAAGTATCTCTATTTTTGAGACAAACTATGAAGATACCGTATAGCAAAATCGCTATGATATTGTTTACGGTTATCTTATTACGATATTTGATATATTAATGTGAAGACTGCATTTGGATTTATATTGACATTTTAAATTATTATTATCATTTTGGCAGGTAGAAATATCAAAAATTTTTCAACTTACTATAATTAATAATTATCACTGTGAACTAAATATTACTTAATTAGTTTTTTAACCTATCACACGAACAAGATCCTTTTAATCGCATTTTATGATCCCAAATAATCCCAATGCTTGTACATTACAAGTAAACTGGCCGTGTCGATACCGACCATACAACAATGAAACAATATCTTAGGTATATATTACCTATTATTGCGCCAACACGCATTGTTTTTATTTTGTACCATTAATATATGTATTTTGTAACCTATGTGTTATCAATACGAATATCGGGCTACAATATATGGAATGTAATTTAATGTACTAGATGCATTTGTTAAGAAAATACCTTCACTAATTCAACAATCAACTTTGTTAATCAAGAATCATCAAAGATTGAACACAAATGCATTTGTAGGTAGGTACTTAATATTTTATCAAATGTTCTCTTGTCTTTTCTTTTCCCGTAAAAATATACGATTCTTTTAAAACTTTCCAAAACTAAACATAGCACAAGTCTCCCTTATTTCAAATAGCACCGACATTTTCGTATGATAACTCAAGGTTAACATTTTGTGAACCTAAAAGAACCAAAATTACTCACACTTTTTCCTTTTGTTTTATTTTTTTTTTACCTCGGTCGCCAAATGTGGTGTCTAGGTTTACCTGATTAGGTATTAGAAATAAAACACAAAATGGTTTTCAGTGATACAACACAACCCGCGCACTTGACGGCTAGATGGTGACTGCCTTGTGTGCGGGTAGTACAGATACTCTTTTATTAGTATGTATGTCACATGAGGCACAATGAAAAATGGGGTTTTCTTAGCGGTAAACGCGCCAACTTATGTTTTCGTGGGGCTGAACTCGACTAAATGAAGTCAACCCTATTCCGAGACTTACTCCAGAGAGTTCTCGACTTCCAACACAATTTTAAGCCTGCTATCCGCCACTTGCAAGTTTTGCATCTGAGAGGAATTAAGGGGGGCTGTGTAGTAGGCATCCCCTGTGCTGTCATCTGCATAGCAACAGTTGCCACTCATGCCATGTCATTGATATGCAGAATGAACAGCGTAGGAGATACCACAGACCCTTGGGGAACACCAGCATTTTATATGTTTCATATCTGAGCAACAACCATCTACTGCATCCTTGATATATCGCTCAGATAGAAAGCTGACTACCCATAACCCAACTGCATAACCTCTCACAGCGACCGTAAGATGTTAACTTCGTGAGACCTCCCTGTGCTAGTCCTGGTCACAGGCTTTAGCGAAATCTAGGCTGACTGCCAGTGCTTCCCCGTTGCGATCAATGACGATGCCTACAGGTGCGTAAGATAAATTTGATGATCACCATCTGAACGTCCGTCGCAAAAACCGTATTGTCGATCACAGATCAGCTGATGATCTTCCAAATATCCCAGGAGCTGCATGTTAATCTCGCGCTCCATTACCGTTGCAAGCAGGGAGGCTATAGGCTTATCGCTATAGGCCTCGTAGTTAACCAGGTCACTGAGATCGCCCATTATGTGGATGGAATGAAAAAGTGTAACCTTCCACAAAGACGTATCATGTGGCACAAGACAGAATAAGAATAAGCACGTTAAGACCGGGAATCAACCAGCCCCGGATCTACATTTTTTCGAACCGGGTCAGAAACTTGATAGTTATAGGGCTAAGATAAAAAAAAACTCACAAATAAAAATAATAGTTGGCATTTTTCGTGAATAGGACAATAAGAACTCTTTTTTAATAAATTTATTTATTTTCCCAGCTAGGCTTCCGTATGCTAGGCGCTTTGTGCAGCAAGTTTTATTTTTATTTTTAATCATACTATATTATGATTTTTGCGCCCCCTGAATTGCCGCCCGGGGCGGATGCCCCGGTTTGCCCCTCCCCCCCTAGATCCGGGGCTGAAATGAACTCGGGAGCACACATTTTTAACACCACTGCGTGAATACCGTCTAGTCCTCTCAACTTCTTGGTATCAAGCTCTCACAGGTTTTTAGGCGGAGGCGATCCCTCTATCATCAAGAGTTGAGTTGGCGGCAAAAAGGATGCCAAGAAGTTCGGCATTCCCCTTTGCCGTATGGACCACGGAGTCGTCCGATTCACGCAGTTGTGGAAGAGACGACCGACAGAAGTTACCCTCAGCAGCTTGAGCGAGCGACCAGAATTCTCGACTACCAGAGGGGTAATCGTCCATTCACAAGCCAGTTCTGCCGATGAACTTTAAATTGCCTTCCTTTTAGTCATTTGCTTCTTTGCTGACCAGGAGGCAGCGTTAAACTTTGTATTAAGCCCTGAGGTGGATAGATCTACATATAAGCGTGCACGCGGATGACCATGTCGTTGACAATTACCATGATGCCCTGTCGTATCACATCGGCTACTGAGTCTGCGCTCTAGAGGTGGGTAACTCAGATCTGAACTGATTCAAAGATTCAGGTCTCACGAACTTGACCTGTTGACCTGCATCTCAAAAACCGATCGACCAGGTCTCAGTTCAGCTCAAAAGTGAATCGTACCTCGAGTAGTGCGAGCCGTACCTCGACCTGAACTGTACGCGTCAACTAAGATAATATACCCTAATAATAATAGTAATAAAGTTGAAATTTGAATGTCGCAGCTCAAGAGTGAATCAGATCGCGCGAGCCGCGAGCCGTACCTAGACCTGAAATGTACGCGTTAACTAAGATAATACACCCTAATGATAATAGTAATAAGGTTGAAATTTGAATGTCGCAACTCAAGAGTGAATCAGATCGTGCGAGCCGCGAGCCGTACCTGGACCTGAAATGTACGCGTTAACTAGGATAATATACCCTAATGATAATAGTAATAAGGTTGAAATTTGAATGTCGCAGCTCAAGAGTGAATCAGATCATGCGAGCCGCGAGCCGTACCTGGACCTGATATGTACGCGTCGCCTAAGATAATATACCCTAATGATAATAGTAATAAGGTTGAAATTTGAATGTCGCAACTCAAGAGTGAATCAGATCGTGCGAGCCGCGAGCCGTACCTGGACCTGAAATGTACGCGTTAACTAGGATAATATACCCTAATGATAATAGTAATAAGGTTGAAATTTGAATGTCGCAGCTCAAGAGTGAATCAGATCATGCGAGCCGCGAGCCGTACCTGGACCTGATCTGTACGCGTCGACTAAGATAATATACCGTAATGATAATAGTAATAAGGTTGAAATTTGAAATGTCTTGTCCTTGAGCTGAATCACGAGCCGGTTCACAGCTCCAGCTCAACTTCATGACTCAAGACCTGATATGCGGCTCACGCGTTTTGGTTGAGTTACCCATGTCTACTGCGCTCGCGTCCGGATCTCCCGAAACGAAGCAGAGCTGCCCCCAGATTAAAATTTTTGAGTATTGATTGTATGTGGTTTATTAATCGATGTTAGTATATTATATTTGTTTTAATTCACGCTAGCTTTTTTATTTCTTTTGAGAAAGATCTTCGAAAAGTCGAGAGGGGGCCCCCGGCAAAATTTTGATACGGGGCCCCGCAAGGGCTAGCTACGCCACTGCCTCCCGTCCCGCTCCTCATACCGCAACTCACTTAGTACGGACAGTAACGCTAGTCGCGTATTTTTGAGGTCCCGTGCGGCGCGTGCGTTCTTGAGTTTGTTGTTGATTTTGATGTTACTTTCGTAAAAATATTTTCTATTGATTTATTTTAAGTTCGTTGATTTTTGTCGCTACAATGACTAAAATAGAAAATGTTTTTCACAGTGGCAAACGTAATTTGTTATTTAAGTCAGTGAAATTATTTGATTTCTTTTTTTCTACAGTACCGTTAACTGTTAAATCGTAAAGGTCGACGAGGGCAAACTTAAAGTGAACGCGTAGTAATAATGGTATTGATTGACAATTAAAATAAATATTACCAATTTAATCCCTCGAGGGGCCCTTCCACCAGCGGGCTGGATTTAGTCGCCTTTTACTACACCCATCCGGCGTGGGATTTGGGTTAGTATTCTAAGCCGCCCCAATACGGCGTAAAATGTTAACGAATTAAACAGATAACACTCTTTGCGTTGGGGACATCATTTTAAATATACTGTACCATAATAACAGCACGTGCACGTAAGTTGTAAGAATAATTTATTTGTAAGCCACACCAATACCTAATAAATACATACAATATATTCGCCAAGAAGAACTCGTTCAACTTTTATTTATTAGAGGTAATAAGGGGCAAAACTTTTGCTTTTATAGCCTAAGTATGAGCTAGGGACTAATCTAACTCTGTGGAAAAGTATAGTGCCCAGGGAAACCCACTTTATTTGGGTGTTAACATAAATTTCCGAGGTCGTATAACAAAGCTTAGCGTTTACTGTAGTCGTGAGAATCTAATTAAAGTTGACCTTATGAACAAATATATGTATTTATATTCTGTGCAAAAAAGCTCAGTTAAAATTGTTTCGAATGGAATCGTCGAATTTTCATTTAGACAGCTGATTCGTGACTTATATGCTGATTTATGTGACATACCAATCTTCGTTTTTTACAATATCATTGCTACAGAATATAGACACTTAGGTGACACTCCCAGCATGGTGTCCGGGTTCACTTTGTAGAATAGCACCACGTCTAATGTCAATGTTACACCCGTACAGGTAGTTGTTGATGGCACAGCTCTCGAAGTTGTCGACAAGTACATTTACCTGCAGCAAATGATGCAGATGGGTAAGTCCAACTTCGAGAAAGAGGTCACTCGAAGAATCCAACTCGGCTGGGCAGCGTTCGGGAAATTACGACATATCTTTTCATCCAAAATTCATCAGTGCCTGAAGTCGAAAGAGTTCGAGCAAAGTGTGTTGCCAGTGTTAACGTATGGATCCGAGACGTGGTCTTTTACTGTTGGCCTCATTTTTTTATCTTTAGCTGAGATCCACTTGATGGTAAGTGACTATCGTCGCCCATGGACGTCAGCAACACCAAAGGCATCACTGATGCGTTGCTGGCCGATAAAGAGAGAAGAAAAAGAAAGAAAGAACTGGTTCTCAAGCCCCCAGCCGGAACACCACGAGTCGTTTGGCGGCTGACTCATGCTCTATGCTATCCATGTGAACCCTATGGAGAAATAATTATAGTAATAATGATATTAATTAAAAATTAAAATCAATATTACCAATGTAATTCGAAGGCTCAATGTCACACAGTGCGCTATGGAACGAGCTATGTTAGGTATTTCACTACGAGATAAAATTCGCAACGATGAAGTTTGCAGGCGAACAAAAGTTACCGACATTGCTCGCAGAGTTAGCCGACTGAAGTGGCAATGGGCAGGCCACATCGTTCGAAGGACAGATAACCGACGGTGTCGCGAAGTCCTCAAATGGCGGCCACATCTCGTTAAAAGGAGCACTGGTCGCTCCACGACCAGGGCTGATGACCTAAAGAAGACAACGGGAAGCCGATGGATTCAGAGGGCCCAGGACCGGTCGGAGTGGCGCCAATTAGGGGAGAACTTATTCCCAGCAGTGGACATTAAAAGGCTGTTAGATAGACAGATAGACACTTAGGTATCGCTGCAAATATATTCTCAAATAGTGAACATATTATGTACAGTCTAAAACATTTTTTCTGTTATAAAAATTATGGGTGGATATATTTTTTATTTATTTCTACGTTTAACGTTTAACGTTCAAATAACTTTCCAAAGTACATCAGCCAATTTCAGGGTACGAGTATGTTTTGGATGTCAAAAAGCAATCACTGCCAGATAAGGCTCGGAGCAATATGAAGTCTTTGATTAGCTTTCGGATAAACATGAAATTAGGCTTCACTGACAACTTTAAACTGTTTAATATGTTTTGTTTATTTATTTTTATTTAACTAAACGACAAAAAGAGCAAATGATGAAACTGATGGCAAGTGTTCAACGTCACCCATGGACACCAGCAACACCATAAACGTCACCAACTCGACCGACGTTGCTGACCAAGAAAGTCAAGAGACATAGAATGGATCAAACATTTCAATAAAACAATTTGAGTTTCTTCAGAAACTGAGTTAAGCAAGACAACAGTAAATTCGGTTTCGTTACTTGTAAGTTAATTAAAAATTCACTTCGTCAATAAGAACAGACTCCGGGAATAGCAAATTGTCACAGTAAAGAAATACATACTCGTATATACTTTACCGTGAAATTGTTAAGTAAATAATAATAAACGCTATCACACTCATACCCCCGCAGTCGGTTATTTATTACCTGTGTCGCGGGTGGCATGGACGATACATAAACTCATCACAATCACACCCATGACCCGAGTACAAATATTTGTCTGTCGCGAGTACAAATATTCAAGCAAATTGAAATATAACTTATAAAAGAAGTATGTGTTACTGTTGAGTGAATTGTGATTCGTTTAAAAATGTATTTCTAAATATGGTGCGTAATAGTATCAAAGTAAGGAATTGCTTGCGTATTTAATGGTTGCGTTTTGGTTACAAAGGCTACTTATCTCGTAATGTTATGTTTTTGATGGAAACTAACAGCATAATATCTTCTTAGGTTACAGGAATCGTAAAGACGCATGGTAATATTAAATAATTTACTGATTAATAATAATATTTTGAGTGACGGCAATCAGCTGGGTTTTAACCCTATTACGTCGTATCTATTGGGTATCTTCTTGTAATCGAGGAGGTCTGTACTAATTCAACTTGATGGACTGGTTTATGACCGACCCAAATGTCAGCACTTAATAGGACGCTTGAAAGCGTGTATCAGGATGAGATGTTAATGATCTATGTTATATATTTCTTCAATGATTGCGATATCCGTACCTTACTACTGATAAATGATAGAATCCTCTTAATAGAATCTGAAGTATTGAACAAAATTGAAGAATCCTGATAAGTAAAATTCTCGTCTTTGAATGAAATCACCGAGTTATAAGAAGTGAAGCCTTAAAACTTGCAATTTGGAATCTCACACGCTTTTAATATCTTCTGCTCTATAATACTCGTATGAATATGCTTAAGATTCTTATTTAGATTATGTTTGGATACTTCTTTCATCGGAATTTATACTTTTTTTATGGGAATAGCCAGAAAACGAGCTGACGATCCACCTGATGTTAAGTGACTAGCGTTGCCAATGGAAATCAGAAAAGGTATGACTGATGTGTTGCCAGCCAAGAAAGAGAAAAGAAAATGAAAGAAAGAAAGAACTGTATCTCAAGCCCCCAGCCAGAACACGACGAGACTTAACACTCGCTACATTCAATTTTAATCCCTCGCTGCAGAAATAACTTTAATTATTAAGGTTCCATAATACTTCATCCCATATGATTTAATATGACGCTGTTCCATTATATTCCTTCATCGCTAGGGAGTTTATTAGTAGGTACTTCTTCTCTTCCCGATTCCAAAGTATAGTCAATTAGTTAATAATTTCTTGAAGGAAATTGTGTATCTCTGTAAACTCCTCTGGTCGTTCTACTGAGAATTTAAATCCTCAAACCATACTTTTATATTTATTTATTCATAAACTCTCTTAACATTCGAAACCTATAAAATTTTTGCCTTAATATTGACTGAAATTTCAGTTAAAGCACAGAAAAAATAATAGTAAGTACGCATAAACCCTTTAAACGTTCACCGACATTTTTCTAAATGAAATTTTATTATTGTTTCATTATCTTATCCTCAACCTTACTTACATTGTGATCTGAATAAGTGCTATAATTATTATCAATTACCTAAACTCCCAATATTCCCATTGCTAAGATAAGTTGTCTTACGAGCAAAGTGCTCACCAAAGAATACCTCAGTGCTTATAATGTTAAAGCCCATACACTCAAAGCGACTGACGCATACAAGTATTTATATTGTGTTTAATATAATGTTTACAAGTTTCGTAATATATTCTACTTAACTTCGTGGTACTAACAAACATAAAGCAGGCCTATTTACTCTACATAATTTACTGCTCAGTCACCAATGAATAATGTCATTCTTATGCACCCCTCGAGGTTTCTTGAGAAATTGACAGTAAAAATAAAGAAAACGTGGTTGAGTTAAAAAAATATGTATGCCGTAGCGGCAAATATCAATCTAAAAGTTTTAGTTTCTGCGAATTTATTGTGATTGAAATATTCTATCTTCATTCTACGTGTAAATATAATGGCGTCACAAGTAGTGATCAAATTGACAAAATATTATTTATTACTATTTACTATAATACTTTCAGTAAGGAGTTCTTTGTTAAGCAGGTAAGTCCATGTCCATTTTATTATTATATTCTGTTATATTATTGAAATTTAAATTGTATAATTTCTACTAATTATTATTTTAAATTGACGCAACCAACCAAAATTAATCTCAGTGTAATTAGTCAAAGAGCCGGTTGATAGATATTCTGCAATTTCGAATTTAATTGATTAAAAAAATTGCCTGGTAACAATAAAATTTAAACAATCGAAGAGCTTTATTGGGAATTCTTTTAATCAAGTTATAATTAATTTGTAAACCTTTAGTCTTACAGCTTTGATACTGTAATTTCAAGGTCGAAGATTAAACGATTGATTATACTCATGACAAATGACACGCACTGATATAGTACCTAAAATTATATTCCAGTATCCGGCCCGGATGAACGAGCTTTGCCCGGTATTTTTTTTTAAATCGTGTTTTTTGGAAATTATTGACTAATGGTGAACGCACATATATCGGCATCATCCGCGCCGTACGAACCGCATTTATAAGAAAGCATATGAGAACCGGATCCGGATGGCATATGCGTCCGTACAGATGCAGACGTTCACCATTAGTGTTGGTTAACAACGCCATCTACTGAAGTTGCTTTAGTGAAGTAGATTTATATAAGAAGTAGTGGATTTATATAATTAAGATATCGTTAGATTCGTCTTGATAACCCAAGTGTTATTAGATAAGTGAAATTAAAAAAAAACAAATATGGTGGCTGTGAGATGCCATTGTTTGAAGTATCAAAAAATAAAAATAAATCGAATAATGCAATATGGGTGTCAAATTGTAGAGCTCACCATAAGGTTTTCAAAAAGGTATATTGTAATAATCTTGCTTTTTTGACAGCAAGCGGGGTTTTTAAATTTTTAAATTTATTCTAATCTACAAATGAATCCTAGCTAGATCGATTTATCGCCCTCGAAACCCCCTGCATACTAAATTTCATGAAAATCGTAGGCGCTGTTTCCGAGATTCAGAAAATATACTATAATCGAATGACAAAAGTAATAACAAAGAATTTATTGAACTTAAAATTAATACAACATACTTCTATAAATTTCTGATCGGGTTAATAAATCTAAGATACGATACCGCGATGTAGACCTAACAGTGATGCGCCTAACCGTCCAACGTGCTGTCTCGAGCAAAAGTAAGTCAACTTGACACCGTCATGGCCGCATTCTGTCACTTCAAATAATGTGACGTTTGGTGACAACGAAGACGATGACGTTAAATGTCATAATTGACATTTTTTTCCTTATACGGCTTCTCCTGACACTCTGGCGTCCTCGGCAGGCTGAGATAGTCCAGCTTCTGCAGCGTAACTGCGTGTACCGGCAACTTCGGTAGGGTCATCAGAACTGGTGGAGGGCATCGACTCGTCTGATTGGTCTGCAGCTGAAAAATAACACAGTCACATTACTTGCCTTATTGATTCTAGGCTTAAAAAGCCAAAAAAAGGTTAGTATAAATTAAAGGAACTAAACATCACACGAGAAGGTCTAGTAACAATTCAAAGAACTAGACGTAACACGAAAAGGTCTAGTAAGCATTCAAAGAACTAGACATAACACGAAAAGGTCTAGTAAACATTCAAAGAACTAGACATAACACGAAAAGGTCTAGTAAGCATTCAAAGAACTAGACGTAACACGAAAAGGTCTAGTAAGCATTCAAAGAACTAGACATAACACGAAAAGGTCTAGTAAGCATTCAAAGAACTAGACATAACACAGAAAGGTCTAGTAAGCATTCAAGGAACTAGACATAACACAAAAAGGTCTAGTAAGCATTCAAGAAACTAGACATGACACAAAAAGGTCTAGTAAGCATTCAAGGTACTAGACATAACACAAAAAGGTCTAGTAAACTTCTCAAGTAGACATAAACAACAAGGTCTAATAGGTTTATAAGGCTAAACATAAAAAGGTCTAGCAGTCATTGGAGGGGATATACTCACAAGCAAAGAAAGCAGCACACTCATCAGGAGTCCATTCCCCCTTCCAAGGTATCATAAACTGAGCCCCAGCATAAGTCAGCTTCCCATAGGCACCAGCAACAAGTTGTAATTCATAGCGCCCATTTTTGAGGACCCTTGTCACCTTGTAAGGGCCGCGCATTCCTGGATCCAGTTTACCTTTGGATTGCGAGTACTTAATTACAAATACCAAATAATTAACATGATATTCTTTAGGAGGTTGGCGATCCTTGTTGACATATTCATTTTGCTGCCTTTGATGGTCTTTGAGACGCTCGGCCGTCCTCTGCCTGGTTATTTCTCGTAAAGATTGACGGTTACGTTCACCAAAATCATTCGCCACATCACGGACTAAAGATTGTATCACAGGAGTAGCTCCTTCAATACCAATTAAAAGATTTAATGGAGAAGATTGAGTTGTCTTTTGCTTTGTAATATTGAGTACTAATTGCAAACGCCACAGCTCCTCCGACCAGTTACTTTTCTTATGATTAGTCTCTATGCGCAGCATATTAAGTACAGTGCGAACGTATCTCTCCACCTGACCATTTGCGTGGTGCATTTCAGGTGTTATATGGTGAATACTGCATCCAGAATCATTCATCCACTTTACAAACCCGGTGAATTCAAACATTCTGCCCCTGTCAGTAACAACGAGTTTCGGGGTACCAAACAGAGACATGACATTTTTAAACACACGCTTTAACTCATCGAGATCTTGCTTGCGAAGTGCGTACATAAGGCAATATTTAGAAAAAGCATCGATCACTATCATGACGTGCTTATATCCATTGGATTCTGGTAAAGGACCTAATACATCTACATGAAGCGTGTGAAAAACAGTATCCGGTTTAGGCCATGAAATTATAGGCTGTAATGGAGCTCGCGGTACTCTTTTATGTGCTATACAAGTCAAACAATGTCCTATGTATTTCTTTACAAATGCAACAAGGCCAGGAAACCAAAAGTGATTTAAAATTAAACCAATCGTTTTCTCCACACCCACGTGACAATTTTCATCATGAAAAATTCTAAGCAGGCTCAAACGGTATCCTTTAGGAATGTAACATAGCAAACGTGCTGGCTCACCAACTGATGTGTATTTGTAGTAAAGAATATCGTTCTTTTTTTGATAACGTTTGGCATCTAACCCTCCCTCATCTAGCCGACTTATCAGCTTTTGGGTTTCTTCATCCCCTGATTGCGCGATCTGAGCCCAGTTGCGCGGTTTATCAATGTTATTTACAACCCTGATAGGATTGCGACTCAAATAATCAGCATGAGGCATTAAGACGCCTTTTCGATACACGATTGTAAACGAGAAGTCTTGGAGATAAACCCACCACCTTGCAACGCGTGGCAATAGGTCCTTTTTATTTTGAGTTGCTTTTAAAGCATTGCAATCAGTGATCACCTTGAACTCAATGCCTATAAGATAATGGCGGAAGTGACGTAACGCTTTGACTACTGCCAAGGTCTCTAATTCATAAGAATGGTAACGCACCTCTGCCCCGTGAGTGACCTGGCTAAAGTAAACGACAACACATTTACTACCGTCCCTACGAATTTGCAGTAAGATGGCTCCATATCCTAAACTACTGGCATCTGTGTGTACTTCGGTATCAAGTTCTGGGTCGAAAATCGCAAGTACCGGTTCACTCGTCAAATAATTTATAAGATCTTGACGTACTTGTTCGTGCTTTTCGCCCCATATGAATTCAGTACCTTTCTTTGTCAAACGAGCGATGCATGAGGTTTTAAAAGCGTAATTTTCGATGTACTTTCGAAAATACCCGGCCAGTCCTAAGAATTGTCTAACCTGTCGAACATTTTCAGGCCGAGGGGAATTTACTAATGCGATTATTTTCGATTTAGAGGGTCTCACCTCACCATTGGAAATAATACGACCTAAATATTCAATCTCCTTATTTAAAAACGAACATTTTTTCAAGTTTAAGGAAAACCCAGCATTAGTTAAAGTTCGTAATACATCTCTTAAAAGCTGTAATCCTTCCTCGATAGTATTACTGACTAACAAAACGTCATCAATGTAAACCATGACCTTCCCCTTATTTATAAAAGAACGCAACGTATTACTAATGATGCGTTGAAAAACAACCGGTGCATTAGCAAGTCCAAACGGCATTTTTAAGTATTCGAAATGTCCCTCTGGTGTTACGAAGCCCGTTAAAGGAATGGATGCGTCATCTAAGCGAATTTGGTGGAATCCAGACGCCATGTCGAGAGCAGTGAAATACTGTCCCTTACCTAAACGATCTATGTGATCATCGATCAACGGTAGCGGGTATCTATCTTTAATTGTTATCCTATTTAAGGCACGAAAATCTACGCACATTCGATCCGTCCCATCTTTTTTCTTAATTAAAAGTATGGGACTTGCGTATGCAGATTCAGATTCGCGAATAATATCTTTCGATAGAAGATCTTGAATAATTTCACGAACTCTCAGCTTCTCATTAATCGATAATTTATACGGTCTATAATATACAGGCGCATCACTATTTAAGCGAATGTGCATGCTACCCGTAGTTACAGTAGAAGTAGCAGTTCCCGTAATCATAAATTTTGAAAATTCTTTTAAAATTTCATTTAGTTTATCGTAATCCGCGCTGCCATTCAATGACGTACTGATAGCATGCTCTCTCGCTTCTATAGCCGAAACTTTTGCTGAGACAGTACTGCACGTTAGACGCTGGTAATATTTCGTACGCACATACGTCACGCCTTCGCGATTAAGTACATCCGTACCAATTATAATTGGCGCTGTAATACTTTCTTCCGGTACAACCAATAAATCTACTTCAATTGTTATTGCCTCAAATTCAATTATAAGAGTAACGTAGGAATAAACACGAGTGATACTATGACCAACACCCTTCAATTCTCGATATATTGGTTTCATAGAACATGCCAAATGTTTCACCACGGAGGACGAAATAAGTGACACCCCTATTGCACCGCTATCTATAAGGATATCAATGGGTATCCCTTGCACTACTCCAACCATCACATCCTTTGGATTATTCTTAGGTAACGAACAAAAATTTACATTGCTTTTTCTGTGATCGGATCGTTGCTTAGCAAAACACTCATTTATATGATGACCTACTTTTTTACAGTATGCACATGTTATTTTAGAATTAGGCTTTATATCACTCTTAACTGCAGAAGTAGAAGGAAATGATGGTTTTTGATTCTTAGGACAACTAGCTTGCTTGTGTCCCGTTTGGCCACATGTAAAGCACTTATAAAATGCTGATGGGGCTCCCCGTCTAGCCACATTCGTTTTAATCATCTGTCTACGCGTTGTACAACTATGCGGTAAATTAGATTCATTCTTAACTAAAGGTGGCTTAATGAAAGTTGATAAGTAATTGACTAAATCGCACGGCATAAGTTTTTCATTCGTGGCAGACGATTTGATATGTGGCTCATTAATGCCCCGTATGACAATTGCAGTTATGAGTTCTTCACTCAACCCTTTTACCATCCGTAAACGAAGTAAAGATCTACGAGCATATTCGGCATATGTAGGGTAGGAGTCAGAATTAGTACTCATAACATCGTACAAAATACTAGCCACATCTATATTTTTAATACACAAAGCTTTAAAATCTCTCTTAAAGTTACTCCATGACCGATCCTCTGTAACCCAATCATCTAGCCACGACTTTGCGTCCCCTTTAAGACAGTGACCGATACGGGACAAGCATTCAATATCACTCCAACCATTAATACTTTGTGCGCGATCTACTTCATCGAACCAAAAATCAACATTATGTACATTAGGATCAAAATTAGAGACATAATAATCACGAGAAGAACCAGTTTTTAGTGAATGAATAGCCTCAACTATCTTTTTTGTGGAATCAGTAGTCGTAGGGTTTATTTCTACATTAGAATTAGCCGAAGCCCTATCTTCTAAGGCATTTAGTCGAGACATAATGGTTTGTAATGTTTCACGCAATTCCGAATTATGAGAAGTACTTCTAGATCGCGAAATGCGGGTAGAACGGCTACGGGAGCGACCACGACGGCGTCGCTTCGAATCATTACGCTCCTTAGAACGGCTACGAAGGCGCTTTTCTTTGCCCATTATCACAATAACTAATTACACAACAAAATACAAACTACCAACACAGAATACAAACGATTGTCAAGACAACAAACAAATATGACAAGAAACAAATATGACCAGAAATTAATAAAAGATGTGGGTATACATCCCACTTCTGATATAATCGAATGACAAAAGTAATAACAAAGAATTTATTGAACTTAAAATTAATACAACATACTTCTATAAATTTCTGATCGGGTTAATAAATCTAAGATACGATACCGCGATGTAGACCTAACAGTGATGCGCCTAACCGTCCAACGTGCTGTCTCGAGCAAAAGTAAGTCAACTTGACACCGTCATGGCCGCATTCTGTCACTTCAAATAATGTGACGTTTGGTGACAACGAAGACGATGACGTTAAATGTCATAATTGACATTTTTTTCCTTATAATACATATATAGGTACATACAAGAATTGCTCGTTTAAAGGTATTAGATAACGTATTAGGTAGCAATTCCGATCTATCCGCATCCGGCCATCCGGTATCAAGGCTGTAAGGGTGCTTTTCCACCAGAGATGTGTTATGCTTCGTTGCTATGGATGCGTTTGATATCTACCTATCATATCTTTCATATATAATGGTCTCGCATTAGTGGAAAGGGTCACACAGTTTCATAGCTTAGCTTTTACATTCTCGCAGCATAGTTGCATAGCACATTTTTGGTGCGACGATAGTTTCTATGTTGGGATGATAGTTGCGTGATAAAGGTCTTTTCACATCACACGAAGTCCAACCATTTAGTAAGTAATGAATGGATACAATTTATGATAATTAATTTACGAATTATTACATTAAGGTTTTACAAACCGATGCACACTACAATAAGAAGATGATGTTCCTTTTCTTAATTATTAAAAATATTACTTGTGATAGCAATAATTGTCTGTGATAATAGTCTGAAATCCTATCTAATATATAAAAATTCTCGTGTCACGGTGTTAGAAGTTGAACTCCTCCGAAACGGCTCGACCGATTTTCGTAAATCTTTGCGTACATATCGGCTAGGGTTGAGAATCGGACAACATCTATTTTTCATCCCCCTACCCCTAAAAAATTTTTTTGGCAGAACAACGTTTGCCTGGTCAGCTAGTTAATATTATATTATTCAGGTGGGACTGTTGTCAAGCACTAATTTATTTCATATATAAAAAAATGTGAATGTTTGTGAAGATGTTTGAATGTTTGGATGTTTGTTCCTCAATCACGCCACAACTACTAAACCGATTTGCCTGAAATTTGGAATATAGATAGTCTATACACTGGATCAATACATAAGCTACTTTTATCCCGGAAAAGTTCAGGATTCCCGTGGAATTTATAAAAAAATGAGAGGTGTCAAGGGACACCCGGATGGAACGAAGTTTCTTTCGATTAATACTAAGCGACCAGAAGTCTTCGAGGGTTCGACAGTACAATCATAACATGTGGCTGTCTTATTCACTCTTCGGTATTTAGCATAGGCACAACAGGGACGTCCATAGTTATAATTCAGTAAGCAAGATTTGACGTACATATATTTACAAGGCAAAGATTAATAAGCTTCGAATAAATTCCTCTCTTTTAGTAGTCAGCAAGAAGAAATATTTACTCGTCATTAAGCGTTGTCTAAGTCTATTTCTTTGCAGATAATACATATCATATTACGTACTAAGTACCTAGGTACATCGTAATTATGGGTAATAAGACACGTAAAAGCTTTCTGCGCGGATTTTGGGAGAATAATATAAATTATTCAGACAATCTGGCCACGTCAGAACAAAACCATCACGACAATCCAATTAGAATTAATTTCTTTGCAAACATGAAAGGGAGTATTTATAAGGTGATTACACGGGTGGAACAGAATTATTTTTTCGACACATTTTCGACATAATTTAACATAACATTTTATTGTCTGTATGTGTGAATCTTGTCGCTAAGGACTTGCGACATTTCGTCGCATGTGTGAATGAAGCTGTATTTACAAACTTGCACCCTCCAACGTCATTTTGTGACATTTGGTCGTGTCGCTAACGTGTGAACTGACACTTAAATAGTTCTATGGTCAATGATGATCAACGCAATAAAAAGATACGGCCGTTTATGCCGTATTTTTTAGTTACTTAAGCACTCGCAAGGGATTAAAAATCTATATGGTATTTTCCTGTAGACGACAGTTTTCCAACGGCAAAGTTAAAGTCGTTACTCAATTCAATTTATATAAGAGAAATGTTCGGTTCTACAAGTTTATAGGGAACTATTGGCTTCCATAAATTTCATCAAAATTATCTACGCTAACGTATTTGCTGACGCCCGCAACAGAAGTAACTTTATATTCGAAATACAAAAAAAAAACGATATACTTACATGTAATCTTTACCAAGCAAACCGAGTACAACTGAAAATAGTCGTGGCTATAAATGTAGTTTTAGTACGAAGAGAGTTGTAAGTAACGCAAAATAAGGCATATTAATTTTGTTTGATTAATTACCCCAGTTAAGGCACGTACCGTCTGTTGTGAGAGTAAGCAGAATAACCAAACAGCAAACAATATGATATAGGGATGACAAATTACACAACTGTGTACAGTTGGCATCAAAAGTAATGACTGAAAAGCTAGTTTACTATTACGCAATTCCGTCGTTCACCGTTGTACTTAGATTCAAAACATAAGTCCATTTCAGCGTATAGATTTCGATGAAATAAGTTTGCTGAAGGATATTTTTAACCGATTTCAAAAGGTTCAAAGGTTCTCAATTCGACTGTATTTTTTTTTATGTTTGTTACCTCAGAACTTTCGAATGGGTGAAACGATTTTGATGATTGTTTTTTTAAACAAAAGCTGGTGCTTGTCATGTGGTCTCACTTAAATTTTATTTAGATCTGACAATGGCATCCATGAGAAAACCATATAAGTCTTAAATTTTCATTACGTATGTGCGCGACAAATGGACGAATAACTCAATATCACGCCAACCGATTTCGATTATTCTTTTTTTAATCGAAAGCAAGTGCTTGTCATGTGGTTTCACATAAATTTGAACGAGATCTGACAAGTAGTTTTTGAGTAATTTTGAAGTCGGTTATTTTTTGTTAGTAAAATTTAGATTAGCAACAACCCATAATTGTCCCACTGCTGGGCTCGGGGTCTCCTCTCACAATGTGAGGGGTATTAGGCCATAGTCTACCACGCTGGCCAAGTGCGGATTGGTAGACTTCACACATCTTTGAGAACTTTATGGAGAACTCTCCGGTGTGCAGGTTTCCTCACGATGTTTTCCTTCACCGAAGCAAGTGATAATTAACTTCTAATACGCACATAATATTTGAAAATTAGAGGTGCGTGCCAGGATTTGCACTCGGGCCCCTTCGTTCGGGAGACCAACGTTCTAACCGCTAGGCTATCGCTGCTTGTTGTTTTTTAATTTAGGTTAAACAGGATGCTACCTAACATCATGCCACGTAAATGGATTGGTTACCGTTAATATGTAGTAGTACTCCACAAATCAGCAATGAAGCAGCTTGGTGAAATACACTCCTGCGTTTTGAGGAGAAACCCAAGCCCTGTAGTGGCTTAAGCTGAAGCCTAGCTTCAAAGCAATTATGACCCAATTCAGCGTACATACAGGTATTTCTTATAGTAGAGAAGGGCCGACATTATTGATTTTTAAATTGATTTAAGCAAGATGCAAAGAAACATCTACATTATGTACTTATTTTATTTACCTCTTTCCCAATATTCCGTACTTATAGATAAAAAACTTTTACCAGAATTCTCCTTGCGTTAGACTCATGTTTCGAATCGCGATGTAATGTTCAAATCTGGACATGACTGGGGCGTATTCCGGAGCATCGATCGATCGGACCAGACAGCAAATGTAATCTACATTTGCCTCGCCATTTATCCTGTGCAATTTTGGAATCTCCTTCACAGAATATTACAACTCTGGTAAATTAAAATTTCATCCTTGCGTTCGATTACTTATGTTTGAAATATTATTTTGGGAAAAAGAAAACTTGGGAAATTAATTAAATAATAATGTTATACAGGATCTCACGATTTTTATATTGTAAGCCGATTTTACGACCTAGGCCCATAATAATGAACCAATCGCGGCTCAAGAGTGCGATCTCAGATTTTACAATCTTAAGATGGTTTTAGTAATATGGGTGCTAGTTTCATTGATACTAGTGAATACCTAATAGAGACAGTGGATGTAGGGGCACAGTAGTGTCTCGGCCAGGCAAAATTTAACCACGGGGTTGTGAGTGTGTTTTTGATGTAAATCTCTTTTCAGCTACCCATCAGCATTCGTGATACAAAATCATCAATCAATCAGTGCTAATTAAGCAACGTCAGTCTTACCGGTTTCCCATGAATGCAGAAGTTACAAATGAGTTTGTGTTGTTTTAATTACAACATCAATTAGTCACGTTGCGCAACTTCGTGATTCTCGAACGATGCGGCCAACATGGCTATACTTGGAGTTTATTATCCTACGAAACTTCGGCAGCAATACTAATAGTATCGATCGCTTTGGAATTAGATAAGATACAATACGTTCGAGACTTCATAGCCACAGTATTAGCTCTGATGAAAATAACTTCAACGTTTAAGCTACATTTTATTGAAGGTTAGGAATTTTTATGGACTTTATCTTTTACTTTATCCTGTTTGTTGTAAACATGTAATTGCAGTTAAATCACAGTCAGGATTAAAGTTACAAAATGCGATACAGTCTGTAAATCCAGGTTACAAGGAACAATCAGGTTATACTTGAAGCTCGAAGCTCGGAAAAAAAAACAATTTTAAGGTGTTTTTAAATGTGAATTAATTTACACGTATATTTAGTCATTTCGTAAGATTGTTTTTATACGTACTTATTTTAACCTATCAAGTATTTTTTTTGTTAATATGTAACAAACAAGCTGACGATCTACCTGAAGATTCATCAATCCGCAGTGGAATAGCGTGGTGGAGTATGCTCTAGGCCTCCTCTAGAGGAGAGACCCGTGCTTAGTGGTGGACTATTAATGAGTTGAAGCCAATAAACACCGGGTTTAGATGCTGTTGTCAGAATCTGGTCTTACGTCGTGTTTGCTTTCAGCTAAAAATAAAACATCTATATTTTTGGGCTTACTTTTTTCTTACAAGGGTACAGTTGTGAGAATTACGAGTATAAATTACAATATCAATCATATCGGGGCTTACATTGAGTCATGATCTAATATGTTATAAGAGGAATTTATCCCAGGCCATTATATTACCCTTTTTGGTTATTTGACGCAGAAAATTGCGTGCGTGGTGAGAAAATTCCTTCTCTCAAGACAGCTGCGTGTGAAACGTAGTTAGTAGGTATATTGGGACCTTGTGGAATTGATAGATCTTATAATACGAGAAAAGCTTAGTATTAGTACAGAATGTCACAGAAAAATATTCCGGTCAACGGTTGACGCATACACAAAAAGAATCATGTACTTAACTAGCCGACAGATTAGATGACGACACGTCAGGTGAACCTAATGGTAAGTGGCTATCGTCGTCCGTGGACATTAGCAACACCAAAGCCATCGCTGATGCTTTGCTTTCAAGAAAGAGAGAAGAAAAAGAAAGAAAGGGGTCGATACGTAGATTATAATTTTAATTCAGGTACAAAAAGTAATCCTAACATAGAAAAGTATTTTTAAGTAATTTAAAGAACTTAAAATGCATAATTATACAATTGAATATTTTTTGCTGATTATACTTTATTTATTCATTATATAATCCATAAGTAAATAACGAGAACGTTTTTTTTCGTTTTTTGTTATACGCCAACGCCACAATTAGTATGTCTTTGATGTTCCGAATATCCGTAGGCGGCGATGATGATACATTTTTAATACGAGTATGATAGAACAAGAAACAATGAAAATGTTGTAGTTCCATCAATTGAACTAAAAAAATAGGATGTGCACAAAAATGGTTAACAACTGTTTTTGGTAGTTACTATTTACAAACCTAGAGGGTTATGTGATCTAAAGAGCAAGAATGGTGATGTAGATCATGTAGGTATACATACTATACATTCCTCCTATCTTTTACTCGTATCAACCCAATTGATTAACTCCATCCGTGTTTGTAGATGTAGACCCTTTTCCTTTGTGCTTAACCCGCTGAAAACATTTATTATCGTCTTTTACAAAACCAGCTGAAGAATAAATGTCGACACTCGACTTGATATTGGCAGCGCCGCTTTTGTTCGAAAAGGATATTTAAAAATATAGCAATGACAAACAAAACTTTTATTTAGACATTTTTCCTTTGTTTTTAACCGTCAAAAAAGGAGGAGGTTCTTAATTCGGTTGTATTTTTAAATGTTTGTTTCATCAATCCATTTGATTTTTTTTTACTTGAAAGAATTCTTCTCATTTTTATGACGATGCGATCCATAGAAAATTGATTGAATTCAGATATTATAGATTTCTTGGGATCTCTTTCAAAACTATTTCTTTGAAGTAGGGTATTTTTTTGTAGAATTTTAATTGTGTTTATTTGCACAATTTAGGAGAAACAAATAAGGCTTAAAACAGTAATTAACGGCAAAGTTTTTTTGCTGATTGACTTTTACTTATTTTTGTTTTTATTGAAATAAATCGTGTTGCTAACTTTAAATTTGAAGGAAATATTTTAGTTTTGTTTCAATTTCAAAATTTAGTGTGCCATCAAAGTAAACAAAGTACGTCACATACGATTATTTTAAACATTTATTCAGTCCAGTCCAAAAATAGTTAATAATTTACCGTCTCCCAAAGTGTGTTCGGCTCATTTGTAAAGATTTATTCGTTTCTAGCCCGCCTTTCTTGGGTTACAGAACAGTATACGTACTCGTATCACATTTTCCTATTTATGTAGATATAAGTTATACTTGCGAAAGGTTTTCAATACTTTTTGCCTAATGAGGACGACGACCCCGTAGTGACTCTGCCTGCGACGCAACGGGTCCTAGGTTCGATTTCCGGCCAGGGCAGATTTTTATGTGACAAATATTTGATTCCGGGACATGGCAATCATGAGTTTTAGTGATGTTTTTATGCCATCTATACACAAATAACTGAATTCGCATACGCTGATATCGATAAAGATTTACTTATAGAATATGTAACACGTACATAATATTCACTCGGCGTAAAAAACTCCTAACTTTACCAGAAGAGACAGTAAAAGACAATCAGCGACTCTAAAAAGATATGAAGTGACAATGACTTATGAATATACTGGGAGTAAACTGCGTCGTTTAATAACATGGAATTCACGAACAAAGGCTGCTTTGTATCGTCAGCGTCTGATGTCCGGCTGAAGTGGACATTGGCCCCAAGAATTTATTGTGGTCACTGGACAAACAGATATTCGCCAGGGTACTGTTGACCGAACAATACCCGCACTGTAATGAAATGAAAATAGTTTTACTATATTCTAAGATATATTTTTGGTTAACTTTTATGTATTAGTTAAGACTTAAGACTATTTAAATATATTTATTGCATTGAATTTTGAATTATAACTAAAGAAAAAGCAGTTTATACATAATTTAATTTTGAAAGAATAAGGCTGTTATAAAATACCTTATTAACTAACTTTAAACCTATCCAGATTCCAGATTACACATTTTTTGTTCATAAAAATATTTATACTGTCTGTACAAGTATAGTCTGAAATCTCAATAAATTTTCAGATAAATATAACAGAATCATAAATTAATATTCTTTTTCAAAAAGGTTTTGATTTATGAAGCATGCCCAGGAATTATTTTCGGATCATACATCCAGGCTTTTGAGTCTAGATATTACGATAAGGGCGCTACTACAGCTTGCCACCCCATATATGGTTGCAGAATGACCGACTAGGACGAAACTCTAAACTGAATGACGTTTTAGGGCTGGTTATATATTACAATAGTGATGTGATGGCAACAACACAGACTAAATAATTGACACTTATTATTGTTTTATTTTCATATACTCCAAACGTATGACGATGCAGTGTCTCGAAGGACAACTATTGATTTAAAACTCTTACTTTAGTTCCAATGTAGACTCAAGTCATAATGTAAAGTAATTTAAAGTTAT